>JAEIGR010000076.1:0-667073 GCA_018904305.1 Scaptomyza montana
GATCGATATCTATACTTAACAGCTAACTCGATAGGATCGCTTAACAGCTGGGCTGACAACTGGATCTCCTGATCCCAAACAGTTACAACATTTCACTACTTTCATTTCTAATATCCTATCCATTAGTTAAATTAATTCAGTAAGCTTTTAAGAATGACATAACTTATAACAATTTTAAAAGATAATGACTTAATGTAACGCTTAGTGTATTAGCAAATTGCACTCATGTATGATTTCCATTTACAAATTTCATTTTTTATTTCTCTTTACCCAATGCCTTATGTTTTGGATACTCCACACTCCTTGATACGGATTGCGCCCAATCTGAAAACCTTCCACATCCTTAATTAAAAATCTATCATTTCTTAAAACTTTATCAATGACGTAGGGCCCCTTGTTTCTTGGTATTAACTTCTTGGATACTCCAACCGTACTATCAAAATTCTTTATCATGATAAAATCGCCTACTCTATATTCGCTTGGTTTCTTCTTACTCTTATCATAATATTTTTCATTAGAAAGCTGTGCTCTTTTCTGATTCTCTTCAGCTTCCTTTCTAATCTCTTCCAAGTTTCTACTTTTACTTGGTTTATTTTCCTCTTCTAATCGTTCCCTTAATTCATCCACAATTTCTCCCTTCTGCTCTACTCCAAACAACATTATACTCGGACAATGCTTAATGCTCCTATTAATAGTATTGTTAATTGCATATTCAACTCGCTGTATCGTGGAATCCCAATGAATACCTTTTTCTACATCTATCAATTTCGCAATCATCGGTCCTAACGTCCTATTTATTCTTTCTACCTGTCCATTAGCTTGCGGTGATCCTGTTGCTATTTTTATGTGTTTAATATTACACTCCTCTAAAAATACCTCAAATTCATTTGACGTATAACAACTACCTCTATCAGATATTATGCATTTGGGTCTGCTGTACGCTCTAAAATAATCCTCTAGTGATTTTATTACTTCTTTTGCTGATGTTGTTTTTGTTGTATACAACCTGACAAATTTTGTGAATCCATCAACTATCACTAAAATATGCTTATTCGCTCTTCCTGCTGCTACTGGTCCATAATGATCAATATGTAATAACTCAAATGGTTTATCGCCTTTAGGTATACTCCTTAGAAATCCTTCTTGCTTTCCTGACTTAGGCGAAAAAGCCACACATTTTAAACAATTTTCAATATGATTTGTACTTTTTTCCTTCATGTTTGCAAACCAATAACTCTTTGTAATAGTATCAATCATTTTATCTCTTCCTATATGTCCGAGCTCATTGTGGTATTTATGCATTACACTTTCTTCCATATCCTCCGGCACATAAAATAACAATCTATTATTCTCCGCTTTCCTATACACAATACCATTCCTCATTTCAAACCATTTATGTTCACTCTTCTCTAATAATTTTTTAATGTCTGTTATCTTTGGATCTTTCGCCTGACATATAACTAAATTATCTTCGAAACTATTTGTTTCTTTTATCATAATATTTGTGCTCCGACTCAGAGCATCGACATGCTTCATTTTGTCCCCTGCTCTATGAATTAATTCATATTCATAATTTTGCAACTCTAATGCCCACCGCGCTATTCTAGGATTTAATTCTACCTTGTTAAGCGTTAACGCTAACGAATTACAGTCAGTTATAATCCTAAACTTTCTTCCTTGCAAATAAATCCTAAACCTACGCAGCGCATATATAATCGCCAACGCTTCGAGCTCAAAACTATGGTACTTTGCCTCAGTCTCAGACGTCCTTTTTGAAAAATAAAATATAGGATGCATCTTGCCATCTTTTTTCTTTTGCATCAACACTGCACCAAAACCCATTGCACTAGCATCACAATGTAACTCAACTTCATCCCTATGATCATAAATCGCTATTACAGGTGATTGCATAAGTTTTTCCTTCATAACATTAAAACATTCTAATTCGATTTCCCCAAATACAAACTGTTTATCTTTCTTTAATAAATCATATAATGGCTTCGCAATGATTGAAAAATCTTTAATAAATCTTCTAAAATATGAACATAACCCCAAAAATCTCTGCACAGTTTGTGTTTTGTCCGGTATTGGAAAATTCTTTACTGCTTCTAATCCCTTGTCGTCCGCTCTAATACCTTCATTCGTAATACAAAATCCTAAATATTTAATACTATCCTGCATAAATTCACACTTGTCAAGTCGTAGCTCTAATTTATTCTGAACCAATCTCCTTAATACTTCACTCAATGTTTTTAAATGATCTTCTATATCCGTACTTGCCACCATTATGTCATCCATATACACTATCACTTTATCTTCTTTTATTAAATCGGCAAATATTTTATTGATAAACCTTTGAAACACTGCTGGCGAATTCTTTAATCCCATAGGCATTCTCATAAACTCGAATTGTCCCAGCGGTGTGACAAAAGATGTATATTTAAAAGACTCTTCGCTAATTTTCACATGAAAATATCCATTCTTCAAATCTAGTTTTGAAAACACATTTTTATTAACTAATTTATCTAATAAGTCGTCGATCAGAGGTAACGGATAGTTATCCTTAACTAATACTTTATTCAATTTCCTATAGTCAATGCATAACCGCAAGTCTCCCGTTTTCTTTTTCACCAAGACAATTGGTGAAGCATATTCTGACTCACTGTGCCTTATAATTCCTTCTTCTAAATATGCATCTAACATTTTTTGTAACTTTTCTTTTTCGGTGTAGGATAGTCTCCTTGGTGCACAACTAAACGCTTTTGACTTTTCTACACATAATTTCATTTCATACTTTGTTAATGGCTCGCTTGGCCTTTCTGCTTCAACATACACTTTCTTAAACATTCTATCAAATTTAAATCTAGTTCGGTGATCCACCTTTTTCCCTTAACTATATTCAATTCCTTCTTCAACCACATTAATGCATAGCATATCTTTCTCAAAACTTGTATCCAATTCCTCATTTAAATTACCTTGCCCTACGCCAAGGTTTTCATCTAATTGTTGTTCCATACCCCTATCTTTTTCACTTAACACATTATTCATAACACCATGCTCTTTACCTAACAAATTACCCATAACACTATTCTCATCACCCGACACATAACTCATAACACTATCCTCTTTACCTAACCCATTATCTCTGCATTTGACTTTATTTAGAATCGCACTTTCATCTAACATCACCGTATCCTCACATAATGAACTGCTCATAAAACTTCCTCTATTTTCGTACAAATGCTGCACATTATCGCCTATATTCACTTCATCCTTTCTTACATTTTCAGTTTGCTTAATTACCGACTTTTCAGTATTTTCCGCAACAATCACATTTACGAGAGATGTATCAATATCCAAACCACAAGCATTCATAAAGTCCCGCCCAACTACAACATTATGACTCATAGACTCTGCAGACACCATAATTAACTCAAAATTTATTTTTATTGATTTTTTTATAACATAACAAAAGATTTTTCCATAAACTTCAAGACGGCTTTTATTTATGCCGTAATAGGATTTATATACTGGATATTTAATAATGTTTTCAGGAACAAATGATTTTTTTATCAATGAAACCGCACTACCAGAGTCTATGAGGCATTCTGTAACCAAAAATAATTTAGGACATGCATTAAAAAATATTTTAAAACACCTTACAAATTTGTTTGGCATCTCTCCGCTGTGTTGTGGGCATTGCGCAATATAATGCCCCATTTTTCCGCATTTATAACACGATCCAGCATCGCGCTTTGGCTTTCTGCAATCCTTTGCTATATGGCCTCTTGCGTTGCAGTTGTAGCATCGCACCATATTATTGACATCTCGTCGCCTCATAACCAAATTCGTGTCCTCCTTTACCAGCTCTTTCTCTTGCAGACTTATATTTGCAAAAGCCTTCAAAAGTTTTTCTGGACTGGAGAAACACTGGATACGTGCTTGGTCACGCATATTTTTCGCTGGTATCCCTTCTATTAATTGTTCCAGCAATTCTTCTACGTCAACGTTGATTTCTTGCGCTAACAACATCTTCTCCTCATAATATGCGATGAATGTTTCCTCCAATCGCCATGTCCGCTCCTGAAATGTTCGCCTCATGTCCGATTTTGTAGCTTTGCTTCCATATGCCATGACAAGCTGCTCGCACAAGCTATTAAATGGTTGCAACATGCGCGTCGGATTCGCCTGTACCCAGCGCTGTGCATCTCCCTTTAATTTGGCGATCAGTAGCATGCGCAGGCACACTTCGTCCAGATTATATATCTGCCCAATATTCTTTATTTGAATGATCCAATTTTGGACGCCTGTGCCACCATTGAAGTCTATTGTTGCTTCCTTTGCTAAAGCCAACAATTTAGCTGAAAAGTTGCTTTCTATTATTCTCGGCTGCTCCACGACTGCATTTGCGGCAAAGTTATTGATTTCAGCTGTGACACCCGCGTTGCGATTAATTACACTACTGCTAACATTGTAAGCGCCATCTACTGTTATGTTGCCAGCGCCCTCTACTGGCATAATATCGCAGCTAACTCCATCTTCACTATTAGCGTTGCCATCTTCTAAAGCAACAGTGTTGCCACTGACGCCACAGCTTATGCCGCCAACCTCGATGCCGGTCCCGCGCTTTTGCTGCATTTGCCGCCACTCGTCAATGATACTTTTGCACGCTTCTTTTTCAGCTTGCAGCTGCTGAATCATATGCATAAGTTCATCTTCTCTACCATGTCGAGTTGATATACTGCCCTCCGCGATGCCAGCGCTGCCCTGTCCAATGTTGCCGCCGCCCGCGCCACCGCTCGCACCCTCGATCTCTCCACCGCCGACATCGACGTTTTCATTTTCCATGACGGACAGATTGCCTTGAATGTCTGCAGCGTCTTCGGGCTCCCCGTCAGTGTCCAGCTCCGGTGCACATCCACGTCGATCAGGCGAAATTTGGCTCAATCGCGAAACCAATTCTGCTTTGGTACCTTTCGTTGGTAGTTTTAACAACGACAGCCACTTCTTAAGTTGAATGACTTTGAAATTGTTTAAGTTAATATCATCCATGGCGAAAAGTTTGATCCCACTTCTGAATTGTAGAATGCCGTGTTAATATATATAATTCTTTATTATCGTCTGTTCGCTTTACATGCAGAATACCAACTGAACTAACATAGCTCGCTTGATGTTAAAGTTATGTTACGTTACATTATCATGCAGTGTTGCTCTTAACATCTAAGATCGATATCTATACTTAACAGCTAACTCGATAGGATCGCTTAACAGCTGGGCTGAGGGCAGTCGCCCTACTACACTAGTTACGAGATTTTCAATAAAAATCATCTATCAAGAGATGAAAAAACTATATCTAAGTTAAGAAAAAATTGTCCGCTACCATATAAAAAAATGTTAACCGAACTCTGCGTCAAGTATACAGACATATTCGGACTAGAATCCGAAGCAATAACCACGAATAATTTTTACAAACAAAAATTAAGATTGAAAGACAATGAACCAACATATATCAAAAATTATAGAATTCCTCAAAGTCAACAGACAGAAATAGCCAAGCAAGTCGAAAAGTTAATAAAAGACAATATTGTAGAACATTCTGTATCAGAATACAACAGCCCCCTGCTCTTAGTACCAAAAAAAATCATTACCTGATTCAAATGATAAAAGATGGCGTTTAGTAATTGATTACCGCCAAATAAATAAGAAACTTTTAGCTGATAAATTCCCACTTCCAAGAATAGACGATATTCTTGATCAACTAGGCCGAGCAAAATTTTTCTCGTGTTTAGATCTAATGTCAGGATTCCATCAAATAGAACTTGAAGAAAATTCAAGAAATATAACGTCTTTTTCAACGAGCAATGGCTCTTATCGCTTCACGCGATTACCTTATGGTTTAAAAATAGCGCCTAATTCTTTTCAAAGAATGATGACAATTGCATTTTCTGGTATTGAACCATCACAGGCATTCCTTTACATGGATGACCTAATTGTCATCGGTTGTTCCGAACAACATATGATCAAAAACCTTACAAACGTTTTTGACTTATGCAGAAAGAACAATCTAAAATTGCACCCAGACAAGTGCACATTTTTCATGCATGAAGTGACCTTCCTAGGTCATAAATGTACTGACAAAGGTATTCTCCCAGATGACAAAAAGTATGATGTCATTCAGAAATACCCAGTCCCAACGGACGCAGACAGCGCTAGACGATTCGTTGCATTTTGCAATTATTATAGACGTTTTATTAAAAATTTTGCAGAATATTCACGTCACATAACCAATTTATGTAAAAAGGATGTCAAATTTGACTGGACACCTAGTTGTCAAAATGCCTTTGAATATTTAAAAGAAAAATTGATGAGTCCTACATTATTACAATACCCAGATTTTAACAAAGAATTTTGCATAATCACAGATGCAAGCAAAGAAGCTTGTGGAGCAGTATTAACCCAAAATTATAATGGTATTCAATTACCTGTAGCATATGCATCTCGCAGTTTCACTAAAGGTGAAAGTAATAAATCAACAACAGAGCAAGAATTATCAGCAATTCATTGGGCAATTAATCACTTCAGACCATATATATATGGTAGACACTTCACTGTCAAAACAGATCATAGACCCCTTACATATTTATTTTCAATGGTAAACCCAAACTCGAAATTAACTAGAATGCGACTTGACTTGGAGGAATACGAATTTACGGTGGAATATCTTAAGGGTAAGGATAATTTTGTAGCCGATGCGTTATCAAGAATAACCATTAAAGAGCTAAAAGACATGACGAATCAAATATTAAAAGTCACTACTAGACAAGACAAAAGACAGAAAATTTCCTGCGCAGGAATGAAAAAGAGAATTTGAAAAATAAATCTCTAAATAAAGCTTCAAAGCCCAACGTATATGAAGTCATAACAAATGACGATGTACGAAAAGTAGTGACCTTGCAAACGAAAGATATGCTGTGTTGCTTTAAGCATGGTAAACAAATCATTGCAAGAATAGATGTTAGCGATCTGTATGCAAATGGAGTTATTGATTTAGGTCAATTTTTCCAACGGCTTGAAAGCAGAGCCGGTGTACATGATATACGCAAACTAAAAATGGCACCGAATGATATAATCTTTGAACAAGTTTCAATAGAATTATTCAAGAAAATGGGCAATAATGTATTAAAATTATTAAGAGTAGCGCTACTCAAGCCGGTGACCAATATATCAAATGATATAGAAAAAGAAGCTATACTGTCTAAATTTCATGATGATCCAATACAAGGAGGTCATACTGGCATATCAAAAACTTTAGCTAAAGTACAAAGACATTACAAATGGAAAAATATGCGAAAAGACATAATAGAATACATACGTAAATGTCAAAAATGCCAAATGTCTAAAACGACATTACATACAAAGACCCCTTTAACACTGACAGAGACACCAAAATGCTTTCGACAGGGTAATTGTTGACACTATTGGTCCATTACCAAGATCCGAACATGGTAACGAATATGCAGTAACGCTCATTTGCGATTTAACAAAATATCTCGTTGCCATTCCGATACCAAACAAAAATGCTAGTACTGTCGCTAAAGCTATATTTGAATCTTTTATATTGCAGTTTGGTCCAATGAAGACGTTCAATACGGACATGGGAATATAAAAATTCGATTATTAATGAATTGTGCAAAAATTTGAAAATAGACAATATAACGTCTACAGCACACCACCACCAGACAGTTGGAACAGTAGAAAGAAGTCATAGAACTTTTAACGAATATATTCGCTCATACATTTCAGTTGATAAAACCGACTGGGATGTGTGGCTAAAATATTTTGTGTACTGTTTCAACACGACCCCATCTATGGCACACAACTATTGTCCATATGAATTAGTTTATAACAAACAAAATAATTTACCCGAATATTTTAATACAGTAGACAATATAAAACCTCTATATAACATAGAAAACTATGCTAAAGAAAGTAAATTTAGATTAGAACAGGCATATAAACGAGCTAGAATAATGCTAGAAAAACATAAGGCTAGGAATAAAGAATATTATGATAGAAATATAATTAATTTCGAATTAAAAATAGGAGATACAGTTTTACTAAAAAAAACTGAAACTCAGTATGTTTAGGACCATTTAGCGTAGAAAAAATAGAAGATAAAGATAATATAATTATAAAAGGTAAACACAATAAAAAACAAAAAGTTCATAAGAATAGGTTAAAACTATACAATAACTAAAAACTTTCATGAAAGCACAGTCTGATCAACTGTTATTATTATAAAAAAAAAAAAAAAAAAAAAAAAAAACAAAAACAAAAAACATAATCAAAAAAAAAAAAAAATTTTTTTTTTCATTACTTCCCATTTCAAAAAAAAAATAACACAAAACAATTTCAATCATTTTTTTAATTTTTAATACATTTTTAGAAACATAAATATAACAATATAATTAATTAAAATTAAATTAAAATTAATTAAAAAACATAAACATAATTACACTATTAAAATAACTTCATATTATTACGTTATTTTTCAAAAGGAGGGAGATGTAGTATACACATATATTCATATATATTCAAATGTAATAAACAGCAACACTTTGTTGTTGTCTAAACATTAAATCGAGCAACGACACTTTGTCGTTGCATAAACAATAAGCCAAGCACCCAGTGCTGGTAACATGATCGCGTAAGAATGCAACGCGCACAACGATGCCGCGTCAGCGTTCTCACGCTTAGACCATTTACTATACATATGTGTATACTCTTGCTCTCTTCATATTATATACAAAACTATGTACGGCTCTCGCGCTGACTTCTCTGCCGAAGCAGTGGCCAGCTTTAAGTTAGAATTAATATTCAAAATTATTCAATAAAGAACTGTTAAAACAAACGGACGTCGATGTCTTGTGTTTTAAAGTATTTAATCAACTTGAGGACAACAGCATTACAATGTCTTGTGTTTTAAAGTATTTAATCAACTTGCAGTACAGCATTACAACACACACCTACGGCATCGACCCCCAGCACACACACACGGCATACGCACACACCATACACACACACGGAACCGACCCCAGCCCGCATTAAGGCATGCGCGCATAACATATACATACACGGAATCGACACCCAGCGCTCACACAGGCATACGCACCCACCATACACACACACGGAATCGACCCCAGCACCCACCAAGGCACCCGCACACGCTATACACACACACCCGGAATCGACCCCAGCACGCACTAAGGCATACGCGCATAACATATACACACACACACGGAATCGACACCCAGCGCTCACACAGGCATCAGTGTTCGGAACCGTACGATAATTATCGTACATGTACGATATTTTCATGCCTGCGTACGATGTACGATAGCACATTATTATCGTACGCAGATTGTACGATAATTTCCATCAAAAGAGAATAAGTTTATATTCGATATTTCGAACATTTCGATTATGTTCGCAGCTGTTACGCAAAGATCTATATTTAAATCAAGTGAGACAACAAAATTTAATTGGTATAATCGTTGTAGTGTATTCGATTTCGACGGTAAACGGTGTGCTCCTCGCTAAACAACGAGTTAAAGGAAAAGAAAACAATTGCACAACGTATACTCCATCACAGAGTGAATACAGTCGCATGAACAAGTCATTACTTTATAAAAAAAAAATCACAACAGAAAGCACTGCAACAGTGCAAGATTTGTATGGTGACACAGATGTCGATGAGTTCAACAGTATTTTAATGCCAAACGATTTTTAATTTTTTTTTTGAAGTGTTATAGAGATAATAGAGAGAAAATAGAGATATTTTATTTTTTATTTTTACGTGAAGTGTTATATTAAAATAGAGATATTTTATTTTTTGTTTTTACGAATAAAGTACTTATTGTTAAATAAAAAATTCTTTTATTTTATTTGTTACTACGTTTTCATATCCATTTCTTCTTTATAAATAAAATTATGTAAGAGCTAATTTCAAATTGGGCGAGTTTATTGGACTTCAAGTGGAAAGGGAGTCGGTTCAGGTTTGTACCAAGCGTGAACATATGTTCTGTTGATTTGAAAGCGGTCTTTTAAAAAAAGTACGATAATTTCGGTCCATGTACGATAATTTTACGCCCCTGGTACGATAGTCAGCTCGCTTCAGGTTGCTAACATGAGGCATGAGGAGCCAGACTAGCGAATCTTCCGAGTTTTACTCTAGATTCTGCGACGTCTGCTTCTTGGCCTATTCCGTGTGTAGCGACAAGCGGGTAATACCCGTGCGTTGCAGGTTGTGGTGGGCTCATGTAGGGGAGTCTGGGACGCATTCCGAGTCTTACTCTGTGCGCCCCAGATCCCTGCTTGGGTCCATCACACGCGTTTCAAAAGGCGCGGCCGGTGAGTGAAAGCGGGTTGAACGGGATTAGGTGATCACTTGGTAAAGCTTCCGGGTCTTACCCTTAGCCGAACCGGGTAAGTACCTGCTCCCGATCTTCTTCGCGTCCCCGAAGCCAAAGGCTTTACGCCGGGTCGACGCCGAGGAGTGGTCTGAGGGGTGGGGTGGAAGAGTCTTCCGGGTGATCACCATGGACTCCCTCCTCCCCCCCTTTGTCCACTGCGACGATGTCGGCCGGAACGACCGTACTGCCCCTCACCCCTTTATGTTTGCGCATTGGTGTTCGACCTCGGTGCGACTCACTCCAGGGTCCCAGCATTTGTTACAAATAATCTGTAGAAACACCCTGGACGCGATTGAGACGCCGACCTCGGCCTAGGAAACGTCCTTACAATATATATATATATAATGTAACTTGGCTCTCGTTTTGTCTCGCGTGACAATATATAACACGTGAAGAGGGTTTTGGTTATTTCAATTCACTTTTATTTGACTCCACTCGTACTTACTTATTCTACGTTCTACGCTTTACAAATTACTGTTTGTAGTTTGTACACGCTCCCTTGCAATGTCTATATCAATAACTGTTTCCTCGCTTCACGTTTAATGTTTCAACTTTAAAACCGCTTCTGGAATCTCACGTCCGCACTCTTACTATTCTACTGGGCAAGTGATCCGCCGGTCTCGCGTTCGGCCTGAGCTTGCCTTCTTCGCTGCCTTCAGCTGCGATTAGTTATGACGAAACAAAACAAACGAAACGAAACAAACATTTCGATACGAAAATTCCGAATGTAGTGATTAGTAATAACGAAAGAAACGAGTACAACAAGAAGAAGACCAACAGCTGATTTGTCGAAACAAACATTGATTGAAGTGACTAGCATTTAGCGCGAAGAAAAGTGAAAAATTCACGTAATAATTAAATTACATAGTGTGGAAAACCGAAAAAAAATGGATAAAAAGCTAACAGTTGCACTCGCTACATATCTTGGACTGTACAAACAATTGAGAAACCATAAGATTAAAAAATTCCTGTAGTTTTTGGTGTACTTACCCGTCGATCCAAGGTCCTTGGCAATTAAATTCCATATTTCTTTTTTTTTGTTGTTGTCTTTGTACTCCCACATTGTTTTGTTGTACAATTGTGGATATTGTTGTACTAGATTAATTAAGTGGTCGTCATTCATTTTATAATTGTAAAAAACGAAACACAACAATGACAAATATAGTTTTGTGGCCCAACAAAATTTGATCAGATGTTGAATTTTGATACGAAACAAAACAAAAAATCTGCAATCTGCAGATATTTGTGTATGTTTTCGTAGTCGTTCGTTCTACCCGTAAATGACTAATCGATAACATTGATTTTCATACAATCAGATATCAGCTGTTGAGACACGGAATGTTTGTTTCGTTCCGTTTGTTTTGTTTCGTCATAACTAATCGCAGCTTTCGTCGCTTGTGGATCGCGACATTTGAGACTGTGGGTCGTGAGAATGCGGCTTCTTATTAGTCTAACAATATAAATGTATTAATACTATAGTAATAATCAATAAAACTTTGTAAGTTTTCGCTCCTTCCGTCAAACTCTTGGACCAGCTTTGAAGCTGAGTTTATGAATTCAGTACTCGTTTGTCCCATTTTGTCTTCTTCTTTCGAAAATGTGTTTGGTAGTACTGTTTGGGTTTCTTCTTTTTCTGTCATTACTATATTGTTTACTAGTTCCTTAAATGTGGCCTTTTTTTCGAGCTCTTTTGGTAATGTATATTCTAATTTATATTTATTAGCTATTGTAATTATACTTTCTTCTAAGTATTTAATATCTCCTTTGAATTTTGTTTTAGTTTCTACGTCCCAGTTAGTTTGGTTTAAGTGTAATAGGTTTTTGATATAGTTGAAATTGCTAAAAATTGTTCCTAAGTTTTTATTTATAGTATGTGTTTGAATATTAATCGACTTATTAATGCATTTGTATGCCTTAAAAAAATTTCCTTTTCCAATTTTGAGTTCTTTTATACTACTTTCCATGTGTGTCTATATTTATAAATACTCACTAGTTGATAGTGTATTTAGGTATTAAAGTGCACGTGTTATAAGCTTTCACACACTGCCAAAAATTTTACTTTTTTTTCGTATATATAGTTAATTATTATACTTAAAAAAAATAGGTCTATTTATATTTTATTGAATTCATGCTTTTTTCAATGTGGTAGCGGTCCACGCCGTTTACCACTAAGGTGCAGATGGCATGCACTCTTATTTATTATTTCATGTTTTTTTTTTTTTTTTTTCTAATTTTTGCTGCTGGTCATCTCGGCTGCTTTTGGCTTTTGGCTGCGTTGTTGCTGCTGGCGTTGCCTTCTTTTGGTTTCTTCTTCCTCCAGGGTGGCGATGCGTAACCAGATTGCACTCGATAAGTGCCAGGGTGGCGGGGGCGCTGCTCTTTGTCGCCTAAAATTGGCGAGTTGTCCTCCTCTTCTTTTTAGTTTTTGAACCACCGGGATGCTTGTTAGTTGTGCCTCTTTTTGCTCCTTTTTGGCACGAGCGGATATAATCTGGGGTTGGCGCCTTTTGTAATCTTCTATGGAGATTGGCTTAGGTCCAGCCTGTGGGCATCGTTTAATTGCCTCTTTTATTTTCGTACTATGATCGCTCATATTAGTATGTTCAGCTTTGTCGTTTTGTGTTTGGCAAGAGCTGGCAGGAACGCCATATAATGAAAGGCGATGAGCTAGGCTTTGAATGATTTATTCTGGACTCAGCGTCTGTATTTATAGCTAAAGTTTACATGTATTCTTATGGCTAGGTAAGGTTAACATATGTGTGAAGAGTTACTTATCTAATTCTAATGTATAACTTATCTAACGGTTAAAAGTATTGATCTTTACTATTCTTATGCAGCAGTTTAGTTGTGCGTGCAAGCTTGAGCTTGAAAGATTAAAGCTCCATACTGTAATTGTCATGTGTTGATGTTTTGGTTTGAAAGCTTAAAGCTTTGGCACAGTGGGCTTATGTTTATTTGCTTAAGGCCAATTATATATATATTTATACTACACAAGGTATTGAAAATTATCTTGAACTTTGGCATATATACTGGAATAAAGAAAAAGAAAAGGACATAGTTTTGATATTTGCTTATAACAAAACTTATTTTTATCCGAAGATTAGAGAAGCATTGGAAATTTTGTTAGCAATGCCCTCTACAACTGTAACGGTGGAACGAACTTTCAGTACTCTTAGAAGAGTTTAGACGTGGCTGAGAACATCTATGGGAGAAAATCGTTTAAATGGTAATAAAATAATAAACAAAATTTCATCTTATTACATATATTTTATGTTTCCAAGATTGTGTATGCTAAGCACCCATAGGGCCTTAGTAAAGGAGAAAATGGCTGATCTGGAGGAAAGAATTTTGGAGGAGTTTTCAGCAAATCCAAGAAGGCTGTTATTTTCATTTAAAAAAATTTTGTCCCCACTCTACATAAGGACCTGGCTACGCCCTTGCTGACAGCTTGAAGTAATCAACATGCGCTGTTCCCCATATTCACAGGTTTCAAGTTTCGGTTAATAATTGCATCTCCACCAAGCTTTGCTGGCAATGTCTTCTGCTGCAGGTTGGCCGAAAATCAGCGGTCGCTGCTGCCTAAAAACGAATTGAAGCCGCCAGAGCCAGCTGTTATCGTATGGAACACAGAATTGCCAATTGAGTCGAAGCTGGCCTTCGGTGCTGATGATATCAAAGATCATATACTTTGTGAGCCAGAAATCGATGTTTATGACACAACGATGTTTTTGACAATTTCGACAGCAACAGTATCAGCAACAATGACAATGATCAACCGGATGCAATGATGTATGGTATACACATGCTCATGTCATTTTGCTGCTGATCGGCTAGGCTCCAAAAACCTAGACTTAGTGTCTACGACACTAGCCATTCAGCACCAAAATGACATGAGCGTATGTATACAATCCATACATATACATTATGTAATTTTAAATTTTTTTTTTTTTTAAAAAAAAAAAAAAAATTTGGTGAGAAGATAGCTGGTAACGACCCCCAAAAAACTGCATCAAAGTTTTGGAGCCACGCAAACCTATTTCGCCCCCCTTTCCCCACCTTATACAAACGTTGAGCTAGAGTCACCAAATTTGGTATGAAGATAGCAATTGACATTTCACAAAGACCTGCATCAAAAATTTGGATGCCACACCCACCCATACCACCCCAGCCCCCCTTTCCAAACTTTTACAAACTTTGAGCTAGAGTCACCCAATTTGGTATATAGATAGCAATTGACATTCCACAAAGATCTGCATTAAAAAATTTAGATGCCACACCCACTCATACCGCCCCCAGCCCCCCTTTCCCCACTTTTACACACTTTGAGCTACAGTCACCAAATTTCGTATGAAGATAGCAATTGACATTCCACAAAGTTCTGCAGCAAAAAATTGAAATCCACACCCACCCAATCCGCCCCTAGGCCCCCTTTCCCCAGCTTTTACAAACTTTGAGCTAGAGTCACCAAATTTGGAAGGAAGATACCTGGTGGCATCCCCATCTGCACCGGAGAATCTTTAAGGCAGCGTACACAACTGCCGCATCCGTACCCCTCTGCAATCAGGCCTCTTTTTACCGGTTTTAGTACTGCTATCAAGTATACCGCACTCGGTTGCGTCCGACTGCAACGTTTTCACTTGTTTTGTTTGAATTTATGTGAAGTAGAATTTAAAACAGTTTTTTTGTGAATATGTTCAAGTGGTTGAGATTGTCATAGTATACACTATGCAGTATACCTTGCAGGTTCTGCAACATACGCTCTTTTATAGGAGCGTGATTCCGAGAGCGATTCAATGAGTTGCTTGACCTCATTGCTGCGTACTTCATTTTGCAGGTGGTATCGGTTTCCGCTATTTCTGTACTCCTCCACTTCAAACTCCCTAAATCAATTTTTTTCCCATCATCTTTACATTCACCACATTTTCATTTGGATCAGCGTTATTTTCTGTAAGTACCAATTAATCCCTCACTTAAGGCAACTTCCAAAATTTCGGCCTTATCCACCATCTCTTTCAAAGTTTCTTCGATAATTTCATCCACATTTTCATTTATATCTTCCTCTTCTTTTTTATTTTCTACATCTGTAGAATCATCACAGTCAATATTAGCAAACTTTAAAATTTCTGTCTGTTTCAAGCCTCTTATTTTATCTTAGTTTATCATTCGTTTAGTGCAATTCTGTATTGCTTCTTTTGTGAATACACACAGACACACACACACTTACAGACAAACATAGCGGGCTTCTTTAATAAGAGAATGATCTGACGAATGATGAACCCAAATTCAACAAGTGGAAACGTTGCAGTCGGACGCAACTGACTGCGGTATACTCGTTATCAGTATTAAAACCGGTAAAAACAGGCCTGATTGCAAAGGGGTACGGATGCGGCAGGGGTGTACGCTGACTTAAAGATTCTCCGATGCAGATGGGGATGCCACCAGGTATTTTCCATCCAAATTTGGTGACTCCAGGTCAAAGTTTGTTAAAGGTGTGGAAAGGGGTGCTGGGCCGGAATGGGTAGGCGAGGCATCCAAAGTTGTGGCATCAAAATTTTTGTTGCAGATCTTTGTGAAATGTCAATTGCTATCTTCATACCAAATTTGGTGACTCTAGCTCGAACTTTAACAAAAGTGGGGAAAGGGGGGCTTGGGGCGGTATGGGTGGGCGAGGCATCCAAATTTTTGATGCAGATCTATGTGGAATGTCAATTGCTATCTTAAATTGCTATCTACATACCAAATTTGGTGACTCTAGCTCGAACTTTGTGAAAAGTGTGGAAAGGGGGGGCTGGGGGGCGGTATGGGTGGGCGTGGCATCCAAATTTGTGATGAAGATCTTTGTGGAATGTCAATTGCTATCTTCATACCAAATTTGGTGACTCTAGCTCGGAAATTGTAAAAAGTGGGGAAAGGGGGGCGAAAAGGAGGGCGTGGCTCCAAAACTTTGATGCAGATTTTTGGGGGTCGTTGCCAGCTATCTTCCTACCAAATTTGATGGTTCTAGCTCCTTAACTCTGGAAGATACACGCATTCTCGTTTTTGACGAAGCGTTGGGGTGGATGGGGGCGGCTAGGGCAGTATCGGTGGGCGTGGCACCGATACCTTCGGTATCGAGTATAAAAAGAATTGGAAAGTTTCAAGTCTCTTGCTTAAAGGGTGTGAAAAAAAGTTGCGAACATACAGACGAACAGACGGTCAGATGGACAGACGGACAGACGGACGAACCCATGACGGACATTGCACAAAACCAATATACTCTTGACCTTCGGTAACGAGGATAAAAAGTAAACCCAAATTCAATCAAATATTATTTTTATACCCTTAACCCAGAAACAGGGTAAAAAGGGTATAATGGTTTTGTGCAAATGAATGTAAAAGGCAGAAGGAAGCATCTCCGACCCTCATAAAGTATATATATTCTTGATCAGCATCAACAGCCGAGACGATATAGCCATGTCCGTCTGTCTGTCTGTCTGTCTGTCTGTCTGTCGGTATGAACGCGTGGATCTCAGAGACTACAAGAGCTAGAGACTTCAGATTTTGTATATAAGTTCTGCTATACCATGAGCAGAACAAGTTTGCTTCAAATTATCGATAACTATTCTGGTTTCCGATATACACATAATTTCGATAACAAAAAAATATCGAATCTAAAAATGAGGTTTGAAATAATGGGTCACGATAGAACTTTTCTGAAAATTTCGTCCAAATCGGTTAAGAAACACCGGAGATATCGAGCTTAATCGATTGAAGCTAAGTCAGTATAGTGATGGCACGATTAATCATATGATTAGTATTAATCGGTTAATTTCTTTCAATCAACGATTTAATTGTATCGAAACTTTCGTTGCAATTAATCGCAAGATTAACCGATTAATTTGAAAATAATCGAAATTTTTGAAGGTTTTTTTACGTATGAATCTGCCTTAAGCAATATCGATTTTAAATCAAAGGAGTGAAAAATAATTTATCGATATGCAGCCTTCGCAGTAGTAAGTATTTGATTACAATCATCAGCCCATCTCTACGTTAAACGCGTGCGCGCTTTATTCGTTCCTGTTTCTTGTTTTACAAGTTTTGCCTTTCAGTGTTATTTCAATAATTGATAATAAATAATATAATAATTATCATGGCTCCAGCAAAGAGCGAAGTATGGAAGCATTTTACGAAGGAGAGCATTTCAACAGTGAAATGTGGCTTGTGTGGCAAGCTGTTGAAGTGTTCGAATAATACATCAAATATGCTTCAGCACTTGCAACTAAAGCATGCAAAGGACGCCAAAAATCTAAAGGTTTGTCAACCGTCTAAGAACGTTGACGAATTCAACCATCAAACAACATCAGGCACCGTAGAAACAGCCAGCACCAGCCAAAATGTTACACCAAATTATAGGCAGCCAGCTCTTAGGACCTGTTTCTCAAATGTGCAAAGCTATGCATCAGGCGGTACTAAGCATCAAAAATTGACACAATCAATAATGGAAATGATTGTCACCGACAATTTGCCATTTTCCCATGTCGAAGGTAGGTGTTCAGTGCCTTGGCAACGATCAAACAAGCAATAAATGCTTGGTGATTTTTTTGATCGCATTTAATGCTTGATGAAATGTTTAATCGTTGCCAGGGCACTTAAAACTTTGTGAATAAATCGGTATTATTCATTATTTAACATCGAAACCTATTGCAGGTAAAGGGTTCAAAAAATTTATGAACATAAATTTTCCACTGTATACAGTACCATGCAGAAATACCATCAAGGCATACATGGAAAATAGCTACAAAACTGAAGCTGAAAATTTCAAAACGAAGCTATCAGAAATTTCGAATATGTGTTTGACTACGGATATATGGACCGACACTGAAATGAACAGCATGCTCGGTGTGACAGTTCACGGTTTGTTTGGAAGCCAGCAATTTTCTGCAACAATTGGTGTCTTTAAATTAAACGAAGCCCATACAGCTGTACACATTTCGGACGTATTGGAAAAATCATTGCTCGAATTTGCAATTAATAAAGAAAACGTAATGGCCGTGGTAACGGACAATGGCGCTAATATCGTAAAAGCAATTCATGATTCTTTTGGGAAAAGCCGTCATATTCCGTTTTTTTTGCCATGTAAAATTAACCGAAAAATCCGATTAATCGGTTATTTATTTCCAATTAATCGCAATTATTATTTTACCCTTTCAATTAATCATTTGATTAATTAATCGGTTAATAAAAAAAATTGCCATCACTAAGTCAGTATACCAAAGTTCTATATAAATTTAATTTATTTATTGCAACTGGGTTCAGGGTATCTTCTAGTCGGGCTCCCCCGACTGGAGCCTTCTTACTTGTTCATATTTTGGTTTTTTCAAAACAAAATAAAACCGCACTGGTACGACCCGTCATCACCCTGCTATGACCATAGAGTGATGATATTAAAACACTTAATGCTGGCTATGTTGCGAACATAAATAATAAGTATATTTTTATTTTGTTTGTTATGTACGGTTTTAACATTTTTGAATGTAAAACCCAAAAGAAAGAGCATGATGAAACGAATAAGAAAAAATGTATTAACCTTTGCTGAATCGTGGAATAATTCAATTACATAAGCGTTGAAATTTTAAAAAGTTTAGGTCGGAATATCGGTATTTTAATTTTTGTCTCTGAATTAGCCAAAACTAGGTATTAACACCTGTAGACCATGTCAAAAGAAAGCCGGCACTGAAAGCTATCTGTCACAGTAATTAGACCGCGCTAGCATCAAAACTCGCAAAATAAAGGGGGGTGTCCGACTTCTGTACAGTGTCCGAGATTGGGGCTTCTCCCTTATTATTTATTTTAGAGTAGGATAAAGTTTATTTTTGAATAATATATAATAATACTCTTTCTTTTTTTTGACACTATGACACTAGACACAAATTATGCCATCGCAATTTATGCAGCGATGCACACAAATTTCGAAAGTGTATTCAGTAGTGAACTTGTCGATGTCATTTGCCGACACAGAAAAAACCAAAATATGAAAAATAGCAAAATTCTGGACAAGCGGCACAGCAAAAGGGAAATACACGCACACATACAGTGACAAATTTTTACCGTTCTTGGTTGCTGCTGGCCTGCCGCTTGTCGCACACTTGACGGGCCCACAGATTATTTCTGAGAGCGGAACCCTGAGACGAAATAACTGTAACAATAACAATTGCAACATCTTGATATTCCACGGTCTTTGGTTTCACTGATTGAGTTTTGCAAAAATGTAAACTTTTGAACGGAAAGATTTATTTAAAAAATTTCAAAAGGGACAATGAAAAAGAATTTAAAGTGAGCTTAAAAAAAACATAGTGGGTTAACATGGTGACCGGGTCGGTAGAACTATGAACTCTATTTATCTCAACAATGGCTTTATCAAGAGATAATTAATGAAACTTTCAGATAATTAATTTCTAATGCT
This sequence comes from Scaptomyza montana, assembly GCA_018904305.1. NCBI lineage: Eukaryota > Metazoa > Arthropoda > Insecta > Diptera > Drosophilidae > Scaptomyza > Scaptomyza montana. Next base: position 19,915 of record JAEIGR010000076.1, read on the forward strand.
GGATTCATACTATTACTTACCAACCACCCGAAAGTCGAAAAAACTTAACTTTTTTCTCTGTTCTGCTTTTTGCAATATTTTGAGAGTTGGTGGAGAAACATGTTTCAAAATTGTTCTCTTTCCAGCAACAAAATCCAAAAATACATAGTCCACTCCGACCAACCTCCCGATCACTCAGTCTGAAGAGACCTGTATGTCCCAATGGTCGTCTACATTAAAAATCTATAACTTATTCTAATTTTCTTACGACTCTTTGAACTTGTACTTGTACTTGTACTTAATTGGGATAAGCGAGCTGCTTGATTGACATAAGCGAACTGATTGCTTTAGAATGCTTGCTTCTTTTGAAATGAATATGTCTTAGGGTTGGGCTATATTCTATGAAAAAGTGACTAAAAAAGCTCTTTTAACTCAAAAAGTTTTAAAAGTCAGAGCTTAAAGCTTTACAAGAAATTGAAACATTATACATTTTCTACAGTTTTCATTTTGAAAAAGAGCTTTTAAGAAATACCCAACAGTTTGTAAAATCATTGTGCTATGAATTGGTTAGTTTGGTGAATTACATATTTTATTTTGAGACCATGAACAATATGAACGCTAGGACGCGAAATCTCAGCTATATATGGTTTATTTCATATTACAATGCATACTATAAGCAACGGAACACTTAATTGCAGCTACAAAAAACCTCATAACATACATAACATTGATCCAGTTCATGATGACCATCTGTCCGTCTGTATTTCGCACATCCTTACAGCTAGAACTACCAAATTTGGTGAGCAGATAGCTACCAGGAACCCCCAAAAAAATGCATCAAAAATGTTGTAGCCACGCGCACCCATTCCGCCCCCAGCTCCCGCAATTTAAAGTCAAAAAAGCCTATATCTCCCACAGTTTTGAGCTATAGCCTACAAATTTGGTGCCAAGATAGGTGATGATGACCCCCCAAAAACTGCATCACCAATGCCGCCCTAGCCGCCCCCATCCACCCCAACGCTTCGTCAAAAACGGGAACGCGTGTATCGTCCAGAGTAGTCGGGCTAGAGCCACCAAATTTGGTAGGAAGATAGCTGGCAACGCCCCCAAAAAGTTTGCATCAAAGTTTTGGAGCCACGCACACCCATTTCACCCCTCTTTTCGCATCTTTTACAAACTTTGAGCCATACCGCCCCCAGCCCCCCTTTCACCACTTTTTACAAAGTTCGAGCTAGAGTCACCAAATTTGGTATGAAGATAGCAATTGACATTTCACAAAGATCTGCAACAAAAATTTTGATGCCACAACTACCCATACCGCCCCCAGCCCACCTCCCCCCTCCCTTTCCACACCTTTTACAAACTTTGAGCTAGAGTCACCAAATTTGTAAGGAAGACAGCTGGTGGCATCCCCATCTGCATCGGAGAATCTGTAAGGCAGCGTACACCCCTGCCGCATCCGTACCCCTTCGCAATCAGGCCTCTTTTTACCGGTTTTAATACTGGTATCGAGTTTGCCGCAGTCGGTTGCGTCCGACTGCAACGTTTCCACTTGTTATCTGTGGGATAGTAAATTAAAGTTTTAAGAGGCGGATCTACGATAATTGGGGGGCTGGCAAATCGATAAATTCGATAACTCAAAACCGATAAATCCACATATTTCGCACATCTTTACAGGTAGAACTACCAAAGTTGGTAAGAAGATAGCTACTAGCAATCCCCAAAAAACTGCATCAGAACTTTTGAAGCCATGCTCACCCATTCCGCCCCAGCCCCCCCGTATTTCAAAGTCAAAAAAGCCTATATCTCCCACAGCTTTTGAGCTATAGACACCAAATTTGGTGCCAAGATAGGTGATGATGACCCCTCAAAAACTGCATCAAACGTTTGGATGCCAAGCACACCAATACTGCCCTAGCCGCCCACATCCGCCCCAACGCTTCGTCAAAAACGAGAATGCGTGTATCTTCCAGACTTGTGGAGCTAGAGCCACCAAATTTGGTAGGAAGATAGCTGGCAACGACCCCCAAAAATCAGCATCAAAGTTTTGGAGCCACGCCCACCCATTCCACCCCCTTTTCCAATTTTTTACAAACTTTGAGCTAGAGTCACCAAATTTGGTTTGAAGATAGCAATTGACATTCCACAAAGATCTGCAGAAAAATTTGGATGCCACGCCACCCCGTACCGCCCCCAGCCCCACTTTTTACAAAGTTCGAGCTAGAGTCACCAAATTTGGTATGCAGATAGCAATTGACATTCCACAAAGATCAGCATAAAAAATTTGGATGCCACTCCCACCCATACCGCCTCCAGCCCCCTTTCCACACCCTTAACAAACTTTGAGCTAGAGTCACCAAATTTGGAAGGAAGATAGCTGGTGGCATCCCCATGTGCATCGGAAAATCTTTAAGGCAGCGTACACCCCTGCCGCATCCGTACCCCTTTGCAATCAGGCTTCTTTTCACCGGTTTTAAGACTGGTTACGAGTATACCGCAGTCGGTTGCGTCCGACTGCAACGTTTCCACTTGTTTGTTCTTCAATTATGTACAGACGTTCTTGGTTTAAGAACCGTTTGTTCATATTGGTCCATAATAAGAACTTTGATTCTTAATTTGTTCGTTCCATTTGTACCAAATTAATGAAAATTAAATTAAGTAATTAAATTCTTATAAAAATATATGCGCATTTACCAACCGAAGCTAAAATTAAGCTTGATTGATTAAGATGTTCGACAACAGCGCAATGGCTAAGAAATCCGCGTAGCAATCGTGAGTTCTAAGGTTCGATTTTCGGCAAAAGCATTTCGTAATCGGTAAGATTAAACAAATTAATTCAAATAATGTATCAAACAATTCTCTGGCATATTCAAAGGTGTTGGTACAACAACAGTGCTATTCCGCATCGCTGTTTGCAATTTAATAACAATTTTCTAGACTAGGCTTTACTGTACTTGAATTAACCACCAATGTTATGTTATGGACTGATTTCGGGATGTTATTCAATATTACATTGTTTTTAAAAACAACAACAGATAGTCAAAAGTCAAGCACAAATTGTTCATATATATAGCACGGAATGTTATCATATTAAGAATAATTTCAAAACCATATCGTTCTTAAAGCAAAAACGGCGGTCTTAGTTTAAGAAAATCGGTGCATGGCAGATTATTTTCAACGGATGGGCTTGACTTTGCACTAGCGAGAACGGATTTTGTTCTCCGTGAACACATTCTATTTTATGGGCAGTCTGATTGCAACATTTGAAAATGTTGTGTGGTTTTAAAACAGTTGGGAATAGCTTGTAGTTCTGGAAACGGGAAAATTACTTAACATGCTTAGCTTACATACTTTTAAAAGCTCTGTAATTGCACCTACAACTAACATTTAAATTCTCTTAAACTGGCCTGTAAACTAATTTTCCCCTTAAATCGTTTGCTGTTCAGTTTCTGGCGATGTTAAAATCTTAACCAACTCAATGAAAATGTAAGCTCTTAAAATAACGTTAGAGTAACTGTAAAGAAGTGAAACAACTGCTATGCTATTTGAAAAAGTTGCCTACGGCTTGAAGTTAACTCCTTTTAACGCAAAAATTTATTAACATGTGAAACATCAAAATTTAAAAAAAAAAATTTTTTAATACACATTTAATTAACATTTAAAATTTTTTTTAGCTAACACGTTCCCTAATTGAACTCATCAATCATATAACGAACGTATTTGTGAGCTCTACAAATTCTGTTTTTTATGCAGCCTGATTGCAACATTTGAAAATGTTGTATTGTTTTAAAACAGTTGGGAACAGTTGTAGCTAAGTTCTGGTAACGGGAAAAGTACTTAACATGCTAAGCATACATATTTTTAAAAAGTCTGTGATTGCAATTGCAACTAACATTTAAATTTTCTTAAACTGGCAAGCAAACGAATTTTCCCCTAAAACATTTTACTGTTATTTGATAAATTATTTACTGTTCAGTTACTGTAAGCTGGCGATGTTTTAAACTTTCCCCAGCTCAATGTTACTGTTAAGCTCTCTTATCTCTTAAGATAACGTTAGAATAACTGCAAAGAAACTTAACAGCTGCTATGCTATTTATACCGAACACAAATGTTACTTCCCAATGTTACTTCCCAAACGTAAACGCCGATTTTACCCTTAAATTACCCACAAAATAATGGTAAATTGAACGCTGCTAAGAGCTTTTATCTCGCTAAGCTTTGAAAGCTCTGTTATTAAGCTTTCGAATGTATGAGCACGCTTTCGCTTTTAACACACATAGAAAGCACCAACGCCAATCACGTGCTACTTAAAACTTAACGCGCTTTTCTTATTGGTTAGCAGTGCTTATAAAAGTTCAGGCAGCACCCAATTGAGGTTCAGTATGGGTCTGGCCTTTGGCAAAGACTGCGGCCTTTCATACTCTGATACCGAGGGCAGAAAATATATTGGTTTTGTGCATTGTTCGTCATGCTGTCTGTAAATTTTTTTGTTAAGGCCAAAATAGAATACAATGTTAAGTACTTAATTTAAACAAAAATATACAAAGCAATTTATTAATGTATGTGTATTTAAAAATAAAAAACATCCAAAATTTTGTTGGGAGGGGGCAGATAGGGCACCCTCCCCAACCTGATTACACCCTCGATCACATGAATGCATTTAATTAGTTAACTTGATGTATTGATAACTTGAAATGATAATATCGATATTTTATACTTTATACACGATCCTTGATAGTCTAAAAAGACTCACTTTTTTTTGACTCTGCCGAGACGCAGGCGGAAGAAAAATGAGAATGATTCAGAGCGAATGGACGCCATTAAAAAATGTATTTATTTTAATCTAAATAAATTTTTTAGTCCTTTGAAAATAAAGAATATTAGTGTGTACTATGCCATTGAACCAATTTACAGATTTACAAAAATAGAATATCTTGGAATTTGGATTCGGAAAAGCAGAATATGAACGACAAGTTGGTTACTCGAGCCGGATTATATATGCATATATTTGTGACCCAACTACCAAGCTGTAAACAACATGGTCCTTCTAACTATATTGGACAAAAGTTGCATCGTACACGTGAGTAGCGGACAGCCGCCAAAAAAAGAATTCGACAAGCTATATCACACGAACTACCAGTATTTCGGGCGATCCCATGGATTGTCCGATATTTGTTGCGGAGTTCAGGCACAGTTCAGAAAATTTACTAATTATGAGAAAATTAATCGTTTAAAAAAAGCATTGACATTGATCTTTGTGGGATGTCACATAATATTTTCCTACCATTTTGGTGACTCTAGCTCAAAAGATATAGGCATACCAGTTTTTGAAAGGTAGGGAGGGGGGAGACTGTGGGCGTCATGAGTGGGCATGGCATCCAAAACTTTAATGCAGATCTTTGGGGTTCGCTACTAGCTATCTTATCATGGTGGTTAGGGCAGTGTGGGTGGGCATGACATCCAAAATTTTGATGCAGTTTTTTAAAGACGCAATTACCTATCTTGACACAAAATTGGGTGGCTATAGCTCAAAAAATTTTGAATAAACCAAACTTGGTAACTCTAAGTGCCCATTTACACGCTGAAATTTTTTCATTAATTTTTTATTCATTCCGTTTTGAAAGTTCTTCGGAATTCAGGTCGCATTTACACGCTGAAGTTATTCAGTGAAATTTTTCCTTTGAAAATGCAATTCTGGTTTAAATTTATGGTCGATAAACATACATCTTTGCCATCGATTGTATTATTTGTTAACATATAATTGATTTAAGAAGTAACAAGTAAATAAAATGGATTCAGTGAACATAACTATAAATAATTTTTTAACCAGAACAATGTATTTACTATTGGCGCTAATATTTGCTTGTGCGATATTTCGTTTCGATAACTTTATTATTCACATCAAACACTGTGCAACTCTGTGTTTACATTCTATCGGAATAAGGCAAAGCAAAATTAGAAGAAAAATTAACGACTTAACAAGTAGTGAATTTTTACTTGAAATTTTACCCCTCTACTCCCCTTGCCTACAAACAAAAGATTCAGAGAGAAAATTCACGAAAAAACTTCAGCGTGTAAATGGGCACTAAGTGTGTGGGAAATATTTGGATTTATAGATATTGAGCTATCGAATTTATCGATTTGCCCAGCCCCCAGTTATCGCCCCAATATTGACACTTTATATGTCCCGGCCATAGATAAGGATATTTGCAAAGTTTCAAGTCTCTAGATTGAAGGGTGTCGAAAAAAGTTGCGTTCATTTAGTCGGAAGGAAACCATGACGCACAGTTCACAAACCCAATATACTTTTTACTTTTGGTGTATGAGTATATTGAGACCTGTTGGTACAGGGGTGGGGGGTGGGGCAGGCGGTAAAAATAAGATCAATAACTATTATTAGATTACTGTCTCTTGATAATTTCTGTGTCTTGGCACCAAATTTGGTGGTTCTAGTTCAAAAACTATGGGAGATATAGGCTTTTCTGATATCAAATGCGGGGGGGCTCGGGGCGAAATGGGTGGGTGTGGTTCAAAACTTTGATGCAGATTTTTGGGGGTCGTCGCCAGCTATCTTCCTACCAAATTTGGTGGCTTTAATTCCACAACTCTGGAAGATACACGCATTTCCGTTTTTGTCGAAGCGTTGGGGCAGGTTGGGGCCGCTAGTGCGGTATTTGTGGGCTGGTATCCAAACTTGTGATGAACCTATCTTGGCACCAAATTTGGTGGCTAAAGCTCAAAAACTGTTGGAGATATAGGCCTTTTTGACTTAAATATGCGGGGGCTGGGGGCGGAATGGGTAAGCGTGGCTCCAAAAATTTTGATGCTTTTGTTTGGGGTTTTCTAGTAGCTATCTGCTCACAAAATTTGGTAGTTCTAGCTGTAAGGATGTACGAAATACAGACGGACAGATGGTCAGACGGTCAGACGGACGGACACCATGACGGACATTGCACAAACCCAATATACTCTTTACCTTCGGTAACGAGTATAAATATTCAAATTATTTTTTAATATAAAACAAAAAGAAATAAAAATCCAGGGGGCCCCGGTAAAAAGAGGCCTGTTTGCAAAGGGGTTCGGATGCGGCTGGGCTGTACGCTGCCTTAAAGATTCTCCGATGCAGATGGGGATGCCACCAGGTATCTTCCTTCCAAATTTGGTGATTCTAGCTCGAAGTTTGTAAAAGTAGTGGAAAGGGGGGCTGGGGGCGGTATGGGTTGGTGTGGCATCCAAATTTTTGCTGCAGATCCATGTGGAATTTCAATTGCTATCTTCATAGCAAATTTGGTGACGCCAGCCCGAAGTTTGTAAAAGGTGTGGAAAGGGGGGCTGGGGCGGTATGGGTGGGCGTGGAATCCAAATTTTTAAGCAGAATTATGTGGAATGTCAATTGCTATCTTCATACCAAATTTGATGACTCTAGCTCAAAGTTAGTAAAAGGTGTGGAAAGCGGGGCGGAATGGGTGAGCATGGCTCCAAAAAATTTGATGCAGATTTTTGTGGGTCGTTGCTAGCTATCTTCCTACCAAACTTGACGGCTCTAGCTCCACAACTCTGGAAGATACACGCATTCCCGATTTTGACGAAGCGTTGGGGCGGATGGGGGCGGCTAGGGCAGTATTAGTAGGCGTGGCATCCAAACTTTTGATGCATTTTTGGGTGGTCATCATCACCAATCTTGGCACTTAATTTGGTGGCTATAGCTCAAAAACTGTGGGAGATATTGGCTTTTTTGACTTTGAAATACGGGGGGGCTGGGGGCGGAATGGGTGGGCGTGGCTCCAAAATTTTTGATGCAGTTTTTTTGCTAGTAGCTATCTTCTTACCAAATTTGGTAGTTCTAGCTGTAAGGATGTGCGAAATATGTGGATTTATCGGTTTTGAGCTATCGAATTTATCGATTTGCCAGCCCCCCAGTTATCGTAGAACCCCCATATTGACACTTTAATTTACTATCCCATAGAAAAAGAGAATTGAAAAGTTTCAAGTCTCTAGCTTGAAGGGTGTGGAAAAAAATTGCGAACATACAGACGGACAGACGGACGGATCGACGGACGGACACCATGACGGACATAGCCAAACCCAATATACTCTTGACCTTCGGTAACGAGTATAAACATTGTACCCACAGTTAAATTCGGCAAATTGTCTGTCATGGTCGGGCTTTTTTTTTTTAGCAAAGAAGTGAATTGGTGTTTATTGAAAATATAATGGATGCTGTACAGCAAAATTTGAAGAGGAGCGCTAACTATTTTGTTTTTGATCGTAGCTTTAAGTTTTACCAGGACATAGATGCAAATCATAAAGCAAATAATGTGCGACCGTGGCTACTTTATAACTGCGGATATGTTATTGACACTCCACCCCAGAGCCCCGAAACTGACCCTATTGAAAGTTTGTGGGCGTTGTGAGGAGCCATATTTATTTATAGCGCCTCACAAAAAGCGATTGCCTTTATAGCCGCAGCCGGACCTGAGCTGCGGCGAATTTGCATGCTGTCTCGCTCTGACACAGGGTGTCAGCGCTAAGGTACGTGTTTGGCACATGGGAGCCGCAAAACACGTACCGTAAATGTCGTGGCAAAGTGCCGTTGGTGTGCGAGCGGTGCATCCACAAAATATAGTGATCACCGTCACACCAACGACAGGCGTGATCAGCAACGAGGAACCGTTGTTGCTAGGCCAATCTCACTGGAACGATCACGCCACCTTTGCCCTTGGCGCGACATTGGCAGCGCTGACAGGCCCCGGTCCAGCGAGACAGCAGAAGACTATAAAAGGAGCCGCCTTGGACAGAGCGGCAAGTTAGTTGCGTACAAGTTAGTCGAATACAAGTGAGTGCGAAGTCAGCGAAGCGAAACCCCAGTACGGAGTCAATACGAAATAAGTGAAAATCAGTGCGAAACATAAAGAAATCCTACGCGAAGGATAAGTTAAGCATTTAAAAGGATTCATATCGCAATAAGGACAAAACAGATCGTGTCCTTAGCGATTAACAAAACATTTTACGGAGAAATCGATACGCGAAATTTAGCCAGCCTTGGGGTGCGTTGCATTTGCAAAGCAACCTCGAATTAAAACCAAGTATCAGATAAGTGAGCCTGGCGAAGGACAGGTGAAGCTAAAGCCAGAGCCTGAGAGTAGGCGTCACTATTGGCGAAATCCTTGTGGCAACAAGGAGGCCATAGTAGAGCCTGGCGAATTCGGGCGTTGCTAGCTAAAACCTCGTTTAGTAGGCGAAACATTGACTCTGAATATTTGGTGCAACGAGAGCGCCAGCATTGCAAATGAAACCACGACACAAGAGCCGTACGATTTACTAAACTCTAATAAGAAATATCATTAAGTGCAAAGCAAATTGTAAACCCAACGTGAAAACTAGCAGAGAGTGCAGTTTAAAATATATGTATTAAAACCAAAACCAAATTGTGTTCTTATTGCCGCAGCCACCACAAATACAAATTTGTTGGCACGTACCCTCAGCACCGCGAGAGTTAGCCCAGCTAAAGACCGCGTAACTTTAGGTTCGTTACAACTGGCGCCCAACTGTGGATCTACGGCTAATACCACATAGTTTTTTTTAAATACATATAAATAAGTGACAATATGGTTCGTTCGTGGGTGTACAATCTAAAAAAAGGAGGCACTAGTGAAATGCGGAGTGGAATTCGGTCTGGAGCTGGAAGGCACCGTCGAAAATATGAGAAGACAATTCGGAGACTGGGTAAGTCAAAACGAAAACAATCTTCCTCACAGCGTTCGCATTAGCGAACTGGCGAAAACATACAGCCGACAGTCGCCGAATAAAGAACCAGAATTCATGCGCGAGGAAGGGGAATACGAAGAGGAAAAGGAGTTTGCCGGCATAGACGTAGCAAGGCTAAACGTCCCATGCACCAGCGCGGCGGCTAGGGCGCGAGATTTACAGGAATCTCGCCGATCGCCCTGGAGTACAGCCCAACAGCCAGGAGAGCGTAGCCACACCCACACACATGATCAGACCAATACAAGGGCAAGCGAATACCAAAAAGTAGCCAAACAAGTTCGAGAGTGGAGCTTTCGATTCGATGGACTATCGAAGCCTCTCGAATTCTTGGAGCAAGTGGAATGGTCGGCAGACACATATGGATTAAATTTAAATTTAATTCCTAGAGCAATGCCGGAGTTGCTGAAAGGAATGGCACTTAAGTGGTACATAGCTAACAACAGGCATTGGACTACAAGGGTGGATTTTGTCGACAGTTTTCAAGAATACTTCTTACCACGAGATTATTTTGAAAATCTGTACGACGAAGTACGCAGACGGCGGCAAGCTCTGGATGAGCCTTTTAAGGTCTATATGGTGGAGATGCAGACTCTGATGAGACCCCTACGACTCTCAACAGAGAAGGAAGTGCGCACTATTTACACCAACAGCCTTCCTGACTTGCGCGGATACGCACGGCCAAACCAGTTCTCGAATTTGACCCAGCTGATGCAACTGGCAGAAGAATTCGAAGAACTAGAAAAGGATAGGCTGAAACTGAGGCTACAAAGTGCTACAGCCCAACAACAATACAGCCAACAGCAACAACAACAGCCTCAACAACACCGAGATACGCAGCAAAATGTTCGCGAGCACCATCAGAATCGTGCAAATCGTACCCGATCTATGGCCATGGAGGAGCAGAACCAGCACTCTGGAGGAATGGACGAACGGCCAACCCCAACACCTAGGACCCAGCAAAATCCTGCCAGGACACACATAAACAACCCAGGAAGGGCATGTCGCGTGTGTGGACAGGAGGGGCACTGGGCGATAGAGTGCCGAAACCCAATGCTGGAGTTCTGCTGGGTCTGTGGCAGAATCGGTCAGCGGACGGCACTATGTTGCCAATCGGGAAACGGTCAGCGGCGTCCGCCATCGAGGGGCGAGCGGGAGCCGCCAAGGTCTGCCCCGAGACGCTAGTCGGTCACCTGAAGGACGAAGGGACGCAGTTGACTGCCACCGTAGGGATCGGTGAGTGTCAGTATAAGGCTACAGTCGATACAGGGGCTACAAGCAGCTTTGTTAGCGAAGAGCTAGCTTGTAGACTGAGCACTGTAGGCCGGAGAAGCGTCGCAAGTAGACAGGTGAAGTTAGCAGACGGACATAACAGCAGGACAACGGAACAAATAACGGTCGAAATAAGACTCGGGCATCGCAGCTTGCAAAAAGCGTTGCTAATTATGCCTGGTGTGATAGACGATTTGGTGCTGGGCTGGGATTTTCTGACTGGCATGGGCACAGTGTTGCAGTGTGCGGGATTGGTGGTCACCATCCCAGCACGACGGCACAAGGTTGGAAAGCTGGAGGAGAGACTGTCGGTGGCAGTTGTCCAGAATACAACCGAACAAGACGAAGCAATACACGATGTCAGAAACCCAACTATTGAAACCAAAAATCTACACGAGGATCAAGAAATTAATGAATTTCTTTTGCGGGAAGTCGCAGCCTTCGAACACCTAAAGGGCACATCACAAATTACGGAACACAAAATTGTGATGAGCGATGACAGGCCTATAAAACAGCGTTATTTTCCGAAGAATCCAAAAATGCAAGCGGAAATTAACCAGCAAGTAGAGGAACTACTTGCGAAAGGTTGCATAGAGCCATCCAACAGCCCACACAGCGCACCAATCGTGATGGTGAAAAGAAGAATGGCAAATGGCGGTTATGTGTGGATTTTAGGCAACTTAACAGTCGATCCGTTAAGGACGCGTATCCATTGCCAAGAGTGCACCACATTTTAGACCAGCTACGTGAAGCCCACTTCATCACTAGCTTGGATCTGAAAGATGGGTACTGGCAGATCCCGATGGAGAAAACGAGCCGACCACTGACAGCATTTACAGTCCCAGGCAAAGGATTGTACCAGTGGAAAGTGATGCCATTTGGGTTACACTCGGCACCGGCAACTTTTCAGAGGGCTTTGGATCGCGTTATTGGACCAGAGATGATGCCACACGCGTTTGCTTATTTAGATGATATTATAATCATCGGAAGAACGCGCGAAGAGCATATGGCAAATCTCAAAGAGGTATTTCGACGGTTGAGGGCAGCAAATCTGCGCATCAACGTGGACAAATGCGACTTCTTTAAAAAGAGTTGAAATATCTGGGCCACAGAGTCACAGAGGAAAGAATTCGCACAGATTCGGAGAAAGTTGCTGCAATCGCAGAATTGAAGCCGCCAAGCAACGTAAAGGAATTACGACAATACCTGGGCGTAGCATCATGGTACAGGCGCTTCGTACCAGATTTTGCAACGAAAGTAGCACCTCTGAACGCATTGATGAAAAAAGGCGCAAAATGGGAGTGGACTGAGGAGCGGCAAGCAGCTTTTGACACGGTCAAAGAGAAGCTGACTCAGTCCCCAGTACTGGCATGCCCAGATTTCTCAAAAACATTTTGCTTGCAGACGGATGCAAGTAACTATGGAATGGGTGCGATATTGACCCAACCTTCGGAGCAAGGTGAAAGGGTAATATCGTACGCCAGTAGGACACTAAACGGTGCCGAACGGAACTATTCGGCAACTGAAAAAGAGTGTCTAGCCATAGTGTGGGGGAATCAGAAAGCTGCGGCCATAGCTGGAAGGCTACCATTTTGTGGTCATAACAGACCACATGGCGCTGAAGTGGCTAAACTCAATTGAGAGTCCATCAGGCAGAATAGCGCGTTGGGTGCTTGAACTGCAACAATACGACTTTGAAGTCAAATACCGTAAAGGCAACCTCAATGTCGTAGCCGATGCACTTTCGAGACAGCCACTTCCGGAGACATGCTGCCTAAGAAAAATCGCCACAGAAGAGATGGTGGTAGACAACACAAATTGCAAATGGATTCAGAAATTAAAAAATGAAATCGCGCAAAATCCCAGGAAATATCCGGATTACATGGAGGAAAATGGCAACCTATACAGACATATCCCACATCGCGCTGGAGGCGGAGATGTGGAAGCTTGGAAGCTTTGTGTACCCAAAGGTAAAAGGAAGGATGTATTATTGGAGAACCACGACGCAGCCACAGCCGGTCATTTGGGAAGCCGGAAAACGATAGCAAGAGTAGCGACACGCTACTATTGGCCAGGCTTGTACAGGGACGTGCGCACATATGTGCACAACTGCGAAACGTGTCAACAATATAAGCCAAGTCAAATGGCAGCAGCAGGAAAGATGTTGACACAAATTCCTGAAGAGCCATGGAATACCGTGTGTGCTGATTTTGTTGGCCCACTGCCAAGATCAAAACACGGCAACACAATGCTATTGGTGATGTTTGACCGATTCTCTAAGTGGACTGAGTTAGTTCCGCTGAGGAGCGCAACCACAGCCACTTTGCAAAAGGGATTCCGAGAGAGAATTTTGGCACGATTTGGGGTGCCAAAAAGTCTCATAACGGACAACGGAACACAATTTACGAGTAAAGCCTTCAAACGCTTTCTCGAAGAATTAGAAGTGCGACACCAATTCACGGCACCATACACTCCGCAAGAGAATCCTACAGAACGTGCGAACCGCACGGTAAAAACGATGATTGCACAATTCACAAAAGATAACCAGCGGTGCTGGGATGAATTTTTGCCAGAATTGTCACTAGCCGTTAATACCAGCGTATCGGCGTCTACGGGCTACAGTGCAGCGTTTATCACGCAAGGGCGGGAACCAAGGCTGCCAAATGCGCTGTACGACAACGTTACACTTGGCACAGAGCAACCGACACAAACACCCAGCGACAATGCGCAAAAACTTAGAGAAGCTTTTGAATTGGTGCGCAGGAGTTTAGAGAAGGCCTCTCAGGACCAAGCAAGGCATTACAACCTACGGAGACGGCAGTGGAAACCATCCGTAGGAGACAAGGTGTGGGTGAAACAACACCACCTGTCAAATGCAGCGGAAGGCTTCGCTGCGAAGCTTGCTCCTAAATTTTCCGGACCATATACAATAATGAATTTTGTATCACCTGTAATCTGTAAATTACAGGGGAAAACTGGGGAAAAAGAACGGACCGCGCACATAGGCGACATAAAACCCCACGGAGGCGGAACGGACAACGGGTGAGACAAAAAAAAAAAAAAAAAAAAATTTTTTGGGGTCACAAATTATTTTAAGACCCTAGAACAAAAAGTAATTTTTTTGTGGTGTTGAAAATCTGGAAAAGAAAAGAGCGGTTAATAATTGGCCTTATTAGTGACGTATCTCATTTACTCACCTGAATCTCCATCACCCCCTCTATAAAAAAAAAAAAGCATTAGTTGATTTGTTTTTTTTGGAAAAAAAAAGGGGTGAATATGTATTAATACATATTAATTATTGTCCCTACTCAACACATTTAACAGATATAAATAATAAAAATAAATATGTAAGGTATTACATATTTATTAAACCATAACAAAAATAAATATGTAAGGTATTACATATATATAAAAAATAAAAATAAATATGTAAGGTATTACATATTTATTAAAGCATAACAAAAATAAATATGTAAGGTATTACATATATATATAAATAATAAAAATAAATATGTAAGGTATTACATATTTATTAAAAGCATAACAAAAATAAATATGTAAGGTATTACATATATATATAAATAATAAAAATAAATATGTAAGGTATTACATATTTATTAAACGCATAACAAAAATAAATATGTAAGGTATTACATATTATATAAATAATAAAAATAAATATGTATGGTATTACATATTTATTAAAAATAACAGACAACAACGAATGTGTGGGCGGGGGAGAATGGATGGCGAAAAAAAAAAAATAATAATTATAAGAGCCACGGCCCAACCAAGGGCATTACAAAAACCGGACCTGAACGCGGCGAAAGGTGTGCGAAGCATACGCTGCCAGGAAAACGGCTAATGAAAAAGGTTAGCGATATCGCAAAGAGAGCGCTGACAAAACATGGCGGTCGCAGACGGGAAGGATACCGTAACTTGCGCACCTACACTGTTGCACATGCGTACGGAGTAGGGGTATAAAAGGTGCCGACTACCATGCAGTCGGTCACTTTACGATATTTTTTTGAAAAAAAAGAACACTCACAAGTAAGAAATGGAGAAGTACAACACGACACCGAGGGAAGGAGGGCAGTCCATGCGTCGAGCCGTGACCCACGTGCGCACTCTCGCACACCAGCTGGGGATGTGTGCGTGGTCGACGCGGCGGCCATGGGTGCCAGCGCCAGAGGGCGCAGAAACGTGGCGCGACGAGGACGTTGGGCCGGACAGCCCTATGCGCGTGTCGAGCCGCAACGGGAGGCATCTCCGGATGTACTGGAACTGCGGGCTTCACCAATTTTAGAGTCCCCGGAAGAGCGAGAGGCGGCCGAGCGTGAGCGTTGTCGCCGCCAGGAGCTGGAGGAAGAGCGGGAGTGGGTGCGCCGAGCATACGGCGAGGACTTCGACAGCAGCGACTGGGAGGTGGATTCCAGCGCTGGTCCAGTGGGCGATGTCGAGGAGTCGCCGCCGCCAAGGGACTTCATGGAAGTGAATCCAGAATGGGTACGCATGTGCCATCCCGAGGCACCACTGACGCCAGAGGATGAGCATGTGGGCCCAGCCAGCCCGGAGCGGTTCGCCACACCACCACTACCCGAGACACCACCGCCAGACTGGCGCCCCGCTAGGCCACCGTCGCCATTCCCACGTGGGGTGGACGCTTCGGAGGATGAGGACGAGGAGATTATTTATATATCGTCCGACGAGGAGGAGGCAGCACCGCAGGCCGAGGAGCAGATGCCAACGGCCGATCCGGGTGAGTCGACACCACCGACGGCAACCATCACACGAAAGAAACGGTTCGTGGATGGGCGGTGGCACCACGTCGCGACGGTTGTCCTCGAGTGGACAGAGGAGGCGTCACCGCCCCGCGAGGGCTTTATTAAGGAGATGACACCACCACGACCGCGTACGCCAACGCCACCCCGACAGCGCACGCCAACGCCACCGCGATCACGACCGCCGACGCCGTCACCACCACGCACAGTACAGGCACCAGTCGGCACGGCCACCAGTCCGACAACACGGACATCGCCGTGGGAATGGCCGACACCGCTGCAGGTGGGCACGCCGCCTCGCCCCGGGACACCGCCTCCACCACACGCTTGGGCAACCAATCCGGTGCGCCCAGCGTTCGGTCGGCAGGCTTCATGCCCGTATGGGGAACGGCCGGCTCGCCCGGTGCTGCAGCGACAGTCATCCGTACCGCTGGCGACTCCAGGATGGAGAGAGGTGGCGCGAGCAGACTGGCCACCAGAAGTAGTAGCTGCCGCAGCTGGAGGCAGCGACCGACGCACGTCGCGCATTGTGTGGGCGCATGGCCAGAGGTATCGCGTGCGGATGTCGGTCCTAGGCACGCGGGCCTTTATGGCAATATAAAAACACAAACACAAAAACACGAGAAAAAAATAATAAAAAAAAAAGAAAATAATATATTCGCATAGTTATTTCGTTTAACCTAGAAAAAAAAATAAAGAAAACAGGTGGAGTAAACTGCAGGAGGGGGGGTGAAATTTGCTGGAAGCATACTCACATAAAATGTGTGTGTGATCCAGCGCGAGCGGCAAAACGGCATGGCCTGGAAAAAAGAGAACATGAGTTAGGATATGGTGGAAATGGCGCAAGGCGCAAAAATATATTACTAACGTTTGCTTTTAGATTCTTTTCAGCAACAACAAAACAATTGCAAACTGCAAATTGTGTGTCATGGCCGATTAGTGTTGGATAGTTGCGTGTGGCCATATCGATCTGGCCACATCGCAAATATCGATCAGGCCGTAGCGAGTAACACCGGGCGATGCAAAGCTGGCTGCTATGGCGCAACGCACCACTAGATGGCGGTACACGACCGCCAGCTGATCGCTACAGCGACACTACTAACGGACGCCAAGGTTCAAACGGAGGCGCGCGATTTGAAAGACGCAAAATTAAGTGGAAGGCTTCCACTTCCGGAGAAAGAGGGGAGTGTGAGGAGCCATATTTATTTATAGCGCCTCACAAAAAGCGATTGCCTTTATAGCCGCAGCCGGACCTGAGCTGCGGCGAATTTGCATGCTGTCTCGCTCTGACACAGGGTGTCAGCGCTAAGGTACGTGCTTGGCACATGGGAGCCGCAAAACACGTACCGTAAATGTCGTGGCAAAGTGCCGTTGGTGTGCGAGCGGTGCATCCACAAAATATAGTGATCACCGTCACAACAACGACAGGCGTGATCAGCAACGAGGAACCGTTGTTGCTAGGCCAATCTCACTGGAACGATCACGCCACCTTTGCCCTTGGCGCGACATTGGCAGCGCTGACAGGCCCCGGTCCAGCGAGACAGCAGAAGACTATAAAAGGAGCCGCCTTGGACAGAGCGGCAAGTTAGTTGCGTACAAGTTAGTCGAATACAAGTGAGTGCGAAGTCAGCGAAGCGAAACCCCAGTACGGAGTCAATACGAAATAAGTGAAAATCAGTGCGAAACATAAAGAAATCCTACGCGAAGGATAAGTTAAGCATTTAAAAGGATTCATATCGCAATAAGGACAAAACAGATCGTGTCCTTAGCGATTAACAAAACATTTTACGGAGAAATCGATACGCGAAATTTAGCCAGCCTTGGGGTGCGTTGCATTTGCAAAGCAACCTCGAATTAAAACCAAGTATCAGATAAGTGAGCCTGGCGAAGGACAGGTGAAGCTAAAGCCAGAGCCTGAGAGTAGGCGTCACTATTGGCGAAATCCTTGTGGTAACAAGGAGGCCATAGTAGAGCCTGGCGAATTCGGGCGTTGCTAGCTAAAACCTCGTTTAGTAGGCGAAACATTGACTCTGAATATTTGGTGCAACGAGAGCGCCAGCATTGCAAATGAAACCACGACACAAGAGCCGTACGATTTACTAAACTCTAATAAGAAATATCATTAAGTGCAAAGCAAATTGTAAACCCAACGTGAAAACTAGCAGAGAGTGCAGTTTAAAATATATGTATTAAAACCAAAACCAAATTGTGTTCTTATTGCCGCAGCCGCCACAAATACAAATTTGTTGGCACGTACCCTCAGCACCGCGAGAGTTAGCCCAGCTAAAGACCGCGTAACTTTAGGTTCGTTAAAAAGAAAAGAAAAGAAAAAGGTAGCAAAAAGGCGGCCTACTTCACGACCGATGTTAAAATATAGTGTTTTAGAATAGTGGAGTCTAATTCTATTAAATTATGAAGAAAAATTGATAAATTCCATGAATACAAGTCTAAATGCTGTTTTTAAAGCCAAAGGCTATCATTCTACAGTCGAACTTCCATATAACGAACTTCCATATATCAAAGTTTTCCATATAACGAATAAATTTCGCGAACACTGCTTTTTGGTTCAACTTTCAGTGTGTTTTCATCTCCATATAACAAATTCCCTATAATGAATTTTTTCGATATTGTTTCATTTTATGTACGAATTACGTTGAGAATGCGAAAACAAAACCATAACACATTTTGCCATTTACCGCTTTGTTTTCGTGTTATGTTTTGCTTATTCTCTGATCTTCGACGATTCTGATGCAATCTTTAGGGACACGCCAACAATGCAGCAAACATCTTCAGCTGTTAAAGTACTTCGCAATATTGTGGAGAGAAAATATGACGTGAATATATTTGTATTTGCTTCACTAAACGTGCTTGAAGTATTTATCGAGCAAGAGAAGTGGAAAAACTATATACAAACTAAAATTACTGATTATTTTAAATAAAACTACTTAAATCACAAAAGTTTTCAAACATTTCTGTGTTACGAAATTTCTATATAACGAAGTTTTTTCTTGTCCCCTTCAGATTCGTTACATGGAAGTTCGACTGTAAATATTAAAGAATTTTTTTTTTAAATTCAGCTATAAATGTTAACATTGTTTTTCAGACGAAAACACTTTGTTAACAAAGAAATTTTGTTAGACTAATTTTGTTTTTGTAATAACTTTTTGTTTTTCTACTTATTACTAAGGGTGGGCGTGGCATTAAAATTTTGGGGGCTGTTACCAGGTATCTTCCTACCAATATTGGTGACTCAAGCCCAAACACTATGAAAGATACACGCATTCCCGTTTTTAACGAAACGTTGGGGTAGCTGGGAGCGGCTAGCGCGGTATGGGTGAGGGTGGCTCCAAAATTTTTGATGCAGATTTTCGTGGTTTGTCAGTAGCTATCTTCTCACCTAATTTGGTATTTATAATTGTCAGGATGTGCAAAATAGGTGGACTTATCGATTTTGAGCTATTGAATTTATCGATTTGCCAGCCCCCCAGTTATCTTAGAACCAAAATCTTGACACTTTTTCCGTCCCGGCCATAGATTAACATATTTGGAAAGTTTGAAGTCTCTAGCTTGAAGGGTGTGGAAGAAAGTTGCGTTCATACAGACGGACGAACGGGCGGACGGAGAGACAGACAGACACCATGACGGACATTGCACAAACGCAATATGCTCTTTACCTTCGATATCGAATAGAAAAAGCATTTGCAAAATAACAGGGGGCTGGGTGTGGTTTGGGTTGGTGTGGCATCCAATTTTTGCTGCAGATCTTTGTGGAATGTCAATTGCTATCTTCATACCAAATTTGGTGACTCTAGCTCAAAGTTTGTAAAAGGTGGGGAAAGGGGGGCTGGGTGCGGTATGGGTATGTGTGGCATCCAAATTTTTGCTGCAGATCCATGCGGAGTTTCAATTGCTATCTTCATAACAAATTTGGTGACTCTAGTTCAACGTTTGTAATAGGTGTGGTAAGGGGGGGCTGGGGGTGGTGTGGGTGGGTGTGGCATCCAAATTTTTTCTGCAGATCTTTGTGGGGGCAAAACTTGGATGCAGATTGCTGGGGGTCGTTGCCAGCTATCTTCCTACCGAATTTGGTGGCTCTAGCTCCACATCTCTGGAAGATACACGCATTCCCTTTTTTGACGAAGCGTTGAGTTGGATGGGGGCGGCTAGGGCAAAATTGGTGGTCGTGGCATCCAAACTTTTGACTACTAACAACCCCCAAAAACTGCATCTAAAATTTTGGAGCCACGCCCACCCATTCCGCCCCCAGCCCCCCGCATTTTAAAGTCAAAAAAGCCTAAATCTCCCACAGTTTTTGAGCTTCAGCCACCAAATTTGGTGCCAAGATAGGTGATGATGACCCCCAAAATTGCATCAAAAGATTGGATGCCACGCCCACCAATACCGCCCTAGCCATCAACATCTGCCACAACGCTTCGTCAAAAACGCGAATGCGTGTATCTTCCAGAGTAGTAGAGCTAGAGCCACCAAATTTGGTAGGAAGATAGCTGGCAACGACCCCCAACAATCTGCATCAAAATTTGGAGCCACGCCCAACCATTTCGCCCCCTTTCCCCACCCTTACACAAACTTTGAGCTAGAGTCACCAAATTTGATATGAAGGTAGCAATTGACATTCCACATAGATCTGCATGAAAAATCTGGATACCAAGCCCACCCATACCGCCCCCCAGCCTCCCTTTCACCACATTTTACAAGCTTCGAGCTATAGTCACAAAATTTGGTATGCAGATAGTAATTGACATCCCACATTGATCTCTACCAAAAATTTGAATGCCACGCCCAACCATACCGCCCCCAGCTCCTCTTTCCCTACCTTTTACAAACTTTGAGCTAGTGTCACCATATCTGGTATGTAGATAGCAATTGACATTCCCTAAAGATCTGCATCAAAAATCTCGATGCCACTCCCACCCTTACCGCCTCCAGCCCCCCTTTCCACACCTTTTACAAACTTTGAGCTAGAGTCACCAAATTTGGAAGGAAGATAGCTGGTGGCATCCCCCTCTGCATCGGAGAATCTATAAGGCAGCGTACACCCCTGCCGCATCCGAACCCCTATACAATCAGGCCTCTTTTTACCGGTTTTAATACTGGTATCGAGTATACCGCAGTCGGTTGCGTTCGACTGCAACGTTTCCACTTGTTTTGGTGTAATTTTGTGCTGTATCTATGCTTAATCAAAACAAACAGCTGTTCATTGTGGAAAGGCGCTAAAAAGCAAATTAGGGTTGATTTGCTAATTTTCTTAAATAAACCAGTTTATGGTGCTATGATGCTTTCAAGCTTTTTAAGGGCAATTTTAAATTTATTTATTTATTGCAAGCAGCAAATTAAATATCACAAATGGCAAACTCAGCTAAAACGATAGCGAACAGCTGATTGTGTAAAGTTATCAGACTTGTTTTGTTCAATTGGGTGTTCAAGACAGCTGTGTTGCAAAGTTACACTTTTGCACATTTGCAACACAAAGTGAACACCCTAAATGTGGTTATTTTAAGGGGACAACATTGGAATACACGCCAAGACGAAACAATTTGTGATTTTATGGAGAAGCACCTGGACATTTTAGAGCTCAGAAGTAGGATAACTTTAACGCCCAATGATTATTCGACGCCCAATCCAACAATGGGCCTGAATAAAGAAGAAATGATCAACCTGTTGAAGTCACATAAGGTGGAAGTGCCGCCATTTGCAACGATAGCACAAATACGCAAAATAGTGTCAGAATTGCCAAAATCTGCTGACGCCTCACCATCTGCTGTCCCTGCGATAACCCCGCTGCCCACTGCGCTTGTTCCTGCCCCGCTGTCAGCGGTTCCAGTGTCAACTTTGCCGCCGACCGTTTCTGCGGCCGCCCTGCTGTCTGCTGTTCCAACGTTAACCCCGCCGTCAACTTCTCCTGTTGATGCCTCGCAGTCTGCTGTTCCAGCGTCAACTCTGCCGTCAACCGCTTCTGCTGCCGCCCCGCTGTCTGCTGTCCCAACGTTAGCCCCGCCGTCAGCTGCGTCTGCTGATGCCTCGCAGTCTGCTGTTCCAGCGTCAACTCTGCCGCCAACCGCTTCTGCTGCCGCCCAGCTGTCCGCTGTTCCAACGTTAGCCCCGCCGTCAACTGCTTCTGCTGATGCCCCGCTGTCTGCTGTTCCAACGTTAACCCCGCTGTTAACTGCTTCCGTTGCCGCCTCGCTATCTGTTCCAACAGTATCCTTGCCGTCAACCGCTCCTGCTGCTGCCTCGCTGTCTGCTGAATCAGTGCTAACCTTGCCGTCAACTGTTCCAGCTGCTGCCCTGCCGTCTGCTGTTCTGGCGATAACCCAGCTTCCAGTGTCGTTGAATCTAGACAAAAAAAGTGGCTGCTGTGAACCAGCCTCTGCCTCGACAACCTGCCGTTAGAAGTGTTTCCCTTCTATCCACAAATTCCGTCCCTGCTGTAAGAGATGTGCGGTGTTACAACTGCTCGTCAGTTGGACACTACAAGTCCCAGTGCCCGAAGCCTACGAGACCAGCGAATTCGTGTTTCCAGTGCGGGAAAACGGATCATGTGTATATGAACTGCCCATTTAAGATTGAGAATGCCATCGCCACCAATGCCGCCTCTGCCGACGCCGCACAGTGGGGCCTTTTCACGGATAGCTTATCAAAAATCATTTTTTTCATGAACGCGTTTGGCAAAAGTGAAATATGTTATCGATAGAGAATACTTCAAAGATTATGGATCCAAAAGATTTTTTAGATCGGTTAATAATTATGGGTGGTAGAGCTCCTCGAAGTTGAGTAATTTTACGTGAGTACGAAAAAATGACAATTTTTACAGAAATTTACCACTTTCGAACTGAATATTGGGCGACGTACACAACCGATCTTCGATCTTTTTCTTTATCTGAAAAGTATGTTCAATCTCAGTGTTTTTCTGTATACAGTTTAAATAAAGCTGAAATACTTATTAAATTAGAATCGTTTAAAAAATACACTAAATTTTGGCATTTTTTGAACTTTCGTGGACTATAACAAAAAAGTATCTCTCAGAGTCACGGTGGGACCACATGCATTTGAAAGCTATAATATATACCTTTCATATGTATATAGTCACAATCTGCATTTTGGAAACGCGAGCCAAAAAACTAGGGATACCTCGAGTTAAAAACACGCGGCAGGTATAAGGAAGAAGAAGAGCGCATACAAATTTGGCTGTAGCGTGTGTGCTGTTTATTGACAACATTTCTAAATGTTGTATTATAAGTACTACCTGTCTATATATATCCCTTCTAATCCTTTTTCCTTCCTATCCTTTCTAATTACCTGAATGGAAAAGGTCTGAGGAGGCAGGTAAATATAATTGTAGTTGATGGAAAGTTGCGGTACTACAGGTTATTTTTTTTTTTTTTTTAATTTCTGTATTTCCCCGTTTACCTATTGACGTAGAATACGTCTTACCTTACGATAATGAAGTCTCAACACAAAAAAGTTGTTGTTGTAATAAGAGAGGTTCACAAAATCGCTTATTGCTCATGAACTAATGGATCAATTTTCCCTCAAATTAGTTTCATTTAAAAGCCAAGGCTTCAAGCTTTCAATAAATGTATATTAATATATGTATTGATTACATTTTCTATTAAAAAATTGAAACCAAAAATATGTATATTTTTGCTTCATTTTGAAGACTTTAAATTGGTCTAGCGCTCTCAATAATTCATCAATTACTTTAGAGTTTTGGAATATAAGTTGAGATAAGTTAAACAAACATTCCTACATTCAAATTTTATATACTTTTGCCAAATTTATAACTTTTTAAGGCAAAAAACCAGTGCAAAAATCATTACTTTTTTTTTAATTGCAAATTGCTTAAAAACTCCCTGATGAATTTGTTTAATTTTTTCTCAATATAAAATAGACTCGATTTCCTTTCGTTTGATATATATGCGGTCATGATTGATATCTTCTAAGTGCTGAAATTTCATTAAGATGTTTGGTCATAATTAAATTTATTTCAAATGTGTGTATATTAGTATTAGTGATGTAACCAATAAGTGTGAGTGAGTGCGATAGCTGATAGCATGTGCATATGCTTGCACTGTTCGTCTCAGCTCAGCAAACAATCGATGGAACTATCGGACAATCTATGGTCTTACACTATCGCTGCCACTATCGAGGGCAGCAGTGGCTACCAACTAACGGGAAATAAACTATCGATAGTGTTGACTATAAGAAAGTTTGTATTTACGGTAGCAGCTTTGATTTTTGCAACTCATGCATGAACTTACTTCATAAAATAAATTTTAAAAAATGCCGCCTGTGAAAAAAAATACTTTTGCGCAGCGTAAAAGAATGTACAATTTACGGAGTAGAAGATCAGGTAAGTTGTGTTTTAAAATTAAATATTCGAAGATGACTCTATAGAAGACTCCGCCATCATGAACCCAATTGGTTCAAATCATATAAATACTATGTTTACTTTCATAATTTTTGTTGCACAAAATGACGTATTCTACGGTTAACCTATGCGCCCGTGTGATCTAACACAGGCCGTAAATTTTTTTAATGTAAATCAATACCTTAGGTTTATATTGTTTTTTACCTAGCTAATTGGAAAAGGGTTATACCAATTTTGCTTGCTTACCTAGCTAACTCAAAAATATGGTATAAAGTGCAAAATATGTCACTTGATGGCAACAGTTATTTCATAACTTCATAAGAGGAAACACTTGTTGTTTATTGCTGCGAACAATAAGAAATTTTCAGATTGAATAGTATTTTTCAATATAATTCACGAAATTTTGATAAATAAGCGCAATAATGGATTTAACAAATTCAAAGATTTTTGAACTTTTCGTGCTTCTGAAAATATTAACGATTTTCAAGTGGCATTGCTTAAAGATATTGGCGTACTCGAAAACGCTAGCTGTGCGCTTCAGACACAAATTAAATTCATTCACGCTAACTTGAAGCGAAAATGGAACTTGGTCCATAGAACCATGTCGGCTTTCATAAAAAAGCATGAAAATTGGTTGGAGGAATGTACAACATTCGGATATTCAGAACAGGAAGAAGTTTACCCATCGACTAGCCGAGGAAGAGGAAGGCCGCAAAAAAGTATGGAGGAGTGTTCATGTGTTACAAGGAAACGTAAGCTTGAGGATGCTACGGATAGCTTAACAGCTGAACATCTGTCGGAAGCACTTTCATCCAAGTATATGAAGGAACAAGAGAGGACAAGAGCGACAATTACGAAAGCTGTGCAGGTCGCCAGTCTTTTACGGCTGAATAGGATTCAAGAAAGTATTCCAACGCCACCAAACTCAGTCGCCATTAAGTACACTGATGAAGAAGCGTTTTCCCTATTTATGGACTTGGGACTGACTAAGGAGAAGTATGATATTTTACGCAGCTCCTTAAAAAAACATAACGTCAAAGTTCTTCCCGGATATAAAAAAATTGTATTTGCCAAAAAGGAAGCAGTGCCACCTAATACAATAATAACAGAGACATCTGTAGAAGTAAAACTCCAGGTTTAATGGATCACACTGCTAGGCGTATAGTTGAAAGTTTGCCTGATGGAGAGGTCGAGCTTCTTCCTGAAAATCTGACTCTACTCAATAAGTGGGGATGTGATGGATCGTCTGGACAAAGCATATACAAACAAATTATACAGACATATGACGAAACAGACTGATGAAAATATGTTTATGGCTTCTGTAGTTCCCTTACGCCTTAGGAGTGAAACTTCTGAACATTGGAAAAATCGCCGACCATCATCGATTCATTATTGTCGCCCTATTTTCTTCAAATATGCGAAGGAGTCGTCTGAATTGATTAAATCAACTGTAACCGACATACAAAATCAAATTAGCCAACTGAAGCCTACTGTTTTTCAAACCAAGAGTGGAAAAACATTCACGGTGAAGTTTGATTTCTTCCTGACAATGATTGATGGAAAAGTCTTAAATGAAATTACAAACACCTCCTCAACATTGAGGTGTCCCATTTGTAAAAAAAACTCAAAAAGACTTTCACAGTTTAGACGACTTAACGGGTGAGGAGAACTGCTACGAATATGGAATTTCTCCGTTGCATTGCAGAATAAAGTGTATGGAATTTATTCTGAAGCTCGCGTACACACTTCCTCGGCCAGGAGAAACAAAACGGATAATACGCCTCGTGAGGATATACAGAGAAGAAAGGAAGTTATACAAGCTGAGTTCTCTCGGAAGCTAGGAATAAAAGTTGACTGTCCAAAGCACGGATACGGGAATACGAAGGAAATACTTCGAGGAGATTTTTTGAAAATGATCAAATAACAACTTTGATAACAGGTGTTCATAATGAGATCATTAAAAGGTTTGCTGTTATCCTAAATGTTATAAACTGCAAAGAAATGATAGATGGTGCAAAATTTGGCGAATACGCATCAAAAACAGCTCAACTTTTGACTGGATTGTATCCTCAGAAAAACTAGCCCCCCGGTACATAGGATTTTGGCTCATGGAAAGGACTTAATAGAATATCAGTGCTTACCTATTGGAGAGCTGTCCGAAGAAGCACAGGAATGTAAAAACAAGGACTACAAGAGGTTCAGATACACTAATACGTGCAAAATTTCTCGGGTGCGACAAAATGGAGACCTTTTCAACATGCTGGCAGCCTCATCGGATCCACTTCTTGCATCGCTGAGACATGTGCGATCACGAAAGGATTTGGAAGATAGCAACTATAGTTCCGAAATGTTGAGTTTATTAGATGTTAACCTTACTAGCATTAATGTTGATGATTATTTGGTTGAAAATCAGCCATCGATAGCAAATATTAAAAATTAACCTCAAAAAATCACCCAAAATAAGAATTTAAAATTATGTATTTAAGTTAGAAAATCGAATAAAAACAACAAAAAATGAGAAATAGTCATTGAAGTTATAAAAAATTTTCAGTTATGATTAAAAACAAACGTTTTTAATTGGAATTTTACGGGAAAATGTGCTGGAAATATTTCTTGACTTTGACCTTGAATATTTAAGCACCACGGATACCTAGCACTTTGGGGCGAACATTCATTTTAAAGCTTGAAAAGTCATCTATTAATTGGTTTTTTAATTTTTGAAATCGCTTCATTAGTTTAGAAGATATGATTTTTGATAAGCTAAATGAGCAAAGGCCCCACTGTGCGCCGTTGCCGACTCTTGTGGCGGAGACACCTTAGTAGATAAAGGAGAACATCTACAGATGGTGAGTGTTGCCTTTGTGTCAAACCAAGTGAAAAGCAGTGAGTTTGCAAGTATTTTCTCCCTCCTTGATTCGGGAAGTCCTGGAAGTTTCATTCGGCAATCTGAAGTGCCTTTTACCTGTAGCCTGAAATCAACCCCGTTAAACTGCCGTGGTCTGGGGAACCATCAACTTATGTCATTAGGAAAAGCCCAATGTGCCATCCGTATCTTTAGTCAAGCAGTATTACACACATTTGATGTACTGCCGAACAGCGCCACAAATTTGCCAATGATTTTGGGCAGAGCTTTCTTTTGTAAAACGAATATAAAATTATGGAAATTTAAAGTTAAATATACCAGAAGTCAATTGTTGTCCTTAAGTAAATCTCAAATAGATTGTAATGTGAATCTCACTGCTGTCCTTAATTCACTTGATTTGTTTAGAACAGATGTCAAACGCACAATAACCAAACAAGTGTCAACCCGGTCGTTTAATGAAAATGTCGTGTATCACTGAGGGAGAGTGTCCCGTCATATTTGACCATTCGCTGGGTGATGCCCTGGCAGCTATTAATGCAATTGAGGTACCTGCTGTTAGTGAAGATGAGTTCAACATCGAGTCTACTCTGCCACCAGAACAATCTGCAAAGTTGCAGTCTGTTATTTCCGCCTCTTATGTTGATGTTGTAGTAGGGCAACTGCCCTCAACCCAGCTGTTAAGCGATCCTATCGAGTTAGCTGTTAAGTAAGGATATCGAGCTTAGATGTTAAGAGCAACACTGCATGATAATGTTACGTAACATAACTTTAACATCAAGCGAGCTATGTTAGTTCAGTTGGTATTCTGCATGTAAAGCGAACAGACGATAATAAAGACTTATAGATATTAACACGGCATTCTACAATTTAGAAGTGGGATAAATCTTTTCGCCATGGATGATATTAACTTAAACAATTTCAAAGTCATTCAATTAAAAAGTGGCTGTCGTTGTTAAAATTACGAACGAAAGGTACCAAAGCAGAATTGGTTTCGCGATTGAGCCAAATTTCGCCTGATCGACGTGGATGTGCACCGGAGCTGGACACTGACGGGGAGCCCAAAGACGCTGCAGACATTCAAGGCAATCTGTCCGTCATGGAGAATGAAAACGTCGATGTCGGCGGTGGAGAGATCGAGGGTGAGATCGGTGGCGCGGGCGGCGGCAACATTTGACAGGGCAGCGCCGGCATCGCGGAGGGCAGTATATCAACTCGACAGGGTAGAGAAGATGAACTTATGCATATAATTCAGCAGCTACAAGCTGAAAAAGAAGCGTGCAAAAATATCATTGACGAGTGGCGGCAAATGCAGCAAAAGCGCGGGACCGGCATCGAGGTTGACGGCATAAGCTGTGGCGTCAGTGGCAACACTGTTGCTTTAGAAGATGGCAACGCTAATAGTGAAGATGGCGGCGGTGGAGTTAGTGGCGATATTGTGCCAGTAGAGGGCGCTGGCAACATACCAGTAGATGGCGTTTACAATGTTAGCAGTAGTGTAATTAATCGCAACGCGGGTGTCACAGCTGAAATCAATAATTTTGGCGCAAATGCAGTCGTGGAACAGCCGAGAATAATAGAAAGCAAATTTTCAGCTAAATTGTTGGCGTTAGCAAAGGAAGCTACAATACACTTCAATGGTGGCACAGGCGTCCAAAATTGGATTATTCAAATAAAGAATATTGGGCAGATATATAATCTGGACGAAGTGTGCCTGCGCATGCTACTGATCGCCAAATTAAAGGGAGATGCACAGCACTGGGTACAGGCGAATCCGACGCGCATGTTGCAAACATTTAATAGCTTGTGCGAGCAGCTTGTCATGGCATATGGAAGCAAAGCTACAAAATCGGACATGTAGCTGCATAAATAAAGCCGTCTTGAAGTTTATGGAAAAATCTTTTGTTATGTTATAAAAAAATCAATAAAAATTAATTTTGAGTTAATCGTGGTGTCTGCAGAGTCTATGAGTCATAATGTTGTACTTGGGCGGGATTTTATGAATGCTTGTGGTTTGGATATTGATACATCTCTCGTAAATGTGATTGTTGCGGAAAATACTGAAAAGTCTGTAATTATGCAAACTGAAAATGTAAGAAAGAATGAAGTGAATATAGGCGATAACGTGCAGCATTTGTACGTAAATAGAGGAAGTTTTATGAGCAGTTCATTATGTGAGGATACCGTGATGTTAAATGAAAGTGCGATTCTAAATAAAGTCAAATGCAGAGATAATGGGTTAGGTAAAGAGGAAAGTGTTATGAGATATGTGTCGGGTGATGAGAATAGTGTTATGGGTAATTTGTTAGGTAAAGAGCATGGTGCTATGAATAATGTGTT
Organism: Scaptomyza montana; assembly: GCA_018904305.1. Lineage (NCBI taxonomy): Eukaryota > Metazoa > Arthropoda > Insecta > Diptera > Drosophilidae > Scaptomyza > Scaptomyza montana. Next base: position 49,301 of record JAEIGR010000076.1, read on the forward strand.
AAGTGATAAGGATAGGGGTAAGGAACAACAATTAGATGAAAACCTTGACGTAGGGCAAAGTAATTTAAATGAGGAAATGGATACAAGTTATGAGAAAGATATACTATGCATTAATGTGGTTGAAGAAGGAATTGAATATAGTTTAGGGAAAAAGGTGGATCACCGAACTAGATTTTTTTATTTTTGGACGTAGATGTACTAACGAACAGTACAGTCAAGTGGCCCAACGATACCAAGCACCGGCTTGTTAACGCGAGGACCCACGCACAAAGCGACCCACCTCCCGCCCATCCGACCGAGGGGCGCTCCGCTTACCGAGCGGTTACGATGATCGCGAACATGTAGACAAATGACACAAAACTAACTTTTTAATAGAGCAAGTAGGAGTGGCACTGTGTATTAAGTGGGAAAGATCGTTATAAATAGAACACAGAATACTAAAACGGTTATGAAGAGCATAATTAGAATTACAAGTTTGAAGAGATATAGGTACAAAATTTCTAGTATTTCTAATAGGAACAGCAAAGTTAATTTGGTTAATTAATTCAGAAGAATCAATTTCACCATTAATTAATTTGTGAAAAAAGGAAAATGATAGCATTATTCTACGATCACTCAGAGAAGGAAGATCTATTAGTAAAAGACTACTACGATAAGACGGCAAATTATTGTTAGTGTCCCAGTTAAGACCTCTAAGTGCGAAGAGCAGAAATTGTTTTTGTACCGATTCTATTTTATTCTGATGAATTTCGTATTTCGGAAACCATATACAAGATCCATATTCCAGAATCGGTCGTACAAGAGAATTATACAGAGTTTTTGTCAAGTAGGGATCGTTAAACTCCTTCGACCAGAGCTTAATGAACTCCAAGACACCAGATGCTCGATTGGAAATTGAAGAAATATGCTTGTCAAACTTAAGCTTTGGGTCCATAACGATGCCCAAATCGTCAACCCATTGAATTCTATCTAGTGGTTTGTTGTCGAGAAAATATATATATAAAGCAAGTGGAAACGTTGCAGTCGGACGCAACCGACTGCGGTATACTCGATACCAGTATTAAAACCGGTAAAAAGAGGCCTCATTGCAAAGGGGTACGGATGAGGCAGGGGTGTACGCTGCCTTAAAGATTCTCCGATGCAGATGGGGATGCCACCAGCTATCTTCGTTGCAAATTTGGTGACTCTAGCTCAAAGTTTGTAAAATGTGGGGAAAGGGGGGGGGCTGGGGGTATGGGTGGGCGTGGCATCCCAATTTTAGATGCAGATCTTTGTGAAATGTAATTGTTTGTACCAAATTTGGTGACTATAGCTGGAAATTTGTAAATAGTGGGGATAAGGGGGCTGGGGGTGGTATGGGTGGGCGTGGCATCCCAATTTTAGATGCAGATCTTTGTGAAATGTCAATTGCTATCTTCATACCAAATTTGGTGACTCTAGCTCAAAGTTTGTAAAAAGGGGGGAAGGGGGGGGGGGGGGGGGGTGGGGGGGGTCCATTTTTGAAATCTTTGTGAAATTCAATTGTTTTCATAAATTTGGTGACTCTAGCTCAAAGTTTGTAAATGGTGGGGAAAGGGGGGCTGGGGGCGGTATGGGTGGGCGTGGCATCCCAATTTTTGATGCAGATCTTTGTGAAATGTCAATTGCTATCTTCATACCAAATTTGGTGACTCTAGCTCAAAGTTTGTAAATGGTGGGGAAAGGGGGGCGGAATGGGTGGGCTTGGCTCCAAAACTTTGATGCAGATTTTTGGGGGTCGTTGCCAGCTATCTTTTCACCAAATTTGGAGGCTCTAGCTCCACAACTCTGGAAGATACACGCATTGCCGTTTTTGACGAAGCGTTGGGGTGGATGGGGGCGGCTAGGGCAGTATCGGTGGGCGTGGCATCCAAACCTATCTCATCATCACCTATCTTGGCACCCAATTTGGTGGCTATAGCTCAAAAACTGAGGGAAATATAGGCTTTTTTGACTTTAAAATGCGGTGGGCTGGGGGCGGAATGGGGGGGCGTGGCTCCAAAATTTTTGATGCATATTTTTGGAGGTTGCTAGTAGCTACTTGATAACCAAATTTGGTAGTTCTATCTGTAAGGATGTGCGAAATATGGGGACTTATCGGTTTTGAGTTATCGAATTTATCGATTTGCCAGCCCCCCAGTTATCGTAGAGCCCCCCTCTCACTTTAATTTACTATCCCATAGATAAAGAGAATTGGAAAGTTTCAAGTCTCTAGCTTGAAGGGTGTGGAAAAAACTTGCATACATACGGACGGACAGACGGACAGACACCATGACGGACATTGCACAAAACCAATATACTCTTCGGTATCGAGTATAAAAAGGGCAAATATCTAAAAAATTACATTACTTTACATTTATTGCAATTAAGATTTAAAAAATTTACTTTACACCACATTTGAAAGTTGTCTAAATCTCTTTGAAGCTGTTGAGCAGCAAGGGGAGTTGCAGCCGACGTGCATAATTTTACATCATCAGCGTACATCAAAACCCGAGAGAACTTTATAACTGATGGAAGATCGTTTATTAACAAAATAAATAACAAAGGACCAAGATGACTACCCTGTGGAACGCCTGAAAAGACCTGAACCGTCTTGGAAACAGACCCTTTAAATAAAACCCTCTGAGTTCTAAGAGTTAGGTAGTCTTTAATCCAAAGAACTAGAATATTTGAAAAGCCCAAGAGTTCTAGTTTATGTATTAGGAGACGATGATCTACAGAGTCGAAAGCCTTACTAAAATCAGTATAAATAACATCAGTCTGCAATTTGTCCTGAAAACCCTTGATAACAAATGAAGTAAATTCTAACAAGTTAGTGGTAGTAGATCTTTGTTTCATAAATCCGTGCTGGCACGGTGAAATAATAGATTTGCAAAGGTGTTGAAGATGGGAGGTTATTAATTTTTCAAAAATCTTAGGAATAGCAGACAACTTGGAGATACCCCTATAATTTTGAACATTAGATTTGTTTCCTTTTTTATGGAGAGGAATAATAAATGACTCTTTCCAAATTTTTGGAAAGGAGCCTAACTCCAGGGACAAGTTAAACATTTTAAGCAACGGTTTTAAAAGACCATGAGAACAGTGTCTAAGCACGCAGCTTGGCACTCCGTCAGGTCCTGGGGAAAATATTGGTTTCAAACCATGTAGATTATTTAAAAGTGAGTTTTCAGTGATTTTCAGTCCAAAGATGCGATTCGAGCCATTAACCCGATAAGGGTAAGGCAAATCGACTTGAGATTGAAATGAGCTATAAGTCGTTTGAAAAAATTGGGCAAATATATTTGCAATCTCCTGATCAGAATTGGCCTTCGTTTCCTCAAAGAATACTTCCGTTGGGAGTGTCGATGACCTACGCTTCGCATTAACAAAATCAAAAAACCGCTTTGGATCCTGCTGAAACTGTAATCTACACCGAGTCAGGTAATTCTTATAACATTGGTTATTTAAGATATCAAAACTGGCACGAGCAATCAAGTATGCAGAATAGGCTACCGATGAGCCGTTTTTTTCTAAATCTCTTGTAGAGTTTAGATTTTCGATTTTTGAGAATTGTCAACTCTCGGGTAAACCACACAGGTTTGTTAGACCTGTTTAGCTTACCAACCGGGACACATAAATCAAATAAAGAATGTAAGGTATTATAAAAAAAATACTGATTGCCACGTCCAAGTCGTCAGACTCGTAGAGGGGAGACCAGTCAGTTAGGGATAAAAGCAGAGCGAGTCCCTCAAAATCAGTTTTCCGAAATTGACGAACTCGACTCAAAGGCACCTTGATATTGCAACGCGTCCGGGAAGGTAAATAAATCAACAGCTCCAACGTAGGATGGTATAAGTCTTCGGGATAAGATATAGGCTGGGAACGGGAAACGGATGAAGATGATGAATCCAAAACAAAAATCAGATCAAGCATTTTATTAAGAGAATTTGGGATAGCATTAATTTGACTCAATGACATCCCAAGTAGGTCGATTAAAAATTCATTCGGGGCCGCGGGAGTCAGGGCACCAGAGTCAGGACAAGAAATCCAAGTAGCTTCAGCAATGTTGAAATCACCAAGAACTACAAGAAAATCGCGATCAGAAAGCAAGGCAGAGACAGAATGAATAGCAGATAGATGTGTCTCATAGATAAAGAGATCAGAGGAAGGAGGTATATACGAACAAGTCATAAAAATGTTAATACCGTAAATATTTAGCTTTACAGCAATAAACTCTATATCAAAAGAACTATCTAATACGACTGTTTCAGAAGGAAAGTCTACATTCACAACAATAAACACTCCACCACCACGCCGAAGAGTACGGTCCTTTCTGTAAATAGAATATGTACTACATAGAATTTTGGAATTGAGAATGTCTTGCCTTAACCATGTTTCAGTAAAGGCAATGACATGGAAAGGGAAAGAAAGACTATTAAGGTATAAACTAGTGATTTTACTACAAAGACCTCTTACATTCTGATAGCCAAGTAAGAAGGAGGATGTTAATTTTTTGCACTATCAGTAATTGGGAGAGTTACCTTAGAACCAACCACCGGAAGGGTAGATACAATCGGGGGCCGATTTTTTTTCTTCCTTGCAGTATACTCTTTCACAATTATGTGTTCTGGCCAAAATTCTTTGCAGCATATAGTGCAAAAGTCTTGATTCGAAACGTTGGTTTTAAAAGACGAAATGTTCCGATCATAAGCAAATTTGAATTTCTCCACCGTGAAATTGGCATTCGATTAGGCCTTGATATAGACCTTGACATCATCTGATGTTAAATCAGGGAGAAGCCTTAAATCAAATATTTGTTTTTTAGGTGGAACAGCAACACATTTTTTAATTATATCCTCCACTGAGGCTGGTTTGGAAGACTCAGTCTCGGATAATTGAATATTTGGCTCTTTAAGTTTGATAGAGTTTTTTTGTTGACACACACTATCTAACCACCAAAGGAACCGAAGGATCGGGATCAGATAACACAATATCCATGGGAGTTATTGGTATATCATCTAAGTTCTCGATAATTTTAGTAGGAGGGACATGAAGATTTTTATTTACTTTATTTATTTTACTCTGTGGTATCGGAGCGTTTGGAGTATTTTCCGACATCACAGAGCCCGATAAATGCCCAACGTTGGCCTTTTTACGCTTTGGAGAATCCATTACGAGATTTTTCTCGTTAAGGTTTCTTTGAACCGATGAGAATTTTTCACACAGTTTATTCAACTGGCAGAAAACGCCTTCTCAGCCGAGTTGAGTTTCTATAAAGCTTGCAATGTCTTTTTTTTTTCTCCAAACATGACCAACGCGGCCACTCTCAATTAGTAACCGTCATGAGGTCTGAGACACGGTCATTAATGCCAGCACATTGCTCATGAGCAACATTTAAATTTGATAGAATGTTTAAGAAAGTGTATGTTGAAGCAGAAAGGCCAAGCGAGCCATTAACAAAGTATGAAATGAAATTATGTGTAGAAAAGTCAAAAGCGTTTAGTTGTGCACCAAGGAGACTATTCACACCGAAAAAGAAAAGTTACAAAAAAATTTTAGATGCATATTTAGAAGAAGGAATTATAAGGCACAGTGATTCAGAATATGCTTCACCAATTGTCTTGGTGAAAAAGAAAACGGGAGACTTGCGGTTATGCATTGACTATAGGAAATTGAATAAAATATTAGTTAAGGATAACTATCCGTTACCTCTGATCGACGATTTATTAGATAAATAAGTTAATAAGAATGTGTTTTCAAAACTAGATTTGAAGAATGGATATTTTCATGTGAAAATTAGCGAAGAGTCTTTTAAATATACATCTTTTGTCACACCGTTGGGACAGTTCGAGTTTATGAGAATGCCTATGGGATTAAAGAATTCACCAGCAGTGTTTCAAAGGTTTATCAATAAAATATTTGCCGATTTAATAAAAGAAGATAAAGTGATAGTGTATATGGATGATAAATGGTGGCAAGTACGGATATAGAAGATCATTTAAAAACATTAAATGAAGTGTTAAGGAGATTGTAGATAAATTAGAGCGACGACTTGTGTGAATTTCATAGAATTAAATATTTAGGATTTTGTATTACGAATGACGACTTAAACACAAACTGTGCTGAGATTTTTGTTATTAGTTCATAGTTTTAGAAGATTTATTTAAGATATTTAGTCTTGGAAATTATAATATCTTTAGAGAAACGTGTTTTAATTGATGTTTTAATGTTATGAAGGAAAACCTTTTCCAATACCAGTAATAGCGATTTTTGATCATAGGGATGAAGTTGAGTTACATTGTGATGCTAGTGCAATGGGATTTGGTGCAGTGTTGATGCAAAAGAAAAAAGATGGCAAGATGCATCCTATATTTTATTTTTCAAAAAGGACGTCTGAGACTGAGGCAAAGTACCATAGTTTTGAGCTCGAGGCGTTGGCGATTATATATGCGCTGCGTAGGTTTAGGATTTATTTGCAAGGAAGAGAGTTTAGGATTATAACTGACTTTAGTTCGTTAGCGTTAACGCTTAACAAGGTGGAATTATGAATATGAATTAATTCATAGAGCAGGTGATAAATTGAAGCATGTCGATGCTCTGAGTCGGAGCACAAATATTATGATAATAGAAACAAATAGTTTCGAAGATAATTAAGTTATATGTCAGGCGAAAGATCCAAAGATAACAGATATTAAAAATTATTAGAGAAGAACGAACATAAATGGTTTGAAATGAGGAATGGTATTGTGTATAGGAAAGCGGAGAATAATAGATTGTTATTTTATGAGCCGGAGGATATGGAAGAAAATGTAATGCATAAATACCACAATGAGCTCGGACATATAGGAAGGGATAAAATGATTGATACTATTACAAAGAGTTATTGGTTTACAAACATGAAGGTTAAAAGTAGAAATCATATTGAAAATTGTTTAAAATGTGTGGCTTTTTCGCCTAAGTCAGGAAAGCAAGAAGGATTTCTAAGGAGTATACCTAAAGGCGATAAGCCATTTGAGTTATTACATATTGATCATTATGGACCAGTAGCGGCAGGAAGAGCGAATAAGCATATTTTAGTGATAGTTGATGGATTCACAAAATTTGTCAGGTTGTATACAACCAAAACAACATCAGCAAAAGAAGTAATAAAATCACTAGAGGATTATTTTAGAGCGTACAGCAGACCCAAATGCATAATATCCGATAGAGGTAGTTGTTATACGTCAAATGAATTTGAGGTATTTTTAAAGGAATGTAATATTAAACACATAAAAATAGCAACAGGACCGCCGCAAGCAAATGGAGAGGTAGAAAGAATAAATAGGACGTTAGGACCTGTGATTGCAAAATTGATAGATGTAGAGAAAGGTATTCATTGGGATTCCACTATACAGCGAGTTGAATATGCAATTAACAATACTATTAATAGGAGCATTAAGCATTGTCCGATTATAATGTTGTTTGGAGTAGAGCAGAAGGGAGAAATTGTGGATGAATCAAGGGAACGATTAGAAGAGGTAGATAAACCAAGTGAAAGTAGAAACTTGGAAGAGATTATAAAAGAAGCTGAAGAGAATCAGAAAAGAGCACAGCGTTCTAATGAAAAATATTATGATAAGAGTAAGAAAAAACCAAGCGAATATAGAGTAGGCGATTTTATCATGGTAAAGAATTTTGATAGTACGGTTAGAGTATCCAAGAAGTAAATACCAAGAAACAAGGGGCCCTACGTCATTGATAAAGTTTTAAGAAATGATAGATTTTTAATTAAGGATGTGGAAGGTTTTCAGATTGGGCGCAATCCGTATCAAGGAGTGTGGAGTATCCAAAACATAAGGCATTGGGTAAAGAGAAATAAGTAATGAAATTTGTAAATGGAAATGATAGATGAGTGCAATTTACTAATACACTAAGCATTACTTTAAGTCATTATCTTTTAAAATTGTTATAAGTTATTTCATACTTATAAGCCTACTGAATTAATTTAACTAAGGGATAAGAAATTAGAAATAAAAGTAATGAAATGTTGTAACTGCTTGGGATCAGGAGACCCAGTTGTCAGGATTGGCCGAGTTGTAGTAGGGCGACTGCCCTCAACCCAGCTGTTAAGCGATCCTATCGAGTTAGCTGTTAAGTAAGGATATCGAGCTTAGATGTTAAGAGCAACACTGCATGATAATGTTACGTAACATAACTTTAACATCAAGCGAGCTATGTTAGTTCAGTTGGTATTCTGCATGTAAAGCGAACAGACGATAATAAAGACTTATAGATATTAACACGGCATTCTACAATGTCCCTTCCGAACTGATTAAACCGACCAGTTACGAAATTAAAATCGAATTCACAAGTCAGACCCCCAATTTCTGCCGTCCCCGCCTATTATCTCATCACGAGCGCAACAAAGTGCACCAGATATGTGATGACTTGCTAAGTGCCGGCATTATCCGTCAGCTCCCTTTACGCTTCCGCTATAGTGCCCGTTCGAAGAAAAGATGCCCCTTACGTTTTCTCTGATAAGTGTCTTAAATCCTTCCGAACACTGCAGTCTAAACTGATCGAGTCACCGGTGCTGTCTTCTGCTCCTGCTCCTGCAGAAACAAACTGATGATTAGTTTCATCCGGTGTGCTACTTTTCGAAGACCGCTTCCGCCCCTGAATCCAAATTACATAGCTACGAATTAGACACCCTGGCTATTGTATATGCCTTAAAACGTTTTGAGACATACCTGAAGTTCATTCAAGATAATTACAGATTGTAATTCATTAGCGCTAACCCTTAAGAATGGTGGATCTTCCGCGAAAATTACATTACTATTGGAAAATTATAGCTATACCATTGTACATCGGTCCGGTATTTGTATGCCCCATGTTGATGCACTTAGTAGACTAGAAACTTCTGCATATGTGGACGATGTGAACCTGGATTTCCTACTACAACTGACGCAAAACCGTGATCCAGAAATTGTCAATCTTCGGAGTGCCTTGGAGAACCAAGAGGTTGCTGGTTTTGAATTGCAAGATGGTGTCGTGTATCGCCGATCACCGACTGACGAACTTCAGCTTTATGTCCCTGCCGAAATGATTAACAGTGTCATACGAACAGTGCATGAGAAGTTAGGTCATCTGTCCACTGAGAAGTGTTGCACACAAATTAAGAAGCATTATTGGTTTCCATATATGAAATCTTACTGCTGAGTTTGCTGATTTCCTGCAGTCCCATCATATAGTCCCCGTCCAGAATGCCACTGCCTCCCCTCGGGCTAATGGTCAAGTGGAACGTGTCAACCGTGTCTTATGTCCCATGTTTGGTAAATATCATCGCCCCGCTGTTAGTTTTGAAGAAGGTGATTTTGTCGTCATCAAAAATGTTGATACGACGCACAGTGGGGCCATTTGAGGTTTTTCATATCAAAAATCATAACTTTTGAACCAAATGAGATAATCGAACAATTTAAAAAGCATATGATAGATAATTAATCAACCTATAAAATGAGCGTTTGAAATGAATTCTACGATTTTTCTGTGCTTATTTATGGGTATGCAAAGTTGAAATTTGTGGAAAAATCAACTTTACGGGAAGGAAAAAAAATATTTTTAAATTTTTTGATTTTTATTGTTTCGTTTTAATGGTTTTTATAATCTAAAATTAATATTATGATAATTAAAAATAATTTTTTTTTTTTTTTTTTTTTTATTTTTTTGTAAAATATTCATCACAATCCGTAAAAGATGGTATATCTAAAAGAGAAATCATCTCTGAACTATAAGTATTTTCTAATTCTTTTCGTGACTTAACATGCCTCAGTGATGAAATTAGTGGATCTGAAGATGCTGCTAACATGTTGAAGAAGTCCTCATTTTGTCTCACCCTTGAAGCTTTGAAAGTGTTTAGCAATCTGTATTTTTATAAAACTTATTAAGGGACTCTTGTGCTTCTTCAGAGAGCTCTCCAATTGGCAAAGACTGATACTCAATTATATCCTTGCCATGCGCCAATATTTTATGGACTGTCGGGGTCAACTTTTTCTGCGGATATAATTCTGCTAAAAGTGATGCTGTTTTTGAAGCATATTCTCCATATTTGGCAGAATCAACTTTTTCCTTGCAGTTCAAAACATTTAAGATAGTTCCCAATCTCTTAACGATTTGGTTGTTTATCCCTGTGATTTGAGTTACAGCTTCATCATTCTCAAAAAATCTCCTTGAAGTGTTTCCATCGTTTGAGTTTCCGTTGTCGTACTTGGGGCAGTCTACTTTAAGTCCAACTTGTTTGAAAAACGCAACCTGTATTCGCTTCTTTCTGATATTTTCCTTATCTTTGTTTGATGTGTTTTCGTCAAAGTTTTCATCCTCTTGTGGAAGCGTATACGCTAATTTTAACAAGAACTCCATACATCTTATTCTTGCGTGCAATGGTGAGATCCCAAATTCATAATTCTCTTCATTTGTAGAATCGTTTAAATCGTCGAAGTTTTTTTGCGTCTTTTTTGCAAATTGGGCATGACAAAGTTGACCTTGTGTTTGTCAGTTCGTTGACCACTTTTCCGTCAACCATGGTTAGGTGGAACTCGTAATTACATTCAATGTATTTTCCTTCTCTGATTTCGAGCTTTGTTGGCTTAATCTTGCTTATTTGGTCTTCAATATCCTTTACTGTGTTTCGTATGAGTTCCAGCGATTCCCTTGCATACTGAAACATTATTGGTCGGCAATAATGTACAGATGACGGCCGTTCATTTTTCCAGTGTAAAGAATCATCAGACTTTAGCCGCAAAGGAACAACGGATGCCATAAACATGTTTCCGTCCGATATTGTAGCGTCATCGGATGATATTCTATGCTTATACACGCTTTGTCCAGATGATCCATAGCAGCCCCATTTACTGATCAATGTCAGATTCTCAGGAAGAGCTTCAACCACATTTTCAGCAAGACTCTCCAACAGCCGTTTTGTTGTATGGTCCATTAGATCCTGCATGTTAGTTTTTACAGAGACTTCAGTAAATTCCGTATGCAGTGGTCGTGAATCTAATTTTGCTTTCGAAACATGTTTGTATCCCGGTAAAATGTCAGCTCCATGTTGCCTCAAAGATGCCCGTAGTATCTCATATTTCTCTTTTGAAAGCTCTAAGTCCATAAACAACGCCAACGCTTCTTCGGGACCATACTTTGTAAGGTTTGTGTTTGGGGGCGTGGGAATGCTTTTCTTGATTCTTTGAAGTCGCGGTGGGCTTGCAATAGCAACTGCTTTTGTAATGTGTGACCTTACTTTTCAACATCCTTTGTATATCTAATAGACAGCGCTTCCGATAAATGTTCCGTAGATAAATCATTTGTTGAATCAGCGAGTTTCCTCTTTCTTGTTAAATTTGAACACTCTTCCATGCCTTTAGTCGGCCTTCCTCTTGCTCGTCCGGTGGATGTGCTGGGTTCATCTTCTGTTAATGTACCCAGGATGGTATCACTATTAAGCCAGTCCTGGTGTTTGGTGTTGAATCTTTCAGTCATTCTGTTTGTTTTTATCCATCGTGAGTTTAGACTGGCATACATCATGCAGAGTTTATTTTTTATATCTTCGCTTCTCTGTATATTGCCGTATAAACTATCAAGTTCTTCGAAGGCAGCTTCCGTGAAATTTTGTATTGTGGTTGACTTCCTAAACAGGTCAAATAATTTATGGTTGTTCAACGACATGTTTGAAGTGTAAAACAGTACTTGTCTCGCCAACTTTCAGTCGTAGACTAATCCAGAGATTATGATTTTTTTCATTATATAGCCTAATCTATTACCTGATATATACCGTTTGGATTAAGGGTTCAAGAAAAGAGTTAGCTTTCATGCCTAACAAATTTACCTATTGTTTGTATAAGTCCAGGTCAATAAGGTCAATTTATGCAATTTGGGTACTTGGCACGTGTCCGAATAAGATTTGTGCCTACCTGAATGGGATGTGTGACTAGTTGTACGCCAACGCAATTTCTGTATTCGGTGCGTACCTGGTAATTTATTTGTATATCCTGTAACTGCACCTGAATTTAGGGACCAGGATTTGACAAATGATCTCAGGTAAGCATTACAGAATGAAAAACAAAAGTCAAGTATCTTCACAATAACGAACGTAACAACAACAACAAAAATGGGTTTTCACGGTTATATGTCATAAATTGCCCAAAAATGCATGCAACACATTTTTTTCCTATGACTTTTTTCACTTTTTTTACATTTAAAAAAAAGGGGCAAAAACAGGCACATGAAACTTTTTGCATTTAATAGAGGAATAATCAAAGAAATTAATTTAAAAAAATAGCCGATATAATGTGATATAATTTTTTTTTATTTTCCATCAAAGTTGAGAAATAGTGAAAAAGTGGATAGTTGGTAAATATTGAATTGCCTGGCCAAACGCAAAGCAAACAGTATAATTTTCTTTTCTTAATAAATAGATCTATCAATAGAACCAAAAATGATGACGATCCGTAACTTAGTTTTTGAGATATTGTATCTCAAAGCCGACCAAATTACCTTAAAATTGTGATTTTTATGTAACACAAAAAATCAGACAACTTTGAAAAGCTATATCTTCTAAACAAAAAATCCGGTTACATTATGGATTGCAGATTTGAAATCGCTGGAAAATTTCCTATAAAGTAGGTTCATTCAATATTTTTTAGAGGCACATGCAATTTTTGATTTTTGACACTTGACTTGTTCTACGGGCGCCACTGTGCGACGGCAGACAGAAACAAAAAACTCTTTAAGCGATACCGTGGTCCTTATGTCATTTATAAGAAACTTCCGAATGATCGGTACGTCATCCGGGCTCACTCCTGATTAAAATTGTGTTTTTGATGTCTGACCGCAGGCAATACCCCACCGTCTGGTATGGCCACGAGCCTTCTATAATTTAGAGTAAAGGGCTATTTACTCTCGACATAACTTAACATAACATAACTTAATTTAATTCAACTTAATTTATAGAAAATATGCGTTTACTCTCAACATAACTTAACATAAGAAATCAACGTGTCAGTGCTGTAGAATTATGTTAGCAGTGTTGTTAAACACAGAAAAATATATTGACCGCTCATTGGCGCATTTTGAATACAACGTTGCAACCAAGTTCTTTGGCAATTGCAGCCCAAACTTCTCTTTTTTTATTTATATTTTTATAGTCTTTTGACATCTTGTCATAAATTAAAGCATTCGCTTCAACTAAAATAATTAGCGCGTGCTCATCCATTTCCAAAGTTGAATTTGTAAACAATTGGTAAAGAGCGCCTAACGTTTTGTAACACAGTTTTTGATCAGCTGTTTGACTTTCATGTTAATGAACACTGCTCAGCTTAAAAAAATTATGTTGAAATCTGCAATCTGCAGGTTCCAAATTAAGTTATGTTATGTTATGTTGAGAGTAAACGCTAACATTGAGAACCATAAGGTAGATTGAGTCAGCTGACTCTTATGTTATGTTATGTTAAGTTATGTCGAGAGTAAATAGCCCTTAAGTGGAATCGAGGTCGATTCCCTGTCAGGACGGCCGAGTTGTAAAGTATTTATATTCATTCCTATCGATTGTCTGTGTTATATTAGTATATCGTAAGCTAGTATTTAAGGTATCGATGTTGGCAGTAGGTGTTATCAGAAAAGTGTGGTTCGGCTACACTGATCGTACCTCTGTCTCTTTTCCGGTGAACCTTATGCCAAGCGCGCGCAAGTATAAAACCCAGAAAAAGAATCTTCCGAAATAAAAGCCATCCAACATATTATAACGAATAAATAAGAGTTTTAAAAAACAAATTAAACACACTTTATTCTGTTATGTTAAAATTAAAAAAGTTGCTAAACAAACACTTGGCTAATTTAATTTGGCGTTATTGCTTCTAATGAAATTCAATATCACTAGCGTTTTCTGTGGCACCCTTGATATTTTTCTATGAACACACGGTAAGTACCGTTATCATGAAAAGTTTATTTTTAGTCGCACATATTGTTATAAGCGTTTTAAGTGATTTCAGTGTGCAAAAAATATAGTTTTTGAATGTGTTATAATTTTGCAATACATAAACAACAACAAATTTATTTATAATGACTCGCGAAAAAGCTATTGATGATAATGAAAAGGGTAAAATTATGGCATTCCATGAAGGAGGATTAAATTTTAGGGAAGTTGGGAGAATAATAAATCGGAGTGATAAAGTTGTGTGTAACTTTTTTACGAAACGCAGACACGTATGGTCTGGCCAAATCGACAGGAAGAAGAAGCACTTTAACTGCAAGACAAAATCTTGATAATCGCAGAAACGCAAGCAACTCATCAAAAACATGTGCTGTAATTTCAAAGGACGATTGCTCGTGTTATCAAGAGCGCAGATCACTTTAAAAGGCAAAAGATGAAGCCTGCGCCAAAATTAACTCGAATACATAAAGAGAAGCGGATGGAGTTTGGTAAAGATAACATGCAAATTGGTTGGTCAAAAGTAAATAATAAATAACATTAATCTCAACTATCAAATAATCATTTCTTCATTTTATTTTTTGTGTAGATCATATTTTCAGACGAAAAATAATTTAATCTGGATAGACCGGACGGATTTAATACTTTTCAAAGAGGAACTTGGGAGGAGGAAGTGTTATGGTTTGGGGCGCCTTCAGTGCAGATGGAATGCTGGAAATAGCGTTTCCAAGCTCTCGTATTAACTCAATCGAAAACGTTGAAGTTTTAGAAATGAGCTTATTACCATTTCTTGAAGCTAAAGGTCAACAAGATAATGCCAGAATACACGTAAATCGCGAAATTCGATCTTGGTTTAAAAGTCAAAACATTGATCTCTTGTAATGGCCAGCATGCGCACCGGACTTGAATCCGATGGAGAATGTATGGGGTATCATCGTTCAAAACATTTACGCAAACAACAAGCAATATAACAGCGTTTCGGAACTTTAAACCGCAAATATTGATGCTTATATGGGAATGGAGACTTCAACAATTGACAATTTGATCAGAAGCATGCCAAACAGACTTTTTGAGGTGATAAAAAGTAAGAGATGATAACGGTACTTAGT
This sequence comes from Scaptomyza montana, assembly GCA_018904305.1. NCBI lineage: Eukaryota > Metazoa > Arthropoda > Insecta > Diptera > Drosophilidae > Scaptomyza > Scaptomyza montana. The sequence continues at coordinate 64,367 of JAEIGR010000076.1, forward strand.
TTGCATTTTGTATTAATGAGCTTTTTCTACGATTAGGAACATATTTCATGATCATACATTCCACACAGGGTGTTAAACTAGAAAAAACAGGGTGCGGCTATCATTATGCACCGCAGTGTATATTTGAATGTAGCCAGATTATATGAAAGCTTACAGCTTTAATAGAATGACAAAGACAAAAACAGATTCTATGTATGTGTTTGAAACAAGATTTTTACCCCCCGAGCCTATAGATGTTTACACATCAAAAATAATTAGTTTCTAGATGTTTACACATCTCCGGTTTGATCTTCTATCAAATTCGGTACCTTTAGTTCAAAAACATAGGTGGTTACGACTTTACGTGGCAGCAGGGGTACTGTCGCAACACTTGCAATGACAAACAGGAATATTTCCAGATAAGTTACATATAAAACAAGTGATTGCTTAGGGGTACGCATGCGGAAGGGGTGTACGCTGCCTTAAAGATTCTCCGATGCACATGGGGATGCCACCAGCTATCTTCCTTTCAAATTTGGTGACTCTAGCTCAAAGTTTGTTAAAGGTGGGGAAAGGGGGCTGGAGGCAGTATGGGTGGGAGTGGCATCGAAATTTTTGCTGCAGATCTTTATGGAATGTTGCTATCTGCATACCAAATTTGGTGACTCTAGCTCGAAGTTTGTAAAAAGTGGGGATAAGGGGGCTGGGGGTGGTATGGGTGGGCGTTTCATCCAAATTTTTGATGCAGATCTTTGTGGAATTTCAATTGCTATCTGCATACCAAATTTGGTGACTCTAGCTCGAAGTTTGTAAAAAATGGGGATAAGGGGGCTGGGGGTGGTATGGGTGGGCGTGGCATCCAAAACTTTGATGCTGATTTTATGGGTCGTTGCCAGCTAACTTCCTACCAAATTTGGTGGCTCTAGCTCCACAACTCTGGAAGATACACGCATTCGCGTTTTTGTCGAAGCGTTGGGGTGGATGGGGGCGGCTAGGGAAGTATCGGTGGGCGTGGCATCCAAACTTTGATGCAGTTTTTGGGGGGTCATCATCACCTATCTTGGCACCAAATTTGGTGGCTCTAGCTCAAAAACTGTGAGAGATATAGGCTTTTTTGACTTTAAAATGCGGGGGAGCTGGGGACGGAATGGGTGGGCGTGGGTCCAAAATTTTTGATTCAGTTTTTTGGGTGTTGCTAATAGCTATCTTCTTACCAAATTTGGTAGATCTAGCTGTAAGGATGTGTGAAATATGTGGATTTATCGGTTTTGAGCTATCGAATTTATCGATTTGCCAGCTCCCCTGTTATCGTAGAACCTCCATCTTGACACTTTAATTTACTATCCTATAGATAAAGAGAATTGGAAAGTTTCAAGTCTCTAGCTTGAAGGGTGTGGAAAACAGTTGCGAACATACAGACGGACGGACGGACAGACGGACGGACGGACAGACGGACGGACACCATGACGGACATTGCACAAACTCAATATACTCTTTACCTTCGGTATCGAGTATAAAAAGAATGAGAAAAGAACAAATGCAATAACGACACCACGCTTCAATGCGTACTAGAAAGATCCCGTTATGTTGCCAGAGATCTATGTATTTATTGTAAGCGTGTACATGTGAATTCCAGAAAGAGCTAGTTGCTGAATAATGTTTCTGCAACAATGTTGCAGTAGTGTAATTCTTTGTATATATAAATTCACATTTCGCAACACGCGAAATAATCAAAAACATTTTAATTTCGACAAGTTATGCTGCTGGGAGTAATACAATATTTATGATCCAGCATTCGCTGCTAGAGTTGGGGAAAACCCAGAAAAACCCAACTAGATCATGTAAACTAAATTCTAATAATTAAAAATTAACATTTCATTCAACGAAATTACATTATTTAGCAAAAAAAAATATTTCATTGAAATTAAAATTATAATACAAATTTACATAAGTTGTAATTTAAACTTTCAAAAATTAAATTAAATTCAATTAAACTCAAAAAAAATAACTTTCCATAAAAAAATAATAAGACGGAGACGAGATTCAGTCAACGATGATTGTTTGGACCCATCTGTAATCGCAGTCGCATGAACTTCTCAGCTGGTAGGCGTTTCGTTAGAATATCTGCTAGTTGTTGATCTGAGGAAAGATACTCAACAATAATTAATTTTCGTTCAATTTGTTCTCGGGAAAAATGGTATTTTATATCAATGTGCTTTGATCGGATTGTTGGCTATACTAATGCACCCTTGATTATCCTCAAATATTTTTTAATTGGTTCAGTTAGATCAAACTTAATGCTTGTTGCTAATGACTTTAACCACATTGCATCTCTAACTGCTTTGAATAAAGCCATATACTCCGCTTCTGTAGAAGAAGCTGCGACTGAACTCTGTTTTTTTAGTATTCCAGGAAATTAAACAAGAATTAAACATTTTGAATAAATAACCAGTAGTGCTTTTTCTATCAGTTTCGTTTCCTGCCCAATCGGAATCAACATATCCGACAACATTGTTTTCGTGACTTAAATTTTTGACGAATGTAAGTTGCAGATCAACTGTGCCTTTCAGATACCTTAATACTCGTTTAAGGCATTGCCATAATTTCTTATTGTTTTTGTTAGTATATCTGCTTAAAATACTAACTGCAGTACTTAAATCAGGGCGTGTACATAACATAATGTACATTAGGCAACCGATTAAATTTCTACATGGAGCGTCATAAACGTCATCAGAGTTCAAAGCCTCATAGTTCAATTTACTTGGAAGTGGAGTACTAACTGGATGGCATTCATCCATATTGAATTTCTTTAATACATTGCCAATATAAGCAGATTGACTTAATTCAATTACATTTTCATATCTTTATATTTTAATGCCAATGAAATATTTTATTTCTAATAAATCTGTCATTCTAAATTTTTTCATTAAATAAGGTTTAAAATTTGACAATTTTTCCATACTTTCTGTTGCTATTACTAAGTCATCTACATACAAAAGAACATAAATATTTTTTAGAATAATCCCATAATCACGAATGTAGATGCAACGATCTACAGCTGAATTAACAAAACCAGCATCTTTTAAAGCTTTTTCAAAAACTTCAAACCAACATCTTGCCGCTTGTTTCAATCCGTAAATTGCTTTGTTTAATTTACAAACTTTATCACTTCCATGTGATATGCCTTGAGGAACCATCATATAGATTTCCTCTTTAAGCGTACCATTTAAGAATGCAGTTTTCACATCCATGTGGTGAACTTTAAGATCAAATTGGTTTGCTAAGGATAGAATGAATCGAAAGCTTGATATTCTAGCAACTGGAGCAAAAGTCTCATCGTAGTCTACTAGATATTCTTGAGTGAAGCCGCGAGCAACAAGTCTAACTTTGTATTTTGCTGGGTTTCCAGATGCATCAGTTTTTATAGTAAAAACCCATCTACAATCAACTATATTCTTCCCTTGTGGTCGTTGCACAATAGACCATGTTTCATTATATAAATGAGAATCAAGATCTTCCTTTATAGCTTTTTCCCAGCAATTTTTGTCACTCCGATTTCTAATTTCATCATAAGACTTGGGAATGTCACTAAAACAAATATGTGCATTTAATAAGCAACGGTCAATTAATCGATAGGGAACCTGTGGCTTATCCTTCAACCTTTCACTTCGTCTTATTTCAATTTCATCTGAAATTATTTGAGAAGTTGGTAACTCTTCATTAACTGAGTCAAGTGTTGTATCAGCATTGTGATTTGTTGTTGTACTAGGCTGTTTGTCTAATACGAATGTATCAGAATTTCAATCCATACTCTCATTCTGGAAATTTGACTCATTATTTTCCGATTCTGTATTCGGATAATACTGTAGAACATCCATACTTTCATTCTGGAAACTTTCTACCTGTTCCATACTTTCATTCTGGAACTTTGAGTCATCCACTACAGTCCTAGTATTAACCATATTAGTCTCATCAACAACAACATCTCTAGCCTCTATGGATTTTCTTGATTCAGCTTCCCCTAACTTATATCCGTTTGGCATATAGCCAACAAGAATACCCTTTATTGACTTTTCGTCAAATTTCCTTTTCTAAGCTTATTATGCACATATACTGTTGCACCAAATACTTCCAAATACTTTAAATTTGGTTTCCTATCATGCCACATTTCATACGGAGTTTTCTTTTCCTTTAGCGTTGTACTTGGAGTTCTATTTATTAGAAATGTTGCTGTCAAAACAGCTTCTCCCCAAAAAACTTTTATTAATCTTAGCGCCGCTAACCATGGCCCTGGCTTTTTCAGTTATTGAACGAATCATTCGTTCAGAAACTCCATTTAATTGCGGAGTATGTGGGACAGTCAAGTGGTAAGTGATGCCTTTCTCAATACAATACTCACGCATTTCATTTGACAGATATTCTCTTCCGTTATCAATGTATAAATTGACAACTTTGAGATTGAAATGGGCCTCACTTTTTGCAATAAAGTCTTTGAAAAACGAAAACACATCTGACTTATAAGTCATTAAATACGTAACAGAATAATGTGTATATTGATCAACGAAAATTACATAGTAATTCTTTCCATCAATGGTAGATGGTGTTATAGGCCCACAGACATCAGAATGTATTATAAATAATGGCCTTTTAATGTATTCTTTGTTTTTAAATTTTTCAAAAGAGAGTCTACTTTGTTTTCCATTAATACAGGCTTCACATACTTCATTATTAAAATTCACATTCTTCAAAAGGTCTATACCATCAAACATATTGTGTCTCATAATTTCTAAAAATTTTCCCTTGCTTATATGACCTAGTCTTTCATGCCATAAACGATATTTATCTTTAACTGGTCCATTTAAAAGTGCATTATTTACTATTTTAAAATCAAGGAACGGCACATTAGACTTGTACATACCATCAATTATAGCTTGGTCATTCTTAGAGATCTTGACACCATTTGAACTGCATTCAATGGTCATTCCAGCATTTTGCATCTTTTTCACAGAGAGTTAGTTGTGAGGAATGTCGGCACAAAACAAGACATCTTCCAAAGTGATATTGTCTATCATGTTACTCTTTAGTTTAACTATGCCTTTAGCTGTGGCATAAATGTACTCGCCACATTTGGCGATCTCAGTTGGCGGTTCCAGTTGAACATAGTCATCGAACATTTGCTAATTATTAATCATGTGGTCGGAGGCTCCAGAGTCTAATATAAAATATATATCCTGGATATTTTGTGACACTATTCCCCGCCTAATCATGAATGCAATGCCTCTGTCAGGCTGAGCATTTGCTACTTGGGCCTGAGTCCCTTTTTCATTATTTTGAAGACTCTTTTTAAAAATGAAACAATCTTTCTTAAAATGGCCTTTCTTGCCACAGAAGTGACACTTTAAATTGCTTTTAAAATTAGTTCTAAATTTCTTTGAAATGGTACCTCCTTTTGCATAAAAACTTTTGACTTACTTTCTCTTTTTTCTTTTGTCGATACTGCCTGCAAAACCTTAACACTTGTGTCCTTACTATTGTTTTATAATTTAATTTCGTGGTCGAGCAATCGGGTTTTAACAAAAGACAAGGTTAAATTTGATTCAGATACAGTTTCTTTGGCTGTCACAACGCCATCATACGAGGGAGGTAAGGTTAAAAGCAAGTGAGAGACTTTGTCCATTTCTTCAAGTGTAGCACCGGATGCCATTAATTCACAAATTAAATCATCAAACATATTGAAGTGAACTACTAGTGACATCTCAGATTTCAGTTTCAAAGTCAGCAGTTGCTTTCTTAAGGAAAGCTGAGATGCCAAACTCTTGCGCTCATAAATTGAATCTAAACTATCAAAAATTTTTTTAGCTGTACCCTCCTTTGTCACGAAGTGAAGGAAAGAGTCACTTAGAAATTCAACAATTGTATTCTTTGCACTTCTTTCTGCCTTAGCCCATTCTGCACTTATTGTTTCTGGTACTTTATTGTCAACAACATATAAAATATAATTTTCTGCTAAAAGTGATCTAATTCGAAATTTCCATACAGAGTATTCTTCGCCTCTAAAAGGGCATATATTATTTAGCTTATTCTCCTTTTGCATTTTCTCTCTTTGTTCGTATTCCAAGAATTTACGCGCAAAATATATGTCGCTGTGCTGACACTACTACATACGCAACCTCACAATTCTATTTATTCATACACACACACACACAGCGTGCGTCTAGACAAAAAAATGAGCAGAACAAAAAATAAAATCGGCTAAAACACACACAAAAATCACAAGCAATATTAACTATTGCAATATATATACAATTCTCTTACTATGTCTTTATAAAAGTAATAATTTCAGCTTGCATGTAAAAGTATAGGTTATGTTTGCTAATTTCACCACTGGTGTCTCCCTACACACACTTTACAATAGCAATCTTTGTTGTTCAAGATTTTCTGTAATTAATTTGTTGTTTTAGCATTATCTGGGCCCATAACCTATTAGGATTTATGCGCAGATAAATAAAACACACTATTATTATATTCAAATATGCAATTCACTTTAATAGATTTAATATTCTTTTCGATGTGCACAACTTGTCGCTTTCGCATACAGAAAAAGAATGAGAAAATAACAAAGGCAATAACGACACCACGCTTCAATGCGTACAAGAAAGATCCCGTTATGTTGCCACAGATCTATGTATTTATTGTAAGCGTGTACATGTGATTCCAGAAAGACACGGTATACAGACTAAGGGTAACACAATCAGCTATGCATGTATTGGTGCGCAAAAAAAGTTAACGGTTACCGATCAGCTGTTGCTCTCTCAGTACGATGGTCACTCTTTTTGCTATTCGTGCTAAAATTATTTTTTAGAGCTAAAATGTATTTTTCTATCAATACTTTAAGTAAGTTTCTTAATAATAAGTACAATATTTCAAGAAAAATACATAAAACTATAAATTAGATTCATTGGACTTAATATTAATTTCACGGGAGAAACGGGCAGTCAAATTAAAAATTTCATTCCCAAAAACATGCACCGCACCCCATAGTGCGAGTCGAAAAAATGTAAACAAAGATACTCGTGACGTCACAAGTATTCCAAATTCTACTGCGTCACATAACGAATGTACATCATACTAACTTATAACGGAACTGCTGATTGAAAACGTTAACGCTCTTAACAAAATGTAAAAAAATGAAGATAAACTTTTATTTTAGTACAAAATTTTTTTATATTAAAAAGAATAAAAAAAAATAAAAAAAAAACGTTGTCCAGAAAGAGCTAGTTGCTGAATAATGTTTCTGCAACAATGTTGTCTTAAGTTAAGTGTTAATTCTTTAAGTTACTTAAGTTAGTTTAAGTAAGAGTTAATAGGCTTTTCCCTTAATCTGTATACCGTGCCAGAAAAATAATTTTTTAAAAATAATTTTAAAATATTTATATATATAAATTCACATTTCGCAACAATTTACTATCCCATAGATAAAGAGAATTGGAAAGTTTCAAGTCTCTAGCTTGAAGGGTGTGGAAAAAAGTTGCGAACATACAGACGGACGGACGGGCGGATGGACGGACGGACAGACGGACGGACACCATGACGGACATTGCACAAAACCAATATAACGAGTATAAAAAAGCATCTCATAATTTTTCATGGTCTTTTTTACCGTTTGTCTTACACATTGGCTGTTCGTTCACAAGTCTAATTTTTATATGTCAAGCGAATAATTTGAGCCGGAACTGTTTATTCGACAAAGGGGCTACTAAAATAAAACTAAAACTGTTGTGTCGAGCGAGTTGGCGCTGTAGAGATACAAGTATAATTACAGCAGCCCTACTGAAGCAATTAAAGTGAGTCGTCTAAGTCTAAAATATGCCGCAACAGTTCAACAAAGTCATGAGAAAATTGAAATTTGCGCTGTTTGTTGTAAAATTCAAGGCAATCGGAAAAGCCAAATGCTATTGAGTTGCAGCAGGCGCTGCCAGCATACAGGGAAAAGAAATAAAATGTTACCCACCAAAATGGTTGAACTTGCGGCAATAAATTCTTTTTATAGGAGGCAAAAAAAAAAGGAAATAACTAATGAAGATGGTGAAGCTTGATCTTATTCTGGGAACATGAAATTATAAAAAATTTTCCTAAATAAAAAGAAACCAATGTGATTCCGATCACACGGGAGATGTGTAAACCTTTTGTAATTAATTATTTTGATAATCGTTACCAAAGGTAAAGAGTTTATTGGGTTTGTGCAATGTCTGTCATGGTGTCCGTCCGTCCGTCTGTCTGCCACTAAATTTGGTAGGAAGATAGTTGGCAACGACCCCCAGCAATCTGCATCAAAGTTTTGGAGCCACGCCCATCCATTCCGCCCCCTTTCCATACCATTTACAAACTTGGAGCTATAGTCACCAAATTTGGTATGAAGATAGCAATTGACACTCCACATAGATCTGAATCAACAATTTGGATGCCACGCCCACCCATACCGCCCCCAGCCCCCGTTTCCACACCTTTTACAAACTTCGAGCTAGAGCCACCAAATTTGGTAGGAAGATAACAATTGACACTCCACATAGATCAGAATCAACAATTTGGATGCCACGCCCACGTCGGCTGCGCCCGACTGCAACGTTTCCACTTTTTATAGTTGCGTTGTTTACATTTTGTCAATTTCTGGCTTTATAGGCCCCGCTTATAAGCAGCGTTCCTTGCTTTTCTTTATTGTAATATTCTTTGTTGTTCTTGTATTGCTTGCTGCTGCTGCTGTTGTGGTAGTTTCACCTTATTGCAGTTTATATTTGGGGTGTTCAACAGCTCGTTTCATCGTTTCAAAGTTGAAACGTCTCGCAACAACAACATATATATAAAAAATTTCTTGAAACGTTGAAACACCCCAGCCTATGTATACAAAAAGTGTTTCAAGTTTGAACAAAGTAAAGATGGGAAGAGCACGATAATTATTAGATATTTGCTATCGATGTTCAGTACTTTTTAGTATATTTGGTGTATTTTTGTGCAAAAAAGAATGAACACATATGATTAATGGCCGCCAAATGTTAAAAGCATGTAATTGAGCAACTAATTCAAACAACGAGCTCTTCTCACCTTCAATATCCTCTATTTCTCTTATAACTTGCTTTGCTAAAGCATCGCATAGCATGTCTTTAGCACTTTTAAATAGCATTTTTTATAAATAATGTATAACCGCGGTAAACAGCAACAGTGACAAAAATTGAAGAATAAGGCATGTAAACAGACAACAGCTGACTGCACAAACTTGAAACGCATTGACACCCAAAATGCCGTTCACGAGTTAATCGTTTCAACTTTGAAACATGAAACGATGAAACTGAGCTGTTGAACACCCCAATTGTGTTATTTTAACACGCTTATATTAGCTTCACTTGTATGTTTGTATTAAACATCTGCATGATTCCACTCACATCATACCGTTCATTGAATACATTCGAGAAGAATCGAATAGAATGAGGGGAATGCAAGAAATGAAACGACATGGTATGAGTATGAGTTCGCGTTTTGCTTCATAGTTTATGATCTTCAACGAAATGAAAGAGAACGAATGAAGCGTAAAGCGAAATGAGACAAGTGGTAATGGAAAAATATTCGACTGATTCGAGTTGTTGCGTATGTATTCAGTGCATTCTTTTTCTTCGAGCTGCAACGACGCAAACATGGACAACCTATTAATAAAAGAAGCCGACAAGTCTGTAGTCGGCTTTTTGTTGTTTAATGTACATATATATATTTATAACAATTTGTTTATTTTTTTTTTTCGTGCTTAGATATTAACCTGTGTTGGGTATTAAACTGTATATTTGTGACCTGTCCATAAGTGTTTTTTGTGCTATTTTTTCAGAGTTAATTCAATTTGCTTAAAATATATAGGTTGAGCAAAGCGCAACTGATGTAAAAGAGTTGCTAAAAAGTGGCATGTACAGCTTGGTTGAGAAAAGAGGCAGAAGCGAAGTTTGGCAATCTTTCTCCAAAATTAAAAACCAAAATGGAGAAGAAATCGTCGACCTTGTAGCTTGTAAGACGTGCTATACGGTTTTAAAGTTTACAGGAAGCACATCTAACCTGGTCAAACATAAATGCTACATCGTAAGTGCAAGTAAATTTCGCAACGCTGCTCTCATAGCAGCGCGGCTTCGGAACGCACATTCTCAAACGCGAGAAATTTAATTACAGAAAAGCGTTGTCAAATCGCCACCAATCCGGAAAACATTAACAAAATAATGTTTTTGCATTCAAATTTAAGTTAGTTATATTGATATTTTAGAAATAAGTCTAATAAAAACCAAGAATATGAATATAAAAACGCATTTCATTGCTTCATATGTTTCCACTTGTTTACAGTTGCAATTCGAATCGTTCGAATGAGTTTCTATGTACTCACTCCATTGAATTCGTTTCTCTTTCTCTATTCTTTGTTCGTCTGAGTCGTACGTAAGCGAGCCTACTCACTCACACCAGTTTGACTTTGCATTCAAATTCACTCAACTCATTTTGAGCATTGTGCATTTGTATGTGATTTTTTTGCCACTCATGCAGATGTCTAGTTTGTATGTGCATATGTAACTCTCCTTTGGACTAAAAGCAAGTGGCTTATTACTGTCAGTATATCCCATTAAGTTCGTTCGTTGACCGAGCGGTCTAAGGCGCGGGTCTTCGCTCCCGGACTCACCGATCGTGGGTTCTAATCCCGTCCACGGCCGATAAAAAAATTGTTTTTTTTTTTTAAATCTGCACCATGTTCATGTTCTCTAGAACTTCCAATTTTTTTTTTTAATAATTAATAGAACTAAAATTAAAATAACTAAAAAACACGCTTTTATAATACATCGAACTAAAAGTGAAAAATAAATATAGTTTAAAAAACTCAAAAACACGCTTTTAGAGCATATCAAACTAAAAAGTTAAAAATAATTTTTCAAATAAGTTTAAAACAATAATAAATGATAAATACTAGCATTATTGTAAAAAAAGCGTGGGACGCTTTGTCCATATTTCTCGTACATCGAGCGCCCAACGCCTTTTTTACAATAATGCTAGTATTTATCATTTATTATTGTTTTAAACTTATTTGAAAAATTATTTTTAACTTTTTTAGTTTGATATGCTCTAAAAGCGTGTTTTTTAGTTTTTTTAAACTATATTTATTTTCAACTTACCTCCATAGTAAAATACACATTGTTGTTTTTATTATTTTTATATTACTTTCGATATATGATACGATGTAAAATATATGAATTAAGCCAGATTATAGGCAAGCTAATAACACTAACACTAATACAATGACAAATACACCGATATGATCTTACAACATATGACTTAAGCAGTCATCGATTTTGTGTATGTGTTAGTTCCAAGATTTTTACCCCCGAGCCTATAGATGTTTACACATCAAAAAATTGTTAAAACAGTTGCTCTATTTTCCGCCAGAAAAAGTAGTTGCCGATTATTTTGCTGTCAAAAATGTCAAATCGTGGAAAAGTTCGTTAAACCAGTTTATGGGAGTACCTACCTATATGATATGTGGCGGACGAATAAAAAACAAGTGGAAAGTGAAGTTGCAGTCGGACGCAACCGACTGCGGCATACTCGATACCAGTATTAAAACCAGTAAAAAGAGGCCTGATTGAAGGGGTACGGATGCGGCACGGGTGTACGCTGCCTAAAGATTCTCCGATGATGATGGGGATGCCACCAGCTATATTTTTTCGAAATTTGGTGACTCTAGCTCAAAGTTTGTAAAAAGTGGGGGAAAGGGGGGGCTGGGGGCGGTATGGGTGGGCGAGGCATCCAAATTTGTGATGCAGATCTTTGTGGAATGTCAATTGCTATCTTCATACCAAATTTGGTGAATCTAGCTCGAAGTTTGTAAAAAGTGGGGCTGGAAGCGGTATGGGTTGGCGTGGCTCCAAAATTTTTGATACAGTTTTTTGGGGGTTGCTAATAGCTATCTTCTTACCAAATTTGTTTGTTCTAGCTGTAAGGATGTGCGAAATATGTGGATTTATCGGTTTTAAGTTATCGAATTTATCGATTGGCCAGCCCCCAGTTATCTTGGAGCCCTCATCTTGACACTTTAATTTGCTATCCCATAAATAAAGAGAATTGGAAAGTTTCAAGTCTCTAGCTTGAAGGGTGTGGAAAAAACTTGCACACATACGGACGGACAGACACCATGACGGACATTGCACAAAACCAATATACTCTTTACCTTCGGTATCGAGTATAAAAATGTAAAATCTAACCGTTATTTTAATGATTGTCAACATTTATTGATTTTGTTCTCTATGCAAACATTAATTAAATTAATTAAGAATGTAGCAAAAATATTAAAAAATAAAATAAAATACCTGAATAGTAACTTTTCAAGCTTTAGCACTTGCAAATTTTTTTATCAAGTCGGAATAATTTTACTTTTTGGGCTATAGCATTTTGAATAGACAGTATTCCAAGATCGGACAGTCTTTACTGACACATAGCGGACCGCAGGTAAGTTTTTAAGTTTTTCCTCTGGATCTGTTGGAGTTTCATCTATGGCTTCGTATTGAAACTACCGCGTCTTCATCCGAGATCGGACTGCCTTGAAAACTGGAGTTATTGCGGACAGAGATGCTATTTCCTTAGCTGTACTTACAGATGAGGAAAACCTACGACGGGACTGTTTTACGAATTCGAAACAGTTTTATACCCGATACCGAAGGTAAAGAGTATGTTGGATTTTTGTAATGTCCGTCATGGTGTCCGTCCGTCTTTCCACACCTTTCAAACTAGAGACTTGAAAACTTCCAATTATCTTTATCTATGGCATAGTTAATTAAAGTGCCAAGATTGGGGTTCTACGATAACTGGGGGGCTGGCAAATCGATAAATTTGATAGCTCAAAAACCGATAAATCTACATATTACAATTTGGTTAGATGATAGCTACTAGCAACCCCAAAAAAACTGCATCAAAAGTTTTGTAGCCACGTTCACCCATTCCGCCCCCAGCCCCCTTTCGACACCGTTTACAAACTTTGAGCTAGAGTCACCAAATTTGGAAAGAATATAGCAATTGACATTCCACAAAGATTTTCATCACATATTTGGATGCCACGCCCACCCATAACGCCCCCAGCCTCCCTTTCCAACCTTTTTAAATTTTGAGCTGGAGTCACCAAATTCGGAAAGAAGATAGCTTTTGGCATCCCTATCTGCATCAGATTATCTTTGAGACAGCGTTAACTCCTCCGGCGACCGTACCTCCTAGCAATTAGGCCTGTTTTTTTCCGGTTTTAAACTGGTAACGAGTATAGCGCAGTCGGTTGCGTCCGACTGCAACGTTTCCACTTGTTTGGTATGTTCATATTTTCAGACTTCATAGCTCTATTTACAATGTTTACTTGAAACAATATATCATACCAAGCAAACCATTGTAAATATGAACTCAAATTGCTCAATGTTCTGAATAAGCGGCAATGCCTCTGATTCTGACACTAAGTCATTAGTCTCTTCGTGAAGGTTTTGAGGGGCATCACGGACTGAAATGTAGTTAAAGCGAATATCGGCATTTCTATAAACTGTTCTATCCCAGGAAGTTTCGCAATTTTTTTTTTATCTTTAATCCTTCTATATGTGCTTGCATATCAATTCCCATCGCTTGGTTGATCCAGAGAATAAAACGAACAGTTTTTGGAGAAATTTCAATAAAGAAACAGATTTGACTGCATCTGCTGTCACTAAATAACAACATGGCGGAGGTGCTCCATCAACCCATTATCAATTTTTCCCAATAAAAACAATCCCAAATTCGAGTTGTGTTAAGTGTTGAGTAAACGACAGCAAAAGCAAAATACTTATCTGCAGACTTAGGCCGGCCGCACACCTGAGGCAAAAAAACGTCTTTAGACGTTTTTTTATGTCAAAACGAACATGAATCCATTGCTTCTTATGGCCGGCCGCACTCCGAGACCGACAAACAAAAACACATAAAACAATGTATTAGTTTTTTTGTCGGACCAACAAAGACCAACAAAAAACGTTTTATTGGCTCCGGTGTGCGGCTGGCCTCAGATTACACGAGCCATCATCTTTTAAAAATCGTCCCATTCGCCATTACTTTTTGGAAATGCAAATTTGAATTACGACACCTGTCACAGCTCTTTGGCTACTTTCTTCGTTAATTTTAATATTTATAGGGCCTCGAATAAGGATTTAGTTTTTTGTTGCAAAATCAATCCTTTGGCGCCTCCCCTTATTGGGTTAAACGTTAATAGATAGACGAGCTCGACTAGAGCTTCTTTTTTAATACTCTGATAGCGAAAGTAAATATTATATTGGTTTTGTGCAATGTCCGTCATAGTGTCTGCCAATCTTAATTAACGTATTTTTTTCGTCACCAATTTCTCGATCATTGTTCTTAGAATGTTTTCGTTTTTTTATACCCTTAACCCATTAAATGCGTAAATAAGGGTATAATGTTTTTGTGAAAAAGTATGTAACAGGCAGAATGAAGCATCTCCGACCCTATAAAGTATATATATTCTTGATCAGCATCAATAGCCGAGTCGATTTAGCCATGTCCGTCTGTCCGTCTGTCTGTCCGTCTGTCCGTCTGTATGAACGCGAGGATCTCAGAGACTGCAAGAGCTAGAGACTTCAGATTTTGTATATAAGTTCTCCTATACCATGAGCAGAACAAGTTTGCTTCAAATTATCGATAACTATTATGGTTTCCGATATACACATGGAATCGACAACAAAAAAATATCGAATTTGGAAAATGTAAAAATGAGGGTTGAAATATTGGAGAACGATAGAATTTTTCTGAAAATTTCGTCCAAATCGGTTAAGAAACACCGCAGATATCGAATTAAATTGATTGAAGTTAAGTCAATATGCCAAATTCTTATATAAATTTAATATATTTGCTGCAACTGGGTTCAGGGTATCTTCTAGTCGGGCTCTCCCGACTAGAGCCTTCTTACTTGTTTTCTTCTAATTTTTTAAAAATATTCATGTTTTTGCCGCCAGCTAGACGCGCAAGCAGACTATTCCAAAAAAAAAAGTGGAAACGTTGCAGTCGAACGCAACCGACTGCGGT
Source organism: Scaptomyza montana (assembly GCA_018904305.1). Taxonomy (NCBI): domain Eukaryota; kingdom Metazoa; phylum Arthropoda; class Insecta; order Diptera; family Drosophilidae; genus Scaptomyza; species Scaptomyza montana. Next base: position 79,454 of record JAEIGR010000076.1, read on the forward strand.
ATACTCGTTACCAGTATTAAAACCGGCAAAAACAGGCCTGATTGCAAAGGGGTACGGATTCGGCAGGGGTGTACGCTGCCTTAAAGATTCTCCAACTCACATGGGGATGCCACCAGCTATCTTCCTTCCAAATTTGGTGACTCTAGCTCAAAGTTTGTAAAAAGTGCGAAAAGGGGGGTGAAATGGGAGGGCGTGGCTCCAAAACTTAGATGCAGATTTTTGGAAGTCGCTGCCAGCTATCTTCTTACCAAATTTGGTGGCTCTAGCTCCACAACTCTGGAAGATACACGCATTCCCGATTTTGACGAAGCGTTGGGTCGGATGGGGGCGGCTAGGGCGGTATTGGTGGGCGTGACATCCAAACTTTTGATGCAGTTTTTGGTGGGTCATCATCACATTTCTTGGCACCAAATTTGGTGGCTATAGCTCAAAAACTGTGGAAGATATAAGCTTTTCTGATTTCAAAATGTGGGGTGGCTGGGGGCGGAACGGGTGGCCGTGGCTCCAAAATTTTTGATGCATTTTTTTGGGGGTTCCTAGTAGCTATCTGCCCACTAATATTGGTAGTTCTAGCTGTAAGGATGTGCGAAATATGTGGATTTATCGGTTTTGAGTTATGGAATTTTTCGATTTGCCAGCCCCCCAGTTATCGTAGAACCCTCATCATGACACTTTAATTTACTATCCCATTGATAAAGAGAATTGGAAAGTTTCAAGTCAAGTCTCTAGCTTGAAGGGTGTGGAAAAAACTTGCAACCATACGGACGGACAGACGGTCCGACGGACAGACACCATTACGGACATTGCAGAAAACCAATATACTCTTTACCTTTGGTAACGAGTATAACAAAAAACATTGCAAAACACTGTAACGAGCATTCTAAAGCAAGAAGTTCACTTATGACTATCAAGCAGTTCAATATTTATTTATTTATTTATTTATTTATTTATTGTCAGCTAAGAGCAGCTGACATTAAAATGAAATCAAAATTAATTTAAATTAAAAAATAGTTAAAATAATTTAAAATAAAAATATAGATTAATATATAAATCTGAAAATATAATCAAAAGTTAACGTTAAAGCTCTGGGAAATTCAATAAAAATTGAGTAGGCCAACATTTGTTGCGAGGATTGGGAAAAACCCAGAAAAACCAAATCAGACCAGCATTAGATTAGTAGTTAGTGGTTACGATTAGATAAAGCAAAAAGGATCGATCTTTTAGTACTGGAGTTGAGGCCTCCAAGGAGACAAGAGAATAAAGTTTGTTATAGTCAGAACATATAACACGAAATGGTTCATGAATTAAATAGTTGCTGAAGCAACGATCAAGGCTAAGGGGTAAAAAGTTACGTGAAGATCTAATTGGGACATTAAATTTAATTCGACTCAAAAGAACTGATGAGTCGATTTCACCATTAAGTAGGTTAGTAATAAATAATACTCCATGCATAGTTCTACGGTTTAACAGGGAGGGAAGATTAATCAAAAGGAGTCTACTTGAATACGGGGGTAAGTCTACTCCAGGAACCCAGTTAAAACTTCTAAGGGCAAATAGAAGAAATTTCTTCTGCACAGATTCAATTCTATCCTGGTGAATCGAGTATTGTGGGGACCACACACAAGATCCATACTCCAGGATGGGACGTACTAGGGATGTATAAAGCGTTTTAGTGGTGTAGGGATCGTTAAACTCTTTCGACCACCGCTTGATGAAGCCAAAGACATTAATGGCCTTATTAACTTTAGCAAACTTTAGCTTAGGATCAAGAATAATGCCTAAATCTTTAATTTCAAACACGCGGTCAAGTGGTGAAGCATCAAGCAAGTAGTGAGCAGTATGAGGGGTACTTCTACAAAAAGACATGACTTTACATTTTGAACAGTTTAAATTGAGTAAGTTAAAGCGACACCAGGCCGACAGCGCACACAAATCCGACTGTAGTAAGTTGCACAGAGAAGCATCATTGTAGGTGAAACATAGTTTTACATCATCAGCAAACATATAAACGAAAGGGTTAGTAATAACAGCTGGAAGATCGTTAATAAACAAATTAAATAGCAAAGGTCCAAGGTGATTACCTTGGGGAACACCAGAGGTAACAAAAATAGGTTTAGATACAGACGACTTTAAAGCAACTTTTTGTGTTCGGCCACACAAGTAAAGCCACAATAAGAGTTCTGATCGAAATCCAATAATATTCAATTTTTGAAGCAACAGAGAATGACTTACAGAATCAAGTGCCTTACTAAAATCGGTGTAAACAACGTCAGTTTGCATTTTTTCCCGAAACCCTTTGATAACAAGCGAAGTGAATTCAAGAAGGGTAGTGGTAGTTGATCTACGCCTTACAAAACCGTGTTGATAAGGCGATATAATTTAACTACATGTGTGTTGCAGTTGAGATTAAATAATTTTTTCAAAGACTTTTGGAATGGCAGACAACTTGGATATACCCCTATAATTTTTAACGTTTGACTTTGAAGAATTTTTATGGAGTGGAATTAAAAAGGATTCCTTCCATATATCAGGGAACACAGTTGAGTCAACAGACAAGTTAAATAATTTAAGTAGGGGTTTACAAAGTGAATCCGCACAGTATCTAAGTATACAACCTGGCACTCCATCAGGACCAGGCAGATAGCCTGGTTTGATAGAGTTAAGGTCACTTAGAAGCGTACACTCAGTTATAACTAGGATATATATGCAATTTGACGATTGAGCTCGAAAAGGATAGGAATTACTGCAACTATGTAAATTCGTTGAATATACTGATTGAAAATACTCAGCAAATAGATCGGCTACTGCCTGATCGGAACTTGCTTTTGTATTATCAAGGTATACTGAGGTAGGCAAGCAAGAAGACTTACGTTTAGAGTTAACAAATTTATAAAACTGTTTAGGGTCACGTGAAAAGTTAAGTCTACAACGATTAAGATAATTATTATAACAAGATGTGTTAAGAGAAAGAAAACTAGATTTTGCTACTAAATACGAAGATAAATCTAAAGTAGTTCCCGATTTTTTAAATTTTTTTATATGATCTTGTCTTCGCGTTTTTCAATTTCGATAGCTCCCTCGTAAACCAAGGATACCAAAGGTAAATTAATAGCATTCATATGTTTTATTTAGCTTGGCAGGACACGAAGACAGAATTATGAAATTCTTGGATTTTCATCGGTGCTTAACACGTGTGCCATTTGAAGTCGATCAGCCATTTTTATACTCGTTACCGAAGGTAAAGAAAAAATGCAAACTGACGTTGTTAACACCGATTTTAGTAAGGTATTTGATTTTGTTGCTTAAAAAATTGAATATTATTGGATTTCCAGCAACATTTTTGTTGTGGCTTTCGGAGTACTTGTGTGGCCGAACACAAAAAGTTTTTTTTAAATCATATGTATCTAAACCCATTTTAGTTACCTCTTGTGTTCCCCAGAGGAGTCATCTTAGACCTTTGCTATTTAATCTGCTTATTAACGACCTTCCAGCTGTGCCGTTCCAGCTTACCAAATTTGAATTATTCTAAATGTAAAGTCACGACTTTTTGTAGAAGTTCCCCTCATATTGCTCACTACTTGCTTGATGCTTCACCACTTGACCGCGTGTTTGAAATTGAAGATTTAGGCATTTTTCTTGATCCTAAATTAAAGTTTGACTCTTATATTTCGTCTATGGTCAGCAAGGCCATTAATGTCATTGGCTTCATCAAGCGGTGGTCGAAAGAGTTTAATGATCCCTACACCACTAAAACACTTTTGAGTCTACTAAAACTAACTGTCCGAAGTAGATCTTTCCGTTACTTTTAATCTCATAACATTGATCGTTTATTGAGCAACTATTTAATTCATTTACCATTTCGTGTTTTATGATCTGCTATAACAAGCTCTATTCCATTGTCTTCTTGGATGATACTTAATTTACTCGTTTGATTTAAATGTAATTATATATTATTATTTGAATTTTATAATTTTAATTTGATAATTTCTATTATATTTCAATTAATCTTGTTTCGGCTGTCCGTAGTTGACAATAAATAAGTAAATAAATATGGAAGAGTTCCTTGTACGGAATTTCTTTATATGGAAGTTTGACTGTGTTTGCTTATAATTTTCCTAATGAAAATGTGATTTGATTTAAATGTTACTAATTAAATTATTTTTTTATTGATATCTAAAGTCCTGTTGAGGCTTCTAAACCTTTTACACAAATAATTTGTTATTCAATACGAAACACAAAAGTACACAAAGCGGCAAACGAGCCCAACACACATTGGACATTTAATAAATTGGCTAACAACTTTTTGTTGGACTCCCTTAACTTTTTGTTGTGCCTTAATTTTTGCTGTTACTACCTCTTGTTGGCCAGCATGTCATCCTGTGTTTTCCTAATGTGTTGTCTTGTATTGTGTACACTATGCTTGACCGCAAGCAAAGACCGGATACATGCCAAGTGGTGATTTAAACAACTGTCGACAGACAGCTCGCTGAAACAAATTAAAGTAAAACGGTTTTATTTTTATGCTCGATACCAAAGGTAAAGAGTATATTGGGTTTGTGCAATGTCCGTAATGGTGTTTGTCCGTCTGTCGGTCTGTCTGCTTGTCCGTCTGTATGAACAAAACTCTTTTCCACGCCCTTCAAGCTAGAGTCTTGAAACTTTGCAAATATCTTTATCTATGGCCGGAACGGACAAAGTGTCAAGATTGGGGCTCTACGCTAACTTTTTTCAGTTATCGATTCTATCGATTTCGCAGCTCTCCAGTAAGCGTAGAAACCCAATATTGACACTTTGTCCGTTCCGCCCATAGACAAAGATATTTGCAAAGTTCGTGTCTCTATCTTTTCGGGGTCGCTCATACAGACGAACAGACAGCATTATGGAAATTGCACAAAACCAATGTACTTCTTTCCTTCGGTAACTGATAATCTATATATATAAAAGAGTTTGTCCTGACTAGAATGGAAGAGCCACAGCCTAAACGAAAAGAGCTAGAAGGCTGAAATTTTCACACAATTTTGCATGCAGGTAGGAGGTTAGCACTAAGAAGGGAATTTTTTTTGGACAACTCCTTCAAGTACCTCCCATACGATTTGGAGCACTTTTTACCCATTTTAAAAAACAAATTACAATTACAACAAGTACCCATTCCCAATGTCGCCTGATTGTCGCACAAGCTGTGGGTTTGATCGCGAGCGAGAATACAAAAACAAAACAAATGCGCAGTGACGCCTTCGCGTCGCACAAGCAAAGTCATAAAAAAAGGTTCGACACTTGCAAAAACGAAACGGATTTCTGCTTCTTAATGAATATGTGCATACACAATTAAGTGAACAATGCGCTTGAAAATAATTTTCATAATTTTATGTACATGTATCACTTCGGTCAGTGCACATTCTTTTTTTCAAATTTGTGTGCCTTTGACAATTGATTTACGACACAAGTAGCGTTTGTTGTTGTTGTAAGTGTTGTTGTTGGGCCCGCGCTGCTACTTTTTGTTGGTGTCATTGATTTAAAAAAAAAAACAACAACAACATAACAAAACTTGGTGCGTCTAGAAAAATTTCCCACACCAGAATATGTTATGGGGGTGGATTCGCCTACTTGCTGCTTATATAACTTAGACAAAACGTAACACACTAACATTTATTGATATATTATTGATATACAATTTCGAATAAGCAAAGGGCGTTCACATAAGCGCGTGTGTTGCTCTTATGATAATCAGATAATTTGAAATCTCGCTCCGATCATGCTCCTTTGTTGTTGCTCATTTACGTTCATTCTCTATTTTATGTGCGCGCTTTGCATGTCAATCATAAAGTTTAATAACCTTAGCTCCTCCGCGAACACACTAAATTAAATCTATATGCAATATACAATTCACTTAACTGCAGCCTCTTAGATATGTTTTGCATTGATTCAGTGCGTGTGAAGAAGGTAGCGATACTACGCTCTTTGTTTGACTTGCAGAGCGCTCGCATAGATAAGAGAGTTAGCCGAAATAGCCAACAACGAAGGCGCGTTTAAAAATAATTTGTCATCTAGCGCCGAACATGAAGAGCGATGCGCGAGCGAATCTGAAAACAAGTAAGAAGGTTTTAGTCGAGAAATCCCGACTAAAAGATACCCTGAACCCGTGTATTAAAATGACTTGCAGAAGTGAGTTTTTCTTGACTTTAACTTTAATATAACATATCTCCAGTGTTTCTTAACCGATTTGGATCAAATTTTCATCGAAGTTATAAAGTTATCCATAGTTTCAACTTCTATTTTTAAACTTTCTTAATTCGAGATTTTTTCGTTATCGATTCCATATGTATATCGAAAGCAAGAATAGTTATCGATAGTCTGAAATAAAGTTGATCTGCCTATGGTTTAGGAGAAGTTATGTTCCAAATTTGAAGTCTCTAGCTCTTTTAGTCTTTGAGATTGAAAAAATTTAATATTTTACGCATCAATTGCTTTCAAAAAAAAAAGTTTTCTTATATTTTGTAGCCACAGTAAGATAACAGAGAGAAGAACAAAGAAAAAGAAATATGACTGTTCATGGTACTCACTGCAAGCAGCATGCACAGCTGAGGGAATATATGCATGTCTGCATCACAAAGAGCGCCTTAAAGCTTAATCAGAGCGTGCGTCGCTCTTATGACTGCCGCTAGATATAAAATAATTTGAATGCAATCATGCGTCTTTGTTTTTATTTACGCTCACTCTTTTGCTTATGCGCGCGCTCTGCATGTCAAACATAAATCTTAATATCCCTATCTCCTCCGCGCTCACTAAGCTAAGCTTGCCATAACTGAGAGGCTACAGTTAAGGGAATGGCATTGCCTAATTTGCACCACCCATACCTAGCTCTTAAGTGCAAGCGTTGTAAGTTAGAGCTCGGTGTCTGTTGCTTAGAGGAATAACTGTAATGCTCTTTCCAACATTATGTTTTTGCATACAATGGTAAGAGAATTGGTTATGCATTTTAGTTCATATTTAATGTGAACAAAGAAAGTTAATTTTCGTTTCAGTGAATTTTTTAATATTGATTATATTAAGGATAATAATAAAATCGAAAGTTACTTTTTGAATCAGTGAGTTTTTCAATATTCTGACTTTCGTATTATATACATATACATATATACATTCCCTTAAAATTACGTATATATATATGTTCATTTAAAATACTCATTTTATGATAAGTTATAATAAAATTTAATTGCTATTATTTAAATATTTAAATAACGATCAACGTATTTTAATTTCTTTTGTTGTTTTTTAAACACAAGAAAATTAAGTCGATTTTCGACTTAATAATTGAAGCAACATTTTATATAGTTGTCTTCTATTTTGCATACTATATAATAGTTATATAGACGCTGCTTTAGTGCATTTAAAAATCAAATAAAACTAACCAGTCTGAATATTCTATTAAATTAATATAAGTTGGTATATTCAATTTTATTGAATTCTAAACTTACGTATAGACACTGTAACGTTGTAACAATCGTTTTACGGTGAAGTCTTGACAACAAAAAATTGAAGCTTTAGATATTAGTGGTGTTTTGGTGCCGCATTCAGTTGTTGCCATAATTGGTGATGGAGCCTGCCTTTTTAGATCTATTTCCTACCTTTTATTTGGTAGGCAAGGCTTCCATGGCACCATACGCCAAAATATTGTTGAACATGTTGTAACCAACTGGCAAACTTTTGCTTGCTTCAGCATAAACTTAAATGGAGAGTGTTATAGCTCTTCTGAACAATATGAGTGCGATATGTCAAATTCAAATACTTATGGTACTGCATGTGAGCTTCAAGCAGCAGCAGAAATTTATGCTGTACATTTTCAAGTTTTTTAAAATGGAAATTTATTACAAGCATTCGGAAATAATATGCATCCTGTAAACAGATTGCGTTTTACCTGTCCATTAATGAATGGACATTTTGATGTTTATATTCCTTTAGAGGAAGTATTAACTCAAGAATCTGATATGTCAATTGAATGTATAACTGAAAATTTTAAAAATCCTGTTAAAAGACGTAGTCGATTCACCGGCAAAACAGAAAAAAGGTAAAAAAAACGTTCATATGAAAAAAATAGTGATATCAATAGGGGTAAGCGCATAGAAGCATCAAAAGATATCGTGTTAATAATCCTGATGTTATTAGAGTTGTAGTGAGAAGAGATCAGGCTAATAATCCTGAAGCTCATAAAGTTGCAGTGAGAAGACATCAGGCTAATAATCCTGATGCACGTCAAGAAAGGCGTTTGCGTGCATGGAGTGTTAAAGCCATGTCTGGCTTTATTAACTATGATTTTGAAATAGCTTACAAGTCAGATAAAATTACTCAACTTGGTAGAATGAATTTGATATGCAAACATTGTAATGCTTTAAAATGGAAAAATGAGCCTTTGGGTATCTGTTGCAAGGCGGAAAGTTAAACTTTCAGCAGGATAAAGTTAAAGCTTTTTGGTGGACATCCCAAGCATGATCATTTCATTGATCGTATAAGAAAGTATAATAGCTGCTTTCAAATGACTTCTTTTGGAAGTACAAAAACTATAAATGAAAGTTGGTCAACCTTCAAAGTCCAAGGACAAGTGTATCACCTAATTGGTAGTGTCCGACCTTTGCCAAAAGAAGAAATGCAGTTTCTTCAAATTTATTTTGTTGGTGATGATGAAAAGGAAGCTCAACTACGTTGCAAAAATATTTCAAATGTTGATTTAAGCGTTGTAAAGGATCTTCAATGTATGTTTCATCATCATAATCGTTATGTTAATGATCTAAAAATGGCTCTCAATAAAATACCAACAAGTACTAAAGACTATAAATTGATTATACATGCTGATCGAACACCCGCTGGTGCTCACAAAGGGCTTTACAATGTACCTCAATCAAGCGAATTAGCTTAAGTTATTGTTGGTCAGCAATTTGAAAAGCGCGATATTATTATTGAAAGCCATAATAATAAATTACATCGTATAAGTGAGGTGCATCGATCATACGATGCCTTACAGTACCCTTTGCTATTTCCTTATGGCGAAGATGGCTATTCAGTGGATATACCACAATGGAATCCATTATTAAAAAAGGAGGAACCAAAAAAAAAAAGATATCTGCTTTAAGCTTTTACAGCTATAAAATAATGATTCGTCAATCTGAGATAAATCATTTAATTTATTGTCGTTCCCTTTTTAGTCAGTTTTTGGTTGATATGTATGCTAAAATTGAAATAGAAAGGTTAAATTATATTCGCTACAATCAAGCGAAACTCAGAGCAGATAGCTATATACATCTACAAGATGCAATAGGCCAACAAGATGTTGACGCAGCTCAACTTGGTCAGATGGTAATTTTACCGTCTTCTTTTACAAGCTCTGCACGATATATGCATGAAAAGACTCAAGATGCTATGACATATGTTCGCCATTATGGGCGACCAGATCTTTTCATAACATTCAAATGCAATCCACAATGGTATGACATCAAAAGTGTTTTGTTACCGGGTCAAAAACCGCATGATCGTCACGATATTATACCTCGAGTTTTTCATTTAAAAGTTAAAGCTTTAATGCCACTATTGACAAAAGGTTCTTTGTTTGGAAGCGTTCAATGTTTCATGTACTCTGTGGAATGGCAAAAGCGGGGCTTACCACATATACATATTCTACTTTGGTTAGAAAATAAAATAAGACCAGATAAAATCGATAAAATTATCTGTGCCGAAATACCAAACGCAGATGAGGATCCTTTGTTATTTAACATTGTTAAGTCAAATATGATTCATGGTCCTTGCGGTGCATTTAATAATAAATCGCCATGCATGAAAAATGGAAAATGTACCAAAAGGTTTCCTCGACAATTACTTAAAGAAACTGTGACTGGAAAAGATAGTTACCCTCTATATCGTAGAAGAGCGATAGAAGATGGTGGTAATGCAATTAATATAAATGGTAATTGCATAGATAATCGTTGGGTTGTGCCTTATAACTGTGTACTATTGAGAACATTTGAAGCTCACATAAATGTTGAGTATTGTAGTTCTGTAAAGTCTATTAAATACATTTGTAAATATGTTAACAAGGGCAGTGATCAAGCATCATTTACTCTTGAAGACCAACGTAATGAAATTAATATGTACGAAAGTGGCCGTTAAATAAGTAGCTCAGAAGCGGTATGGAGAATCCTTGCATTTTCCATACATGAACGTTTTCTGGCTATTACACACTTAGCTGTTCATTTAGAAAATGGTCAACGGATATATTTTAACCGATTGGGGTTAAAATATATCCGCCATTTTCAACAATTTGCAACAATTACTTGACAGATTAAGCACTACACCCAAAACCACTTTGCTAACCTTCTTTGAGCTACGCACACGTGATGAGTTTGCAAGAACGCTTCTATATTGTGAAGTTCCATCGTATTTTACATGGAACAATAAAGAATTTCAAAGAAGAAAACGAGGGCATGATGTACCAAATTTTCCTGGAGTCAAAAGAGATTCAGCTTTGGGAAGAGTTTACACTATTCATCCCAATAATACAGAATGTTTTTATTTAAGACTTTTATTACATTTTGTAAGGGGCCCAACTTCATTTTTAAATTTAAAAACCGTTAATGGTATAGCATACGCATCATTTCAATTGGCGTGTAAAGCTCTAGGATTACTAGAAGATGATAAGCACTGGGATTCAACTATAGCCGATGCTGTCATATGTCAAAATCCTACAAAACTGAGAGAACTTTTTGCAAAAATGTTAGTACTTTGTCAAATTTTAGATGCTCTTTAACTTTGGATTACTTATAAAGAGAGTTTCTCAGAAGATATTTTAAGAGCCTTTCATTTTTCACAAGACAGAAATATTGATGAAGGTATTGTGAATAATGTATTAAATAAATGTCTTATTTACATTGAAGATATTGTACTGTCTATTGGTGGTCAAAACTTGACTTACTATGGACTTCCATTACCAATTAGATCCGAGGAAATTGTTCCAAATATTGAATATCATAGAGAAACAAATTATGAAAATTGCGATAATTTTGTTGTTAATAATGAGCTACTCCTTACTGCTGAGCAAAAACAGGTATACGAAAAGATACTACATAGCGTTGAAGCAGAAAAGGGAGAAATCTATTTTTTAGATGCACCTGGTGGAACAGGTAAAACGTATCTTTTAAATTTATTATTGGCAAAGGTACGGCAAAGCAAAAAAATTGCATTGGCCGTTGCTTCTTCCGGTATCGCAGCCACTTTACTAAATGGTGGTCGCACAGCGCATTCTACACTTAAGATTCCATTTAATTTGATTCATTTAGAAACACCACATTGCTCAATTTCAAAGCAATCTAATATTGCTGCTGTGCTCAAAGATTGCAAGCTTATTGTTTGGGATGAGTGTACTATGGCCCATAAAGGTGCTTTTGAAGCTGTAGATCGATCTTTGAAAGACATTCGAGATAGTGAATACTTAATGGGTGGCATAACTGTTCTCTTAGCTGGTGATTTTCGACAAACTCTTCCAGTGATCCCCAGAGGAACAAGAGCAGATGAAATAAATGCGTGCTTAAAGTCTTCAATTTTGTGGCCCAAAATACAGAAAATTGCATTAACGAAGAATATGCGAGTGCACTTAAAAGGTGATAGCATAGCTGGTGAATTTGGAGAAATGCTTCTTCAAATAGGAAATGGATTATTTCCAACCCATGATGGCAAAATAACTTTACCATCCACTTTGTGTCATGTTGTGAAAAGTATTGAAGAGCTAACTCTAAAAATATTTCCGGAAAATAAAAATATCTCTCAAAAATCACTCGAATGGTTTTCAGAACGTGCTATTTTGACTGCGAGAAATGACAATGCATATGAAATAAACGAGTTTTTATTAAAATCATTTCAAAGTGAAGAAATGACATATAACTCTATTGATTCTGTGACTGAAATCGAAGATGCAGTTCATTACCCCGTCGAGGTTCTTAATTCATTAAATCCGGCTGGCCTGTCTCAACATAAATTAACTTAAAAGATTGGTTCACCTGTAATGTTGATTCGCAACTTGAAACCGCCAAAACTGTGCAATGGTACAAGATTGCAAGTTAAAGTCCTTCATAAGAATGTTGTCGAAGCAATTGTCTTTACTGGCAATGGTATAGGGGAAACGGTTTTTATACCGAGAATTCCATTAATACCTTCTGATTCTGAATTGCCAATTCAATTTAAAAGATTGCAATTTCCTTTAAAAGTTTGCTTTGCCTTAACAATTAATAAATCACTGGGACAAACTCTTAAATTAGCCGGACTAGACTTAAGACACGATTGTTTTTCTCATGGCCAATTTTATATAGCCTGCTCAAGAGTCAGTTCACCAAAAAGTTTATTTGTATTAGCACCTGACGGAAAAACAACCAATGTCGTTTATAAAGAAGCTCTTAAAGTTGTTAATAATTGCAAATTAAATTCAATAAGTGGATAATGCCTACTGGGGAAACCACAATAAAAAATGACGCACCGGATTCTCTACCTCAATGGTGGCGTGGAAAAGAGAATATTAAATACTTTGTTTTAATTTGTTGTTAAATATTTTCTAATTTATTTATTTTATATCTTTCTTCTATTGCTAAAATTTATATAAACTATCCGCGCAGCGAAGTAAGCGGGTCACTTACTAGTAATACTAGTAAATCTGCTTCTTAGCGAATAAGTGCATACACAAATTAGTGAATAAACTTATGACTTCGCGCAGTGCTCACGGACTTGGTGACTTCATCAGCAGTTAAAGAAAAAAAGACAAAATAACTTTTTTCTTTTTAATAAAGCTTGCTATAAAATTATAAGGTTTCCAACACTTCTATACAAAAATTTTTTCTTGACCCCTTGGAATTCAGTACAGAGAAGTTTGATTGCATATTCGAAACTAGAGATCGAACTAGGAAACTTCTGTGAACACCAAGCGAAATACATAAGTGTTTTCTTATTTTTTAAATGAACTGTCCTTTCTTCTTTTTCAGCTGTAACAGTATTTGTTATAGAGAAAAGTAAAGTGTTTTTAATTTTTGGTAACGGAACTCACAAAGACCTCCAACACCCAAACATCCCATCCACAGCATATGTAACTGCAACTAAAATGCACAATTCAACATTTTTAAGGGCCAAAGAAGCGGACAATGCATGCCTGCAACTTTTTAAGCAAATATTTTAGTTGCTTAGTTTCCAAATAAAAAAATAAACAAAAACGGAAAAAAGGTAAAAAAAGTGGGTAAAGAATACTAGAGACGAGTGCACAATTCACATTAAAACAACAAACTTTTTCTTGTTGCTTTTGTTGTTAACATAGTTTGCTGTTGACATTTTGATACAAATCTTCCATAAAATAAAAGCAGCTCTAGTAAGAGAAATATCTAATATAGAAACGAAAACAATTGCAAGAGGATGGATACAGACTGAATAGTAGAAGAAAAGTGAAGAAGTGGCTTTACCCAAGTAGTAGATATTTTAGTGGTGTTTGGGATTATCGACTTCATAGTTTCGATTAGTGAATGTACAAGTGAAGAAATTCGAAATAGGTTGAAACTATATTTATCGCTGTGGACTGCAGTCCACGCTAGTGACGAAGCTTTAATAATAAACTATAAAAATCCGATCAGATTGAGTTAAAAAACCATTCGAAGGTATTGCTTTAACTGAGAAATTAACTTAATTAGCATTTTCATACCTGACCTAGTTAAAGCGAAAAGTTTTTAAATTTCTTATGCTTTAATGCGTGCTTCATACACTGAATCACACTTTTCGGTCTCATTTATCGTATAACAACGAAAATTCTTGAAACAATCAAAAGCATTCTAAACTTTTAGATCGTGCATTCTTGAATCTAGAACGTTTTATAGTGATACGTACTAATATTGAGTCCAGTACCGAATCTCTAAGAATTTGAGATCAGACAATATAAAAACGAATGGAAACGTGGCAGTTGCACGCAGGGCTGCCATTTAGCTATTTTCCAGCTAGTTCTGGCTTTATTTTAAATGCTTTCGCGGGAAAAAAATCGAAAACAGCGGGTTGCGGGAATTCTAGCTTTAATAAAAATTTATTAGGCCTTTTTTAGCTATATTTTTCATTATATATTTTATTTTTATCTTTGACAACACTAAAAATCATGAATATAAGTAGCTATAAACAATTTTCGATAATAAAATCTATAAAAATCACCACGAGGCTCGAGAATCAGCTGTTTCTTTTATAACTCTATCGTCGCTGTGTAAAGATGTCTAAGATTTATAAGCAAGGTGTGGCTACGCGAGGTGTGGCTGCAGAGCACCGAATTTAAAGAGTGGCTTTGAAAAGATATCACCGATTCTACACGAGCGTACTGCAGCTACTGCAAGTGTGGGATAGATGCGAAGCTGTGCGACTTGCGTGCCCACGCAGCAACCAAAAAGCATAAGGGTGCACTTAGTGGTTTTGCACAGCAAGAGAAAAAAATCACTTTGGGCTGTTGCCAACAAAAAGTTCGAGCGAGAAGTAGCACTTTGTTTATTTGTAGCAAAACACACTGCTATTGCTCCCATCGACCACCTAGGCACCCTTTGCCAAACCAAATTTTGCGACAGCGCTACCGCGTCGCGAATGAAACTGCATCGCACTAAGTGTACGCACATAATAAACAAGTAAGAAGGCTCTAGTCGGGACAGCCCGACTAGAAGATACCCTGAACCCAGTTGCAAAAAAATAAATTAAATTTATATAAGACTTTGGTATACTGACTTAACTTCAATCGATTAAATTCGATATCTCCGGTGTTTCTTAACCGATTTGGACGAAAATTCTTTCAACCCTCATTTTTATGTGTATATCGGAAACCAGAATAGTTATCGATAATTTGAAGCAAACTTGTTCTGCTCATGGTATAGGAGAACTTGTATCCCAAATTTGAAGTCTCTAGCTCTTGTAGTCTCTGAGATCCACGCGTTCATACAGACGGAAAGACGGACAGACAGACGGACATGGCTAAATCGACTCGGCTATTGATGCTGATCAAGAATATATATACTTTATAGGGTCGGAGATGCTTCCTTCTGCCTGGTACATACTTTTGCACAAAACCATTATACCCTTATTTACCCATTTTATGGGTTAAGGGTATAAAAATGCGTTGGTGCCTCATTTTCGTGCGGACCTCAGAAACGACATTGAAAACGCCAAGTTTAGTTTGATTTTGGACGAGTCAACTGACATAAGATTCACTAAGCTCCTCGGTAAATAAAAATTATTGTTTGAACACTTGCTCTATTTTTAAAAGTTTGAATGGATTATAATATATATGCACGTATATTTTAAATGTTTACGTTAATGGTGTTTAGTTGTCGTTATTAATTATGTTTCTGTTGACTGTGGAATGATTGTTTCTACGTTCCTTAGTTTAATTGCTCTAGAAAGTGGAGATGCTTTGTCTATAGTTGAGTGAATAAAACAAGAACTCAGTCACTGGAAATTGGAAATAAACAATTTGATAGGCATCGCCACAGACAACGCCAATGTAATGATTGGGTCCAATCGAAGCGTCTATACGGAGCTTAAAAAGGATGCGCCTTCGCTACTTTTAATTAAGTGTGTCTGCCACTCTGTGCAACTGGCAGTAAACCATGCCTGCAAGCAATGCTTTCCAGAGGGGCTAGAGAACCTTATTTACGGGACTTATAATTGGTTTGCTAAAAGCTCAAGTCGTCAAATTGCGTACAAAAAAATTTACCAATGCATAAATAATGATATGGTATATCTAAGTATAAACAAGTGGAAACGTTGCAGTCGGACGCAACCGACTGCGGCATACTCGATACCAGTATTAAAACCGGTAAAAAGAGGCCTGATTGCCTTAAAGATTCTCCGCTGCAGATGGGGATGCCACCAGCTATATTCCTCCCAAATTTGGTGACTCTAGCTCAAAGTTTGTAAAAGGTAGGGAAAGGGGGAGGGGGCTGGGGGCGGTATGGGTAGTTGTGGCATCAAAATTTTTGATGCAGATCTTTGTGAAATGTCAATTGCTATCTTCATACCAAATTTGGTGACTCTAGCTCGAAGTTTGTAATAAGTGGGGAAAGGGGGGCTGGGGGCGGTATGGGTGGGCGTGGCATCCAAATTTTTGCTGCAGATCTTTGTGGAATGTCAATTGCTATCTTCATACCAAATTTGGTGACTCTAGCTCAAAATTTGTAAAAAGTGGGGAAAGGGGAGCGAAATGGGTGGGCGTGGCATCCAAAATTTTGATGCAGATTTTTGGGGTCGTTACCAGCTATCTTCCCACCAAATTTGGAGGCTCTAGCCCACAACTCTGGAAGATACACGCATTCCCGTTTTTGACGAAGTGTTGTGATGGATGGGGGCGGCTACGGCAGTATTGGGCGTGGCATCCAAACTTTTGATGCAGTTTTTAGGGGGTACTCTATCTTGGCACCTAAAATTGGTGGCTCTAGCTCAAAAACTGTGGGAGATATGCCATTTCTAATTGTAAAAAGATGGGGGGCTGGGGGTGTAATGGTGGGCGTGGCTCCAAAATTTTGATGCAGTTTTTGGGGGTCGTTACCAGCTATCTTCCCACCAAATTTGGAGGCTCTAGTCCACAACTCTGGAAGATGCACGCATTCCCGTTTTTGACGAAGCGTTGGGGTGGATGGGGGCGGCTAGGGCAGTATCGGTAGGCGTGGCATCCAAACTTTTGATGCAGTTTTTAGGGGGTCATCATCACCTATCTTGGCACCAAATTTGGTGGCTATAGCTCAAAAACTGTGGGAGATATAGGCGTTTTTGACTTTAAAATGCGGTGGGGCTGGGGGCGGAATGGGGGGGCGTGGCTCCAAAATTATTGATGCAGTTTTTTGGGGGTTGCTAGTAGCTATCTTCTTACCGAATTTGGTAGTTCTAGCTGTAAGGATGTGCGAAATATGTGGATTTTTCGGTTTTGAGTTATCGAAATTATCGATTTGCCAGCCCTCCAGTTATCGTAGAACCCCCATCTTGACACTTTAATTTACTATCCCATAGATAAAGAGAATTGGAAAGTTTCAAGTCTCTAGCTTGAAGGGTGTGGAAAAAACTTGCACACATACGGACGGACAGACGGACAGACACCATGACGGACATTGCACAAAACCAATATACTCTTTACCTTCGGTATCGAGTATAAAAAAAAACCTTCGTGTACGTCTGTAGTTCTCAATGCCCTTTTTTTTATTAAATATAGTTTAAAAAACAAAAACACGCTTTTAGGCATATCAAACTAAAAATTAAAAATAATTTTTGTTTGTCATTTCTCGTACATCAGCCCAACGCTTTTTTTTAAAATAATTGTGTTTTTTTGTTTTTTTAATTATTTTTAACTTGTTATTGTAATCATGTAACTTTTTGTCGACTGTTTATGTGTTTTATTACTTAAGGAAAATGTTTATGTTCTTACACAACATCAATTTGTTTCCTAAAAGGCTCCCCTTAAAATTCCACAGGTGTGCGATACACGATGGCTGTCAATTGAATTGGCTGTGACTAGAATTTTGGACCAGTGGCATGAGCTAACGCTTTATTTCGGTATTGCTGGTACCCAAGAAAATGTCTACAAGCTCCACCTGTGCGACTTGTTTAAGGATAGTAAAATCCTTTTGAACCTACAATTTTTGAAACCAGTTTTGCAAGAAATGCAACACATAAACAAATGTTTCCAGAGCCAAAATACAGATTCAACCAAATTGCTGAATGACCTTATGCTGGCGATAAGATCTTTGCAAAATAAAATTATACCGGAAGACAAAAACATCGACATTTTAACAGAGAATGATTTTGAAATATATGTGGTTAAAGACTGTATCTTGGTTACGAATTTGAAAAACACATAAAAGTTGCTAAAATTATAATGAATGAGGAGTTATCTATGCGGGAGTGCTGCACAAATTTTGTAATAGAGCTCGGTAAACAGTTGAAGCAAAGGTGGGTACATATTATTTTGTTTAAAAAGCATAACAAATATTTATTAATGTTTATCTTTCAGGCTGCCTGACAATTTTGAAATATTAAAACAAACCGATGCATTTGCTGTTGAAAATGTTTTGAAAGTTAAGCAGCAAAGCATTCTTCCTGTCTTGGAGTATTTTTATATTTCAAATATTGGAGAAATCAAATGGCAATTTAGAGATATTAAGCTTTGTACTTGGCAGAACAACGAAAATACGCTTAAATTTTGGCTTGAAGTCCTCGCGTACCGTGATTCCGGCGGAAACAAACGGTTTCATGAACTGGCAAATATTGCGGTACAGGTAATGTCGTTACCGTGTTCAAACGCAGAGGTGGAGCGGGTCTTCAACCAGGTAAACTTAGTTAAATCCAAACTAAGAAACGGGATGCATATAGATACGCTTAACTCCATTTTAAGTGTAAGGTAAGATTCTTAATAAACAAAATAAAACATTTTCAAAAATATATTAGTTTATTTTAAATTTAAATACGGACTTAATCGTAACAACAAATGCTGCTTCGAATATACCTTGCCACAAAAATGGTTGCAGGCAGTAAGCAACCACGTGTATTATCCTGGCGATGAGTCAGCGAGCTTAGACGAACTAATAATTGAACTAGACAATTAAATATTTTTTACTTAAATGAGAATTTACTATTACTGTTTAAAAAAGAATCTCATGTTATTATTATTAACTAACAAGTGGAAACGTTGCAGTCGGACGCAACCGACTGCGGTACACTCGTTACCAGTATTAAAACTGGACAATACAGGCCTGATTGCAAAGGGGTACGGATACAGCAGGGGTGTACGCTGCCTAAAAGATTATCCGATGCAGATGGGGATGCCACCAGCTATCTTCCTTCCAAAATTGGTGACTCTAGCTCAAAGTTTGTAAAAGGTGGGGAAAGGGGGGCTGGAGGCGGTATGGGTGGGAGTGGCATCGAAATTTTTGATGCAGATCTTTAGGGAATGTCAATTGCTATCTACATACCAGATATGGTGACACTAGCTCAAAGTTTGTAAAAGGTAGGGAAAGGGGGTGGGGGTTGGCACCAAATTTTTGTGAGATCTTTGTGAAATGTCAATTGCTATCTTCATACCAAATTTGGTGACTCTAGCTCAAAGTTTGTAAAAGGTGGGGAAAGGGGGGCTGGGGGCGGTATGGAAGGGCGTGGAATCCAAAATTTTGATGCAGATCTTTGTGGAATGTCAATTGCTATCTTCATACCAAATTTGGTGACTCTAGCTCAAAGTTTGTAAAAAGTGGGGAAAGGGGGGCTGGGGGCGGAATGGATGGGCGTGGCATCCAAATTTTTACGCAGATCTATGTGGAATGTCACTTGCTATCTTCATACCAAATTTGGTGACTCTAGTTCACAGTTTGTAAAAGGGTGGGAAAGGGGGTGAAATGGGTGGGCGTGGCTCCAAAACTTTGATGCAGTTCTTTGGGGGTCGATACCAGCTATCTTCCTACCAAATTTGGTGGCTCTAGCACAACTCTTGAAGATACACGCATTCCCGTTTTTGACGAAGCGTTGGGGTGGATGGGGGCGGCTAGGGCGGTATTGGTGGGCGTGGCATCCAAACTTTTGATGCAGTTTTTGGGTGGTCCCAAACTTGATGCAGATTTTGTCAGCTATCTTGGCACCAAATTTGGTGGCTCTACCTCACTGAAGATACTGCATCCCGTTTTTGAAGGTTGGGGCGGATGGGGTGGTGGGCGTGAGTTATCTTGGACCAATTTGGTGTCTATAGCTGAAAAACTGTGGGAGATATAGGCTTTTTATACTCGATACCGAAGGTAAAGAGTATATTGGTTTTGTGCAATGTCCGTCATGGTGTCTGTCCGTCCGACCGTCCGTATGGTTGCAAGTTTTTTCGACACCCTTCAAGCTAGAGACTTGAAACTTTCCAATTCTCTTTATCTATGGGATATTAAATTAAAGTGTCAAGATGGGGTTCTACGATAAATGGGGGCTGGCTAATCGATATCGATTCGATCGATTCGATAACTCAAAACCGATAAATCCACATATTTCGCACATCCTTACAGCTAGAAGTACCAAATTTGGTAAGAAAATAGCTACTAGCAACCCCAAAAAACTGATTCAAAAATTTTGGAGCCACGCCCCCCATTCCGCCCCCCCCCCCCGCATTTTAAAGTAAAAAAGCCTATATCTCCCAAAGTTTTTGAGCTATAGCCACCAAATTTGGTGCCAAGATAGGTGATGGTGACCCCAAAAAAAAGTTTGGATGCCACGCCCACCAACACTGCCCTAGCCGCCCCATCCACCCCAACTCTTCGTCAAAAACGGGAATGCGTGTATCTTCCAGAGTTGTGGAGCTAGAGCCTCCAAATTTGGTGGGAAGATAGCTGGTAAAGACCCCCAAAAAACTGCATCAAAGTTTTGGAGTCACGCCCACCCATTACGCCCCCCCCCCCCCCCGCATTTTGAAATCAGAAATGGCTATATCTCCCACAGTTTTTGAGCTAGAGCCACCAAATTTGGTGCCAAGATAGGTGATTATGACCCCCCAAAAACTGCATCAAAAGTTTGGATGCCACGCCTACCAATAGTGACCTAGCCGCCCCCATCCACCCCAACGCTTCGTCAATAACGGGAATCTTCCAGAGTTGTGGAGCTAGAGCCACCAAATTTGGTAGGAAGATAGCTGGCAACGACCCCCAAAAATCTGAATCAAAGTTTTGGAGCCACGCCCTCGATTTCGCCCCCTTTCCCCACTTTTTACAATTTTCGAGCTAGAGTCACCAAATTTGGTATGAAGATAGCAATTGACATTCCACAAAGATCTGCATCACAAATTTGGATGCCACGCCCTCCCATATCGCCCCCAGCCCCTCTTTCCCGACTTTTTACAAACTTGGAGCTATAGTCACCAAATTTGGTATGCAGATAGCAATTGACATTCCACATAGATCTGCATCAAAAATTTGGATGCCTCGCCCACCCATACCGCCCCCAGCTCCCCTTTCCCCACTTATTACAAATTTCGAGCTAGAGTCACCAAATTTGGTATGAAGATAGCAATTGACATTTCACAAATATCTGCAACAAAAATTTGGATGCCACAACTACCCATACCGCCCCCAGCCCCCCCCCCCTTTCCCCACCTTTTACAAACTTTGAGCTAGAGTCACCAAATTTGGAAGGAGTATAGCTGGTGGCTTCCCCATCTGCATTGGAGAATCTTTTAGGCAGCGTACACCCCTGCCGCATCCGTCCCCTTTGCAATCCGACTGCAACGTTTCCACTTGTTTGATTTAAAAATGCGGGGGGGCTGGGGCGGAATGGGTGGGCGTGGCTCCAAAATTTTTGATTCATTTTTTTGGGGGTTGTTAGTAGCTATCTTCTTATCAAATTTGGAAGTTTTAGCTGTAAGGATGTGTGAAATATGTGGATTTATCGGTTTTGAGTTATCGAATTTAACGATTTGCCAGCCCCCCAGTTATCGTAGAACCCCCATCTTGACACTTTAATTTACTATCCCATAGATAAAGAGAATTGAAATGTTTCAAGTCTCTAGCTTAAAAGGTGTGGAAAAAACTTGCAACCATACGGACGGACAGACGGTCAGACGGATAGACGGACAGACACCATGACGGACATTGCACAAAACCAATATACTCTTTACCTTCGGTAACGAGTATAAAAAGAGGCGGTGACTCGCCCATACTATATAAATAATTTTCTTTTGGTTCTTAAAAACTTAACGCAAAAAAGCAAATCAATATATCATGCGTGGTTCCCGAGTTATTAAGTAATGCCAGTTATTGGCTAAATTCCCATAGTGCGCTGGCTCGCCGCTCAACTTATGACAGAAGGGCCACTAGGCGCAAGGGCAACTGAAACAGAACCATCATCATTATTGCTTACATCACTAAAACATATACACATAAAACACACATATTAAAAATAATGCAAAATTTTATGAACTAAAATTATTATTGCTTTATGGATTCAAAAACTTTTTATGTAGCAATATAATACTTTATATACAGTTCAAAAGCTAAAATTTTAATTTCAATCCCCATATTGTACTTGAAATTTCATTTTGGTATGTATAAGTCATAAAAAAATTATGCGGCGAAAATGGTCTCAAAATTTCAACTTCAACTGGCACCCCATACCATCCCGAATAAAGTATTCTACGTTAAAAGGCCTCATTGCAAAGTGGTGCGGATCCTGCGGTGATGCCTCCAACTATATTGCCTACAAAAACTGTGAATGATACACGCCTTCCTTTATAGAGGCCGTGGGATATAGCTTAGAGCCTCGACATCAAAAATTTTATATCGATCTTTGTGGGATGTTACCAGCTATATTCCTAAAAAGTTTTGTAACCTCAGCTCAAAAAGTTTCAGTTTTTAATGGATAATGGATATAAAAATGGCAAGAGCCTGAAAAACAGCAAAGCCACCGCTTTTTCTCAATAAATTCCTTTGAGTGAAGACAGAATTTCTCTGTGGAATCACTTGCACTGTTCGGATGCAGCATCAAGAAATATGCATTGTAGTTGAATCGGGGTATAAAAACACTAAGTATACTTGCGAATAAAAACATTTACATTTATTTGTAGATTTAAGAGCGATTGATTTCATTGTAAATGTGGGCTCCAGCAAACATCAAAAGACATCCCTCAAAAAACAAAATAGCATCAAACATATTATTTTTAGGTGATGAAAAAAAATGATTGACAGTTGGGTAAATCGCATTAATGTCACTCATACGTCACGTGTTTCGGTTTCCATTTGACTGTTTCTATTGGTGTTGAGTAATTGAATTTGTGTTTGTGCTGATTTAATGCTACTCAAAGTTGAAGCAGGAATAGTACATCAGCCATGCCCTAACACACATGGGCAACAAATACTTCTCCTCTTACATCACCCGTCGTCACCAGCACCGAGTCCAAGTCAACGTGTCAGGCTTAAGAGAAGACGATTTTCAAATGGGGGATGCTAGGAATTTTATTAGACAGTGTCTGTGTTTTTTGTCGTAACATATTTGTTTTATTGTTGGTTACCTGAAAAGTGTATATTAATTATACCCTTAACCCATAAAATGGGTAAATAAGGGTATAATGGTTTTGTGCAAAAGTATGTAACAGGCATAAGGAAGCATCTCCGACCCCATAAAGTATATATATTCTTGATCAGCATCAACAGCCGAGACGATATAGCCATGTCCGTCTGTGCGTCCGTCTGTCCGTCTGTATGAACGCGTCGATCTCAGAGACTACAAGAACTAGAGACTTCAAATTTTGAATACAAGTTCTCCTATACCATGAGCAGAACAAGTTTGCTTCAAATTATCGATAACTATTCTGGTTTCCGATATACACATGGAATCGATAACAAAAAAATGTCGAATTTGCAAAATGTAAAAATGAGGGTTGAAATAATCTGTAACGATAGAACTTTTCTGAAAATTTCGTCCAAATCGGTTAAGAAACACCGGAGATATCGAATTTAATCGATTGAAGTTAAGTCAGTATACCAAAGTCTTATATAAATTTAATATATTTGCTACAACTGGGTTCAGGGTATCTTCTAGTCGGGCTCTCCCGACTAGAGCCTTCTTACTTGTTTTGTCATTAAATTTGTGATGCATAGAAGGAAGCATATCCGACCATGGGGTATAGATATTCTTGATCAGCATCGCGAGCTGAGTCGATATCACTCTGTCCGTTTCTTTGCAATTTTGTCTCTCAGCTTTTGAGCTATTTAGCTGAAGCTTTGGTCAGGGTCTTCTTTCTGTTGCAGTCAGATTATTTGTCAAAATCTGCCATCTCGGACGACCATTACATCAAGCTGCCATACAAAGCAGCAAATCAAGGTGCAAGTGCCGTCAGAGCTGTCATCCGACCACCTGCCTCTGGTCTTGGAGCTAGATGAAGACGCCTAATCATTTAAATGCTGTCACCGCATGCAATCACGGTAGTTTTTAAGGAACATATCGAGGCCACCGTAGAATTCAACATTCCCATCGACTAGTTAGCATCTACAATCGCTGAAGCAGCTCGGCGGGCTACACCAACCCCACAACAAGCTGGTTTCACGACCGCAAGGAGGGCTCCTATCTTGAGCTTGGAGGCTTAAGGCCTGTACGCATGAGCCCCGTACAGCTCCCGTACAGTATGCATGAGTTTTACGGCTGTAACGACAAGTGTTGAAAAATTCACATATTGTGGCGGTAGGCTAATTGTTTTTTGTAAATAAATCGGAAATGCAACTGTGTTTTGTACACTTGATTTCAAAATAATGATTCGCGCGCTACTTTAGTGTTTGAGTACAGCTAACGCCCTGCTTCTGGCGGTTGCATTTTAGTGAACCCATATTTGATGGGCAGAGCTGAGATTACCAAAGATTATGCTAAACATAACTGAAACCACTCAAAAGACTCAAGGCAAATTCACCTTAATGATCTATACCCTGTAATAGATCCGTGGCAGTACAATCCAGTTTATATGTTACTTAAATTGTATCTTATTAATTAATTAATATATTTTTATTCATTACTTCTTGAGCAGCATTGACTGCCAAACAATAAGTATGGCTCTATTGGAGCCTGAATTAAGTCAACTTTGTTAATATTATCCGAAAAATGTACAAGCCGGCTCTTGCCCGACATGTTGTTGCATTTTTTACAACCGTAAATAGCTGCTGAAAGCTATTTACTGCCCGTAGCATTTTAATTTAACATTTTAACATTTTCATTGTTCAACACTACCGTACCAGCAGTAGCTTACAGAACTGCAGACCTAAAATGTAAGTACTGTACTGAAGCTGTACGGGACCATTTTTATACCCTTTACCCATAAAATGGGTAAATAAGGGTATAACGGTTTTGTGCAAAAGTATGTAACAGGCAGAATGAAGCATCTCCGACCCTATAAAGCATATATATTCTTGATCAGCATCAATAGCCGAGTCGATTTAGCCATGTCCGTTTGTCCGTCCGTCTGTCCGTCTGTATGAACGCGTGGATCTCAGAGACTACAAGAGCTAGAGACTTCAGATTTGGGATATAAGTTCTCCTATACAATGAGCAGAACAAGTTTGCTTCAAATTATCGATAACTATTCTGGTTTCCGATATACACATGGAATCGATAACAAAAAAATATCGAATTTGCAAAATGTAAAAATGAGGGATGAAATAATGGATAACGATAGAACTTTTCTGAAATTTTCGTCCAAATCGGTTAAGAAACACCGGAGATATCGAGCTTAATCGATTGAAGTTATGTCAGTATACCAAAGTCTTATATAAATTTAATTTATTTTTTGCAACTGGGTTCAGGGTATCTTCTAGTCGGGCTCTCCCGACTAGAGCCTTCTTTCTTGTTTTCATATGAAGTTTTTGCTGTACGGGAGCTGTACAGGCGTCTGCGTACAGGCCTTTACCCATAAAAGGTGCCTCAAAAGACAATATATTGCGACAGGAGATCTTAGCGATTAGCAGCAATATTCAAGCATCACTTATTGACTGCGCTGCGAAATCTCTGCCACGCAAAGGAGTTTATTATTATTATTATTATGAAAAAGGAGGTTAGTGCACTGCGACCACCTGGGTCTATTGTGCCCTCATCCTAGTGTATGAGCTACAGCTCCCCGTACAGTGCAATCGATCGCAGAAACGCGATGATGTCGCCTGGACGGAGAGCCCTCATCTCCTCAGTGTTTAGTGTGACCCGCCCGAGCTGAGATAATCTCAGCCGACCTATGGCAGGGCACTCCTCTAGTAGGTGTTCTGGAGTTTCGTCCCCCTCCAGACAGAGCCTGCATGTAGCCTCGTTCCCTATGCGTATCCTATGTAAATGCCTACGCAATCTGCAGTGTCCTGTCAAGAAGCCTGTGACAATCCGAAGAGAAACCTTGCTCAGCTTCACACAGTCCTCAGTCCTCGTCTTGTTGTAGTTGCCTAAAAGCCTTTTGCTCTGTCTCGCCCCCTGCGAACACAACCAAAAGTTCGCACTATCGGACCAAAGGTCAGAGCGGCTGCTCTGCTCGATGACCCCAGGGCCCAGCCCACAGAAGGGTTCCGGCCCGCAAAAAGGAGTGCTTGCACCCTTCCTGGCCATTTGGTCCGCTACCTCATTACCCGGGATTCCCGCGTGCCCAGGGACCCAATAGATGGTGACTCTATTATTAGTCCCCAACCTGTTTAATGTTTCTATACATTGCCAAACCAGCCTGGAAGCTATTTTATAGGCACCTAGTGCTTTTATAGCTGCCTGACTGTCTGAAAAGATGGCTATGTCTCTGCGATCGTACCCTCTGTCGATGTTGAAAGCGGCACATCTCTCTATCGCGTGTATTTCCGCTTGGAAGATACTGGCGAACTTGCCAAGGGGTTCATGGTAATTGAGTCGAGGTCCACAGACTCCGGCCCCGGCCCCCTCCTCTGTAAGCGAACCGTCTGTGAACCACCTAATAGCATGTGTTTTCACATTATAGGTAGTTGACAGGTTGGTCCATTCTGCCTTATTGCTAAGCTCTATGTTAAAGAGCTTACTGAAGCTAAATTGCGCCATCTGCGCATCCTGTGGGTATTCTAACAGTGAGCCTGTGGCTCCTGCAGCCGAACCGGTTGCTAATGCCCCCGTTATCCTCATATGACTTCTGCTTGCGTTGTGTTTTATGTATATATGCAGCGGTGGAAGCCCTAGTAGAACGTCTAGAGCCGTGGAGGGGCAGGTGCGCATTGCGCCCGAGATGCACGAGCATGCAAGCCTCTGGAGTTTACCCAGTTGCTTTCTCGCACCTTACCGGTCCATGCGTCCAGCCCAGACCACTGCTCCGTAGCACACCATGTTCCTCACCATAGCAGTAGTTCTGCAGCTCATCAGGGCTAAAGTGCCCTTCCGAACAGCGTGCTCCACCTGCTGTTTCCAGAGGAGTCTTTTATCTAGTATAACCCCCAGATATTTGACCTCCGTGGACACTGGTATAATTGTACCTCCAATGACTATGGGTCTCATAGACTTAAGCTTGTACCGATTTGTGAAGGCGACAATCGTGGTCTTAGCTGGGTTGATGTTCAGCCCCACGTCCCTACACCAGTCCAGGCTTAGTCGAAGGCCCAGGGTGACTCTATCACATAATGATAATAAAGGAGTTTAAGCCCTTGTCAAAATATTTAATGCCATGCTAAGGCTAGGGTACTTCCCAAGGCAATGGAAGTGTGCGCGTAATGTTATGATCCCCAAAGCCGGAAAGTCACCAACATAGAATGATTCATACCGCCCAATCAGGCGGCTAGCAACCTTCTCTAAGGTTTTTGAGAGAATTTTGCTAACCCGTTTAATGGAACTGCCACAGGTAGTAGACCTCATTCCACAAAACTGATTTGGCTTCAGGAAGTCCCATGAAAGTCCCATACTATACTATCGATATATGATACGATGTAATACATATAAATATAGCCAGATTATATGCAAGCTTACAACACTAACACTTATACAATGACAAATACACCGATATGATCTTACTTCTTACTTATGACATCTTACGTCAGATTCTTTGTATGTATTTGAAGCAAGATTTTTAGCCCCCGAACCTACAGATGTTTACACATCAAAAAAAAAAAAAAAAAAAAAATATTCAGTGTTGATCTCGGGTGTAAAACGTTTTCGTGCATGCAGCCTGTGCTCAGCGTTTTATAAGACGTTGTCACGCCAATATCTTTACTGTTTGAATATTTGTGAGCTAATGAGATAAGGGATTGTCAAATTTTTTTGCCAAAAGACATCCCGTGCGTAGTCCAATACCAGACCAAAATTTCATCAAAGTCCGTTCAGCGGTTTCAGAGTCTATAAGCCAGAGTTACACACCCAAACAAACATACATTGCCTTATATATATATCTGTCACTACCCTGCGCGCGTTGCTACGCCAACTAAACTAAATATGAAAGAAATACATTATATAATTATTTTATTGATTTTGTTTAATTGTGACTTTGTAGCGTTTCGTTTCAATTCGATATTTATTGAAGTGCTAAGTTATATACAATATTTCTTGTTTTTCCATCTGTTGCTTTAACGAATAAATGGGAAGGTTTTCCGACGCGACTATTTGCTGCCTTCTTTTCCGGTGTTCAGTTGTCTGAGACGAAAGGGCCTGAGTGGTACGTATTCGATCAGTTACTTGCCTCACTTCTCGTTTTTCAGATGATTCAGACGAACGGGACTCTACGGCATGTTCTCGGAGATTTTCTTTTCTTCCGTGCTTGAGGTGTAAATCGGCCAATTGTATTTCTCTTTTGAGACATAACTGAGCGGGAACGACGTGAACCCACTCACGAGTAACTGGCAAGACATATGTGAGAGCTTCTGACTACACTTTACATACACTTTTTGTATACAAAACAAGTGGAAACGTTGCAACCGACTGCGGCATATTCGATACCAGTATTAAAACCGGTAAAAAGAGGCCTGATTGCAAAGGGGTACGGATGCGGCAGGGGTGTACGCTGCCTTAAAGATTCTCCGATGCAGATGGGGATGCCACTAGCTATATTCCTTCCAAATTTGGTGACTCTAGCTCAAAGTTTGTAAGAAGTGGGGAAAGGGGGGGTTTGGAGGCGGTATAGGTGGGCGTGGCATCCAAATTTTTGATTCAGAACTGTGTGGTATGTCAATTGCTATCTTCACACCAAATTTGGTGTCTCCAGCTCAAAGTTTGTAAAAGACGTGGGAAGGGGGAATGGGGCTGTATGGGAGGGCAAGGCATTCAAATTTTTCATGCATATCTTTGTGGGATGTTAATTGCTATCTTCATACAAAATTTGGTGGCTGGGGAAGGAACGGTTGGGGGTGGCTCCAAAATTTTGGATGCAGAGAACCCCAGTCTTGACGCCTTATATTTCCAGGCCATAGAAAAAGATATTTGCAAAGTTTCAAGTCTCTAGCTTGAAGGGTGTTGAAAAAAAAGTACTGTGCGTCGGACTACAGGGGCGATGTGTACACATATTTTTAAGTTGTACAACTTTTTGTATATTTTTGTCATTATTTATTGGTATTGTATGCGGTAGAGGGTTAAATAAATAAAAATAAATTTAATTACAAATAGGAAATATAAATTTTTGACTCTACTGTTTTTAAAAATCTGTGAAAAACGCCATCTATAGTTGTAGAGTTGTTTGTTGTGGGGGAGTTTGGAGAATTGCTCATATTTAAGTTGAAAACGTCAAATAGTCAGTACTTCTGAACGGGGGTCTGCAAAAATTATGTTAAAATCTCCACCCATAATAATTGGCATGAGATGAAGATTTTTACCCAACTCTCTCTTCTACAGCTCCCGTACTGTAAAAACTTCATATAAAAAAAATGGTCTCGTACAGCTTCAGTACCGTACTTACATTTTCGGTATGCAGTTCTGTTGGCTACTGGTGGTACGGTAGAGTTTAACAATGAAAATGTTAAAATATTATGTTAAAATGTTATAGCAGTAAATAGCGGTCAGCAGCTAATTAACAAGCAACAACATGTCGGGCAAGAGCCGGCTTGTACATTTTTCGGAAAATATTAACAAAGTTGACCTAATTCAGGCTTCAATAGAGCCATACTTATTGTTTTGGCAGTCAATGCTGCGCAAGAAGTATTGAATACAAATATATTAATTAATTTATAAAATACAATTTAAGTAACATATAAACTGGATTGTACTGCCACGGATCTATTGCAGGGTATAGATCATTAAGGTGAATTTGCTTTGAGTCTTTTGAGTGGTTTCAGTCATGTTTAGCATAATCTTTGGTAATCTCAGCTCTGCCCATCAAATATGGGTTCACTAAAATGCAACCGCCAGCAGCAGGGCGTTAGCTGTACTCAAACACAAAAGTAGCGCGCGTTGGTCGTGAATCATTATTTTGAATTCAAGTGTACAAAACACAGCTGCATTTCCGATTTATTTAAAGAAAGTTATTAGCCTACCGCCACAATATGTGATTTTTTCAACACTTGTTGTTACGGTTGTAAAACTCATGTGTACGGTACGGGAGCTGTACGGGCTCATGCGTACAGGCCTTTAGGCAGCAATACATAATGAAGAAATGAAATTATGTTTTGAATTGTTTGGCCGCGAGAAATGTATATAGCAATACAATGAACAATCTGACCCGATTTCATTTTCCCGCATGAAAGAGTTGTTTGAATCCTCAAAGGGTTATCCTGGTTTATGGGTGAATTTTATTATTTTGACGGGAAAAGGCGACTTCTCCCGATCTTTTTCCTCTTCTCTTCTTCTTAAAGAAGCACTGAGAAATTTTAAAAATAATATTGGGGTGTCCTCAAAATACAAGTCCATGAACTGAGAAAAAAATTGACGCTCTGCGCCTTCAGGGTGTTATAGATAGAGTGTTTCTTTTTTTATATAAAAAAAATATATAAAAAAAAATTATTTCAGAGCTGCAAACACCCTGAAAAACGGGCAAAAGTAAAGTTCGGTTCGGGTTCCGAACCCTAGGTTGAAAATTCGTTTGTTGACTATTAATGAAAACATTTTCATTAAATAATTATTATTTTTATTAAGTTTATTATTATTATTAAATTATACGCAAATAACGCTTTGCACATTTTTTAAATGCCGTTGCTTTTTAATTTTCAACCAATAGAACAACGCGAACGGTGTCGTCGCTGGTGTCGCCGCAGTAGATGACCAATTTTGTGGCGCCTTAATGCCGACTTATGCATCGACTGCGAGCAAACCACAACAACATATACATAAGTATAAGATCAAAACGCATTGGAAAAGTGTGCATAAATATATGTACATTCATATGTATGTATGTGATACATTCAATGTATGCACTTATAGCTAACTCAGTTCTGTACAGCGTGCCGGGCTTATTTTTTGTGGCGACAGGCTGACGCACAGCTGAAACAGATCGTCACATTTGGTAACAAATGTGCATGCATAACCTTTTTCCACGAAATTGTGGGCGAGCTTCGGGCTTCATGCCGGGCGCGCACAGCCTGTATGCAAAATGCATGTAATTTGTATTTGGAACCGGTGGACAAAAATGGAACCGGTTCGGTTCACGGTTCCAATACATTGCTTTGGTTCGGTTCAGGGTTCGGTTCCACATACCAAAGAACCCGCAGAGAACCGGTTCCACAGGGTTCGGTTCCGGACCGGTTTGCAGCTCTGATTATTATACTTTATATAAAGTTCGTAAGCTAAAATATTAATTTAGATCCCCACATACTTGAAATTGCATTTGGGTATGTGTAAGGTATAAGAAAATTAGAATGATTACGGCGAAAATGGTCTCGAAATTTTTTACTTCAACTTGCACCCCATACCTTGCCGAATATTGCATTCTACGTTAAAAAAAATTAGATGATTTTCAGTTTTTTTTTACTTTTTCTACCACATAACACAGGTAAAGAGTGTTGTCGCACAAAGCAAATCAACACCTTTCCAATGTTCACTTATTTTCTTTGCTTTCAATGTGTTTCTCGCTATTGATGATATTTAAGGAGGCATTTCGAAAATATCTTTACTGTTTAAATACTTGTGAGGTTATAATGACAGATAAGATAAAGTTAACGTAAAAACAAGTGGAAACTTTAAGACAACCCAGCCGACGCAACCGACTCGGCACCACCTCGATAAAATTAAAACCGGTAAAAAGAGGCCTTAATGCTAGGTTAGAGTCACCGAATGCGGCAGTGGTTGCCGCTGACCCCAAAGATTCTCCGATGCAGATTGGGGATGCCACGCTCGCCTATCTTCATACCAAATTTGGTGACTCTAGCTCAAAGTTTGTAAAAGGTGGGGATATGGGGGGGGCCTGGGGCGGTATGGGTAGTTGTGGCATCAAAATTTTTGTTGCAGATCTTTGTGAAATGTCAATTGCTATCTTCATATCAAATTTGGTGACTCTAGCTCAAAATTTGTAAAAGGTGGGGAAAGGGGGGCTGGGGGCGGTATGGGTGGGCGTGGCATCCAAATTTTTGATGCAAATCTTTGTGGAATGTCAATTGTTATCTTCATACCAAATTTGGTGACTCTAGTCGAAGTTTGTAAAAGATGGGGGAAAGGGGGCTTGGGGCGGTATGGGTGGGCGTGGAATCCCAATTTTTGATGTAGATCTTTGTAAAATGTCAATTGCTATCTTCATATCAAATTTGGTGACTCTAGCTCGAAATTTGTAATAAATGGGGAAAGGGGGGCTGGGGGCGGTATGGGTGGCAGTGGAATCCAAATTTTTGATGCAGATCTTTCTGAAATGTCAATTGCTATCTTCATACCAAATTTGAGTGACTCTACTCATAAATTGTTGAAAAAGTGGGGAAGGGGGGGCGAAATGGAGGGCGTGGCTCCAAAACTTTGATGCAGATTTTTGGGGTCGTTGCCAGCTATCTTCCCACCAATTTGGTTGGCTTTAGCTGCACAACTCTGGAAGATACACGCATTCCCGTTTTTGACGAAGCGTTGGGGTGGATGGGGGCGGCTAGGGCAGTTTGGTGGGCGTGGCATCCAAACTTTTGATGCAGTTTTTAGGGGTCATCATCACCTATCTTGGCACCAAATTTGGGGGTTAGCTCTAAAAAATTTGGGAGATATAGCCTTTTTGATTTCAAAATGCGGGGGGCTGGGGGCGGAATGGGTGGGCGTGGCTCCAAAACTTTGATGCAGTTTTTGTTTCAGCGATCTTCCCCACCAAATTGGGAGGCTCTAGCTCCACAACTCTGGAAGATACACGCCTCCCGTTTTTGACGAAGCGTTGGGGCACATGGGGGTGGCTAGGGCGGTATTGGTGGGCGTGGCATCCAATCTTTTGATGCAGTTTTTGAGGGGGCGTCATCATCACTCTCTTGGCACCAAATTTGGTGGCTATAGCCTCAAAACTGTGGGAGATATAGCTTTTTGAACTTTAAAATTCGGGGGGCTGGGGGCGGAATGGGGGGGCGTGGCTCTAAAATTTTTGATTTATGTTTTTTGGGGGTTGCTAATAGCCCATACCTTGCCGAATATTGCATTCTACGTTAAAAAAAATTAGATGATTTTCAGTTTTTTTTTACTTTTTCTTACCACATACCACAGGTAAAGAGTGTTGTCGCACAAAGCAAATCAACACCTTTCCAATAGTTCACTTATTTTCTTTGCTTTCAATGTGTTTCTGTGTATTGGGATATTTAAGGAGGCATTTCGAAAATATCTTTACTGTTTAAATACTTGTGAGGTTATAATGACAGATAAGATAAAGTTAACGTAAAAACGAGAGTAATTTAAGACAACCATAGAGCCCTAGCCACGCATGACTCCCCACCACCTCGTTAAAAACGGGAATGCGTGTATCTTCCTTATTTTTTAGGTTAGAGTCACCGAATTCGGTAAGAAGATAGCTTTTGACGACCCCAAAGACCTCTATCAAAATTTTGGATGCCACGCTCACCCATACCAGCCCAAGTCCCCACTTTTAAAAACTAGTTTGAGTATATCTTTCAGAGCTAGAGTCCCCAAATTTTGTACAAAGGTCTGTTGCCAAACTTTTTATGCCACCCCGCCAAACTATGCCCCAAGCCCAAGCGATGTCAAAAACAGGCACCAGCGTATCTTCCACAGTTTTTGAGCTAGAGTCGCCAAATTTGGTTGCAATATAGTTGGTGGCCTCCCCGCAAGACCTACATCAGCCATGATCGCTGCGTTCACCCCTGCCGCATCCGTACCCCTTTAAATTCAGACCTCCTTTTACCCGTTTTTAATCAGGTATCGTGTGTACCGCAGTTGGTTGCGTCCGACTGCAACGCTATCACTTGTTTTTTTTTTTTCAGAGAAATCTAGTCGAAATGTTAATTCAATTGCGTGAAAATGTGGTTACTTTTGTGCAATGCACACGTTAATAAATAAATAACATTCTGACATTGTCATTAACAACCACATCCAAAATAAACAAGTAAGAAGGCTCTAGTCGGGACAGCCCGACTAGAAGATACCCTGAACCCAGTTGCAAAAAATAAATTAAATTTATAAAAGACTTTGGTAAACTGATTTAACTTCAATCGATTAAATTCGATATCTCCGGTGTGTCTTAACCGATTTGGACGAAATTTTCAGAAAAGATCTATTGTTACCCATTCTTTCAACCCTCATTTTTACATTTTCCAAATTCGA
This sequence comes from Scaptomyza montana, assembly GCA_018904305.1. Lineage (NCBI taxonomy): Eukaryota > Metazoa > Arthropoda > Insecta > Diptera > Drosophilidae > Scaptomyza > Scaptomyza montana. The sequence continues at coordinate 113,597 of JAEIGR010000076.1, forward strand.
TATTTTTTTGTTATCGATTCCATGTGTATATCGGAAACCAGAATAGTTATCGATAATTTGAAGCAATCTTGTTCTGCTCATGGTATAGGAGAATTTATATACAAAACCTGAAGTCTCTAGCTTTTGTAGTCTCTGAGATCCAGGCGTTCATGCTGACGGACAGACGGACAGACAGACAGACGGACAGACGGACGGACAGACGGACGGACAGACGGACATGGCTATATCGACTCGGCTATTGATGCTGATCAAGAATATATATACTTTATAGGGTCGGAGATGCTTCCTTCTGCCTGTTACATACTTTTGCACAAAACCATTATACCCTTATTTACCCATTTTATTGGTTAAGGGTATAAAAATAAACGAAAACAAAACATTGACAGAGCAACAACATGGAAACTAAGCTAACAATTTGAAACGCCTGTCGGCAGATTAAAATACGATTTACGGTAAATCAATTGTGGCTAACATTGCGACGACAGCTAACGAAAATTAAAATTGCCAACGTAGAGCAGATACGGAGATGGAAACAAAGAGACAAGCCAGAAGCACACCAAGCAAAAAATTAAAAACAAACACCAAAGTGGCAAAAAAAAAAAAACAAGTTAAAAGTCTCCCGCAGAGGGAGCTTGACTAGAAGATACTCTTGACAAAAGGGGCCGGAGGTAAGGCATACAAACGTTTTTGATTTTTAGTCTTGAAGGACTTCAACAGCTATCTTCTCACCAAGTCTAGTAAGTTACTAGTAGTAACTCTAACATTAAAGCAGAGCTGTTAAGTTACGATTACGATTTTACAAACTTTTTGTAAAAATAATAAATAATCAATTGATTACGATTATTTTGTAAACAGTCATGAGTACTTACTAATTGATTACGATTAGAAATAATCAAAATTTTGAAATGATTATTTAATGATTAAAAAATAGAATAAAAAATAATCTAAGATAATCAAAATATAATCAAACTATTTATACTCGTTACCGAAGGTAAAGAAAATATTGGGTTTGTGCAATGTGCGTCATGCTGTCTGTCCGTCTGTATGAACGCAACTTTTTTCCACACCCTTCAAGCTAGAGACTTGAAACTTTCCAATTCGCTTTATCTATGGGATAGTAAATTAAAGTATCCAGATTGGGGTTCTACGATAACTGAGGGGCTGGCAAATCGATAAATTCGATAACTCAAGACCGATAAATCAACATATTTCGCACATCCTTAATGCTAAAGTCACCAAATTTGGTATGAAGATAACTGGTAATGACCCCCAAAGATCTGCTTAAAAAATTTAATTGCGACGCCCACCATTCCCCCTTCTATCGTCTTTTACAAACTTTGAGCTAGAGTCACCAAATTTGGTATGAAGATAGCAATTGACATACCACAAAGATCTGCATCAAAAATTTTGGTGACACGCCCACCCGTACCACCCCCATTCCCTTTCCAACACCTTTTAAAAACTTTGAGCAGAGTCACCAAATTTGGAAAGAAGATAGCTGGTGGCATCCCCATCTGCATTGGAGAATCTTTAAGGCAGCGTACACCCCTGCCGCATCCGTACCCCTTTGCAATCAGGCCTGTATTGACCGGTTTTAATACTGGTAACGAGTATACCGCAGTCGGTTGCGTCCGACTGCAACGTTTCCACTTGTTTAATATGTATTTGGGAGACTAATTTTATATTTGCTATCAAACATGCTTTTTTCCACACCCTTCAAGCTAGAGACTTGAAACTTTCCAATTCTCTTTTTCTATGGGATAGTAAATTAAAGTGTCAAGATGGGTGCTCTACGATAACTGGGGGCTGTCAATCGATAAATTCGATTACTCAAAACCGATAAATCCACATATTTCGCACATCCTTACAGCTAGAACTACCAAATTTGGTAATCAAGTAGCTACTAGCAACCTCCAAAAAACTGCATCAAAAATTTTGGAGCCACGCCCTTCCATTACGCCCCCAGCCCCCTATTTCCCCACCTGTTACAAACTTCGAGCTACAGTCACCAAATTTGGTATGAAGATTACAATTGACATCCCACATTTAATTTGCAGTTGAACTGACGCTGCAGTGCCTTACTTAAATAAAACATACGTACATACATATATACATATATTTGCATTTGCTTATTCTGTGTCTACTAACAACAAACAGCTTGTCAATTTTATTACTCTCGCTTTTCAGCATCAGTCCTCTCCCGCTTTCGTCCGCTCTTATCCGACGTAATTGCGGTTCTATCTGCTCACGCTCTCTTGCTCTCTTTACTTTTACCGTTTCAACGTACTCATTACATTGAAACGTTAATACATACATATATTCTTGCACTCTTCATTGTTTTGTTTTAGCATTTCGATTTGCTTATTTCATTGTTTATATTTTTCAATATGTTTACCTGCTGCAGCAAGAATTGTAAAACGGTTGGTACAACCAACCAATACTTTATTTTATGTAGATTGTGTGACAACGCGATCCACATAAAATGTGCTGGCTTTACTGCCAAAATAAGGGACTGCTTTGTTGCTGACTCTGGTCTGAAATGGTATTGTGAGTCCTGCAATGAGGTTGAGAAGGAAACTGCTCAATTCATAAGGCAGACTCACCTAAGCTTTGTATCTATGAACAAAGCGTTTAATAATCTGCATACGGCTTTCAAAGAGCTTGAGGCGAGTTTTAAAAACGGCAAGATCATGACGGAATCTCCGAAGCGCAAAAAGACTTCGGGTCCTTTTCCACCTAGTGTCCCACCTGTCCTGCCAACCAAGCCACTACTGGTGCCAAGTAATAATCCCACATCGGGTCCTCTTGCTTGCCCATTAATGGTTTTTAATTCGCCAGCTAGAAATCCTATTAATAACTTAACCACAGCTGACAATCCTTTACTAGTGCCCTCTGATTTCACAGCTTGTGTGCCTAGTAATCCTACTGGCGGTACAGCCGGCGCTCCCAAGCCTCTTGTTGTTGTGCCTATCAATAAGTTTATCTTCGTGTCTAGGCTAGCATCCGATACTTCATCGGATGATGTTAGTGCCTACATTAAAAGTTATATCGAGTCCCCACATATAAGGGTGGAAAAATTTAAATTCAAACACGCCCGAAGCATATCTTCTTTTAAGTTGAGTGTTCCGCCCGAACTTTTCACGACGATTTGTTCTGAAAAGCTTTGGCCGCCACAGCTCGTTGTAAAGGAGTATGTGAATAGGCGTAATGATAATTTTAATAAAAATGGTATTAGGATTACTAGGGCACAGCCTGTTAGCCACCCTGTGGCCTACGCGTCGTCGGCAAAAAACGAATTAGCTTGGCCTACCAAAATGTTAGAGGCCTTAACACTAAACTTGCCAAATTATATGTTAACAGCCTATCTTTTGATTCACAAATAGTTGCACTTACAGAAACCTGGTTAAAACCCGATATTTCTGATTATTCCGTTTTTCCTTCTAAATATAACTTGTACAGATGCGATCGCACTTCCCGCAAGGGGGGTGGTATTCTAACACCTGTTGACTCCTGTATTTCTTCTGAACAGATTCTTTCTCAGGATCTTCCGGACATAGAGTTTTTATGTGTTAAATTATTACTAAACGGCCGTTCACTTTATGTTACTTGCTCTTATATTTCTCCTCTTCCGATTTCAACATTTACTCATCCCATCTAAGTGCCGTGCAACTTGTTTCGTCATTGTTTACAGATATGGATAATCTGATAGTGGTTGGTGATTTTAATCTGCCACATGTTGTATGGTCTGTGAATGACACATCTTCGGCGGTATTACCAGTCACTTCTGATGATTTTATCGATGGCCTACTGGAGTTAGGCCTATCGCAAGTTAACAGGGTGCATAACTGTAGTGGTAGAATGTTGGACTTAATATTTGTTTCGGACTCAGATTGCAGTAATGCTTGTAGAATACCCCCTCTAGTGCTTCCGGAAGATAGAACCAACCTTAGAACTATCCATCGAAATTCTTAACCCTAGTTCAATATCTAATAATACGTTAAAAACCCGTTGCTTTCGTAAGACTAACTTTACTAAATTAAATTACCTTCTTCAATATACTAATTGGTCTCGCCTTTATTCCTGTAGTGATATAAAAAAGATCAGATCTTATAAAAAATTTAAAAAATCGGGAACTACTTCAGATTTATCTTCGTATTTAGTAGCAAAATCTAGTTTTCTTTCTGTTAACTCATCTTGTTATAATAATTATCTTAATCGTTGTAGACTAAACTTTTCACGTGACCCTAAACAGTTTAAAAATTTGTTAACTCTAAACGTAAGTCTTCTTGCTTGCCTTCCTCAGTGTACCTTGATAATACAAAAGCAAGTTCTGATCAGGCAATAGCCGATCTACGAGTTTATATAGTTGCAGTAATTCCTATCCTTTTCAAGTTCAAACGTCAAATTGCATATATGTCCCAGTAATTACTGAGTCCACGCTCCTGAGTGAATTTAACTCTATCAAACCTGGCTACATGCCTGGTCCTGATGGAGTGCCAGGTTGTATTCTTAGATACTGCGCGGATTCTCTTTGTAAGCCCTTAAATAAATTATTTAACTTGTCTGTTGACTCAACTGTGTTCCCTGATATATGGAAAAAATCCTTTTTAATTCCACACCATAAAAATTCTTCAAAGTCAAACGTTAAAAATTATAGGGGTATATCCAAGTTGTCTGCCATTCCAAAAGTCTTTGAAAAAATTATTTAATCTCAACTGCAACACACATGTTGTTCAATTATATCGCCTTATCAACATGGTTTTGTTAGGCGTAGATCAACTACCACTAACCTTCTTGAATTCACTTCGCTTGTTATCAAAGGGTTTCAGGAAAAAATGCAAACTGACGTTGTTTACACCGATTTAAGTAAGGCATTTGATTCTGTAAGTCATTCTCTGTTGCTTCAAAAATTGAATATTATTGGGTTTCCATCAAAACTCTTATTGTGGCTTTCGGAGTACTTGTGTGGCCGAACACAAAAAGTTGTTTTTAAATCGTGGGTATCTAAACCTATTTTTGTTACCTCTGGTGTTCCCCAAGGTAATCACCTTGGACCTTTGCTATTTAATTTGTTTATTAACGATCTTCCAGCTGTTATTACTAACCCTTTTGTTTATATGTTTGCTGATGATGTAAAACTAGGTTTAACCTACAATGTTGCTTCTCTGTGTAACTTACTACAGTCGGATTTGTGTGCGCTGTCGGCCTGGTGTCATTTTAACTTACTCAATTTAAATTGTTCAAAATGTAAAGTCATGTCTTTTTGTAGAAGTACCCCTCATACTGCTCACTACTTGCTTGATGCTTCACCACTTGACCGCGTGTTTGAAATTAAAGATTTAGGTATTATTCTTGATCCTAAATTAAAGTTTGACTCCCATATTTCGTCTATGGTCAATAAGGCCATTAATGTCATTGGTTTCATCAAGCGGTGGTCGAAAGAGTTTAACGATCCTTACACCACTAAAACGCTTTATACATCCCTAGTTCGTCCCGTCCTGGAGTATGGATCTTGTGTGTGGACCCCGCAATACACGATTCACCAGAATAGAATTGAATCTGTGCAGAAGAAATTTCTTCTATTTGCCCTAAAAGTTTTAACTGGGTTCCTGGAGTTGACTTACCCCCGTACTCAAGTAGACTCCTTTTAATAAATCTTCCCTCCCTCTTAAACCGTAGAACCATGCATGGAGTATTATTTATTACTAACCTACTAAATGGTGAAATCGACGCATCAGTTCTTTTAAGCCGAATTAAATTAACTGTTCCGATTAGAGCTACTCGTAACTTTTTACCCATTAGCCCTGATCGTTGCTCGAGCAACTATTTAGTATATGAACCATTCCGTGTTTTATGTTCTGATTATAACAAGCTTTATTCTCTTATATCCTTGGAGTCCTCAATTCCATTACTAAAAAGATCGATCCTCTTTGCTTTATCTAATCGTAACCACTAACTACTAATCTAACGCTGGTCTGCTTGGGTTTTTCTGGGTTTTTCCCAATCCACTCAACAAATGTTGGACCACTTATTTTATTGTTGAATTTCCCAGAGCTTTAACGTTAACTTTATAAATTTTCTTACCTAAACTTACTTTCAGATTTATATATAATTTTATTTAACATAATTTAATTTTATTTTAATTTTAATTAATTTGGATTTTATGTCAGCTGATCATAGATGACAATAAACAAAAAAATATTTAATAAATAAACATAGATCTGCAGCAAAAATTTGCATGTACGCCCAACCATACCGCCCCCAGCCCCCCTTTCCCAACTTTTTACAAACTTCGAGCTAGAGTCACCAAAGTTGGTTTGAAGATTGCAATTGACATTCCACAAAGATCTGCAGGAAAAATTTGGATGCCACGCCCACCCATACCGCCCCCTAGCCCCCCTTTCCAAACCTTTTACAAACTTTGAGCTAGAGGAAGATAGCTGGTGGCATCCCCATCTGCATCGGAGAATCTTAAAGGCAGCGTACACCCTTGCCGCATCCGTACCCTATTGCAATCAGGCCTCTTATTACCGGTTTTAAGTCTGGTTACAAGTATACCGCAGTCGGTTGCGTCCGACTGCAACGTTTCCACTTGTTTTGATTATTTTTGATTATTGAAGTATAAGCACATAGTTTTTAACGTTAACTGATCTAGACATTTCTGTTTTTAAAAGGCGGGAAGGCTTAGGCGAGCGTCGCCTGTAATTTTTGATTCTTAGTGTTTGGGTCTGAAGATAGAACGTTGATAATAAAATGTTCTTAAAATGTTCTTAAAACAATTTTTAAAGAGTATATTGGTTTTGTGCAATGTCCGTCATGGTGTCCGTCCGTCCGTCCGTCCGTCTGTATGTTCGCAACTTTTTTTGCACACCCTTCAAGCTAGAGACTCGAAACTTTCCAATTCTTTTTATCTATGGGATAGTAAATTAAAGTGTCAAGATGGGGGTTCACCGATAACTGGGGGGCTGGCAAAACGATAAATTCGATAACTCAAAACCGATATATCCACATATTTCGCACACCCTTACAGCTAGAACTACCAAATTTGGTAAGCAGATAGCATGTAGACACCCCAAAAAAACTGCATCAAAAGTTTCGGAGCCACGCCCACCCATTCCGCCCCCAGCCCCCCCGCACTATAAAATCAAAAAAGCCTATATCTCCCACAGTTTATGAGCTATAGCCACCAAATTCGGTGCCAAGATAGGTGATGATGACCCCCCAAAAACTGCATCAAAAGTTTGGATGCCACGCCCTTCAATACCACCCTAGCCGCCCCCATCCGCCCCAACGCTTCGTCAAAAACGGGAATGCGTGTATCTTCCAGAGTAGTGGAGCTAGAGCCACCAAATTTAGTAGGAAGATAGATGGCAACGACCCCCAAATATCTGCATCAATGTTTTGGAGCCACGCCCACCCATTTCACCCCCCTTTCCGCACCTTTTACAAACTTTCAAATTGTATGAAGATAGAATTTTATTTTAAAAATTAAAAAAAATAAACCAACCCCCCTTTCCACACCTTTTACAAACTTTGAGCTAGAGTCACCAAATTTGGAAGGAAGATAGCTGGTGTCATCCCCATCTGCATCGGAGAATCTTTAAGGCAGCGTACACCCCTGCCGCATCCTTACCCCTTTGCAATCAGGCCTCTTATTACCGGTTTTATTACTGGTAACAAGTATACCGCAGTCGGTTGCGTCCGACTGCAACGTTTCCACTTGTTTTGATTATTTTTGATTATTGAAGTACCTCAGTAAAAGAATTATATGTGACGCATGTTTTTGTTAAACTACAAATGGACAAGTGTACGTCGAAAAATTTTTGGTATGCATTTTATTGCTTATGGTAATAGAAAACAAAAAAAGAGAAAACAGTTTAAGAAATCTTAACTTAAGGCAGAAAAAACTTGAATCAATTTTTTACTTCATTAAAAAGAATTATATGTGACTCTTTCATATGTGGTTCAAATAAATAGTTAAATTAACTTAAATTGACAAAATTCGATTTTATTTAGTAAAGCTAATATTCAATTGACTTGCCATTTTTTCATAATAACTGAGCTTAGCCGAAACGGCATGGAATTAACCAAAGATTGTAGGTGAGATAGAGGTGGAGAACTATCGATGGCACTATCGTCACTATCGATGGTTGGGCGCTATCGAGCCACCATCGATGGCAGCAGGCACCTTCGATAGTGGCCCATCCACTATCGATGGTGCCATCGATAGTGCGCTTTTCACATCGTTAAAAAATTTTGTTCGCGCCTATTCTGTCAGCAATTACAAACAAGAAAAAATTAGTAGATATGGATCGCTTTTGAAAACTAGGTATGTTTAATATATTATACATGAGTGTTTATGTCGATAATGTGTCGAATTTAAAGTAAACGTCGAGTGTCCACCTCAAGTACCGACAAGCAGGACTGCGATTGCACCAGAACAGACTCTTAAAGGGATTCTGAACCAGATCGGCAGTGTGCCAAAAAAAAAAGCAAAATTTAAAATGTCTGGAAGTATTTTAAGAGGTCCGACGACAAAAAATTTGCAAAATGTCTTGACTGTGGCAAAGAATATAAGACAAACGGCAATACATCAAACTTGCACGACCATTTAAAAAGGTTTCATCCTGGCCTGGAAAGTAAAAACCCAGAATCTAGCACACAAGCTGTACGTGCTGAGAGGAACGACACTGCGTCTACAAGCAGCAGTTGCAGATCGAGTATGAACTCTGTCGCGTCCTTCTTTAAAAGAGCCATCTTGTATGATTCAAATTCTGAAAGAAAGACCGACATTGACAAAGCCCTAACTGAGATGGTTGCCAAAGATGTGCAGCCCTACAATATTGTAAAAAATGAAGGGTTTGTACAATACACTCAGGTATTGGATCCTAGATATAAATTACCAAGCAAGACGCACTTACGAGATGTGCTAATGTTTAAATATTTCAAGGAAACCTCTGCCAAGTTATCAGCAATACTTCAAAATGTTTCGGATATAGCAATTACTTGTGATTTGTGGACATCAAGTGCCAATGCTAGTTTTTTGACTGTGACGGGTCATTTTGTGTATAATCACGAATTATAAACAGCATCCTTGGCTACGAAAAACTGTTAAGCACAACTAATCACTGTTCGCAAAACATTGCTGACACATTGCAAGAAATATTTATTGATTGGAACATCCTCAACAAAACTGTTTGTATTGTTACTGATAATGCCAGCTCCATGCTTAAAGCATGTGAACTATTACACATTCGCAATCTGCCATGCTTTGCGCATACGATCAATCTGGTGGTGCAAAATGCTTTAAAAGTTGATGACGCAGTGCTTCAAGATTTATTTACTAAGTGTAAATCAATCGTTCGATTTTTTAAGCAAAGCACGATAGCGAATGAAAAACTCAAATTAGCTCAAGAAGGCTCAGAGTGTACTTTGCTGCAAGAAACACCCACTAGGTGGAATAGTTTCTATTTCATGATTGAGCGTATTATAAAAACGAACGATGCCATTGCAGAAGTCTTACTATCAACAACAAACGCACCGCAGCCAATTACTGCTGAGGAAATACTTGTGCTAAAAGATATCGAAAAAGTATTGGCTTTCTTTCAGCAAGCAAGTGAGAAAATTTCTGGCGGAAAGTACGTGACCATATCGCTAATTATACCCATGGCATGTGGACTTTTTCGCAAAATCGAAAGTGTTGTACCTTTGCTACAAACTTTGCAAGGAAAAACTTTAAACAAAATATTAGTGGAGTCAATAAGGAAACGTCTTTCCATATATGAGCAAAGAACAGTCTGCATGATGGCTACGCTATTGGATCCACGCTTCAAAAAAAATGGATTTCAACACAGCTCAAACGCTGAACAAGCAGAAGCATTTTTTGAAAATGAGCTTGCAAATTTCCCCGTCAGAGAGACCTTAATTAATCTGCCCGTCGCACCGGATACAAATTTACAGGACACTTTGTTTGATTTTTTGGGTGAGCGATCGATGAACAACGTTGGAAACTCACGAGTGGATGCAATTCTGACTAAAAGGCAATATCTGGAGAGGGCAATTGCCGCACAAGATATGGACCCTCTGTTATAGATGGTATGCCTTAATTAAAAGTGCCGAATTATAAGTTCTATATAATTAAATATATTACTTTTTTTCCAGGTGAATCAAACTGATTTTCCCGCTATTGGAATCCTTTTTTGCAAATATCTCTGCATTCCCGCTACTACCGCTGAATGCCCTCAGCAAGGCGGGCCAAATTATTTCAGAGAGGCGAACCCGACTCAAGGAAAAACATGTAAACATTCTTTTATTTTTAAACCGTAACTCTTGGTTAAAATAAACCATAATTTTATTGTATTCGTTTAAAATAAATTTGTTTGTTGGGCTATTCTATCGATGGCGCTATCGACACAATCGATGGCACTATCGACACTATCGATGGTTCAAAATAAGCTATCGTCGAATATCGATGGCGCCCGCTATCGATAGTTCTCCACCTCTAAGGTGAGATATGTAAATTTTTGACCATTCTTGCTCAATTGCCAATAAGAGCTGTTTTGCTGTCGCAAACTGGCGACAATTTTTGAACACAGCAGAGGATAGAATACCCCAAAGATCCTCAATGGGATTGAGGTCCAGACTCATTGCTGGCCACTTTAAAACTGGAATATTTCTCCCATTGAAAAACTCGGTAGTCAGCTTTGCACTGTGTATTGGCGCATTATCCTGTTGAAAGGTCCACTCATCGCCGTATAGCTGACTACCGAACTCCACCAACTCGTCATCTAATAGTTCCACATACATTTCGGCATTCATTCTGGTTGATATAAAGCACATTGGACTCTTTCTTTTATAGCAAAACGCTGCCCACACCATCACCGTTCCACTACCGTGACCACGCTTATAGCAGGTGCGTCGATCCTGTCGCATATCTCTCCAATACTTCTTACAGCTGTCAGGTCCGTCCAAATTAAACTTCTTCTCGTCACTGAAAATAGCATTACGTATTCTTCGTCCCAGAATTGGTAACTGTGTGCAAACTCCATGCGTGCCTTAATGTGACGAGGTAAAAGCCTAGGTTTAGGTACCATAGTGGTATGTTTGAGACTCGGTTTTTCATGGATTATTTGAATAATCCTACTTCTTGTTATATTTAGTCCCAATTGAGCCTTAATTTGTCCACTGCTCATTGAATCCACGGCTGCAAGACGTTGGATTTGACGTTTGGACCGGGTGTCAATAACGGTTTTCCGTCCACTGCGTGGTGTTGTGCCATATCCACTTGGATTTTTTAGGAAGTTGCATATTGTATTCTTATGACGATTGAGTTTCCTTGCGATTTCTATGTTTTTAGAACCGCTTTCATGCATTCCAATGATCAATCCTTGCTCATACTCCGAAAGGCTATTTCCACGAGGCATTTTGTACTCCCTAAAACACAAAAATGTTAGCTAACGCAATTTATAGCATATATGTATACTAACAAAATTCTTGCAATTATACTTTTTTAAACCGATTATTGAGCAAAATCAGGAAGCGAAATGCAAATGTCACATATAATTCTTTATAACCAAAACCAATAGGCACGCTTACTTTTTGAGCACATAGTTTTTAACGTTTACTTATCTAGACATTTCCGTTTTTAAAAGGCGGGAAGGCTTAGGCGAGCGTCGCCTGTAATTTTTGATTCTTAGTGTTTGGGTCTGAAGATAGAACGTTGATAAAAAAATGTTCTTAAATTGTGAAACAATTTTTATACTCGTTACCGAAGGTAAAGAGTATATTGGTTTTGTGCAATATCCGTCATGGTGTCCGTCCGTCCGTCCGTCCGTCTGTCGGTCTGTATGTTCGCAACTTTTTCCACACCCTTCAAGCTAGAGACTTGAAACTTTCCAATTCTCTTCATCTATGGGATAGTAAATTAAAGTGTCAAGATGGGGGTTCTACGATAACTGGGGGACTGGCAAAGCGATAAATTCGATAACGCAAAACCGATAAATCCACATATTTCGCACATCCTTACAGCTAATACTACCAAATTTGGTGAGTAGATAGCTACTACCAACCCCCAAAAAACTGCATCAAAAACTTTGGAGCCACGCCCACCCATTCCGCCCCCAGCCCCCCCGCATTTTGAAATCAGAAAAGCCAATACCTCCCACAGTTTGGTGCCAAGATAGGTGATGAAGACCCCCCACAAACTGCATCAAAAGTTTGGAAGCCACGCCCACCAATACTGCCCTAGCCGCCCCCAGCTGCCCCAACGCTTCGTCAAAAACGGGAGTGCGTGTATTTTCCAGAGTTGTGGAGCTAGAGCGACCAAATTTGGTAGGAAAAAAATCTGCATCAAAGATTTGGATCCACGCCCACCCATTCTGCCCCCCTTTGCCCACCTTTTACAAACTTTGAGCTAGAGTCACCAAATTTGGAAGGAAAACAGCTGGTGACATCCCCATCTGCATCGGAGAATCTTTAAGGCAATCAGGCCTCTTTTTACCGGTTTTAATACTGGTATCGAGTATGCCGCAGTCGGTTGCGTCCGACTGCAACGTTTCCACTTGTTTTTTATATTTTGTCTGTTTTGTGTAATATCAAATCGGTGAATTTGTCAACTTCATTCTATTAGAGTTGTTAGCTTGCATATAATCTGGTAACATTCATATATATTGTAGAATGCCGGTATACACATGATGCTCTTTATTTAATCTGGCGCATTTCCTTGCCAACCTTTCGTTTCAGATGCCGAATGCCAACTAACTTAATGTTACAGTAGCTGGGAATGTTACAGAATCATGCAGTGTTGCACTTAGCAGTTAAGATCGATTGTACAGCTGAATCTTAAAGAGTTATTGCACTTAACAACTAGATCAAGGTCATTCCTCCTACTACAATATTATATATCGTATCATATATCGGTAGTATAATCAGTGCAAATACTTTGTACTCGGTATAAGATTGGTTCTCATTAAATGTTGCGAGAGCACGCGAAACTAACTTACAGCGAAGATTCTTTAATTCATTGAATTAACCTCAACGCAATGTAAACTGATATTATATCGAGTATATCGCATTTACATAAATTATACTATCCATCTTCGCCACAGCAGCTCGTAACTTTACACATCAAACACTGAAAGATGTTTAAGTTATTTGATATAATGTTCATTGGATATACAGGCAGAATAGGAACATATGAGTAAGCTTAAGCCGCACCCAGAATCGGCATGCGTGGTGAGGAAGAGTTTTAAAAGTACACGTCTCGATAATAAAGAGAAGAAACGCTGCACAAGTATGGTACAATCGGTTCCAATAATATATCAGCTTCACACTACTTATAGTCAGTCGATTCAACAGCTCCTTCCGATACATTTGTGCTTGGTGCGGTTAAGGCTTTCTGGCAATATTCCTATTCTATCTGTATGTCTAATAAACAGAAAACAATTCCTCGGGCAAGCCGGAGGATGACCCAGAGTCATATCGACTGATCAGTCTCTGGCCTTCTTAAAGGCTTGTAAGGCTTATGGATAATATGGCCATTTTTCCTGACCACCAATTTGGGTTCAGGAAAGGGCATGGTGCAATTGAACAGGTTCACAGGGTGGTTAACCATATACTCAAGGCGTACGACGATAAGGACTACTGCTACTGGTATTTTTGTCGATGTCCAGCAGGCCTTCGACCGGGTCTGAATAAGAGGACTGCTTCAAAAAGTGGCAGTATTTCACTCTGCCCCTTGCGAGTATGAGGCAGCTGACGGAGCCCAGGAGTATATCAACCTCCCTAAGAGCTGGGCTCGCAGGTGGAACATTAAGCTCTACGCCTCGAAGAACCAGATTGTCAACTTTACTCTGAGACGTGAAGATGCACCGGCAGTCTGACTTGTTGGGAGTCCCCTGCAGCTTGGAAATCATGCTTAGTACCTGGGAATCACATTGGACATGAGACTGTTTTCATGTGCACATTGACGGACTCCTCTTTTTTTTTTTTTTTTGGTTTCTTTATTTGGCGGAAAACAGCGCTCAGGTTGCCCTTTAATCCGTCATTGATTATTAGAGAGAGCCATGTCTGTATCGACTAAGGGTACAGAAGTAATAAATGTTTATGAAATTAAGATAACAGGTTAGTGAATTGGCGCCTTTTCAGCCGCCGTATAGTTACCTTCTGTACTAGATTCCTGGCCAGACTATTGCTATGAGTTTCCAATCTTTCTCTGTATCTGCTGCTAAAAAGTTAATTTGATCATCAACTTCAACGAGTTTAAGATCCCTATGAAGTGTAGAGTTACGAGGGAACCAATCACAGCCCGTGATGGAGCGCATCGATTTATTTTTGAATCTTTGTAATCTCTGTATCGGTGAAAAATTTTTAGGCAGTTTCTAGGGGGATGCTAGTAGCTATCTTTCTACTAAATTTTGTAGTTCTAGCTGTAAGGAAGTGCGAAATAGGTGGATTTATCGATTTTGAGCTATCGAATTTATCGATTTGGCAGCCTTCCTATCTGCCCTGGTCATAGATAAAGATATTTGCAAAGTTTCAAGTCTCTAGCATGAAGGGTGTGGAAAAAAGATACGTTCATACGACGGACAGACCCCATGAAGGATATTATCGTATAGAGTATAAAAATTATTGTTATCGATACCAAACTGACTCGGCTATTGATGCTGATCAAGAATATAAGTCTGTTACATACATTTGCACGAAACCATTATACTTTTTTTCTACCCATTTTCAATGGTTTAAGAGTTTTTTTTTTTTTTTCCGATTTTTATTAAGGCATACGGAGAATCGATGAACCCCTTTGTGACCTTATTTTCTATTAATTCAGCCCAATTTGGGCGCGCCGGCTAACTTAGTTAGCTGTCACAACATAGCACTAAACACTAAATGAAGTTGAAACAACAACAAATAACAATAATAACAATAACAAATATAACAAATACTGCAATGGTGTGTCAGCTTCTGCTGACTCTCAACAGTGGAGATCGGAGAATGAGATCCCTCGGTGTTCGCTTCTTGAGTCTCCTTTGTGGGTGAGATCTGACTAGACAGTTTGCCAGCCGGTTTCTATGTCGCTCTAGTCTGTCATGGTAGCGACTCGAGTGCTTGTTGATCTCGTCGAAGACCGTGGCAAGTTTCAGGTCTCGGTGAAGCGTGCTATTACGTACAAGCCAGTCGCAACCGGTGATTGTTCTCGCAACTCTTTTTTGGTCGACCTGGATTCTGCGAATTTGGCTATCGCAGGCCAGTCCCCAGATTTGACACCCGTACCTCCATATTGGTGCAATAATTTGCTTGTAAATTGTCACTTTGTTCGATAGTGACAACTTACTGCGTGAGCAGAGTAACCAATAATGCTTCCTCACCGAAGCACGTATGCGCGTTCTAATGGAAGTCACATGCTTAGAAAACGTTAGCCTGCGATCCAGAGTGACTCCAAGGTACTTTGCTGCGTTCAGCTGTGGTACAGGGGCCCCCTCAATAAACACGGCCGGTGGTGTTCTCCTCTTAAGGGTGAAACAAACGTTGTTCGACTTGTCACTATTGATGCCGATGTTCCAGCGCCTTGCCCATTCCGCAAACTTAGTGGCATAGTCCTGGATGCCGTCGGCTGCATCGTGTTCGCATCGAGACCTGTAGGTGACGCACACGTCATCGGCAAATGTGGCTAGCATTGATGTCCCGTACAGGCTTCCATCTGGCTGCGGCATGTCGTGGCTATACAAGCAGTAAAGCAGGGGACCAAGGACACTACCCTGTGGTACTCCAGCTGCTACATCGTGCTCAGTAGAGAGTGCCGAGTGAAATCTGACCGCAAATCGTCTTCCCTCAAGATACGACTTAAGTAGACCGAAATATGGCGCAGGCAGCGTATGTTTGATTTTTACTAAAATTCCGGTGTGACACCAACCCGATCAAACGCTTCTCGAATGTCCAAAAGAAGGGCATTGCAATACTCCTTTTTATCGAAGGCAGTCAGGATTTGCTCGACAACCCGATGTAGCTGCTCGACAGTGCAGTGGCCGGCACGGAATCCAAACTGGTGCTCAGGAATGATTCCTCGAGCTTCCATTAACTTGACCATCCGGGCGGCAATCAATCTCTCAAACACCTTGGAAATCGAAGGGAGAAGGCTGATAGGCCGATAGGAAGAAGGTTCCCTCTCAGGCTTGCCAGGTTTGTGGATCATTGAGATAATCCCGAGCTTCCACTGCGGAGGGAAGTACTGCAACCTTACAATAGCGTTAAACACCAACGCTATGAAGCGGATAGCACAACTGGGCAGTGCCTTTAACGTGGCATTGCAGATGGTGTCATGGCCTGGTGCCCTTTTGATGTTCTGGAGTGCAATGACATCGGCTACCTCGCATAAAAAGTGTTTATTGCATATTACGTCCTCAAACAAACAGAAACAAGTAAATCAAAAAAAATTTTGATGACATGCTTTTATACGCTTTCTTGCAAACATATGTAATCGATAGTTTAAAAAAGTTTATATAATTAAAAAAAAATAAGAAAAAGTTATGTCTCGGTCGGAGATCGAACCTACGATCTTCGGCGTGTGAAGCGGTAGTCTTCTCTTTATGCCACTAAAGCTCGGCAATTATACTCGTCAAATTAGTAAGTTAAGCAAAAAGGAATACTGGTTTTCGTGGTTTTTACATGATATTACATATTTTATCGTGCCAAAAACTTTAAAAACATGTATTGTCATCTGAAACACATCTTTGGTGAAAATTTCAGAGCTCTAGCTAGTCGAGAACTTGGTGAAAATTTGATTACAAGAATCCGGTACAAACAAACAAACAAACAGACAGACAGACAAGTCATGTTAAATAAAAGCATGTAAAAATTTAACAAACCCATCTCCCTTTCAAAACTTTTAATATTTGTTGAGTCTGACTGCAAATTTTTTACCTACTCTATATTTTTTCGACTCGGTTTTATACGCTTGCAGATTAAATTCATGCCACATTTTAAGCTTTAGTATATATTAAAACTTTTCTACCAACTTTATAAAGTTCCAGCGTATTGATTGGCAACAATAGTAATTTAAGGAGTGACCAACCCAAGGCTCAGGTATGCCAGCTTTAATGACGTCAAACTTTGAATCACTTTAACTCATATTGCTGCCGTTAGCTAACATAACCGTATCGCACGGTTACCTCAACTCAAGTTCTTGTTGTTGCCTTTTATTTCAGCCTTTTTTGCTCCAGTAGTATGAATTTGATAATGATGATAATGGACGAGCTCTAGCTTCTTGATGACTTAAAGCTACTCCAAGCGCGCTAATCTTAATTACTTTTGTTTAATTACTTTGACGTTTTGCTCCTCGGCTCCTACCCGCTACCCGCTGCCAGCGTTGCCCAAGCATTGTTAGGAATGCCTGGAGCTATGCAACGGCTTTTCTTCTTTTAAAATAAATAATGTTTACTTATTATTTTAGGGCGCAAAGTTTACGCAGTTAACAAAAGCTTTGTGTACCTTTTTCTTTTACAGCGAAAAAACGGAAACCGTTATACAAATAAAGGCCACATGCTTTAAGGCGCTTTTTCCAACTCCGGCACGCATATATTTTGTTTTTGTAAACTAATTTAGTGATTAAAATCTGTAAAACAGCTGCTCCTTCTCATGCTCCTGCTTCTTAATCTCCAGAGGGTGGCAGGAATTTACAGTGCCCCACCTTTTCCACTAGCAAGCCAATTAACATAATAATGTTGATTTTTATTGCGCGCTAAAAAGTTTAGTCATTGACTTGGTCAATTCAATATTTGGGCGTAACCCAATTTAACTTCGTAGCATTCATGCAAATTTGCCATTTCTTTAAAGTGACTGCCGGATTTGACAACTTGCGTTAAAGTCCGGCCTTAGCCTCTTCAGCAATATATGGCCCATAAAATTGTTTGATTTCTCACTGAGCGCCTGAAAGTATGCACTAAAATTTCTACAAGCTCAAATCTGTGTGCTACAAATTATTTATAGGGCCTATGAAAATCAAATGACACAAGTTCAGACGCAAATTCTGAACATAAAATACCGGAAGCTAGCTGCAGAAAAGAAAGCACAAGCTGCATTGTGAAAATTGAGACATTGAAATGACCTGCTTGAAGTATTTTCACTCAACGGAAAACAATTGATATCTAACAAAACAAGCAAAAACGTTTCTTTTAGACGCAAATGACTCTGATATATGTATAAAGAAAGGTGGTAAGAAGTCTGCTTTCAGGGGGGAGAATTTTGAAAAATTATCTTTTTAAAGTTACGTCGAATTTCATCAGCCATAACCATTGCAATAATACAAGCATGTTCCAAAGCAACAAATTTTTTGACAATTGGCCGCATAGTCTTCAACTTATTAATTAAGTGCAGTGTGAGCTCATATGAATGTATGTGTGCGTCTTTAGCCACACTTCTATGATGAGACAGAGAGAGTTGCTATTCGATTTCAGCAAACCGTCTGTTTTAGGAAGGGGCGCGCCACCGGAAAGCAAGCAACAGTTGGTTTTTGTATGTGTGTGCGCCTGTATAATTACTTGGTTTGGCTAGCTTTGTCGAGTTTTTGATATTTCACAACTCGATACGGTAGGTAAAGAGTATTTTGGCTTTGTGCAATGCTCGTCATGGTGTCTATCCGTATGTCCGTCCTTCCGACTATCCATCTGTATGATTACAACTTTTTTCGACACCCGTAAAGCTAGAGACTTGAATCTTTGCAAATATCTTTCTCTATGTGCGGGACAAACAAAGATTAAAAATTGGGAATCTACGCCTCATGGGGGGCTGAGAAATCGATAAGTTCGATAAACCCTTATACTTTACTCATCCGTACAGCTAGAGTTTCCCAATTTGTTAAGATAGCTGCAGGTGTCCCCCGAAAAACTGCATGAATTGTTTTGATGCAACGCCTAAAAATTCTATCACCAGCTCCCCTGCATATTAAAATCGGGACTGACTTTAAGTTCCACAGTTTTTAATGTAGGGCCACTAAATTTGGTGCAAAGATTGGTGAGTCGTCCAAAGAACAAAATTTTCAGGATAAAGTCTTTCCCTTGCACTTGAATAGACTTATGTATATATAATATTCATCATCTGCGAAAATTTCACAAACATCGAATAAGACATACGGAAGCTATAAAGCTATAAAAAATCATATTAACCAAAGTACACATCAGCAGCCGCAAGCATTTTCTGTATTCATTCAGGCATGCGTTGTTAGCAGAGAGCAGCAAGTTATATTTATGAGTGGTTAAGTATTCATCTGAAACCCGCGATCTATGCTACATACAAACATACGTGCAAGTATGTTTTTGGCGCGCGTTTGTCACAAGCCTCTGATATAATTGCTCTAACTGAACCTAATTAAAGCGGTCAAAATGTTACATTGAAGCAGTCACAATATAACATACAGTTGATCGTAATATATACATACTCTTGATCAGCATCAATATTTTCCCGTTCTTAACATACTTAGGGGAACATCAGAGTTTCTTCTCAAAAATAAATAAAGTTAAAAAAAATTCTTCAAAAATAAACAGTACTTTTTGCTGTGAGCAACTATTGCTTATTTCTCGGACTTTGGACGCTGTTTCGATCAGTGTCGGCAAAAGCAAAACAACCAAGAACATTGAGAAACAGTGTTCAAACAATATACTTAGCCCATTGGGCACATCGGGCACACCGCGAAGTTTATCGGCTACAGTGACTGGAACTATCGAAATCTGTCCAAACAAGCGAAGATGTCGGTAGCTGGCATATCCAATAAATTCTCCTTTTTGGCTCAAATGGATGATGACGGTATGGATACCGAAGACGCTAAAAATTTCAGACGATGAGTCATCAAACCAGGTGAACACCTTGGATTTTGGCGCTTATATCTCTGGCTTATATCTCAGCAGCTGCCACTAACCAGCTTAAAGCCACCGCTGCTGATAAGAAAACAGCCTCCCATTGTTGTCAATTATATTGACAATATCTATGACGTGTGCAAGAATGATGTGGACGAAAATAACTTTACTACTTAATCCAATATGGGTAAAACCATGCGACTCCTTGCCAGTGTTGTGCCCATTTATAAAGCAATAGTGAGCAAGCTTGAAGAGTACAAAATTGAGTGCCACTCATACCAGATCCATGAATAGAAGACTTGCCGCATAGTCATTAAGGGACTGCACCAATCTACACTTAATCGTGAGATTGTTGATGATCTTAAAAGTAAAGGATACACAACTCTCCACATCCATAATCCAACAAGATTCTAAAGAGCCTTTGAACTTACACTTTCTTAACATAGTACCAGCGCCTAATAACAAGGGGTGCTTGCTATCAATAAAATGTGCAATCAGGTGGTTAAAGTTGAGACTGCTCGTAGAAGTCCAGACGTTGTGCAATTCCACAGGTGTCAGGAATATGCACACACGGCCAAAAACTGCACAAAACAACCTAAGTGCGCAAAATGCGGTTGCTAAACCAAATCTGGAGAACAAAAACCCGAGCCTCTTAACTTTCCAAGTTTATCCATTAACATCACTTACTGTTTGATTAAATTCGATCGATGTGGGCCTTCTTATAACTAACTTGTCAAAAAGGAATAAGGTGCTTGCTTGATTTGCAAATGTCCACTACCAATTGTAACTCTTATATTGATTGGGCAATGAGAATTCTCTAAATGTTCAGGATGGTAAAAGTTAACTGTGTACATATTTAATAAGATAAGTGTTAATGCATGTACTTACATATGTAAATAAAATGTACGTTTATTTCTGTTCACAATGTTAAATAAGTGGAGCTTTTATTTTTGAATTATAAAAGCTAAGCAAATAGTTTTAACATTAAAGGAAACATATAAGCAAGCAACTTCGTATGATTCTGATTAAATTTTGTACAGCTTAGTTCAGGGTATCCTCTTTTCGAGCTCATCGACTAGAGCAATTCAAATTTTGGGATTTTCAACATATTCGGACATTATTTGGCAATAAAAAGTTTTATTATTCTACCAATACCTTTACCTTTCTTGGGGCGTACAAGTACGCCATACTTCAGGGAAATTTACGCGTTACAAATACAGCGAACTCCAAGTAGAGCTTTTTTGACAACAGCCTTTTTGACAAGAGCCTTTTTATATGTTTTTTCAAAATCATGTTTTGTTTGAACTCGAATGCGCTTATAAACTGTATTACAACATTCATTCATTCTTTCTCGACCAATCAGCAAGAGACACACACGTTGCCAAACCCCCACAAGCACATTCGCAACGCTTTATAAACTCACTCTAACACTTACGCACACAATACCATCAAAGCCGCTAAGACCCTTGGCTTATGTGCCGACTATGAACTGACAGGGAAAGTAAAAAAAAATCCGTGATTGGAATGGGGCATTAACACTAAATAAAATCTTCACATCGACACATTGAAGACAAGTTTCGCAAGCTTTTTCTCTGGCGTTTGGTTGCCTTAAATTATGTTTTGGCAGGGCAAAGGTTAAGTTTAAGCCTCCAAATGAGATTTATTAGCATTCAAAGTGGCATTTTAGCCGCTTTCGGCTGGGCCTATTGGCAATTTTTCATTTCGGCAAACTTTTGTTTTGATTAAACGAAGCTTAACGAGCAGTCATGGCAACAAGCAAAATGCAGAAGGCACGTGTCAGGTAACTAAGGGGGCTGCCAACTTAACTAATGAGCTGATTTACTGCCCAACAACACTACGGGGACAGGATAACAACTGCAGTTCGTCTACGTTCCTGGCTATGGGTTATGGCAGGCAGGGTCGTATAACAAATGCGCTTTGCGTTATTTATGGTGACCGCAGAACAAAATGTCCTACGTGTGGTCATTAGGCCTCGCAGTCTGTTCGCCCAACTTTAAACTTTATTAAGCACTCTTGAGCTTGAAACAATCGGCAAATAATGCGATTTTTTGGTATTAAAATACGAACGGCGTTCTTAAAATATGTTTGATTTAGTCTTTAATTATGAACAGATGTTTTTGATTAAAGAACCGTTTGATGATATTGGTCCATTATAAGAACATTGGAACCAACTTTGTTATATTTGTTCATTATACATGAGCGCATTTTCCACCCGAAGCTAAGCCGAAGTTTGATTGGTTAACAACAAACTTCACTGCTTACGAAACAGCGCAATGGCTAAGGCGTACGCTTGGTAATCGTGAGATCTCAGGTTCGATTCGCGCCAAAGGTATTGGCTTTTCGTAATGGGTAAGATTTAACAAAATAATTCAAATTACATTTAGAATATAACTCTAGCTATATTATAGTTACTTGGTAAAGTGATTAAATATTAACAATATGCTACTACACATTACTACTTGTGTGTCATCCCAGCAATAAAGCGAGAACGGATTTCTCTGTGTATTAAATTTTTCAAGTCCTTACAGCTAGAGCTACAAATTTTTTTTTAAAGACAGGTATTTGTGTCAATCGAAAAACTGCATCAAAAATGTCATGCCTTGCATCCTCAAGCCCCCTTCATTTATAAATCGGAAATCTTCTCATGTTTTTGATCTAGACCTACCAAATTTGTTTCCAAGATAGGTGATGACGCTCTCCAAAAAACCAAATCATATTTATTCAGACCATGTCTACCCCTTAGGCCGCCAGGAGCACTTTCT
Organism: Scaptomyza montana; assembly: GCA_018904305.1. NCBI lineage: Eukaryota > Metazoa > Arthropoda > Insecta > Diptera > Drosophilidae > Scaptomyza > Scaptomyza montana. Next base: position 136,224 of record JAEIGR010000076.1, read on the forward strand.
GCGATTCTCCTAAAAGTTCACATATACGCACATAACCTCTAACTTAACAAGTGAAAACGTTAAAGTCGGGCGCGACAGTGAAATACTCTGATACCAGTACAAAAACATTAAACCTGCGGAGGATACATGCGTTCTCCTTATTGTAAAAAGGTGGGTTAGAGGTCGGCGTTAAGAGCGTGGCAGTGCAAGATACAGCCATTCCCGGTTTTAATAAGTGGGGGCGTCGCACCCCGATTTGTGAAGCACATGTTTAGGGGAGGTCACTAGCTACATTTTCAAGAAAATTTGGTAATTGTGGCTCAAGAATTGAAGAAGAAACGAAAACTTCAGGGTTAAAAGACAAGGGCCGAGAGGACAGGGGTGGGCGAGGGATCATATGATTTGGAGATGAAATGCGACATATATTTGCCTGTGTATATACACATTACTTCGATCAGTGCACTTTAATTTAGTGATATTTTGTGACTTCGACTATCAATTTACCATCTAAGAACGCACATGCATTGTAACGATCAACGTGCAAGTTGTGAAGAACCAAAATGCTCCACGTAGTGCGTCAAATTCTATAATGGCAAGAATTTGGTCTGTTGTAGGGTTAACCTATAAAGGACAGGAATAACGCTACCACTTTTGTGGCAACAAGCTGTTCGGAACAACACTCATTAAAACTCACATCTAGAACTAGCAAAACTGGGCTTTAACGGAATGTTACACTTAGCTGGAGCAATAACTAAATGTCCATGCGATCTTTTAAACTAGTGGAATGTCCTCGGTTGGTTTTCGTATAAACGACTAGCAAAAACAGCCTGTGGGGGGGTTCGTTAAAGAATCCAACTACGTTTACGCACGAGTTCGAATATAATTAAAAGTAAGAAAACCTAGCCAAAAAGATAGAAAGAGGGGACAGAAGAAAGAGAAATACCTATTACTACAATCAAGACTCTTGTATCCAAATACTTCAGCATGCTAAGATGATGTAGCAGCTGATTCGCGTCACAACCCTTCCCTACCTATGAGCTTTTCTGCGCGAGAATTCTGAAAAGCTCCCAAATTCAGTTTACCCTCTCATCTATTTTAAAGCAAGAAAACTGTGTTAAGTTAATTTTAACTATCCATATAATTCGGTATAAATTCCTTTAAATTGCTTATAAAAATTTGTTCCATTTATAATGGTAACATAAATTCACATTATTTTTTATACTCGATACAGAAGGTAAAGAGTATATTGGTTTTGTGCAATGTCCGTCATGGTGTCTGTCCGTCTGTCCGTCTGTCCCTCCGTATGTATGCAAGTTTTTTCCACACCCTTCAAGCTAGAGACTTGAAACTTTCAATTCTCTTTATCTATGGGATAGTAAATTAAAGTGTCAAGATGGGGGCTCTACGATAACTGGGGGGCTGGCAAATCGATAAATTCGATAACGCAAAACCGATAAATCCACATATTTCACACATCCTTACAGCTAGAACTACCAAATTTCGTAAGAAGATAGCTACTAGCAACCCCCAAAAAAATGAATCAAAAATTTTGGAGCCACGCCCCCATCCCGCCCCCCCCGCAATTTAAAGTCAAAAAAGCCTATATCTCCCTCAGTTTTTGAGCTATAGCCACCAAATTTGGTGCCAAGATAGGTGATGATGACCCCCCAAAAACTGCATCAAAAGTTTGGATGCCACACCGATACTGCCCTAGCCGCCCCCATCCACCCCAACGCTTCGTCGAAAACGGGAATGCGTGTATCTTCCAGAGTTGTGGAGCTAGAGCCTCCAAATTTGGTGGGAAGATAGCTGGCAACGACCCCAAAATTTGCATCAAAGTTTTGGGCCAAGCCCACCCATTACGCCCCCAGCCCCCGCATTTTGAAATCAGAAATGGCTATATCTCCCACAGTTTTTGAGCTATAGCCACCAAATTTGGTGCCAAGATAGGTGATGATGACCCCCTAAAAACTGCTCCAAAAGTTTGAATGCCACGCCCACCAATACTGCCCTAGCCACCCCCATCCACCCCAATGCTTCGTCAAAAACGGGAATGAGTGTATCTTCCAGAGTTGTTTAGCTAGAGTCACCAAATTTGGTATATAGTAGATTACACAAAGACTAATCAAAATTTGGATGCCACGCCCACCCATACCCCCCCAACCCTTTCCCTTTTTTAAATTTAGAGAATTTGGTAGGAAGATAGCAATTGACATTACACAAAGATCTGCAACAAAAATTTTGATGACACAACTACCCATACCGCCCCCAGCCCCCCCTTTCACCACCTTTTACAAACTTTGAGCTAGAGTCACCAAATTTGGAAGGAATATAGCTGGTGGCATCCCCATCTGCATCGGAGAATCTTTAAGGCAGCGTACACCCCTGCCGCATCCGTACCCCTTTGCAATCAGGCCTCTTTTTTTACCGGTTTTAATACTGGTATCGAGTATGCCGCAGTCGGTTGCGTCCGACTGCAACGTTTCCACTTGTTATTTAGTAAGAACTGGATTAATAATTTAAACCTAGTTAATGTGCCGTTTCAATTTAGTTGTAAAGTGCGGTTAATTGTATTTTTTTATTTTTATTTACATGCAGGTTTTTTTGTTTTTTTTCTGTTTTCATTATTTATTTTAAGTAGCATAACCTTCGAACCAAATTAAATGAGGTAGGTGAAAGTGCAAATAATTATTTACGTTGACTTAAAATTATTACGAATCTTTCTAGGAAAGTTACTTTATATGCGCACTGTACGTTAATCTGCGCAAGCAGATGATCAAAACAAGAGACAAAAAAAAAGTCATAAAACTCGATCGCGGCATTGAAGCAACGATAACGATAACGATGTTGTTGTTATAGATAACAAACAAGGCAAGCGCTAATTTATGCTTGTGATCACTTTTACTTTAAGACTTTATTTTTATTGGACAACAAGAACAATAGAAATTATAATAAATTAGCACTCACCAATATCCAGAAGCGATGTTGAAAGCCTTCCCATGCTGTCTGCTGTTGTTTTTGTGGTTTCTTTTTTTTTGGGTTTAAAATTAATTGCAAATAATTATAATTTCATGTTCATGTTGTTTGCCGATTACCATTTGTATGTAAGACTGAAGCTTGTTCTTGCACATATTCTCTTTTAATTTGTTTGTTAAGTTTCGTTTTTCTTTGTTTTTCTATTTTACCGTAAATGCAATATCTTAAAATTTATTTTATTTATTTTTGGGTTTTCTTAACTTTTTACAAGGAATATTTAACCTACATGCACTTTTTCTTTTGCTTTTAATATTTTGTTTGGTGTTGTTTCGTTGGTTTGTTTTTGCATAAGTTAAACACAATTGTACATATGCGATTTTGATGGCTCTTGCCAATTAACAAGGTATTTTAATTGTTCAAGTTAAGGGAAAGGAGTTTGTTTTATATTTTGGGACCACTTTCCTAAACTCTGCTGACTGCTCCGATTCGCTTTTTTAATATGCACCTGCTCTGCATTCCCTGCTCTATCTCCAGACTGTTGGTGCATTTTCTTAATGCCTGAGGATGTCGTTGATAAGGTACTGCAGCCGCAGCACAAGAAGAAAATCGCCGCTTACTGCTGCAGATCGATAGAGGAAATTCTTGATCTTTTCTGGCAGTCGAAGTGATCTCTTTTCGCATCAAGTGGGTAATGTGGCGTTTGACCAAGATGGTCCGAAACTGATTTGTTTCACAAAATGTTCCAAAATATAGTGGGGATCCGTCGTCCAACGCACGCCCAAAACCATTTAAAATAATTTAAAACGTTTTGCGTTTTGATGCCGGAGCTTGGCGTGGATTAAGTTTTCAAAAAAAAAAGTGCAAGAGAGCGCTCGCAAGCTTAAGTCGAGCTTATATAGGCCAAACGGCCGGAAATGCAAAACTCTCAGAGAGCCGAATTAAGCTGTGAGCGCAGGTGCAGGGTTGTAAATAATAGTCGCACATTCAATGAAAATACTGAAGGCAACTAGTATCGACATCAAGAAAAATACTGATTTTCAGTAGACTTCGAAAATATACTACTAATGATCGTTATGTTTAAAAAAATAATTTATTTGTGCAAAATGGATACACTACAAAGTATGGATGAGCTGATGATAGTGTAACGGACAACGAAGTACGCGCTGTCTTCAACGGCTGATCTCGTCGGCTAAGTCGAGGGTACAAAAAGAAAGAACCGAGTGTAACGCTGCTCCAGCTCTATTCTTTGTATACTCGTTACCGAAGGAAAAGAGTATATTGGTTTTGTGCAATGTCCGTCATGGTGTACACCCGTCCGTACGTCTGTCCGTCTGTATGTTCGCAACTTTTTTCCACACTCCTTCAAGCTAGAGACTTGAAACTTTCCAATTCTCTTTATCTATGGGATAGTAAATTAAAGTGTCAAGATGGGGGTTCTAAGTTAAACTAAAGATAAATCGATAAATTCGATAGCTCAAAACCGATAAATCCACATATTTCGCACATCTTTACAGTTAGAACTACCAAATTTATTAAGCAGATAGCTACTAGCAACCCCCAAAAATCTGCATCAAAGATTTGGAGCCACTCCCACCCATTCCGCCCCCCTTTCCCTACCATTTACAAACTTTGAGCTAGGGTCACCAAATTTGGTATGAAGATAGCAATTGACATCCCACATGGATCTGCGGCAAAAATTTGGATGCCATTAACACCCATACCGCCCCAAGCCCCTTTTTCCCCACTTTTTACAAACTATGAGATGGAGTCACCAAATTTGGTATGAAGATAGCAATTGACATTCCACAATGATCTGCAGCAAAAATTTGGATGCCACGCCCACCCATACCGCCTCCTGCCCCCCTTTCCACAACTTTTACAAACTTTGAGCTAGAGTCACCAAATTTGGAAGAAAGATAGCTGGTGGCATCCCCATCTGCATCGATAAATCTTTAAGGGAGCGTACACCCCTGCCGCATCCGTACCCCTTTGCAAACAGGCCTCTTTTTACCGGTTTAAATACTGGTAACGAGTATACCGAAGTCGGTTGCGTCCGACTGCAACGTTTCCACTTGTTATATGTAAATTCGCGTACTATTTTACCGGGACAGGGGCAAAGGGGATGAATTAAGATAAGAGGGATTCGGAAGGAAGCTCGAAAAATTGTGTGTTTTTAGGTGCGGCTGAAAAATAATCTAGACCCAATGTAGGCTATGGCGAAGGCGGCTGATACCATTGCACAAGGTGTTAAAGTTCATACGCCTACCCTACCAAGATCCTTACAATGGCCAACTTTATATACATCGATTCAGGATCCTTAAAAGCAGTTATGGTAGCTATCGCATCTAGTTTAAGCTAGACATGGTTCCAAAAAACAAATGTAAATTAAGCAGACATTATGATATTCTCAACACAAATACTTTGACTGGTTTAACATACGACCTAACATAACTGCTAACCAAATCAATAGACTAAACCAGTTATAATACAAAAACAGCAAGTCCTTAGAGCGGCTTAAATAAACAATAATCGGTTATAAGAATAATGTATAAATATGAAATAAATATGAACATGCATATGGATAACTTTATACCTACCTACGTTAGTGCCCATTTACACGCTGAAGTTTTTTCATTAATTTTTTATTCATTCCGTTTTGAAAGTTCTTCGGAATTCAGGTCGCATTTACACGCTGAAGTTTTTCAGTGAAATGTTTCCTTTGAAAATGCATTTCTGGTTTTTAATCTATAATCGATATACTTTAAAGCCATCGATTGTTTTATATGTAAACAACAGCTGATTGAAATTAATTAGAGTGATAATTGAAATAAAATGGATACGTTAAGTGAATTAAAGCCCAACTAAACGATGCTTACGTGCATGCAGAGCCGCTGCACGCAAAGTTTCCACATATGCTACGTCGTGTATCCGCCCAAACGATGCTTATGCACGGGTTCGTTCAGTTTTATTTTTTAACGAATGCATAAGCGCCGCATGCATAGTTTCACTGAATTGAAATCATGCAGCAATGCATTGGGCATAGAGTTGTCGCAGTCTTTTTATTGTATGGAAAATATTTAAAAAAAATTGTTAAATCTTCATTTTATTGTTTATAAACACATTGATATAATATACTAGATATATGAAACATGTGTTATCTTTATTTTTAACATAATATTACATAAAATGTTAACATATATTTTTTAATGGAATAAAAATAAAACATGTGGCAACAATGTTTGGCAAAAAGAAAGAAGAAGAACAGACAAAGCACTTAAGCAACGTATGGCTATAGACGTTGATGCATAATGCTTAAGCATGCATTTCGTTCATTCTTGCAGCGGCTCTGCATGGACGAAAGCATCGTTTGGTTGGGCCTTTAATTAGTGCAACAGCTATGGTGGTTGATGAAACCGATTTTGATTGTGAAGAAGATGTGGAGATCGTTTTAAAATTGCTGGATTGTTGCAAAACTGCGGCAGCTCAATTAATTCACACGACCAAAACATTTTTTTACTTCACTTTAACGCCAATGTTTTATAGTGCGATATGTGAATATCGATAGCTTGATTAATCACATGAAACACTGTGTGTCTGTCTGTGCAACTCTGTGTTTACATTCTATCGGAATAAGGCAAAGCAAAATTAGAAAAAAATTCACGACTTAACAAGTAGTGAATTTTTGCTTGAAATTTTACCCCTCTACTCCCCTTGCCAACAAACAAAAGATTCAGAGAGAAAATTCACGAAAAAACTCCAGCGTGTAAATGGGCACTTAGTCATTATAACATAAAATGCGTGACGTTAATTTATTATTAAGTCGTCGTTAATTATGTAAGTAAGAGCAAATTAAAAGTAAAATAAAATAACTTTTTCGAGTTAGGCTTCGGCCACGCACTGAGCGATTAGCGACTGAGCGACGCTCTCTCGAGCGACGTCAGCGAGCGATCGCTCTGAGTGAAGTGGCCACATGTCGAGCGACGTCGCTCAGGTTGTTTACTTATTAAAATGCCTTGAACAGCCGAAAAAACTTTCAGCACAGATTTTCTGCATTGCGTTCATATAATCGCTCAGCGACGCACTAAAATTTAGAACCGATTCTAGCGCTTAGTCGCTCGTGATTTTCGCACGTCGCTCAACAGCTGCGTGGCTGCTCGTATGGAGTCTGATATGTTTTAATTTTTAACGTCGCTCGAGAGAGCGTCGCTCTGTCGCTCAGTCGCTAATCGCTCAGTGCGTGGCCGAAGCCTTAGTGTGATTGCATAGGCTGCAAAAACACATGTGTTCGAAAGCATTAGCGTTCCGACTCAAAGGTTATTAAAGAGAAGCTTTTGTCAAAGTAACATTAACGCACGGAACGGGAAGCTTTCACGTGGATATTATTAAAAGAATTAATTGATAAAAAGCGGTAACTTACAGCGGCATTATCCCACGCAGACAGAGCTTTCCTTGTGTGTTTGTTTTTTATCCGTCGCTGAAGCTCTGGTAAAAGTTAATGGATGAGAGAAGGGGGGTGAAGATATAGAGTTTTAGGCTCTCTTAGCACGTACTCTTTGTTTGTTTGCTTTTTTTTTTCTTGCACATCACCTGAAGATTTTGATCAAACTGCCGTAATGTGGGCTCTCCAAGTCAGTGTCCAATCCAGATGGACTCCAAAGTAGCAGTGCGATGTGAAGCTGTTAATAGCATTTCCGTCAAATATGAGACCTGTGCAAGTTCCGTGCCGCAGAGAAAAGGTGACACACTCTGATTTAGAACAGTTAATGGCCACATCCCATTTGACAATCCATCGCTCAATTGCATGCAGCCATTCCTGGACCACATTGGAGACAGTTTTCAGTGATGAGGGAGACGCGAGCATGGCGGTGACATCAGCGTAAGTGGCCAGGAACAGCTGAGCCGGGTAGGCTTCATCGGTGTTGTTAACGGGGTATGGGATATCGGCGGTATACAGGGTGTTCAAGAAGGGTCAAAGCGTACTTCCCAGTGGAACCCCTGAATGTTTCTGATCCAGGCAGGACCGAGAGTCTCGTACTGCAACGTTGAAGGTCCGATCAGCATTAAAGGATCTCAGGATGACGCAATGGGGTGCAAGAAGGAAATCTTTCATCTTTCAATGCACCCATCGTAGATCATGTTGCTGCAATTATTGTTGGCAATCCAACTACATCACCAGATATTGTCGTTCAGCGAAGAAACAATATCATGCATCGTGTATTATGCTTGGTTAAGTCAACGAGCAATTCTGCTGCAAACAATAATGATGTAAATGCACCGAATTTCGCCATTCAATCAAAAATTGCTGGCGATTTGGTGACATACAAATCCGTTGATTCCATTACAAATCCCAATGATGTAGTAAATTATCCAACGGAGCTTTTGAACTCTCTGGATTTACCAGGATTTCCACCACATAACTTGCAAATCAAAAATTTTTTAGTTATTATGATATTGCGTAATTTGAATCCACCACGACTTTGCAACGGTACTCGACTTGCGGTGAAAAGACTAATGCCGAATTTGATTGCGGCAACCATTATTAACGGAAAGTACGCAGGTCAAAATGTATGTATTCCTAGAATACCAATGATTCCTACTGATCTTCCGTTTGACTTCAAACGATTGCTATTTCCGGTTCGCCTTGCGTTCGCAATGACAATTAACACGTCGCAAGGCCAATCGCTTAGTGTTTGCGGGATAAATTTAGAAATTCCTTGTTTTTTCACATGGGCAGCAATACGTTGCGTGTTCACGAGTCAGACCAAAAAACAAAAAATGTGGTTTACCAAAGAGCACTTCAATGAAACGGATAATTTGCGGACACGAATAACGCTTCGATTCAGTATTTACTTTGGATTCACTTTAATTTTTTACTTCAATTCAAAACAAGTGGAAACAATGCAGGGGGACGCAACCGACTGCGGCATACTCGATACCAGTATTAAAACCGGTAAAAAGAGGCCAGATTGCAGAGGGGTACGGATGCGGCAGGGGTGTACGCTGCCTTAAAGATTTTCCGATGCAGATGGGCATGCCACCAGCTGTCTTCGTTGCAAATTTTGTGACTCTAGCTCAAGGTTTGTAAAAGGTTGGTGAAAGGGGGGCTGGGGGCGGTATGGGTGAGCGTGGCATCGAAATTTTTGATGCAGATCTTTGTGGAATGTCAATTGCTATCTTCATACCAAATTTGGTGAATCTAGCTCGAAGTTTGTAAAAAGTGGAGAAAGGGGGGCTGGGGGTGGTATGGGTGGGCGTGGCATCCAAATTTTTGATGCAGATCTATGTGGAATGCCAATTGCTATCTTCATACCAAATTTGGTGACTCTAGCTCGGAATTTGTAAAAAGTGGGGATAGGGGGCTGGGGGCGGTATATGTGGGCGTGGCATCCAAATTTTTGATGCAGATTAATGTGGAATGTCAATTGCTATCTTCATACTTAATTTGGTGAATCTAGCTCGAAGTTTGTAAAATGTGGTGAAAGGGGGGCTGGGGGTGGTATGGGTAGGCGTGGCTCCAAAATTTGTTTCTGCAGTTTTTTGGGGCTTGCTAGTAGCTATCTTCTTACCAAATTTGGTAGTTCTAGCTGTAAGGATGTGCGAAATATGTGTATTTATCGTTTTTGAGTTATCGAATTTATCGATTTGCCAGCCCCCCAGTTATCGTAGAACACTTTAATTTACTATCCCATAGATAAAGAGAATTGGAAATTTTAAGTCTCTAGCTTGAAGGGTGTGGAAAAAACTTGCATACATACGGACGGACAGACGGTCAGACGTACAGACACCATGACGGACATTGCACAAAACCAATATACTCTTTACCTTTGGTATCGAGTATAAAAATTCAACTAAATTACACTTCATTTTTGTAATCGAATTAAATTCATTACTGTTGTAAAATGAAATCAAATTTTTTTTAAAAACGAAGCCATCTGGTGGCGAAACGGAGTTCGCCGTGTTTGCTAGTCTTGTATAAAAGACCCTCATGCCATACCCTATCAAACGCTTGGTGCACGTCTGAAAAGACACCGACAGTTTATAGCTTATGCTCAAAGCAGTGTATCACCTTTCACTTGTTCAGGGCAACCATGGGACTTCCTGAAGCCAAATTGGTGTTGTGGAATAAGGTCTACTACCTATGGCAGTTCCATGAAACGGGTTAGCAAAATTCGCTCAAAAACCTTAGAGAAGGCGGTATGAATCAATCTTTGTCTGTGACTTTCCGACTGGAGACGTCCGTTATATTGAAGGTCATGATGGTAGAGGACAATTGCGAAGCGAAGCATTTTGTCAGTGTGACTCAGAACAAGTGATTGGAACAACCAACGGCTGTCTCTTGATACTCTTGTGAGCCTCCATATTGAGAAGTCACTGTTATGATCTGGGGCACCAACCTCTAGCAAGTATCCAGATTTCCTTGTCGGCTCTTGGCTAGCAAAAGGCGCAGTCTATTAGTGATGCTTGAATATTGCTGCTTAGCGCTAAGATCTCCTGTCGCAATATATTGTTTTTTGAGGCGCCTTTTATGGGTGAGCAGTGTGGTCGGGTGACAGCTCTGTCAGCACTTAAATATGGATTTGGTGCTGCCTGAAGCATTTGGAGATCCCGAAATCAATGGCCTTTGGAATGGCACCTGCACGATAGGGGTAGCAAGTAGCTTGTCCCGTTGCGACGATGTAAATTCCTTCTTCCGCCAGTGCAGAAACAGCACCCTGCCTCTGGTACACATCCTGTAGTTTCTCGACCATCTGTGTTTTGCGTTCCAGTCACCTGCCGCAAAAAACTTTGTGCCGAATTGAGTGATGAACGGCGCAACGACAGCCTCCGTCCACCTGAAGGCAGGAAGGCAGTAAACTGAGGCATTATTAAAGTTTCCTCTGCTTGCAGTCAGCTGGATAACTGTTGCCTGAATATGATTTTCTGACAGAGTGGAGAAAGGTTAATAGGAGATGGTTAATCTAACAAGGATCACCGCACCTCCGTGTTGGCTGTCATCAGGGTGATTGGAAGTATGTAGGGTAAAACCGAAGATATTGAAGGTAGACCGGGAGAAGAACAGGTGGATGTCGATATCGTGAAGCTCAATGAAGGCGAGGATCTCATTGGTCTTCGAGGAGGCCCCATTGGCATTCCAGGCTGCTATCTTAAGAGGACCCATTTTGAACAGCAGAAGAGAAGGTGCATTAAGGTTTAAACTGGCGACATCATCCTGTCAATCCTAGTAAAAAGCTGCTCCAGCTTGGCATCTAGTTTGGCGCTTGCATGAGGGACAGTAGTGGTAGGGGGGTTCTCTGCCTTTTTTAAAGGCTGAACAACTGGCTGGTTGCCTCTAACGACGATTGCAAGTGATAGCATTCTAAGGCTGTAGGCGGAGGGCCTAGGTTGATGAGTGTGGGACCAGTTGCGGTGAGTTCGTTGGCCTTCAGTTGGTACTTACGGTTAGAAGCCTCTTGTAGGTACTTTTTGCAACCCTTAAAATTAGCTGCATTAGGCTTGTCGCAATGATAGCAGCGTCTGGCACTCCGGGGTGATTATCTCCACATTCTCTGCATATAAAGTTTCGAGAACATTATGCCTTGGTGTGACCATAGCCTTGACACCTGTGGCATTGTACAGGCTCAGATTGCTTTAGCGGTTTCTCCCAGGTCACTCTGTCCCTGCAGACAACAATAATGTTCTTAACAAGCTTATTGTTGTCCGCCTTTTTGAGATCAATGAAACTCATATTAAGAGGGAGTGAGGTCGCCTTATTGCGCGGGGTATGTATCCGTACAACGCAATGGCTTTCATTCTGTGGGGACACGACGATATCATTCGATGGAGCTCCGTGGTGGATGTTGCGCATTACAATTCTGTTAGGCCGGTTTTCCGGTAGCTGATGGTGATGGAACAAAGTTCCTTTCTCCTGAAAATGTTTCGTTAGAGTTGCTGCATTGAACAGCGCATTCTCCCGAATTCAGTGCCTTGATCGTGTAGGAGTCTTCTACAAGAGCGTCTAGCTCGCTGCGAAATGCACTTAAATTTACCAAACTGGGAAACATCACTTTGGGCCTGCTGGCTATTGGTTTGGTCTCGCTTTCCTTGCGGCACGACTAAGAGCAGTTTTTGACGAACAGGGCTCGTCTAGAAGTATGTATCTATTTTTCTAAGATCCTACTATAGATTAGAACCTTGAGATAGTTGGATTGTTGGCTCAAAACTTCTAACTAGCACTTGAACCAGACAGACGGTGAGCTTCTAATCAAATAGAAGATGTTCTTTGATGACGTGGCCGCAGGGCATTGGTGTCACGTTTTGGGTGAATTCACACTAGTTAAATGAAAATACAACACTTCCACTTTGATATCACTAATAGTGACTCGAAGGTCACAGTTTGTGCCACAGTTGTGGGCTTTGATCATTAACGGTAAATATGTTAGTTTTACCGCGTGAGTTACTCAAATGCGTGCTGCTCAGCGGACGCATACATAGCAGGCTTGACAATTAAATACATTCGAATAAATTCATGCAGTTCTTTTATAGGTTGTGCGTATATTGATGCTCATTTCTTTTGACTTTATAATTTACAATATTTTAGTTCACAGATTTAAACTTTTGGGAATTTCAAACAACCTTGTTCTTTAAATCAAAAACTACTTACTACCTATGTTTAGCAATGCGTTTCAGCTGCTGGTTTTGTGTAAATGTATGTTGTAAACAGGAGGAAGCAATTCCAAACTTATAAAGTTTATAAATAGTTTTAATCAATATCAAAAGCCGAGTATATATTGCCATGTCCGTCTGTCTGTCCTTCTATATGAATGCGTCGATCTAGGAGACTATATGAGCAAGAGACTTCGAACTTTGAATTTTAACATTCTTCAACTTAATGATATAAACGATATATTTTTGATTAGCATCAGCAGACGAGTTTATACAGCCATGTCTGCCTGAACATCCATTTGTCCGTCCGATGAATGATAGCGGCGTTCTATTCGTTTTCAAACTATAAATATACTAATGCAACACCGCAGGTATTAAAGTTTTGTTAAGAATGCATTGCCGCAAAAGTGCAGGCATGACCGTTAAACGTGTGTGCCCCTAAAAAACATTGAATGAACATATAGGAGCCTATTTTTTTATTCTACTTATAGATATATTTTTTAAGAAAAGAATAGAATAAAAATGTTACTGTTTGCTTTGCGGTTGGCCAGGGAAATCAATATAAACGAACAATCCATTTTTTCACTATATCTGAACTTTGATAGAAAAAAAAATTATATCATATTATAGCGGCCACTTTTTTACTCGTTAACAAAGGTAAAGAGCAAATTGGGTTTGTACAATGTCCATCATGATGTCTGTCCGTCTGACCGTCCGTATGAACGCAACTTTTTTCCACACCCTTCGAGCTAGAGACTTGAAACTTTCCAATTATTTTTATTTATGGCATAGTATATTAAAGTGTCAAGATTAGGGCTCTACAATAACTGGAAGGCTGGCAAATCGATAAATTTGATAACTCAAAACCGATACATCGACATATTTCGCACATCCTTTTAGCTAGAACTTCCAAATTTGGTAAGAAGATAGCTACCAGCAACCCCCAAAAATCTGCATCAAAAATTTGAGCCACGCTCACCCATTCCACCCCAAGCCCCCACGCATTTTGAAGACAAAAAAGCCTGTATCTTCCACAGTTTTTGAGCTAAAGCCACCAAATTTGGTGCCAAGATAGGTGATGACGACCTCCAAAAAACTGCATTGGATGCTACGCCCACCAATATTGCCCTAACCGCCCAAACGCTTCGTTAAAATCGGGAATGCCTGTATCTTTCAGAGCTTTTGAGCTAGAGTCACCAAATTTGATATGAAGATAACTGGTAACGACCCCAAAAGAACTGCATCAAATATTTGGATGCCACGCCTACCAATTCCACAAAGATCTACATTAAAAATTCGGATGCCACGCTCACCCATACCGCCCCCAGACCGCCTTCCTTACCTTTTACAAACTTTGAGCTACAGACTCCGAATTTGGTATGAAGATAGCAATTGACATACCACAAAGATCTGCATCAAACAGTTTATACGTTGCACTCGTACGCAATCGACTGCAGTATATTCGTTACCAGTTTTAAAACCGGTCAAAAGAGGCCTGATTGCAAAGAGGTACGGTTGCGGAGGGGTGTACGCTGCCTTAAAGATTCTCCGATGCAGATGGGGATGCCAACAGCTATCTTCCTTCCAAATTTGGTGAATTCAGATCAAAGTTTCAAAAAGGTAGGAGAAGAGGGCTGGGCATACAAATGTTTGATGCAGATCTTTGTTTAATGTCAAATGCTATCTTCATACCAAATTTGGTGACTCTAGCTCAAAGTTTAATAAAGTTTGTTGACGGGGGGCTGGGGGCGGTATGGGTATGCGAGGCATCTTAATTTTTGTTGCCGATCTTTGTGGTTTGCTATCCTTATAACAAAATTGGTGACCCTAGCTGAAAGTTTGTAAAAGACGTGGGAAGGGTGAATGGAGTGGTATACTGGGGCGTGGCATCCCAATTTTGATGCAGATTGGTGACTCTAGCTCAGCACCTCTGAAAGATACAAGCATTCCGGTTTTTAACAAAGCGTTGAGGCGGCTGGGGGTCACAATGGTGGTATGGAAGGGCGTGGTATCCAATGTTTTCATGCAGTTTTTTGGGTGTCGTCATCCCTTATCTTGGCACCAAATGTGGTGACTCTTGCTCAAAAACTGCGGACGTTATACACGTTTCTGAGCTTAAATTGCGGGAGGCTGGGGCGGAATGGGTGAGGGTTTCTCCAAAGTTTTTGATGCAGATTTTGGGGATTGTCAGTAGCTCTTCTCACCAAAATTCGGTAATTCTAGCTGTAAGGATGTGCGAAATAGGTGGATTAACCGATTTTGAGTTATCGAATTTATCGATTTGCCAGCCCCCCAGTTATTTATAGCCCCAACTTTTTCAAAATGTCAAGTCTCTAGCTTGAAAAGCGTCGAACAAAGTTGCGCTCATGTGGTCGGTGAGACGGACAGACACCATGACATTGTACAATGTCCAAACCCAATATACTCTTTAAATTCGAGTATAAAAATACAGAGTGCTAAACACTTTCAAAGCATTAAGGGTGAGACAAAATGATGACCACTTGAACATGTTAGCATCATTTTCCGATCCACTTTTTTCATCACGGCGTCATGTAAAAACACGAAAAGAGTTTTAATACATATATGTATTTATATTCAGGAATGATTAGGTTTTTAGATATACCTTCTGTAATAGATTCTGAGCAATATTTTACAAAAATTTAAAATTAAATTAATACAAAAAATTTATTTTAATATTTGTTATATTAATTTTAAATCACAAAAACCTTTAAAACCAAACATAAACAAGTGGAAACGTTGCAGTCGAACGAAACCGACTGCATTTTACTCGCTACCTGTATTTAAATCGGTAAAGAGAGGCCTGATTGCAATGGGGTACGGATGCGGCAGAAGTATACGCTATCTCAAAAATTATCTAATGAAATTAGGGATGCCACCAGCAATTTTCCTTTCAATTTTGGTAACTCAAGCTCAAACTTTGTAAAAGGTTAGGCAAGGGGGGCTGGAGGTTTTAGGTGGGAATGGCATCCAAAATTTTGCTGTAGATTTGTGATATGTCAATTGCTGTCTTCATACCAAATTTGGTGACTCTAGCTCAAAGTTAGTAAATGGTTGGGAAAAAAGGGCAGAATGGGTGGGCGTGGCTCCAAAACTTTGATGCAGATGGGGGTCGTTGCCAGCTATCTTCCTACCAAATTTGGTGGCTCTAGCTCCTCAACTCTGGAACATACACGCATTCCCGTTTTTGACGAAGCGTTGGGGCGGATGGGGGCGCTAGGGCAGTATAGGTGGGCGCGGCATCCAAACTTTTGATGCAGTTTTTGGGGGGTCATCATCACCTATCTTGGCACCAAATTTGGTGGCTATAGCTCAAAAACTGTGGGAGATATAGGCTTTTCTGATTTCAAAATGCGGGGGGCTGGGGGCGGAATGGGTGGGAGTGGCTCTTGGGGGTTGCTAGTAGCTATCTTCTTACCAAATTTGGTAGTTCTAGCTGTAAGGATGTACGAAATATGTGGACTTATCGGTTTTGAGTTATCGAATTTATCGATTTTAAAGCCCCCTAGTTATCGTAGAACCCCCATCTTGAATTCACAACTTTAGTAAATGATGCTGTCCTCTCGAAAATGCAAACTGACGTCATTTATACAGACTTCAGTAAAGCTTTCGACACTGTACACCATGACCTATTACTTCTCAAGCTTGTCCGTATTGGTTTCCCTCCCTCACTTATATCTTGGATTTCTTCTTATTTAAAGGGTAGGACACAAAGAGTACTCCTAAGATTGGCTACCTCGAAAAAAGTTCATGTTACTTCTGGAGTACCTCAGGGTAGTCATCTTGGTCCTTTACTCTTCACTCTTTTTATAAATGATCTTCCCTCTGTTTTATCACATTCTCGCATTCTCATGTACGCAGACGATGTGAAACTTATTTTCTCCTACTGTAGTTCTCTAAATCATACTTGCTTACAAGATGATTTAAATTATTGAACTTTGGTGTAAGACTAATCAGTTGCTTCTCAATTGTTCTAAATGTATGTTTATGACTTTCAGCCGAAATAACCCTTTCATTACCAGCTACTCAATTGACAGTACCCCGTTGCAACGTATTTTTAAAGTCAAGGACCTTGGTGTTCTTTTTTACTCCAAACTCTCATTCGGCCTTCATATTTCTACTATTGCTAATGAAGCCAAAGGTGTTCTTGGTTTCATTAAACGTTGGTCTAAAGAGTTTAACGATCCTTACGTTACGAAAACTCTGTACACTTCCCTTGTTCGCCATATCCTAGAGTACTGCTCTTGTATATGGAGCCCACAGTATAGAAATAACCAGGATCGTATCGAATCTGTTCAGAAGCAGTTTCTGCTTTTTGCCTTACGAGGCTTAAATTGGGATAGTAACCTTCGCTTGCCTTCATATTCCAGTAGACTTCTTCTCCTTAACCTCCCCTCGTTGAACAATCGTAGGATAGTCCTTGGTGTTGCCTTCCTGCACAAGTTGATTACTGGTGATATAGATTCTTCTTTTCTGTTAGGTCATCTCCATTTCTCTATTCCTTCCAGACCTACTAGAAACTTTCGCCCGTTATTTTTGAAAACTCGCACAACAGATTACGCTATGCACAGTCCATTTCGAGTTTTATGCGTCCAATTTAATAATCTATACCACGTGTTCTCTAATGAGTCCTCTCTCTCCTTAATCAAACCATTGCTTTCAGTTTATCTTCGCGAAGTTAATGACCGCTCTGAAACGGGGCTGAGCTTGCTGGACTGGCTAAATTTCTTTTACTCCATTGGTTCATATATATATATAAATATTTTTTATTCTATTTTATTTATTTATTTATTTTTATTTTATTTTAATTTTTTTTAACTTTTATTTTTAGTTTTCACCTTTAAATTTTTCTTTTCTATTTTCTACTAACATCTCTGTTTTAAGTATAGAGTCTATAATATCACTGACAGTTTTGGCTGTGGAAAGGGGCATAGCTGGCCGGACTGGCAAATAAAACACCCCCATCGGTCGGTGATGTTATTAGACATTTTTGTTCTCTGCCTAGGCTTTTTACTTCTACTATTTTCATAACTTATTTTTTATAAGTTGACTCTAGAATTGTCAACAACTTTCAATAAAATAAAAAAAAAAAAAAAAAAAAAATAAAAATTTACTATCCCATAGATAAAGAGAATTGGAAAGTTTCAAGTCTCTAGCTTGAAGGGTGTGAAAAAAAGTTGCGAACATACAGACGGACAGACGGACGGACATTGCACAAACCCAATATACTCTTAACCTTCGGTAACGAGTATAAAAATGGTCTCGTACAGCGTCAGTACCGTTCTAACATTTTCGGTATGGAGTTCTGTTCTCTACTGGACGTACGGTAGTGTTGAACAATGAAAATGTTAAAATATTATGTTAAAATGTTACGACAGTAAATAGCTTTAAGCAGCTATTTACGATTGTAAAAAAAGCAGCAATAAGTCGGACAAGAGCCGGCTTATACATTTTTTGGATTATATTAACAAAGTTGATCTAATTCAGTCTCCAATAGAGCCATACTTATTGTTTTGGCAGTCAATGCTGCTCAAGAAGTAATGAATAAAAATATATTAATTAATTAATAAGATACAATTTAAGTAACATATAAACTGGATTGTACTGCCACGGATCTATTACAGGGTATAGATCATTAAGGTGAATTTGCCTTGAGTCTTTTGAGTGGTTTCAGTTATGTTTAGCATAATCTTTGGTAATCTCAGCTCTGCTCATCAAATATGGGTTCACTAAAATGCAACCGCCAGCAGGGCGTTAGCTGTACTCAAACACAAAAGTAGCGCGCGTTGGGCGTGAATCAATATTTTGAATTCAAGTGTACAAAACACAGCTGCATTTCCGATTTATTAAGAGAAAGTTATTAGCCTACCGCCACAATATGTGATTTTTTCAACACTTGTTGTTACGGTCGTAAAACTCATGTGTACGGTACGGGAGCTGTACTGGGCTCATGCGTACAGGCCTTAAGGCAGTGGTGTCCAAACTCACAGAATGAAAGCGTTGCGCTTGTGTGCGAAGCAGCGAAACACGAAGGCAACGTGACGTTTTACTGCTTTACACTGAAAAAATAAAATGCGTGCGATCCAAGCATAAAAAAAATTTTAACATCAAAGATAAAGCGACATGCATCGTAATGGCACAATAAACATTGAGCTTTTTACCATCCATATTATCAATGAAAAATAATTCATTTTCCCAATTGACATCAAACATTTTTTTGCAATGCAGCATAGCGAATGACTGCGCGTTTGACTTTTGAGCTTCAGCCGAACACATGAGTCGAGAGAGCAAATGCAACCGAACACGCGCATCGTAAGAGAACAAGCTGCTGAGCGTTCTATTTATAGAATACACATATTCTCTCTCTCTATACATGTGTCGGCTGCTACGCTGGCAGAATTTTTCTTGCCAACCACGCGTGGCTGCCTTTTCAAATTTTGGACACCACTGCCTTAAGGTCATAATTAATCTAACAAGGCTACAAATGTATCGATTCTTGCAGCTTGTGCATTAAAATGTTCTTTAAGAGTCTTAACTTAATGGGTCAAGTTTTGAATGATGTTTTGGAGACTTAGTAATAGAGCTTCTGTTGTGTTTGGTAAATTCGTTTGGCTTGGTTGCGAAATTGCCTGATCATAGTTAGTATATCCTGAAACTACGTTTTCGAAACTTATTTTATTATTTACTTGGGTAGATCTTATCGATATTCTATTTTGATTGCTTGTGTTTCTCTTGGCTCTTATCCTTTCTTGTAGACGTTTGTATTTCTCACATCCTTTATAGGATGCTGGATGTCCTGACTTATTGCACAGAACGCCGAAGAAGCTTTCCTTGTTGTCTTATTTTTCATAAATTGTCTTGCACTCCTTGGAGGGATGGCTGGATCCGCATTTTACGCATTTTGGTGGCAGGTAGCAGTTTGCAGCGTTATGAAAGAACGCCTGGCAATTTCTGCATTCAGCTATCTCGGGTCGTCGAAGGGCTTCCCATTGTATACAACGAAACAGAAGGTTGTTAATTTTTTAAATGTTAACAACCTTCTGTTAACTGAACAAAAAACATTGGAATAGGTTTTGTTTGTTGCACTTAAGATTTACTTGTTAATTGAGAGACTTTAATAAATTGTAGTTCTTCGCTATTGTACTTTGATAGCTTCTCAAAAGTAATTTCTGCATCAAAATAACCACCGAGACCTTTTAGTAGATAAGATTTGTTTTTCAAATATTTTGGGGTATAGGTGTAGAAATTCACTTTGGTTTTCTCGAAGAAAGCTTTTATTTTAATGTAAATGTTGAGATCATCTGCAAACAGCGTTTGTTGCTCTCATTATATACTTTGATTTTTTAGATTTATTTTCAGGCCTTTTGTTATAAATTGAATAAGAACATCCGAACCTACATCGTAAATAATTTTAAGCGGAATTTTGTATTCCCTGAACCCATAAAATGGGTAAAAAAGGTCTAATGGTTTTGTGCAAAAGTATGTAACAGGCAGAAGGAAGCATCTCCGACCCATAAATCATATATATTCTTGATCAGCATCGACAGCCGAGACGATATAGCTATGTCCGTCCGTCTGTCTGTCTGTCCGTCTGTATGAACGCATCGATCTCAGAGACTACAAGAGCTAGAGACTTCAGATTTTGAATATAAGTTCTTGTATACCATAAGCAGACAAGTTTGTTTCAAATTATCGATAACTATTCTGGTTTTCGATATACATATGCAATCGATAACAATAAAATATCGAATTTGAAATATGTAAAAATGGGGGTTGAAATAATGAGTAACGATAGAACTTTCCTGAAAATTTCGTCAAAATCGGTATATAAACACCGGAGATATCGCATTTAATCGATTGAATTTAAGTCAGTATTTATTGCAACCGACTAGAGCCTTCTTACTTGTTTGTTTTTATTAGTTTGATTGTCTGATTAGCTTTCTTGTTTTTATTGCTTGCGGAAGTGGCTCCTGAATTTCGTTATCGCCTCCCGTATGTTTTGTTTTTCTCCTTTCGATTATGTTCGAAATGATCTTTTGTTTATGCATATATTGCTCGAAGCTTTTGAGTATTTCACTGTCACATACCAGTTCTTTTCCATCGAGAAGAGCATAATAATTGTTTTTGAGTGTTTTAGCCGTTGGAGAATGGAGAAAATAAAATGGGCAATTAGAACCTACCAGCCTTACAAATCACCTGGTTTGGATTGCATATCACCGGTATTCCTGCAGCAGGGACAGGGAATTCTCTTACCCATTCTAAGGAAAATCCTGGTCAGTAGCCTAGCACTTGGTCATATACCAAGCACTGGCAGTAGAGCTAGGGTGGTCTTCATCCCCAACGTAGGGAAGACAGATACCACCAACCCAAAGTCCTTCAGACCCATTAGCTTAACATCGTTTTTGTTGAAAACGTTGGAGAAGCTAGTTGATTATAACATTAGGAGTACTCTGCTTACACAGAGTCCACTGCAGGCAACGCAGCATGCATACAGAATAGGACGGTCTACGGACACTGCCCTGTATGAGCTGCACCTTACTCTGCGGGCGGCTGTAGTAAATAAAGAAGTAGCAGTCTGTGCATTTTTAGACATTGAAGGTGCTTTCGATAACACATCACATTTTGCTGTCAAGGCTACCTTGAATAGAAGAGGGCTGGACAGTACAACTATTAGATGGATTTCATCCTTACTAGGATCCAAACAGGCTACGGCATCCATACAAGATAGTACCGTAACAGTAACAACCACAAGGGGCTGTCCACAAGGGGGGTTTTATCACCCCTCTTATGGAGTATACTAGTAGACAAATTATTAAGTAGACTCGACAACAGTGGTATCCAATGTCAGGGCTATGCAGACGACATTGTGATAATAGCTCGGGACAAGTATGAAGAAACTCTTTGTGACAATGTTCAACTGGGACTTAGGATCACGCATGATTGGTTTAGGGAGGTTGGTCCCAACCTACACTTTATAAAAACAATCATCGTTCCGTTCACCAGAAGATATGAGCTACAAAGGATGAGGGAGATTAGGCTCACAGGGAGTCCAATAGAAACAAGCAAGGAAGTTAAGTACCTTGGGGTTACTTTTGACAGTAAATTAAACTTTGGCACGGGTGAACTTCCCCTACTGGCACAGCCAAGGGACGAAATGAAAGCCGAACACATGTTCGGGCAAAAGTTTCAAGTTCACCTCTGTAACAAAACACTGTAACACACCATAAAATGGTACACCGATGGATCCCTAACGCAACAAGGCTCCGGTCTTGGTGCGGTAGGCTCTCGGCTATTGTACCACTAGCCCCCAGGTATTCACACTAGCATATTCCAAGCTGAGGTATGTGCAATCGGGAGGTGTGTGGAATTTAAGTTAAAGCGTAACTATCGGAATAGGGATAGCTAAGCAGCAATAATGGCACTAGTATCCAATGCCAGTGCCGCTAATGACATGCGCCTTCATGGAGTCCCATTTGTTGAGGGTGAGCAATTGCGGTCGGCGTTTAACTCGCTAGCTTTCTCGCTAGGATAAATTTACAGGGTCCAGGTACAGGGTTGTTGATCCTGTTATTATTATAAGATTTGATTGTCTCCGAGACAAAATCAACTTTCAACGCGCTGCTGCCCATTACCGGCGAACAAATCAAACGCAACTAACTCTTCTTCTGCTTGGCTTTGACACACGTGCAAATGCTCCCGTTTACCTAAACGAGCAGATTTCAAGAGATAATTATATTATCTTTAAGCAAGCTATGCAGATGAAGACCCGGAAGATCTTATCAGCTGTTTCTGCCCTCGAGCGCTCGTTCACGTTAGACGGAGTGAAGCGGCAGATGTTATCTGCGTTGACAGCTTACAAAAGCTCAATCGTCTGCGGGAGAGCGGGAGTGAAACAAGTGGTGTTGGGCTTGAGCTTTTTCGGTCTTAATTTAGTTTGCCCCTCCTCTCAGCCCTTCTTTAATATCTTTAATATATTTAATTGTTAACTTTATTTTCTCTTTCTTCTCTAACTTTCTATTCATTTGGTGTGCATTTCTATGGAAAAACATATTTCAATATTGATGGCCTCTAGCCTTAACTCCACAGCGAACAGCCATGCAATGATTAGGGTCCTAGGCAAATAGAAATTTGGGCTCAAGATTTTTCACATAAATGCTAAGAGCTTAGTAAATAAGATTGAAGAGTTTCGTTATCTGTTTGTTAATTCCCAAGTAGATGTTGTATGTGTGTCTGAATTTAGTAACATGTTAATTAACTGTGATGGTTATGATGTGTTTCGTTCTGATCGTCGTAGTCATGCTGGTGGTGTAGCTATTTATCTTAGCAATAGAGTAAGGGGTAAAGTTGTTCTTAAGCAGCCCAATGATAGCCTACTAGAATACATTTTTCTAGAATTAATTAATCCAATCTGTGATAAAGGCCTCGTAAAAATATAGACTGCTCAGACATAATTGACTTAATAGCTAACTTAACACTTAATTATACCGATATTATATTGGCAGGTGACATGAATAGTAATTTATTCACTGAAAGACACCTGGCGGATGATATGGTATCTCTCGGCTTAGTACTGGTGAACATTTCAACACCGACACATTTCTCCAAAACGACTAATACCTCAATTGACTTGTTTTTCGTTAATAAAAGGGAACTAGTATTACTTTATGATCAAATTTCTGTACCTGCTTTCTCAAAACATGACTTAATATTTTTGACGTATGACCTGCTTCTTAATTATTGTCAACAAACTATTTCATACCGGGACTTCAATAACATCGAATTTGCCAGTTTATACGATGATTGTTACAACTCTGATCTTGATCTCATATTTTCCTTCCCTGCAGTTGACACCCAAATCCATTATGTGCAATATTTCATCGACATGTTGTACAACAAGCATGTACCGATCAAAACTAAAGTTATAAAACCTTCAATAAAATCTTGGTTTAACAAAGATTTACAAAGTGCAATAATATTAAGAGATAAGGCATACAAGAAATGGCAGAGATACAAGACTGATCACTTACATAACTTATTTATTACCCACAGGCGATTTGTCAATGATTTGATTTATAGGGCCAAGCGTACTTATTTTACTAATAGATTTAAAAGGGCAATTGACAGCAGACAATGGAAAGATATTAAGAGATTGAGGATTAGGAAAGTTCAAACTGTGATAAATGATAGTATTGATGTTAATTGTTTAAATAATAAATTTGTTAATGTAAATGTCCCTGTATCTCTATGTAACCCCAATGTGAGTTCTGCGTCTTTTAACAATTGTCAAAACAGTTTCCATTTTAGTCCTGTGTATCAATGTGATGTGCTGCAGTCAATACAAAAAATCAAATCCAATGCTACTGGTTTGGACGATATTAACCCTAAATTTGTGAAACTGTTATTACCATTTATAATAGGCCACTTAACGCATATTTTTAATACTGCTATTACCACCTCTACATTCCCTAATGAATGGAAAATTGCCAAAGTTCTGCCTATTTCTAAGGCCAATGCTGACTTTCGACCGATATCCATATTGCCATATCTATCTAAAATTTTTGAGCATCTAGTCGCCAAACAAATTAACAATTTTCTAAACGCCAATAAACTTCTTGTCCACCATCAGTCTGGCTTTCGGACTAATTATAGTTGCACAACGGCGATTGTAAAAGTAGTCGAGGATATTAGGTTAAAAATGGACAATAGCGAGGTAACCTTATTGACGCTTCTTGATTTCAGTAAAGCTTTTGACACGCTGAACCACGACATACTACTCACCAAGCTATGTAGAATGTACAATTTAAGTACAACTGCCACCAAACTAATGTCCTCCTTTTTAAAGCAACGAAGAAAAGCCGTTGTTTCTGTGAACAAAATATTGGACCTGCTGATAGTGCCCTGTGGTGTTCCGCAGGGATCAATATTAGGTCCGCTTCTATTCTCTATTTATATTAACGATCTACCGTCATGTCTGTCTTACTGTAATGTTCATTTGTATGCTGATGATGTCCAATTGTATGTAAGTACCAAACTTAGTCAAATAAATAAATGTATTGATTTGTGTAATATTGATCTCTTAAGTGTTAGTAAATGGGCATGTGATAATGGTCTATGTATCAATCCGTCTAAGTCTAAGTGTCTTGTAATTTATTAGAAGAACCTAAATACTGAAAATTTTCCGAGGCTTAGTATAGATAATGTAGGAATTGAGTTTTTAAATAAGGCAGAAAATCTTGGCATAACCTTTAATAAGACACGGTCGTGGAATGACCATGTTAACAAAGCGGTGGGCAAAAGGTACGGCACACTTAGACAATTGTCAATAACCCAGCATTATATTCCTGTGCAAACAAAAATGATTATCGCTAAGGCAGTACTATTACCAATAGTCTTTTATGGGATTGAAATTTTTGGCAGCTGTGATGCTGTTAGTCAGCGTAGGCTCAATGTGGCTTTTAACAGTGTGGCTCGTTACGTGTATGGTCTGAAAAGGACGGACCACGTTACGGGCTATGCCAACAAACTGTTCGGCTTAAATTTATCGTCGTTGGTTAAGGTCAAATTTCTTATTTTTCTACATAAAATAATCTTTACACAAAAGCCTGAATATTTATTTGACAACATAAAATTTACTTCCTCCCACGGAGTAAAAAATCTTATTTGTCTGCGAACCAGGTTAGCATGTGCAGAAAAAAATTTTATATTCATGCTGTTCGACTGTGGAATAGTCTTCCTAATATGTTTAAATCCATAAGAGGCGCACACAAATTTAAACGTATGGTTATATCACACTTTAAAAATCTTAATCAATCCTAAAATTCAAAAATAAAACAAGTAAGAAGGCTCTAGTCGGGAGAGCCCGGCTAGAAGATACCCTGAACCCAGTTGCAATAAATAAATTAAATTTATAAAAGACTTTGGTAAACTGATTTAACTTCAATCGATTAAATTCGATATCTCCGGTGTTTCTTATCCGATTTGGACGAAATTTTCAGAAAAGTTCTATAGTTACCCATTATTTCAACCCTCATTTTTACATTTTCCAAATTCGATATTTTTTTGTTATCGATTCCATGTGTATATCGGAAACCAGAATAGTTATCGATAATTTGAAGCAATCTTGTTCTGCTCATGGTATAGGAGAATTTATATACAAAACCTGAAGTCTCTAGCTTTTGTAGTCTCTGAGATCCAGGCGTTCATGCTGACGGACAGACGGACAGACAGACAGACGGACAGACGGACGGACAGACGGACGGACAGACGGACATGGCTATATCGACTCGGCTGTTGATGCTGATCAAGAATATATATACTTTATGGGGTCGGAGATGCTTCCTTCTGCCTGTTACATACTTTTGAACAAAACCATTATACCCTTTTTTACCCATTTTATGGGTTAAGGGTATAAAAAATAAAAGAAATATATATATATACATATATGCATATACATAGTCTTAGTCCTAACTTGTATAAAAGTCATTCAATGTTTAATGTTCAAAAAATTTAATCTTACTGTTGAGAAGTAGCAAAAGTCACATTAAAGAAGACAACGAAGAAAAGACTATGAAGAAGTAACGGAACTAGCCGAACATTCCAGACGGGTCATTTTCACATTAATGCTATGCACTTCTCTTCTCATGTTCAGTTCATTCTAAGCGACGAGTGCGTGCAGACAAACTTATTTGATTAAACACAAGAACATTTACTTATACATAAAAACTACAAATCATCAGTCTTATTATTTAAACCATTTAAACTGCATAATCTAATAGGTTATGGGCCCAGGCATAATAAAAACAAGTGGAAACGTTGCAGTCGGACGCAACCGACTGCGGTATACTCGATACCAGTATTAAAACCGGTAAAAAGAGGCCTGATTGCATTAGGGTACGGATGCGGCAGGGGTTTACGCTGCCTTAAAGATTTTCCGATGCACCGGCTGTCTTCGTTGCAAATTTGGTGACTCTAGCTCAAAGTTTGTAAAATGTGGGGAAAAAGGGGCTGGGGGCGGTATGGGTGGGCGTGGAATCTAAATATTTGATGCAGATGTATGTGGAATGTCAATTGCTATCTTCATACCAAATTTGGTGACTCTAGCTCAAAGTTTGTAAAAGTGGGGAAAGGGGGGCTGGGGGCGGTATGGGTGGGCGTGGCATTCAAATTTTTGGTGCTTATCTATGTGGGATGTCAATTGCTACCTTCATACCAAATTTGGTGACTCTAGCTTAAAGTTTGTATAAGGTGGGGAAGGGGGGGCGGAATGGTTGGACGTGGCTCCAAAACTTTGATGCAGATTGTTGGGGGTCGTTTCCAGCTTTCTTCCTACCAAATTTGGTGGCTCTAGCTCCACAAATCCGGAAGATACACGTATTCCCGTTTTTGACGAAGCGTTGGGGCAGATGGGGGTGGCTAAGGCGGTATTGGTGGGCGTGGCATCCAATCTTTTGATGCAGTTTGTTGGGGGTCATCATCACTTATCTTGGCACCAAATTTGGTGACTCTAGCTCAAAAACTGTGGGAGACATAGGCTTCTTTGACTTTAAAAGGCGGGGGGCTGGGGGTGGAATGGGTGGGCGTGGCTCCAAAATTTTTGATGCAGTTTTTTGGGGGTTGCTAGTAGCTATCTACCCACCAAATTTGGTAGTTCTAGCTGTAAGGATGTGCGAAATATGTGGATTTATCGGTTTAGAGTTATCGAATTTATCGATTTTCCAGCCCCCCAGTTATCGTAGAAACCCCATCTCGACACTTTAATTTACTATCCCATAGATAAAGAGAATTGGAAAGTTTCAAGTCTCTAGCTTGAAGGGTGTGGAAAAAAGTTGCGTTCATACAGACGGACAGACGGACAGACAGACAGACGGACAGACACCATGACGGACATTGCACAAACTCAATATACTCTTTACCTTCGGTATCGAGTATAATAATAAAGTGCTTTGGTTTGTGAAAATAATTACATATGTACATATTTATTTTTTGTACATTTAGCGTTAAACATTTTTGATTTATTTGTTGTTGTATATACATGTATAAAAATTATTGTGTAAACATACATAAATAAAATATAAATAGTATTTTTAAAGTTGTAACTGTTGATTTGTTGCATTACGCAGTATGGCAACTTAAACCTGATAGTTTTGTATATAAATTTATTTGCAATAAAGTGGCAATAATCCAGCATTTTGTGTTGAAATGTGGCTATATTTGCATTACCAGCTGATTTTTAATTCAACTTGTCATGCAAGAAGTATATACATAAATATATTAAACTAATTAAAAAATATTTATTTATACATATTATTAAAGCACAAACTATAAATATAAACAAACTGGAAAACAGATCAATGCTACATGATTACAATATTCATTTAATTTTTTGCAATATTGCCATTTGCGATTTTTAGCAATGCAACTTTAAATGAATACCACGAATATCTACACAATTCGAATTTCATATTGCCAGGGAGTCTCAACAAAAAGAACTGAAATTCAATTCTAAGAAAGGCACACAAGCGACACGAACGAGGAGGTGTAGAAAGAAAGAATAAAATTGAGTGAAACGTTGTTGGGCAGAAAGGCTGCAAAGTTGAGTGGCAAATTGACAATAGTTGGCAATTCGAGAATAGTTGAAACAAATAACAGTTGGCAAGTCGAACATTATTAGCAAATTGAGTGAAATAGCAAGAAGCAATGGAAAAGGGAAAGAGGAATATTAAACCATTTGATGGTGATAAATATTCAATATGGAAATTCCGGATTAGGGCGCTTTTAGAAGAAAATGACTTGTTGGGTGTTATTGACCAAGAACCTGGAAAGAGATAGAGGCATATAAGAAAGGAGATAGACGTGCTAAGAATATCATTATTGAATATTTAAGTGACTCATTTCTTGTGTTTGCAAATTCTGAAAAAAGTGCCAAAGAAATTTTAAACGATCTGGATGCCATTTACGAGAGAAAAAGTTTAGCTTCCCAACTTTCTTTGAGAAAGCAGTTACTGGCACTGAAATTAAAAGGCGACTTTTCGCTCGTTAGTCATTTTCATACATTTGATGATTTGATCACTGAACTTATTTCATCAGGAGCGAAAATTGGTGAAATGGACAAAATCTCACACCTTCTGTTAACTCTTCCTTCGAATTATGACGGGGTCATTACGGCAATTGAAACTTTGGCTGAAAGCAATTTAACGTTAGCTTTTGTTAAAACTCGTCTGTTAGATCACGAAATAAAAATAAAAACCATTAGTAAAGATACAAGTGTGAAAGTTTTGCAAGCCGTACATTTCAAGGAACAAAAGGAAAACAAAATGAAATTTATCAACAAGCAAAATAAAAAGGTTTTTAAAAATAAAACAAAGCAAAGACCTAAGTGTTACCACTGTGGGAAACTTGGTCACGTGAAAAAGGATTGTTTTGTTTTTAAAAGATCCAACACTAATCAAAACATAAATAACAATAATAAAGAGAAACAAGCTCAAGTTGCAACAGCTCAGGTAGATCGTGGATTTGCATTTATGATGAGCTTCGGATCATTTAATAAAAGAAAAAGTCTTGTTTGCCGATTATGTTAATTTGGAAAACCCTATGGAAATTGCATTTGCCAAACAAGGAGAAAGTATCCATGCAACAGCTAAAGGTATTGTTCAGCTAAAAACTCAAGGTAATGAGATAACACTGGAGGATGTGCTATTTTGCAAAGACGTCCCGCATAATCTATTATCTGTGCGAAAAATGCAAAATGCTGGGATGACTGTAGAATTTAATTCTGAAGGTGTAAAGGTCACCAAGGATGGTCAATTAGTATTCACTGGAGCAAGTGAGTATAATGTCCCATTTGTTAAATTTGAAATAAATAACAAAGCATATGCATGTAATTTGAAATTAACAAGTGCTGAAAGTCGATTGTGGCATGAAAGGTTGGGCCACATAAGTGTTGGCAAATTTAAAGAAATAAAACTTAACGATATGTTTGAAGATACTAGTTTATTAAATAAGGTAGATGAAAATAATGAACTATGTGAAGCTTGCGTTCATGGAAAATTATCGAGACTTAAGTTTGAAAAATATAAAAATAAAGATTTCATTAACAGGCCCTTATTTGTTATTCATTCTGATATCTGTGGTCCGATAACACCGTCTACAATCGATAATAAAAATTATTATGTAGTGTTTATCGATCAGTACACACACTATTGTGTGACTTATTTAATAACATATAAATCAGATTTGTTTTCGGTTTTTAAAGATTTTGTTGCCAAAGGAGAAAGTCATTTTAATCTAAAAATAGTAAATCTTTATATTGACAATGGAAGGGAACATTTGTCTAACGAGATGCGTGAGTTTTGTTCTGAAAAAGGTATCAGCTATCATTTGACTGTTCCTCACACTCCACAGCTTAATGGTGTTTCTGAACGAATGATTAGAACAATCACAGAAAAGGCTCGTTCCATGATAAATGGAGCCAAACTGAATAAAAGGTTTTGGGGCGAATCAGTTTTAACTGCAACTTATTTACTAAATAGATGCCCAACTAGAGCTTTAAAAGATATTAGGAAAACACCATTTGAAACGTGGAATAATAAAAAGCCTGTTTTGAAATATCTTAAGATATTTGGCTCAACTGTATACGTTCTTAACAAAGTAAGAAAACGAAAGTTCGATGAGAAATCGATTAAATGTATACTAGTTGGATATGAACCAAATGGTTTAAAGCTGTGGAATGTAGAATCAAGGAAGTTTATGACAGCTAGAGATGTTGTGGTGGACGAAACAAATATGTTAAATTCAAGGTCTGTAGAAGACTGTACTTTACATGACAGACTGGAACAATTAAAAGATTCTTGTTTGGAAAATGAAAGCGAAAAGCAGGAAGTTGATTTTCAGGGTGCAAACACTGAAAATGTAGAGTCTTGCTATACATTACCAGAAATGGAAAGTATTGAAACTGTTAATGACAGTTCAGAAACAATTATACAGCCTTGTGAAAATTCCACAAATCTGGAGAATACCGATCCAGTCGTAGTTACTGGTGAGAACAAAGAAATCAGACGCAGTGAGCGATTAAAAGACAAACCTAAAATTTCCTATAGATTATTAGAAAAATGTTTAATGAATTCTTATACTTATTTTTAATGATATTCCAAATTGTTTTGAAGAAATTAAAAATCGGGATGATAAGATTAATTGGGAAAAGGCAATTCAAGATGAATTAAGTTCTCATTCAAAACAATACATGGTCTTTGGTACAAAGGCCTCAAAACAAAACATAGTTGATTGTAAGTGGGTGTTTACTATTAAACAAGATGAATTCGGCAACTTAGTCCGATATAAAGCAAGACGAGGCTTTACGCAAGAGTATCTAACGGATTATGAAGAAACATTTGCACCAGTTGCACGTATTTCTAGTTTTCGATTTATTCTGGCATTAGCACATCAATATGATTTGAAAATTCATCATATGGATGTCAAGACAGCATTCCTTAATAAAAACCTTAAAGAGGAAATTTATATGAAGATTCCTCAAGGATTGACACATGATGAGGGAAAAGTCTGCCAATTAAATAAAGCTATTTATGGTCTAAAACAAGCAGCCAGGTGCTGGTTTGAAGCTTTTGAAAATGTCTTAAAAGAAATCGGTTTTGTCAACCTAGGAGTTGACCGATGCATTTATATTATAGATAAAGGAGAAATTTCTTTAAATATGTATGTACTATTGTACGTGGATGATGTAGTGATAGTCACTCAAAACATTGAAACAATGTCAAAGTTTAAATCTTATTTGATGGACAAATTTAAAATGACCGATTTAAAAGACATCCGACATTTTATTGGCATAAAAATAGATAGGCAAGGGGATCACTTATATCTCAGTCAGTCAGCTTATATAAACAATGTTTTAAGAAAATATAATATGGAAAATTGTAATCCAGTTAGTACACCACTACCCAGCAAACTGAACTATAAAGCCTTAGAATCAGAAGAGACAAATGATGCGCCATGTCGTAACTTAATTGGATGCTTGATGTATATTATGTTATGTACTCGCCCAGACTTAAGTACATAAATTAGTATATTAAATAGGTACACCAATAATAATAATATAGAATTATGGCAATGTCTAAAAAGAGTTCTACGATATCTTAAAGGCACAGTTAATTTAAAATTAACTTTTACAAAGAATGTTGGTTCTGAAAATATTATTACTGGATATGCCGATTCTGATTGGGCGGGAAACGAAACAGACAGACGAAGTACGACAGGATACTTATTTAAAATGTTTGAAAAATGTCTTATTTGCTGGAGTACTATGAAACAGAAATCAGTTGCTGCTTCATCTACTGAAGCGGAGTACATGGCTTTGTTCGAAAGTGTTAGAGAAGACTTATGGTTAAAATCCTTAATTAATGAAATAAAGCTTGAGCTAAATGAACCAATAACTATATTTGAAGATAATCAGGGTTGCATTAGTACAACTAGATAACTGATTTAAAGAAATTATAATTTGTAAATTTTATATTGATATATTAACTGAATTTAAAGAAATTATAATTTGAAAGTTTTATTTTGATATATTAACTAAATTTAAAGAAATTATGATTTATAAATGTTAATTTTATATATTAATTGAATTTAATGAAACTATAATTAAGAAATGTTGTTTTGATATAACAATTGAATTTTATAATTTTGATTGGTCGAATTTGGGTTTTCTGGGTTTTCCCAAATTCCTCGCAGCAAATGCTGGACCATGATTTTTGTATCCCCCAGTATATGCACACTCGTCAGATAAGATATTATGTATTTTAATTTAAATTTATTAATGTAACTTTTGAGGAGGTGTGTTGAGAAGTAGCAAAAGTCACATTAAAGAAGACAACGAAGAAAAGACTATGAAGAAGTAACGGAACTAGCCGAACATTCCAGACGGGTCATTTTCACATTAATGCTATGCACTTCTCTTCTCATGTTCAGTTCATTCTAAGCGACGAGTGCGTGCATATTAAACACAAGAACATTTACTTATACATAAAAACTACAAATCACCAGTCTTATTATTTAAACCATTTAAACTGCATAATCTAATACTTACTGTTCAATGTTACTATCAATAAGTTTGTTTCTACATTATTTATTTTTTTTTATTTTTGTTCTTAATAAGTTTATAAATATTTTTTATACTCGATACCGAAGGTAAAGGTTTGGTGATGTCCGTTGGTGTCCGTCCGTCTGTCCGTTGTCCGTCGTTGTTCTTTTCACCCTTCAGCTGGACTTGAAACTTTCCATTCTCTTTTATATGGGATAGTATTAAAGTGTCAGATGGGGGTTCTCGATAACTGGGGGCTGGCAATCGATAAATTCGATAACTCAAACCGATAAATCCACATTTTCGCTCCTTACGCTGAACTCCAATTCGGTGCGATAGCTATAGCACCCCCGAAACTGCATCAAAATTTTGGAGCCCGCCCTCTTCCGCCCCCGCTCCACCGGAATTTGAAATCGAATGGCTTTTTCCAGTTTTTGAGCTGGCCACCAATTTGGTGCCAGATAGGTGATGATGACTCCCTAAAACTGCATCAAAGTTTGGATGCCACGCCCACCGATCTGCCTAGCCGCCCCCCTCAGGCTTCGTAAAACGGATGCGTGTTCTTCCGGTTGTGGGCTGAGCCACCAATTTGGTGATAGCTGGCATTGACCCCCAAATCTGCATCAAGTTTGGAGCCACGCCCACCTTGCCCCCTTTCCCACCTTTACAACTTTTAGCTGAGTCACCAATTTGGTTGAAGATAGCATTGACATCCACATAGATCTGCAGCAAATTTGGATGCCACACCCCCCTACGCCCCGCCCCCTTTCCCATTCTACATTTCGGCTTGTCCCAATTTGGTATGGTGCAATTGACATTCCAAGATCTGCATCAAAATTTGGATGCCACGCCCACCATACCCCCCGCCCCGCCCCCTTCCCTTTTTAAACTTCGAGCTAGTCACAAATTTGGTATGAAGATAGATTGACAAGATCTGCATCAAATTGGATGCCACGCCCACCATAAGGCCCAGCCCCCCCCCATTTTACTTACTTTGGCTGTCCATTTGTGGAAGGCTTGTGGCATCCCCCTGCACGGAAATCTTTAGGCGTGTCCCTCTCTCCCCTGCGGGCCTTTTACCGGTTTTATCTTTGTCTTGCGTCATGCAAGTTCACTTTTTTTTTTGCCTTATGTCATAGTGATTAGTGCTTTAATTTAAAGTAGTAAAACTGTAGCATTAGAATTTCGTTAATAAAATTAAAAAATTAAAAATTAAATCAGGTCAAAGGTAGTTCGTGAGGTACGAACCAAGCTAGAAACTCTGGGACATAGCCGACATAGCGAGTAACGAAGAGGCAGATAAGCAAGCAATGCTGGGGGCAGCGACACCCCTTATAGAACCCGAGCCGTACTGTGGTGTATGAAGAAACATAATACGGCAAGAGCTTCGGAGCGAAGAGAGACTTCTGCGAAGAACGATCTGAGCAAGGACACCAGGAATCAGACAAGCAAAGCTGCTCTTGGGTAGCTATAACCTCAAACGGTTTAACCAAATAATATCAACTCAGGAAACTCACCGGTCTCTTGACAGGGCATTGCAGTCTAAGAGGCCAACTAGCAAAGCTAGGTATAGCCAGCAGCGGGACTTGCAGATTCTGTGAAATGGAAGGAGAATCCTCCTTGCACATTATAGCAGAATGCGTAGCCTTAGTAAGGAAAAGAAATAGTTTTCTAGGAAAACATATTGTTCAACGTAGCAATTGAGAAAGACAGCACATATACTTGATATTATGCAACACCTGGGCCTGATGGAAGAGCTATAGGCCAAGAAGGGGGAACAATAGATCTGTTTGGTCGCAGTGCATTCACCCCCATTATTATAATTATAATAACGCCTCAGTGCAGTGAAATACACAATAAACACTTATTTTTTATGAGAAAACTCGCTTAGTTCAATGAATCTGCACAAATTGTTTTTAAAAAATCAGCAATTAAAACTTTTTAGTTTTGAGCTCCAGCTCAAAGTTTGTAATATGTGGAGGAAGGAGGGATTGGGGGCGGTATGGGTGGGTGTGGCATCCAAATTTTTTCTGCAAATCTTTGTGGAATGTCAATTGATATCTTCATACCAAATTTGGTGACTCTAGCTCAAAGTTTGTAAAAAGTGGGAAAAGGGGGGCTGGGGGTGGTATGGGTGGGTGTGGCATCCAAATGTTTCCTGCAGATCTTTGTGGAATGTCAATTGCTATCTTCATACCAAATTTGGTGACTCTAGCTCAAAGTTTGTAAAAATTGGGGATAAGGTGGCTGGGGGCGGTATGGGTGGGCGTGGCATCCAAATTGTTGATGCAGATCTATGTGGAGTGTCAATTGTTATCTTCCTACCAAATTTGGTGACTCTAGCTCGAAGTTTATAAAAGTTGTGGAAAGGGGGGCTGGGGTTGGTACGGGTCGGCGTGGCATCCAAATTGTTGATGAAGATCTATGTGGCATGTCAATTGCTATCTTCATACCACATTTGGTGGCTCTAGCTCAAAGTTTTTAAAAAGTGGGGAAAAGGGGCGGAATGGGTGGGCGTGGCTTTAAAACTTTGATGCAGATTACTGGGGGTCGTTGCCAGCTATCTTCCTACCAAATTTAGTGGCTCTAGCTCCACAACTCTGGAAGAAACACGTATTCCCGTTTTTGTCGAAGCGTTGGGGCAGGTTGGGCTAGAGCGGAATTTGTGGGCTGGTATCCAAACTTGTCATGCAGTTTTTGGGTGGTCATCATCACCTATCTTGGCACCAAATTTGGTGGCTCTAGTTCAAAATCTGTGGGAGATAAAGGCTATTTTGACTTAAAAATGCTGGGGGCTGGGGGCGGAATGGGTAAGCGTGGCTTCAAAATTTTGCAGATTTTTTGCAATTGATACAGTTTTTTGGGGGTTGCTAGTAGCTATCTGCTCACCAAATTTGGTAGTTCTAGCTGTAAGGATGTGCGAAATATGTGGATTTATCGGTTTTGAGTTATCGTATTTATCGATTTGTCAGCCCCCAAGTTATCGTAGAACCCCCATCTTGACACTATAAGTTACTATCCCATAGATAAAGAGAATTGAAAAGTTTCAAGTCTCTAGCTTGAAGGGTGTGGAAAAAAGTTGCGAACATACAGACGGACAGACGGTCAGACGGACGGACACCATGACGGACATTGCACAAAAATTGGAATTATAATTATCTGCGAATGGCTTACAATCGCATGTCGACGTGAATGTTACAAAAACTGGCACAACTTCTTTATGTTTGCTTAAGGAACACAGAAACATTCACGCATTCATTTACATAGTTCAACCTTTGACTAAGACATTTTTGACAATTAATGTGTAATAGCTCCCAGTTCTTGTCCACCATATCGAAGGTTTTTGTTTGGAAACAGCCCTGGAATATTTTTCAAATAGAGCATTAAAACATTTTAGTTTGTGTTTCGAAAGCAGTTTATGACTTGTACATAAAGAAAAGAAATTTGATAACCTGTCACTTGGTAATTGGTAATGTTAAGTTTAAAACAGACAAAGTTTCAACGTAACGCTGCTTACTCCTTGCGTCCATCCTTTCCAGCGTCGCCCTGGGTCCTTTGTGTTGTTCGATCCACTATAATCCCTAATTAGTCGTTTGAAATATATTTGTAGCAGTTGGCAGCTAAGGAAGAGAAGTTTGAGACGGCCTGAGCCACAAGTTGACAAATTGTAATTGCGTGGCAAACATGCGGAAATCGGCTTAGCTGACGGGAAAACGCCTTTCTAAGGGGAGGATTTGAGGTGGGTGTTGGTTTGGTGTTTAATTCATTTATTAAGTTATTAGCCGCTGAACTTTGGTTGCATACTTCCAGGCACAACACGACTTCATTTTGTCTAAAACGCTTAGTCACAGGGCCTAAGAAAGTGTTGCCTTCTTTTTGGGGCTGGTTTATAATGGATTTTTTTTATGACGGTCGATGGCAGTGCAAATATTGTTGAATGACAAAACACATTCTAATCACAATTTTACTTTACTTTTAAAAGAATAATTTTACGCATGGCTTCGACAAAAAAACGCGTCCGTCGGGTAATGCAATGCTTTTTGTTCTCTGCACATAGGAGATGTATGTTTGAAAGCTGGGAATTTTCGTCATGTCATTTTATTATTAAACGCATGGTGTGTTTTTTCAATTGAAGGATGTGGGCGCGAAAGGAGGAAAAGCAAAAGAGGCGACGCACTTATGCGTAACATTGCGTAAGTGCAGCTGTCAGCTTGAACAGTTAAAAATTGGTGAAAAAGCTGCAAATGCACAACATGGCAGTTTTGATGAGAACTTCCAGTTAAAGCCTTATATGCAAATGCTTGTACATCGTCCGGAACAAAATGCACAGATCTTAATGAAAATATTGAAAAAATTCTACACGGTTTGCTCCTAAAAGTATAAGGCAATTTATCATGAATATGTCTTGGGAGTTCACGCTTATATTAAGAGTTTTTTAACGCAAAATTATTTTTTTAATATCTATAGGCACATTGCAACAAATTTATCTTCGTGTCTAGGCTAGCATCCGATACTTCATCGGATGATGTTAGTGCCTACATTAAAAGTTTTATCGAGTCCCCACTTATTAGGGTGGAAAAATTTAAATTCAAACACGCCCGAAGCATATCTTCTTTTAAGTTGAGTGTTCCGCCCGAACTTTTCACGACGATTTGTTCTGAAAAGCTTTGGCCGCCACAGCTCGTTGTAAAAGAGTATGTGAATAGGCGTAATGATAATTTTAATCAAAATGGTATTAAGATTACTAGTGCACAGCCTGTTAGCCACCCTGTGGCCTCCACGTCGTCGGCAAAAAACGAATTAGCTTGGCCTACCAAAATGTTAGAGGCCTTAACACTTAACTTGCCAAATTATATGTTAACAGCCTATCTTTTGATTCACAAATAGTTGCACTTACAGAAACCTGGTTAAAACCCGATATTTCTGATTATTCCGTTTTTCCTTCTAAATATAACTTGTACAGATGCGATCGCACTTCCCGCAAGGGGGTTGGTGTTCTCATTGCTGTTGACTCCTGTATTTCCTCTGAACAGATTCTTTCTCAGGATCTTCCGGACATAGAGTTTTTATGTGTTAAATTATTACTAAACGGCCGTTCACTTTATGTTACTTGCTCTTATATTCCTCCTCATTCCGATTTCAACATTTACTAATCCCATCTAACTATTTAACTATACTGGAACTATCCATCGAAATTCTTAACCCTAGTTCAATATCTAATAATACGTTAAAAACCCGTTGCTTTCGTAAAACTAACTTTACTAAATTAAATTACCTTCTTCAACATACTAATTGGTCTCGCCTTTATTCCTGTAGTGATATAGAAACTGCAATTGCCATATTTTATAGGACCTTGGATTCGCTTTTGGATATTTGTGTTCCCCTCACTTGTTCTTCAAGTGTTAATAAACCACCTTGGTTTACGAGGGAATTATCGAGGTTGAAAAACGCGAAGACAAGATCATATAAAAAATTTAAAAAATCGGGAACTACTTTAGATTTATCTTCGTATTTAGTAGCAAAATCTAGTTTTCTTTCTGTTAACTCATCTTGTTATAATAATTATCTTAATTGTTGTAGACTAAACTTTTCACGTGACCCTAAACAGTTTTATAAATTATGTTAACTCTTAACGTAAGTCTTCTTGCTTGCCTTCCTCAGTATACCTTGATAATACAAAAGCAAGTTCTGGTCAGGCAGTAGCCGATCTATTTGCTGAGTATTTTCAATCAGTAAACTCAACGAGTTTATATAGTTGCAGTAATTCCTATCCTTTTCAAGTTCAAACGTCAAATTGCATATATGTCCCAGTAATTACTGAGTCCACGCTCCTGAGTGAATTTAACTCTATCAAACCTGGCTACATGCCTGGTCCTGATGGAGTGCCAGGTTGTATTCTTAGATACTGCGCGGATTCTCTTTGTAAGCCCTTAAATAAATTATTTAACTTGTCGGTTGACTCAACTGTGTTCCCTGATATATGGAAGGAATCCTTTTTAATTCCACACCATAAAAATTCTTCAAAGTCAAACGTTAAAAATTATAGGGGTATATCCAAGTTGTCTGCCATTCCAAAAGTCTTTGAAAAAATTATTTAATCTCAACTGCAACACACATGTAGTTAAATTATATCGCCTTATCAACATGGTTTTGTTAGGCGTAGATCAACTACCACTAACCTTCTTGAATTCACTTCGCTTGTTATCAAAGGGTTTCAGGAAAAAATGCAAACTGACGTTGTTTTCACCGATTTTAAGTAAGGCATTTGATTCTGTAAGTCATTCTCTGTTGCTTCAAAAATTGAATATTATTGGGTTTCCATCAAAACTCTTATTGTGGCTTTCCGAGTACTTGTGTGGCCGAACACAAAAAGTAGTTTTTAAAGTCGTCTGTATCTAAACCTATTTTTGTTACCTCTGGTGTTCCCCAAGGTAGTCACCTTGGACCTTTGCTATTTAATTTGTTTATTAACGATCTTCCAGCTGTTATTACTAACCCTTTCGTTTATATGTTTGGTGATGATGTAAAACTATGTTTCACCTACAATGATGCTTCTCTGTGCAACTTACTACAGTCGGATTTGTGTGCGCTGTCGGCCTGGTGTCATTTTAACTTACTCAATTTAAATTGTTCAAAATGTATAGTCATGTCTTTTTGTAGAAGTACCCCTCATACTGCTCACTACTTGCTTGATGCTTCACTACTTGACCGCGTGTTTGAAATTAAAGATTTAGGTGTTATTCTTGATCCTTACTTACTACAGTCGGATTTGTGTGCGCTGTCGGCCTGGTGTCATTTTAACTTACTCAATTTAAATTGTTCAAAATGTAAAGTCATGTCTTTTTGTAGAAGTACCCCTCATACTGCTCACTACTTGCTTGATGCTTCACTACTTGACCGCGTGTTTGAAATTAAAGATTTAGGTATTATTCTTGATCCTAAATTAAAGTTTGACTCCCATATTTCGTCGATGGTCAATAAGGCCATTAATGTCATTGGTTTCATCAAGCGGTGGTCGAAAGAGTTTAACGATCCTTACACCACTAAAACGCTTTATACATCCCTAGTTCGTCCCATCCTGGAGTATGGATCTTGTGAGTGGACCCCGCAATACACGATTCACCAGAATAGAATTGAATCTGTGCAGAAGAAATTTATTCTATTTGCCCTTAGACGTTTTAACTGGGTTCCTGGAGTTGACTTACCCTTCCTCAAGTAGACTCCTTTTAATAAATCTTCCCTCCCTGTTAAACCGTAGAGCCATGCATGGAGTATTATTTATTACTAACCTACTTAATGGTGAAATCGACTCATCAGTTCTTTTAAGTCGAATTAAATTAACTGTTCCGATTAGAGCTACTCGTAACTTTTTACCTTTTAGCCTTGATCGTTGCTCGAGCAACTATTTAGTATACGAACCATTCCGTGTTTTATGTTCTGATTATAACAAGCTTTATTCTCTTATATCCTTGGAGTCCTCAATTCCATTACTAAAAAGATCGATCCTTTTTGCTTTATCTAATCGAAACCACTAACTACTAATCTAACGCTGGTCTGATTGGGTTTTTTCTGGGTTTTTCCCAATCCACGCAACAAATGTTGGACCACTAATTTTATTGTTGAATTTCCCAGAGCTTTAACGTTAACTTTATAAATTTTTTACTTAAACTTACTTTCAGATTTGGCTGGCGAAAATCCTCAACTGAACCCTCCACGAGGGTGCCGGCTGGGCAATGGGCATCGTGCTACCTCAAAAAAAATGAGGGGTTCCTGGTGCTATTTGCCTTGCGGAGGGACAGGACGGCGTCTAGCTAAAGTGAACCCCAAACCATTCAAAGGCTTCGGCACTGCGAAGGCAAGGGGCTAACCGAAGCAGATATCGGCTTGCCCCAAAACAAACAAAGGTACTGCGAATCTACTCGCCTGTGGAGAGGTAGTACAATGTCTAGCTAAGGTGAGCTCTGGTGAGCTCAAAGGCTTCGGCACTGCGAGGGCGCAGTGGTTCGAGGTCCTTGGCAGTAAGGTTAAAATGCTATGGGTAGACTCCCCAGAAATAAAAATCAAATTGGAGGCGACTAGAGGTCAAACACGGGTTGGGATGTCAACCCAAACGTCGGTGGAAAAGGGTGCTACCACCGGCGGGCACGGGGGGGAGAAATCCTCTATGCGTGTCGCCAACAGCCCACCCTCCGTACTAGTTGGAGCAGGCCAGGACGGTTGTAAAGCTACTGCCATTACCAAACCCAAAATGTGGCGCGATACCGCAGTCCTTGGAAAAAGAAAAGGTCTCTAACTTCAGAAGCCGAGGACGTCTCATGCCCCGGCCCGGAGAGTACCAGCACCCCCAGTAGGGTTGGGCTCAAAAGGTCAAAGGAGGGCATGAAAGCCAAGGCAAAATATAAGGCCGCCTTAAAAATCCGGGCTCGGCGGGCTGGCTCTCTGGCGTCAAGATCTTGAGCTGCAAGGATGACCACACTCTGAAGTGGGTCACCAGTGTCGTGGCGACTCTGGACGCACCGTGGGAGGGTGCCAAGCTGGAGGTAGTGGACAGAACTTGCATTCCGTCCCTACCGAAGGCAAAAGTACTTTTCCCGCGGGTCGTACCGGCGGACCAGGCACTGCAGCTACTGAGGTGGCAAAACCCGGACGTGCCAACTGTTGATTGGAAGGTGATCCATTTTGCGAAGCCCGATAGCAAGGGTCAGCAAATGGTGATTCAAATCAACAAGAAGTCCGACGACTTGCTGTACCAAAGGTTCGGAAAGATGGCGTGGGGCGTGGGTAGCGTATACCTGGGTCTCAAAAAGCGCCACCCGGACGACAAAAACAACAACACGCTAGAGGTGGGTGAGGTGGAGAGTGACCTGGTGGAGGTCACCCTCGCAACCAAGAGCCTGGAAATAGAAGATGACGTGGATGCGGACATTACCGTGGTGGAAGTCCCATCCGAGGAAGATGCCACAGCCAACAATGGAGCTGAAGGTCATCCAGATCAACCTCCATAAGAGCAAGTTGGCTTCGGCGGAGCTCCTGATAACCCTGGAGACAGGGCTCGCCGACGTCGCCTTAATCCAGGAGCCTTGGATAGCCTCGGCAAACAAGGTTTCTGGATTGAGGAGCCCCAACTATAACACATTCTACCCAACAACAGTGAGTAGAGCAAGGACAGCAATCCTAGTAAGGAAAGGTATCTATGCTTACTTATTGTCTAATTACAGCACTGACGACCTCACGGTGGTCGCACTAGAAGGTGGCAGAGACGAGCCAATCCTAATGGCATCCTGCTACACGGCGCACGACACTGACGCGCCCCCTCAAGAGCTCACTCGACTGGTGACAGAGGCCGACTCCAAGAAGCAGGCCCTCACCATCGGAGCAGATGCCAACGCTCATCACACAGTATGAGGAAGCGGGGACATCAACGACAGAGGTGAGTCACTGCTTGATTTCATACTACAGACTAATCTTAAGATAGCGATCGAGGGAGAAGAACCAACATATGTTGGCCCTACCTCATCTAACGTCTTAGATATAACTCTTGCGTCGGCTACGAATACCGTGGTTCAAGATTGGAGAGTCCTAAGTAGACATTCCTTCTCGGACCACAAGTACATTCAATTCCGTGTGAACTTTGAACGAATAGTGAAGAAGAAGGTGTTTAGAAACCCGCGAAACACGGACTAGGAGCAGTTCGTTAAAGAGGTCGAAGGAAATCTTTCACGAC
Organism: Scaptomyza montana; assembly: GCA_018904305.1. Classification (NCBI taxonomy): domain Eukaryota; kingdom Metazoa; phylum Arthropoda; class Insecta; order Diptera; family Drosophilidae; genus Scaptomyza; species Scaptomyza montana. The sequence goes on from JAEIGR010000076.1 coordinate 178,652, forward strand.
CACCCAATATAGTCTCCACAAAAATATTAGAGAAGTCCCTAGAGACACTCAATAAAAATTTAGTGGCAGCCTACAACAAAACATGCAGACCGTCCCAAGAGAAGAAGAGACACACGCCCCCGTGGTGGACTCCAGAAATCAAGGGAATAAGGAAAGACGTACTAGAACTCTTCAAACTCGCAAAACAAGCGGAAGAAGAGCTAGTATGGATCGAATACAAATTACGGCTCCGTGACTTTAAGAAAAAAGTACGAGCAGTCAAAAGACACGCATGGCAAAACTTCTGTTCAGGCATTGGGAAGACAGCCGACACCGCAAGGTTAAGGAAGCTGCTAGCTCGCCAACAGATTGTATAAAATCAATTAAAAACCGAAGACGGCAGATGGACGGAAAGCAGTGAAAATGCAGCAAATGTGCTCCTGGAGGCGCATTTCCCTAACTGCACCGAAGTCAATGCAAACACACAAACGATATCCTCGACCACAATAGTGGAAATCCCAGAAGGTATCACAACAACGCGACGGATAATGTGGGCGATAGACTCCTTTGAGAGCTTCAAGTCACCAGGTCCAGACGGGATATTCCCGGCCATGATGCAGAAGGTCAAACATGTGATCACTCCATGGCTGAGGGAAATTTTCAGAGGTTGCCTTAGGTATGGCTATGTGCCTGTGGCCTGGAGGACAGCACGGGTAATTTTCCAGCCAAAAGCTGGAAAATGTAGCCAAGTGCTGCCGAAAGACTACAGACTAAAAACTCTAGAAAAGCTGATAGATCTCCACATCCGAGAGATCACAGAGATGACTCTAGAGCAGAACCAACACGCATACACAAAGGGCAAGTCGGTGGAAACAGCGCTACACTCCCTTGTAGCAACCATAGAGAAAGCACTACACCACAAAGAGTGTCAATGTGTCGACTGAAGCAATAATGCACAGCCTAAGAGCTGTGACCCCAGCAGAAGCAGTATACTCTTGGGTTCAGAACCTACTGAGCAGCAGGAGAATACTAGCGGAATGGGGAACCACTACCGCAGTCAGGGAAGCCAAGTGTGGCACTCCCCAAGGAGGAGTGCTCTCACCCCTACTGTGGAACTTGGTGGTAAACGGACTTCTTAAAAAAATTTAAACGGAAAGCCCCGCAGATAACTGCCTATGCGGACGACATAAGCATAATTATCACGGGCAAGTGTCCATCGACAATCAGCTCTGTCATGGACCACACACTCAAAGAGTTACTAGAATGGGCCATGGAAGCCGGACTAAGTATCAACGCGGATAAGACGGACCTCATTTTCTTCAGAAAGAGATACAAGGTACCTCGCTGGACTCCACCGAAAATAAACCACAAGGCACTGATACCAAAAGAGAGTGTCAAATACCTAGGGATAGTAATGGATAGCAAGCTGAGTTGGAAGCTCAATGTGGAGGAAAGGGTGAAGAAAGCCACCAATGCACTCTACACATCGCAAAAGATGTTGGGTAGCACTTGGGGACTCTCACCACGACTGACACATTGGCTTCTTATCTCGATTGTGCGCCCCATACTGCTCTACGGAATACTGGTATGGTGGTTAGCCACAGAGAAATCCACATACCTAAAACGAATGGAAAAAACTCAGCGACATGCACTTACGTGCATCACAGGGGCGCTGAAGACAACACCAACCAAAGCTCTACAAACCATACCAAATGTCAACCCCATTGACATACAGGCACGCCTGACAGCAAAAAAGACTGCTCAACGTCTTTGCACGATAGGCAAAATGAAGATTCATAACTACGGGCATAGTATAATTGGAAGAGGGATCCAAGTCGAAACAGACTATATGACCCCAAGAAACAATTTTAACTTTACGCCCACGCTCCTAGGAAAAGATGATTGGCGCTCAGGAGCTGAGCAGATGGCCATCAATATATACACAGACGGCTTAAAAATTATGGAGGGAGTCGGCGCAGCAGTATACTGCGCCGAACCACCCATGAGTCTGTCTTACAAACTCCCGGACCACTGCACCATATTCCAAGCGAAAATATTCGCAATCAGGAAAGCAGCAGAAGCAGTCTTAAAAACGAATACAACGCACTACACGGTGAACATATTCGTAGATAGCCAGGCGGCAATCAAATCCCTACAGGCCCACCACATAAGCTCTCGGAATGTCCTGGCGAGCAGGGAAACGCTAGATGCACTCGGCACCGTTAAAAAAGTCTCCTATATGGAGACACAGGCACGGGACGCAGCAGTGAGAAGGTGGACAAACACCTCCGACTGCAAAATCTCAAAAATAATGTGCAAATCCTACAACGTAAAACTAACGAAATATGTGCTTAAGCTTAAAAGGCATGACTGCCGAATGCTGGTAGGTCTACTCCCAGGCCACTGCCTAATCGCAGTACACGCGAAAAAGCTAGGCATAACTGACAACGACGAATGCCGGAAATGCAAGGTAACTGGTGTCAAGGAAACGCTTGAGCATCTCCTTTGCAGCTGCCCCGCACTGGCAGCACAAAGACTACGCTACCTACATGTTCCCTTCCTAGCTTCACTCGATGAAGCCAGCAAGCGGGAACCCAATAAGCTTCTGGCATTTGCCCGAAGCACACGTACCCCGCAGGACAGCACATAGAGATGGTCCATCGGGATAGCCCTTAACACCTCCAAACACCGGTCTCACTAAGGACCCTTTAGCGGTTTATGTGTGGCGCTCCCCTGGGAGTGTCAGCCGGTCTAACCTAACCTAACCTACTTTCAGATTTATATATAATTTTATTTAACATAATTTTAATTTCAATTTTTAATTTAATTTTAATTTTAACTAATTTGGATTTTATGTCAGCTGATCATAGTTGACAATAAACAAATAAATAAATAAATATATAAATAAATAAATTACTTACTCGGCCAATTATGGCTTTTGAACCGTACACAACACGCAATCACCGAATTTGCATTAAAGGTATGCGTGGCGATATAAGCCTTTCAGTAATCATATTAGGATTTGGCAAATGATTGGGTATTTTGGTATTTTGTTTTGGCAAACTGATTTGTAGCATGTTTGACAAACAAAAAATTTTCAGTCGGAAATGAATTTTTCAGCAAATCTGCGCTGTTCACTGGTGCCTTGCGCACTTCATTTTTAAACCAAATTCTATGGCGCATTGAACAGCTATCATCAAATTTGTTTTGCGTAAACCGTTGTCATTCTACGTCTTGCTGGTTGAACGAATCCGTGTTTCTCGAATCTATATATTTTTGCCATTTACGCTTCTTTGCAGAAAACCGGCTTCGATACTGTGTTCGTCAGACATAGCAGTGTAACATCTTACGGACTAATCCGGGATAGCCAAAATTTTTCAATAACTTTTGATAGACACAATTTAAGGTTTATTGATCTGTAAAACGAGGAATCTGTGTGATCTTTTCCCAGCTTTGGAATCATTATGATGATTGACTTTTTTCACCTGTCTGGAAATTGACCAAGCTTGGTGATGTTATTGAAAAAGTGTTCAATGATGCAGACCGCACAGAAGGTAAGCTCAAAATCATCTTTTGGGTTTTTTAGGCTGCCATTTTTTTTTGGGTTCATTTTCTCTTTAATGATTCTTGCGATTTCATTCGCATGAAACTTGATTGGCTCATGTTAAAAATGAGATTCGTGTTTTGCTTTGGTAAGTTCACTTGTGGTGTTTTAAATTTCTGCTTTGAAAACGGAGATCTTCTAAATTGCCATGCAAGTCGTTAGTGCCGCTTTAATTTTTGGTTATAGCTTTTTTATACCCTTAACCCATAAAATGGGTAAATAAGGGTATAATGGTTTTTTGCAAAAGTATGTAACAGGCAGAATGAAGCATCTCCGACCCTATAAAGTATATATATTCTTGATCAGCATCAATAGCCGAGTCGATTTAGCCATGTCCGTCTGTCCGTCTGTCTGTCTGTCCGTCTGTATGAACGCGTGGATCTCAGAGACTACAAAAGCTAGAGACTGCAGATTTGGGATATAAGTTCTCCTATACCATGAGCAGAACAAGTTTGCTTCAAATTATCGATAACTATTCTGGTTTCCGATATACACATGTGATCGATAACAAAAAAATAACGAATTTGGAAAATGTAAAAATGAGGGTTGAAAGAATGGGTAACGATAGATCTTTTCTGAAATTTTTCCAAATCGGTTAAGACACACCGGAGATATCGAATTTAATCGATTGAAGTTAAGTCAGTATACCAAAGTCTTATATAAAGTTAATTTATTTTTTGCAACTGGGTTCAGGGTATCTTCTAGTCGGGCTGTCCCAACTAGAGCCTTCTTACTTGTTTTAGTTTTTTTGCGGGCTTAGATTTCTTTTGACTTGGATGTAGCGATCAATACCAATACCATGGCCGGTTATTAGTGGATGCAACTAAAAAAAGTTACTGTATTTTGGAAAATTTATTGCGACGAACGTACTCTAGTTTCGTGTTTGTTTACGTACAACTAACACCATGCTATTGGCGGCTGTTAAAAAAAGGTAGGCTGCAAATGTTTCGTAATGTCTCACTTCAGCCAGAAATAGGGAAATTTTGTCCATATTTGCTGGAAAGTTTATAAACTTGTTCTTGCATCCCGAATTGTTTTATTCAACACTTATTCCTTCCGTAAGAACAGCGTTTCTATCACTTTACATTTTGATTGTTCAACACTACTTTCCAATCCACTACGAACAGCACTGCGTAATTAATAATGTTATTCCCACAGGGCTTAAGAATTTTTTATTTTTCAACTCTAATACCGCAGGTAAAAAGTTTATTTGTTTTGTTCAATATCCGTCATGCTGTCTTCCGTCTTTAGCGTTTCTTAGACACCGCAAAAGCTAGAGACTATCTTGGTCCATGTTTAATCATAACAAAGAGTCACTATATCGGCATTACGCCCACTGGAAAGCTAGTAAAATCAATAACATTTCGATACACTTCAAGGTGCTAAGTAGGAAGATAGGTGATGAAATGCCACAAAATTCTGTATCAAACATTTGGATAACCACGCCCACCGATGCCACCCGCCTTTTTAAATCGGAAATCCGTATACCTTTCATAGTATTTGAGCTCGAGGCAACAAATTTGCTTGCAATATAGCGGCTCAGCGGTCACCCCATCCGCCCCGTACTCACCATTTGCAAGCAGACCTCTTAATACCTGTTTAAACTGGATACCCAAGGTAAAGAGTATATTGGGCTTGTGCAATGATCGTCATGGTGTCTGTCCGTTTCTTCACCTCTGTTCGCAACTTTTTTCGACACCCTTCAAGCTAGAGACTTGAAACTTTGCAAATATGTTTTTCTATGGCCGGGACAGATAAAGTGTCAAGATTGAGGCTCTACAATTATCAACATCGATAAATCCTTTTATTTTCCACACTTTACCAGCTAGAGTTTGGTATGAAGATAGCTACTGGCATCCCCCAGAAAATTGCATTAAAAATTTTGGATTTAGGCCCACCCATTCCACCCCCAGCCTCCCCGCAGTTTCAAATCAGAAACGCCTATAGCTTCTAAATTTTTTTAGATAGGCGACGACATCCCTCAAAAAATTGTATAAAATTTGTTGATACCACGCCCACCTATACCAACCCCAGCCACCGAACTTTTAAAAAGAATTATGCGTGTATCTACCACAGTTTTTGAGCTAGAGCCACCGAAATTGGTGTCAAGTTAAGTGATGACATCCCCCAATAAACCATGCCCACATATACCGCCCACATTTCCTAAGGTACGTACATCGCCACCAAAGTTCAAAATGTTAATAAATAAATGGTTTTTACAATCAGATATCGAAGGTATGGTGTCATGGTATCTGTCTTTAAACAGCCGCAACAGCCTTGAAACTTTACAACTTCCTTTGTGTATGGACGGCTCAGATAAAGTTGGAAATTGATCAAGTTAATATTAAAAATCTATAACACCATTAATTTGCTTCATACTAACAACAAAAGTCACCAAATTTGGGGACAAGTTTACTGCCGATTCCCCCTAAGATTTGCAAAAGAGTTTAGACGCCACACCTCCCTCCGCAAGTAGACTCTTTACCACCAGTAATAAGACTGGTTTAGAGTATTCCGCAGTCGCGTTCGCAATCGACCTTTAAATTACATTCACCCTCAACGTGAAATAACAATTGGGTACATAAATTTGTAGGTCACAACTACTATCAATTAAATTACCGCGGGGCTTGAATATCGTTTCGTCATTACCAGCTTCGTCAATCCTACCTCCTGTACAGGTTATTTTGTTTGATAATAAGAATATATAAAAATTTTACACACCTGAGGATTCTGTTTTCTTATAATTTTATGCTACAAAAAAACTTAAATATCTTGAGTATAATTTTGTATATGAAAAAAGTTTGATAGTTTGAATAATGCATGCATGAATAATGAATAATAATGTGACTAGACACATAGGACAACAGACATAAAAACAGAGAGAAAGAGAGAGAGAAAGGAACAGAGAAAAGGCAAGGAAGAGAGGAAAAAAATAAAATAAGTCAAAATATAAAAATCAAGCTCCTAAACAAAAAATATTCAATTATCAATTTGTTGAATATATTTATTTTTAAGGATACTTTTTTTCCGTGTGCCGCTTGCTTTACGATAAGAGCAGCAACAATAAGTTCATTGCCGAAAAAAAATTAAAACCACGAAAACGAATGCAAGGTAAAACTTTTGACTCGGCGAGAAAAACACAGAGTCGGCAAAACAAAAAAAAATAAACAATTATTTGAGCACAACAAAATAAAATTTAATTGTCATTTACCCTAGTCTTACCCTTTTAAAAGAATAAACACGGTAAAAAAAAAACGATCACAGTATATTTTAATATTTTTCTAGGCAGTGTTAAGTTAAGTGTCAGATAAATGAATAAAAATAAGAATTTTTTTTTTTTTTTTTTTTTATATTTAAAATATACTATCTAACGTTTAAAGACAGTTCAAATACTACCTTTTCTTAGTACATATATAGAAAACAGCTTTTCACCTTGGCCAACAACTTAACAAAGCAGATAACATAATGTTGTAATGGCCAGCAAAGGAGATGCCTCTCGCATATCTTAACACATTGGCGTCACAATAGCAGCAACAAAATGTGGTGCACCGACTTCAGTAACCTCTGCGTCGCGTGCTGCCCACACACATACACCAGGCGGAGTAGCGTCGCACAGTGGCGCCTTTTGAGTTTTTTCGTTGCAAAAATCATAACTTTTGAACCAAATGAGATAATCGACCAACTTAAAAAGCATCTGATAGATAATTAATCAACCTATAAAATGAGCATTTGAAATGAATTCTACAATTTTTCAGTGCCTATTTATGGGTATTCGAAGTTGAAATTTGTGAAAAAACCAATTTTACGGGAAGGAAAAAAATATTTTTTAAATTTTTTGATTTATATTGTTTCATTTTAATGGTTTTTATAATTTAAAATTAATATTATAATAATTAAGAATAATTTTTTTTTTTTTTTAATTTTTGTAAAACATTTATCACAATCTGTAAAAGATAATACATATATCTAACAGAGAAATCATCTCTGCATTATACATATTTTCTAATTCTTTTCGTGACTTAACATGCCTCAGTGATGAAATTAGTGGATCTGAAGATGCTGCTAACATGTTGAAGAGGTCCTCATTTTGTCTCACCCTTGATGCTTTGAAAGTGTTTAGTAATGTGTATTTTTTATAAAACTTATTAAGGGACTCTTGCGCTACTCCGTATGAAGTGGTCGTGAATCTAATTTTGCTTTCGAAACATGTTTTTATCCCGGTAAAATGTCAGCTCCATGTTGCCTCAAAGATGCCCGTAGTATCTCATATTTCTCTTTAGAAAGTTCCAAGTCCATAAACAAAGCCAAAGCTTCTTCGGGACTGAATTTAGGGACCAGGATTTGACAAAAGGTTTCAGGCAAGCATAACTGAATGTAAAACAAAAATCATGTATCTTAACAATAACGAACGAAACAACAACAATAAGAATGGGTTTTCACGGTTAAATGTCATAAATTGCCCAAAAATGCATGCAACACATTTTTGGAACTATGTCTTTTTTCACTATTTTATATCTAAACAAGTGGAAACGTTGCAGTCGGACGCAACCGACTGCGGCATACTCGATACCAGTATTAAAACCGGTAAAAAGAGGCCTGACTGCAGAGGGGTACGGATGCGGCAGGGGTGTACGCTGCCTAAAAGATTTTCCGATGCAGATGGGGATGCCACAAGCTATCTTCCTTACAAATTTGGTGACTCTAGCTCAAAGTTTGTATTAGGTGGGGAAAGGGGGGCTGGGGGCGGTATGGGTGGGCGTGGCATCCAAACTTTTTATGCAGTTCTTGGGGGTTCATCTTCACCTATCTTGGCACCAAATTTGGTGGCTCCAGCTCAAAAACTGTGGGAGATATAGGCTTTTCTGATTTCAAAATGCGGGGGGCTGGGGGCGGAATGGGTGGGCGTGGCTCCAAAACTTTGATGCAGTTCTTTGGGGGTCGTTACCAGCTATCTTCCTACCAAATTTGGTGGCTCTAGCTCCACAACTCTGGAAGATACACGCATTCCCGTTTTTGACGAAGCGTTGGGGCAGCTGGGGGCGGCTAGGGCGGTATTTGTGGGCGTGGCATCCAAACTTTTGATGCAGTTTTTGGGGGTCATCATCGCCTATTTTGGCACTAAATTTGGTGGCTCTAGCTCGAAAACTGTGGGAGATATAGGCTTTTTTGACTTTAAATTGCGGGGGGGCTGGGGGCGTAATAGGTGGGCGTGGCTCCAAAATTTTTGATGCAGTTTTTTGGGGGTTGCTAGTAGCTATCTACCCACCAAATTTGGTAGTTCTAGCTGTAAGGATGTGCGAAATATGTGGATTTATCGGTTTTGAGTTATCGAATTTATCGATTTTCCAGCCCCCCAGTTATCGTAAAACCCCCATCTTGACACTTTAATTTACTATCCCATAGATAAAGAGAATTGGAAAGTTTCAAGTCTCTAGCTTGAAGGGTGTGGAAAAAAGTTGCGAACATACAGACGGACAGACAGACGGACGGACGGACGGACACCATGACGGACATTGCACAAACCCACTATACTCTTTACCTTCGGTATCGAGTATAAAAAAAAAATAAATGCATAAGAATATATGCGAATATAAATACAATTAATCTTTATTTGTTTTTTGTGTGTTTATTGTAAATTATTAGGAATATTTTATTTTTCTATTGGGAGCTGCTCTATATTGCCAAATTTAGTTGTTAGTTGATATTAGACTGGAATTAGAATTTTTGTCAATGCAATGGAATATATTTTGCAAGTTCACATGGTAAGGGAGTTGTTGATGGAGTCGGAGCTGTAATTAATAGAAAAGTCAGGCAGTTAACGAAAACTCAAAACGTTGTTATAGCGGAAGCGTTTTCATTTTATCGATTGACGCAAATAAATATTAATGGGGTCAATATATTATTTATGCCATCTTAACAGATTGAGTGTGGCTGAAGTAAAAATCATACATCTTGCCTTTAAGGCAGCGTTTACAATGTCAGCGTGAGATTGGGAAATGTTTTGTTCCTGTCTGACACACATATTTTTCACATAAGTTTGTCTCCCTCATTTCCAATCTGTAACCGGTCTCGCTTGCATCTCAGCTTGGAGTGGAAAAAAGCTATTCAAAAATTGAGTTTGAAAAGCTGTCAATAGATGTCGCATTTTCAAAATTAGCAACATGTGCTTGAAAGCACCAAAGCTCTAACCTCTATTTTACTCAAAATGGCTGTCAATAGGTGTCGCATCTTCGTAAGCTCCAATGTTTTTACCACTATTTTACTCAATACAGAGGTAAATGTTAATATAATTCACTATTTAATATTTATTTAGTACATATTAACGCATATATAACAATAAAATCATTGTTTTGTAAGAAAAGCAAATCGTTTAATTTTCGCGCCATTGCAAATGTGTTAGCTGAGTCGAATCAGCTGATTGCATTGTTCACGCTGACATTGTAAACTACCAGCGTGGATTTCAGATTTTTAAAAGCTTTAATCCAAGCTAAGCTGACATTGTAAACGCTGCCTTAGTCTGTAAGCAGATGCCCTGTACAGCGCCCGTACCATTTCGTTGCCACGACATATCGATGTATTCATCCGAACTCCCCAATCCGCGATACGGTAAAATGGTTATACTGAAGCTATCGTTCTTAGTTTGTTCGTTCTTAAAGTAATATCTAAACAAATGAAATAAAAACTGGTATAAAATTATGATCCAATGTTCTTAAAAAATAAACCGATATTTAATGCAGATGTTTATATATAATTATATATAAAAAGGGTTTTTCAAATTTAAAAAATTTTTTTTTTAATTATATAATTTAATTACTGAATACCAATTGTTTTTAGTTCATTAAGCACAAATTGTTCTTTATTTAATAACCATTGTTATGATTTCAAGAGCAATTTGGATCCTTAAATAAAAACGGTGGAATTTAAAAAACAGTTTTTTACTTAAGATAAGTTAAGATAATGTTAAATTAAGAAAACTGTTGCCAGAGTATGTTTGTGATTTTGCACTTAAGAAAACGGACTTTACTTCTGAGTTAATTCATATAAAATAGATGAATTGATAATAGTTTGACTATCAATATCGTAACCTATCATTGATAGTCTACACTGAACCTCAATAAGTCGCCTTTTTGAAATATTTTTAACTTAAAATTTTCTTTCCCGAACTTTAAAAATTTAGCTCCTCAGACAATTGCCAACTGGCTTACAACTATAAAAATATCAACAAGAAGCAGAAGACGTCAATGAAGAGAACCCAGAAGGAGTTCCTCACAGTTGAGGCAAACTAACTAACAAGCTTAATGAACTCTTTTAAATCACAGGCATCGCTCAATGCCAGCAACCTTTAAACTGACAAGGCTAGACAAGAGCTCAAAGGGGGAGGGCGGCGTAGTTGGGGGCAGTCGAACAGAACGGAACGTGCCAATGCCAACTACAACAAAAAGTTTGACGCCACTAGGTACGTTCATTATGTAAGGCGTTTTCCCAAGGGGACGCTGGTTGGTTTGCAATGTGTGGGCGTGCCACGCTACCGGCGCACAGTGGCGCCCGTAGAACAAGTCAGGTGGCAAAAATCAAAAATTGTATGTGCTTCTAAAAAATATTGAATGAACCTACCTTTATAGGAAATTTTCCAACGATTTCAAATCTGCAACCCTTAATATAACCGGATTTTTTGTTTAGAAGATATAGCTCAGCAAAGTTGACTGATTTTTTGTGTTGCATAAAAGTCGCAATTTTAATGTGATTTTGTCGGCTTTGAGATACAATAACTCAAAAACTAAGGTACGGATCGTCATTATTTTTGGTTCTATTGATAGATCTATTTATTAAGAAAAGAATAAAAAAAATTGTAATGTTTGTTTTGCATTTGGCCAGGCAAATCAATATTTACCAACTATCCACTTTTTCACTATTTCTCAACTTTGATGGAAAATAAAAAAAATTATATCACATTATATGTGCAATGTCCGTCATGGTGTCCGTCCGTCCGTCCGTCCGTCCGTCTGTCCGTCTGTATGTTCGCAACTTTTTTCCACACCCTTCAAGCTAGAGACTTGAAACTTTCCAATTCTCTTTATCTATGGGATAGTAAATTAAAGTGTCAAGATGGGGGTTCTACGATAACTGGGGGACTGGCAAATCGATAAATTCGATAACTCAAAACCGATAAATCCACATATTTCGCACATGCTTTTAGCTAGAACTAAATTTGGTGGGTAGATAGCTACTAGCAACCCCCAAATAACTGCATCAAAAATTTTGGAGCCACGCCCACCTATTACGCCCCCAGCCCCCCCGCAATTTAAAGTCAAAAAAGCCTATATCTCCCACAGTTTTCGAGCTAGAGCCACCAAATTTAGTGCCAAAATAGGCGATGATGACCCCCCAAAAACTGCATCAAAAGTTTGGATGCCACGCCCACAAATACCGCCCTAGCCGCCCCCAGCTGCCCCAACGCTTCGTCAAAAACGAGAATGCGTGTATCTTCCAGAGTTGTGGAGCTAGAGCCACCAAATTTGGTAGGAAGATAGCTGGTAACGACCCCCAAAGAACTGCTTCAAAGTTTTGGAGCCACGCCCACCCATTCCGCCCCCAGCCCCCCGCATTTTGAAATCAGAAAAGCCTATATCTCCCACAGTTTTTGAGCTGGAGCCACCAAATTTGGTGCCAAGATAGGTGAAGATGAACCCCCAAGAACTGCATCAAATGTTTGGATGCCACGCCCACTAATACCACCCTAGCCGCCCCCAGCTGCCCCAACGCTTCGTCAAAAATGGGAATGCGTATATCTTCCAGAGTTGTGGAGCTAGAGCCACCAAATTTGGTAGGAAGATAGCTGGTAGCGACGCCCAAAAATCTGCATCAAAGTTTTGGAGCCACGCCCACCCGTTTCGCCCCCCTTTCCCCACCCAATACAAATTTTGAGCTAGAGTCACCAAATTTGGTATGAAGGTAGCAATTGACATTTTACAAATATCTGCATCAAAAATTTGGATGCCACACCCACCCATAAGGCCCCAGCCCCCTTTCCCCCCATTTAAAAAAATTTTGAAAAAAACCCCCTTATTTGGTATGAAGATAGCAATTAACATTCCACATAGATCTGCAGCAAAAATTTGGATGCCACGCCCACCCATACCGCCCCCAGCCCCCCTTTCCCACCTTTTACAAACTTTGAGCTAGAGTCACCAAATTTGGTATGAAGGTAGCAATTGACATTTTACAAAGATCTGCATCACAAATTTGGATGCCACGCTCACCCATACCGCCCCCAGCCCCTTTTCCCAACAAACTTACAATTTTTGAGCTAGAGTCACCAAATTTGTAAGGAAGATAGCTTGTGGCATCCCCATCTGCATCGGAAAATCTTTTAGGCAGCGTACACCCCTGCCGCCCGTACGCCTCTGCAGTCAGGCCTCTTTTTACCGGTTTTAATACTGGTATCGAGTATGCCGCAGTCGGTTGCGTCCGACTGCAACGTTTCCACTTGTTTTATTATTCGAACCATTTTAAAGACTTAAGGGTGAGCAACACTCAATTTAAAAGGGGCCTCTTCAAGAATTTGTATCAAAACAAATCATACAATAAAATAAACAAAACGAAATAATATGCGCTTTCGCGACTTTGTATTAAGATGTCTCGAATTTTATAATGAATGAATGTTGGACTTTATAAATTCATTCCCAAAATGAAATGAAAAAGTGCTATTTTGGTCTCGGTGGACTTTTTGGTGGCTGTGCCCATATATGGATCGAGAAAAATACATGTGACGCCTGGAGTCATAATGTATGAATGCAGCTTCCCCCAAAAAAATGCACCAAAATATTGGATGCCACGCCCACTCCTGCTGCCTAAAGTCGCCGTCATTGAAAAACTGGAGTTCGTATATCTCGCACAGATTTTGAGCTAGCCACCAGCTAAGTGACAACCGATAATTATCTGTGTCAACAAATACCACGCCCTCAAACTACGCTTTACGCCCCTCCACCTCATTAAAAATTGAAAGAAATGTATTTTTAAAGTTTTTAAGCTAAAATCATCAAATTTGGTAGGGTGATAACTGGTATCGTCTCCATTTTAAATTCGGAAATCGCCATATCTGCTACAGCTTTTAAGCTAAACACTGAGAAAAAACATGGAAGTGATAAGGGTAGATTAGATGTTAAGCTACAACACATGTACATTTCTTCGTTTTTGTGGCTTGGTCACATTGCTCAATGTGTTTTGGGAAAAGACGATGCTTGCCTGCATCGATCTTTCGGTCTTTTGTATGTCCCGACATCGATAATATCGATGCGTTTAAAGCATTGTGCACACCAGAGCGAATTATCCGCAGCGGCAGCGATAAGCCGCGTGATATTTTCCGCGTCAAAATCGCAAGTGTCATCACACAGTAGCGAAATTAATAGTGTCTTTTTTTATTCGGGAAGCCATAATACAAGAAAGACAGACATTGCGCATAAACAGTTGTTCACATGTGAAGTTATTTTTTAAAATTTTTTTCAATAAGAATGAATGATTATAAGTTAAAAACTGTAATATTGTTATTATTATATTGTATTAAAAGACAAAATATAGTAATTTAACATGTAAACAAGGCAAATATTCAACACATGCATCATATGTGACGTCATCTGGCCAGAACATAAGCCAGTTTCTGCGTAATCTGAGTTTTATTGTTCTTGGCGGAAAGCGATAAAATCCTGCAAGCACAGTTCTCAATATTCAGCGAAACAAAACGCTGCACATTCGCTGTCAAAACGAATTCGCACCGCTTTGGTGTGCGTGCGTTCATAAGACGCAATGTAATTAAGTATTTGTGCCGCTGCCGCCGCGGATAATTCGTCTGGTGTGCGCAATGCTTAAACCAATATATGAGATTACAAAATATTAAAAACTTAATTAATTTTGAATGTTAACACCTGTTTACCCAGTATATCCGAAAATTGTCCGATTGTGAGAAGAAACTTGTAAAGTAGCTGCAAGTCCGATCGTTGTCAGATTTTCGTAAAAAAAAAAATTTTTGGCTGGCTATCGATACAGTGTAAGGAAAATAATGCCGGATCATAACAAACAAAATATCATAATTTTCATATTAAACACTTATTGCTGAAAAAAAATACATGAATTTTCGATCCCAAAAATCATAATTTTCATACATAACACTTATTGCTAAAAGGTTAGGTTAGGTTTGACCGGCTGACGCTCCCAAGGGAGCGCCACACATAGACCGCTAAGGGGTCCTTAGTGAGGCCGGTGTTTGGAGGTGTTAAGGGCTATCCCGATGGACTATCTCTATGTGCTGTCCTGCGGGGTACGTGTGCTTAGGGCAAATGCCAGAAGCTTATTGGGTTCCCGCTTGCTGGCTTCATCGAGTGAAGCTAGGAAGGGAACATGTAGGTAGCGTAGTCTTTGTGCTGCCAGTTGCAAAGGAGATGCTCAAGCGTTTCCTTGACACCAATAACCTTGCATTTCCGGCATTCGTCGTTGTCAGTTATGCCTAGCTTTTTCGCGTGTACTGCGATTTGGCAGTGGCCTGTGAGTAGACCTACCAGCATTCGGCAGTCATGCCTTTTTAGCTTTAGCACATATTTCGTTAGTTTTTCGTTGTAGGTTTTGCACATTATTTTTGATATTTTGCAGTCGGAGGTGTTTGTCCACCTTCGTACTGCTGCGTCCCCTGCCTGTGTCTCCATATAAGAGTGTAGCGTTCGCAGGCAGATCGGGACTTCCACAGTGTCACTGTTGAGTCCCGTTGCACCTTGCTTAGCCAGAATGTCTGCTGTTTCGATGCCCTCGAGGCCCTGGTGGCTTGGAATCCAGTATATGCGCACTTTTTTAACGGTGCCGAGTGCATCTAGCGTTTCCCTGCTCGCCAGGACATTCCGAGAGCTTATGTGGTGGGCCTGTAGGGCTTTGATTGCCGCCTGGCTATCTACGAATATGTTCACCGTGTCGTGCGTTGTATTCGTTTTTAAGACTGCTTCTGCTGCTTTCCTGATTGCGAATATTTCCGCTTGGAATATGGTGCAGTGGTCCGGGAGTTTGTAAGACAGGCTCATGGGTGGTTCGGCGCAGTATACTGCTGCGCCGACTCCCTCCATAATTTTTAAGCCGTCTGTGTATATATTGATGGCCATCTGCTCAGCTCCTGAGAAAAAGTTAAAATTGTTTCTTGGGGTCATATAGTCTGTTTCGACTTGGATCCCTCTTCCAATTATAAAAAAATTATATCAAATTATATCGGCTATTTTTTCAAATTAATTTCTTTGATTATTCCTCTATTAAATGCAAAAAGTTTCATTTGCCCGTTTTTGCCCCTTTTTCATTTATATATAAAATAGTGGAAAAGACATAGTTCCAAAATGTGTTGCATGCATTTTTGGGCAATTTATGACATATAACCGTGAAAACCCATTTTTATTGTTGTTTTTTCGTTAGTTATTGTTAAGATACTTGATTTTTGTTTTTCATTCTGTAATGCTTACCTGAGATCATTTGTCAAATCCTGGTCCCTAAATTCAGGTGCAGTTACAGGATATACAAATACTACCAGGTACGCACCGAATACAGAAATTGCGTTAGCGTACAACTAGTCACACATCCCATTCAGGTAGGCACAAATCTTATTCGGACACGTGACAAGTACCCAAATTGCATAAATTGACCTTATTGACCTGACTTATACAAACAATAGGTAAATTTGTTAGGCATGAAAGCTAACTCTTTTCTTGAACCCTTAATCCAAACGGTATCTATCAGGTAATAGATTAGACTATATATTGAAAAAACTATAATCCTGGATTAGTCTACGACTGAAAGTTGGCGAGACAAGTACTGTTTTACACTTCAAACATGTCGTTGAACAACCATAAATTATTTGACCTGTTTAGGAAGTCAACCACAATACAAAATTTCACGGAAGCTGCCTTCGAAGAACTTGATAGTTTATACGGCAATATACAGAGAAGCGAAGATATAAAAAAACTCTGCATGATGTATGCCAGTCTAAACTCAAGATGGATAAAATCAAACAGAATGACTGAGAGATTCAACACCAAACACCAGAACTGGCTTAATAGTGATACCATCCTGGATACATTAACAGAAGATGAACCCAGCACATCCACCGGACGAGCAAGAGGAAGGCCGACTAAAAACATGGAAGAGTGTTCAAATTTAACAAGAAAGAGGAAACTTGCTGATTCAACAAATGATTTATCCACGGAACATTTATCGGAAGCGCTGTCTATTAGATATACCATCTTTTACGGATTGTGATGAATATTTTACAAAAATTAATAAAAAAAAAAAAAAAAATAAAAAATTATTTTTAATTATCATAATATTAATTTTAGATTATAAAAACCATTAAAATGAAACAATAAAAATCAAAATATTTAAAAAATATTTATTTTTCAAAATCGTAGAATTCATTTCAAATGCTCATTTTATAGGTTGATTAATTATCTATCAGATGCTTTTTAAGTTGATCGATTATCTCATTTGGTTCAAAGTTATGATTTTTGCAACGAAAAACTCAAATGGCGCCACTGTGCGTCGTTCGCATAGGCAGTTATCTTCGGGGCTTTCCGTTTAAATTTTCTTAGAAGTCCGTTTACCACCAAGTTCCACAGTAGGGGTGAGAGCACTCCTCCTTGGGGAGTGCCACACTTGGCTTCCCTGACTGCGGTAGTGGTTCCCCATTCCACTAGTATTCTCCTGCTGCTCAGTAGGTTCTGAACCCACGAGTATACTGCTTCTGCTGGGCTCACAGCTCTTAGAGTCCGGAATGAGCGTTTTTTTTCTATGAAACTGGTATTCCTTATAAGTGCATAATTTCTGAGTCTTATCTGACTCTTTTCTAACACAGACATAAGTGCTTTCACCCTTCTATTGAAGAACCGAAAATGCTCCTAAAATCCCCTTTTTTTGTGTGGGTTCCCTTCCACTAATAAACTCTCACTAAATCGTCATATTTTGGCGATTATCAAATTTATTATATGTTTTGCCTCAAAGCGGCTTAATCTGTATACACTCATTTTCTTTTTCTTTTCTTTGTTTATATTTATAAATTTAAACTGACCACTTTATTTATATTTAATAAATTTAAGCAACCACGCCTTTCTCGTTAAATGAACAACTGAATGAATCTAAAAATTTTCCAATGATGAATTTTCCAACAATGATCATTATATTTTTGCCTACATCCGAAAATGCTCAAATTTAAGTGCCTTTTATGAGCCCTTGCTGGGAGAACATTGAATCTGCTCCAAAAAAACCCTCAAATATATGTGTTTATTCTTAAAACGCTCATAATCTAGGCTCTTTCCAGACACATAATTTGGAAGGCTCCGAAATTGGACTGCTGGGTTAATAAGGTAGTCTCACTCCGCTCTCTCGTTTCCATACGAAAAATGAGAGCAAAAGAAAGCGAGAGTGAGAGCGAAAAATAATGCCAACAAGAATGGAATACAGATAGAGCGTCGAAACAGCGAAATTCCAACCTTCAATTGGAAGTCGTAGCGTAGCTACCACCAACAAGAATGGAATACAGATAGAGCGTCCAAACAGCGAAATTCCAACTTTCAATTGGAAGTCGTAGCGTAGCTACCACTCGCTCTGAGAGCGCATTTCGTGCTTTTCTCGTGTTTCGTGTATTGTGCCTATGCGTCGCTGGCCAGCGATTTTCTAGCGCGCAGTGGCTTGTTCGATTGCTGTTTCCCCGTTTTTTTCCTTGTATTCCTTATGTGCGCTTATTTTATTGCTTATCCTTTGCGTCGAACTAGCACCAGCAAAGCAAATGAGCGAATTAATAACAACATACATATATATATATATATATATATATATACAGTTTGTCAAGAAAGTGTTTTCGCATGAAGAAAATTCATATTTTTTCACTTCTGATCAGAAAATAGAACTATTAAATAACTTTTTTAACTGGTTTGAAAATGCAATTTTATTCTTCATTTATTTCTTAACAATATGCAAAAACTAAACTATAATTATTTAATAAACAAAAAGTTATAACAAAATCAAAATATGTCTAAGTAAATTTCACTGTCAACAAAGTGTTTTCGTCCTAAAAAAATAATGTAATAACTTAAAGCTAAACTTAAAAAAAAAATTGTTTAATATTTCGTGTGATAGCCTTTGGCTTTTAGAACAGCATTAATCCTAGAATTCATTGAATTCAACAATTTTTCTATATACTCTAAAGGAATTCGACTCCACTCTTCTTAAATATAGTTTTTCAGCATTGGTCGTGAAGTTGGCCGCCTTTTTGCGACCTTTTTCTTCAAATAAGCCCACAAATTCTCTATGGGGTTAATATCGGGACTCTGGGGTGGAGTGTCAATAACTTTCCCGCAGTTGTAAAGCAGCCACAGCTTCACATTAATTGCTTTGTGTTTTGGATCGTTGTCCTGGTAGAAATTAAAGCTACGATCAAAACCAAATTTGGTAGCGCTCCTCTGCAAATTTTGCTTTAAAATGTTTAGATATTGTACAGCATCCATTTTATTGTCAACAAACACCAATTCGCCCACTCCTTTGCTAGAAAAGCAACCCCACACCATGACGGACAGTTTGCCGAATTTAACGGTATGAACTATATTTTTATTTTGCAAAGCTGTTAACGGTTTCCGCCATACTTTGTTGGGTCCCTCATTGTAATACAGCATTATTTTGCATTCGTCACAGAATATAGTGTTATTCCAATAACTTTGTGGTGCATTTAAGTGAGCTGTTGCGAAGGCAAGTCGTTTTTCGACGTTCACCACTGACAACATTGGTTTTTTCCTAGCCACGCGGGATGTGAAGTTATTGGCTTTTTATGGCTTTACGGATAGTTTCGTGAGAAACAACCACTCCACACTCTTCCTTAACTTCCATAGCCAGCGCTCTAGTGGATACCATCGGATTTTGGTCAACTTTTCTCATCATTAGGCGCGTTGCTCTAGTTGAGAGCTTAGGCGGCCTTCCGCTTGCTGCCTTACTTTCCAGTCTATTTTTGGCCCGATTAATTATATTTTGGACAGTTCGCACTTGGAGCTGGAACATATTAGCAATTTCCTTGGTACTTTTTCCGATCGTATAATTAAAATAAACCAGCTGTACTATATCAAATGATACTCTTTTCCCCGGCATTATAAGAAATTGGTAAATACGGTTGTAATGTCTGCATTCAACTAGTACAAAGTGTGAAATGCACAAAATTTGCTTTAAATATGCGTACATTATGTTCAGCTGTGCAAAAATAACTGTGACTATAACTGTACTAGTACGAAAGACGAAAGAATGGAAAAAACCCACAAACGAAAACACTTTGTTGACAGTGAAATTTACATAGACATATTTTGATTTTGTTATAACTTTTTTGTTTATTAAATAATTATAGTTTAGTTTTTTGCATATTGTTAAGAAATAAATGAAGAATAAAATTGCATTTTCAAACCAGTTAAAAAAGTTATTTAATAGTTTTATTTTCTGATCAGAAGTGAAAAAATATGAATTTTTCTTCATGCGAAAACACTTTCTTGACAAACTGTATATATAATTATGAGTTCACGACCAAGTGGGAATTAAAAAAAAAAAGGACATTTGTCTTTAGTTTATTTCTTTATTGTGTTGAACTAATTTTAAAAGATACAAAACACTTCCTCACTTAAGTCTATCTTCTTTCTGATCTTACTCCGAACTAAACTTCAATTGTTCTTGCTGCGCAGAGCAAACCTCCGTTGAGAGCTTTTCTTATTGTCAAAGCTTCTAAGCTTTGATCATTTTAAGCTTTTATCAAAAAGTGCCAATTCGGCGATCTCATGCTTGTGGCGTGATTTTGGAAATATGTTTATGTCTCACGCTTGTGGCGTGATCTTAGAAATATGTTTATATTTTATGTTTATGTCTAATATGCTTCCTGTGTTGGGGTTTTAAGGTGTAATGTGATATCTTGTTGTTGGTCTGTGTGCTATGTGCTGGGGTGCGTTCTATGTGTAACATATTTGAGATATGAATATGAGTGCATATTGGATATCTTACTATATATATATATATATATATATTTTGTGGGCTATAGACATTGGAATGATTTTTGTTTCGGCTAGCTACCATAAGCATGTGTGTGTGTCTCTCTCTCTATGTATTTCTTTTTTTTTTTTTATGGTACCATTTGCCATGGAATTCATTGACATTTCTCAATTAATATGAATTTTGGACAACCCTAAACAGCAAAAATTTGATTTAATTTGGTGCATATTTGTATTAGTTGCCTACAAAACCTAAAAAAAACCAGAAAAACTATACTTCCAAGGAATTTTTTGTGCTGATCGACCATTAGCAGTATCAGGCGAACAGCAAAATAAACAAGCCTCTAGTAAAATAAGCAGGCAATCAGTTTTGCATTGGTGGTCATACATACTCTTTCATGTTTTCAGTTCTATGACACTTTCCAACTATTTTGCCATCGCAACAACCATACAGCTATGCAGCGATGCCTACAAATTGCGAAAGTGTATTCACACGTGCATTTGCCCAAGTCACTCAAGTCGCTCATTTGCTTTGCTGGTGCTAGTTCGACGCAATAGGATAAGCAATAAAATAAGCGCACATAAGGAATACAAGGCAAAAAACGGGGGCACAGCAATCGAACAAGCCACTGCGCTTTACAAAATCGCTGGCTAGCGGCGCATACACACAATAGTGCTGGCTGGTTGTGATATCAACAAACATGTTGTAGCAAAGTCAGCAAGAGAAGTGGCTCACGAAACACGAAAACGCACGAAATGCGCTCTCAGAGCGAGTGGTAGCCACGCTAGCAAGTTCCAACTGGTGTTTGGACTATCGCAAGTTGGCGACTCTATTTGTATAAATTCTTGTTGATACGATTTTGTATGTCCACACGAACGTTGGAATTGGAATATTGCTGTTTCAATTTCAATGATTGCAAAAAAATGGCATTCATTTTTCCTAAAAACTAGTTTCAGCACGAATGCTCCATTTGCCGTTTTGATTACATTCATGCAGATGTCTAATATCTACTTGTGCGCTTTCAAACGACTCCTTATCTCATTTATAATAAACCCAGCTTTGCTGAACATGCGTTTACTTTCAGTGGACATTGCAGGGACGCACAAAAATTTTTTATACAACACTTGAAATTATTCTAAATTCAGATCTGTGAAAAAAGTTTATTTACAGGTAATTTAATTTATTAAAAAGCACCTATGAAATAATTTTAAAATTTTGCCATATTATTTATATATTAAATTATATCTATGATTGATGATTACATAACAAATTTCTTTTATTAACATATAGTTAAGTCATATCAAAACAATACATTTAAGATTAAGCATTTTTGACAAGCAGCAACAAAAATGTGTAAACAACCAGAAATCAATGAATTTATTTTTGTATGCTCACAAACAGCAACACAAGAAAATGCTATTTCGAAGAAGCTTATTTGCTACATTATCAAGTTTGCCGCTCGAAGCGTTAATAACATTGATATATGTAATTTTATTAAACTATTTTTAGCAATTTCTCAATTGTTAGCTTAGTGCCAACTTATTCTAATCAAAATATCAATTATTACAAGTATAGTATTAAATTACACATCAACAATAGCACTTATATTATTAGAGTATCCAACACTCAACATTCGTCTGTTCATGCTCGTATTCAACATGTTCGCATTTTAAGGGCCAGTTTCTCAATGTCTGGTAAGCTTTAACTAACAGATGGTTAGCTTAACTAACTGATGGTTAGTCAAAATTGAGTTTCTCCATGTCTGGTTAGGGTTTTTCGTGATTAAAACTAACATGAGGCCTGAGTGCGGGCTAAAATTTGTTTTCTCGTTAAGTGTCGATATAAATATCGATGAAATCATCGTTAGGCAAACAGCTGACTGTGGCTGACACTTACATTGTTTACGTTTTATTATTCAAGCAAAATGGCATCGCATTAAACAATTAGGGTGTTCAACAGCTCCGTTTCATCGTTTCATGTTTCAAAGTTGAAACGATTAACTCGTGAACGGCATTTTGGGTGTCAATGCGTTTCAAGTTTGTGCAGTCAGCTGTTGTTTGTTTACATTTCTTATTCTTCAATTTATGTCACTGTTGCTGTTTACCGCGGTTGTACTTTATTTATAAAAAATGATTTTTAAAAGTGCTAAAGATATGCTATGCGATGCTTTAGCAAAGCAAGTTATTAGAGAAATAGAGGATATTGAAGGTGAGAAGAGCTCGTTGTTTGAATTAGTTGCTCAATTACATGCTTTTAAAATTTGGCGGCCATTAATCACATGTGTTTTTTACTATTTTGCACAAAAATACACCAAATATACTTAGAAGTACTAAACATCGATAGCAAATATCGAATAAATATCGTGCTCTTCCCATCTTTACTTTGTTCAAACTTGAAACACTTTTTGTATACATAGGCTGGGGTGTTTCAACGTTTCAAGAAATTTTCTATGTATGTTGTTGTTGCGAGACGTTTCAACTTTGAAACTTGAAACGATGAAACGAGCTGTTGAACACCCTAAATTTTTTACATCCACGCAATGGAAACACAATATGAAGAAATGGAGAAGCGCGTGAATAGTTCTAGAAATTTTAGACAAAGGGTGAACTATTTCACTGAGTTGGATGAAGCCAAATTTTTGAGTTGGAAGAAGAATTTGGCAGTCACAAAAAAACAAGTGGAAACGTTGCAGTGGGACGCAACCGACTGCGGTATACTCGATACCAGTA
Source organism: Scaptomyza montana (assembly GCA_018904305.1). NCBI lineage: Eukaryota > Metazoa > Arthropoda > Insecta > Diptera > Drosophilidae > Scaptomyza > Scaptomyza montana. The sequence goes on from JAEIGR010000076.1 coordinate 201,995, forward strand.
ATAAAACCGGTAAAAAGAGGCCTGATTGCAAAGGGGTACCCGGATGCGGCAGGGGTGTACGCTGCCTTAAAGATTTTCCGATGCAGATGGGGATGCGACAAGCTATCTTTTTACAAATTTTGTGACTCAAGCTCAAAGTTTGTAAAAGGTTGTGAGGGCGGTATGGGTGAACGTGGCATCCAAATTTTTAATGCAGATCTATGTGGAATGTCAATTGCTATCTTCATACCAAATTTGGTGAATCTAGCTCGAAGTTTGTAAAAAGTGGGGAAAGGGGGGGCTGGGGGCGGTATGGGTGGGAGTGGCATCAAAATTTTTGATGCAGATCTATGTGGAATGTCAATTTCTATCTACATACCAAATTTGGTGACTCTAGCTCGAAGTTTGTAAAAAGTGGGGAAAGGGGGCTGGGGGCGGTATGGGTGGGCGTGGCATCCAACATTTTTGCTGCAGATCTTTGTGGAATGTTAATTGCTATCTTCATACCAAATTTGGTGACTCTAGCTCAAATTTTGTAAAATGTGGGGAAAGAGAGTGCTGTGGCCTTATGGGTGGGCGTGGCATCAAAATTTTTGATGCAGATCTTTGTAAAATGTCAATTGCTACCTTCATATCAAATTTGGTGGTAAGGATGTGCGAAATATGTGGATTTATCGGTTTTGAGTTATCGAATTTATCGATTTGCCAGCCCCCCAGTTATCGTATAACCCCCATCTTGACACTTTAATTTACTATCCCATAGATAAAGAGAATTGGAAATTTTCAAGTCTCTAGCTTGAAGGGTGTGGAAAAAACTTGCATACATACGGACGGACAGACGGACAGACGGACAGTCACCATGACGGACATTGCAGAAAACCAATATACTCTTTACCTTCGGTATCGAGTATAAAAATAACAAACAAAAACAGCTGTTTTGCTCGAAAAAGGCTCGAAAAAGGGTGGCAGCACCATCAATGCGATAGTATCATATCGATTTAACTTAACTATGCATTAAGAAAATCAAATTGGCTTAACGCGAGCGTTAAATTTATCTGGTCGTTAGCGAATTCTTACTTTAACCAGACATTGAGAAACTGGCCCTAAGTCTGTTAGTGTGCGTGTGTGTATTCACAAAACAAGCAAAACAGAATTGCCGCACAAAATATGAAATCGTCAGCGTTTGACTTCTGCTTCAATCTGCTTTATGCAGTCTTGGAAGTGTAGCCCGACTAGAAGATACCCTGAACCCAGTTGCAATAAATAAATTAAATTTATAAAAGACTTTGGTAAACTGGATTTAAATTCAATCGATTCAATTCGATATCTCCGGTGTTTCTTAACCGATTTGGACGAAATTTTCAGAAAAGTTCTATCGTTACCCATTATTTCAACCCCAATTTTTACATTTTGCAAATTCGATATTTTTTTGTAATCGATTCCATATGTATATCGGAAAACAGAATAGTTATCGATAATTTGAAGCAAACTTGTTCAGCTCATGGTATAGGAGCACGGTATACAGACTAAGGGTAACGCAATCAGCTATGCATGTATTGGTGCGCAAAATAAAGTTAACGGTTTCCGATCAGCTGTTGCTCTCTCAGTCACTCTTTTTGCTATTCGTGCTAAAATTTACATGCTGTATCACTTAGTTTGTTGCTTTTATCGTGTGTGCTTTGTTGTTTTGCAGTGCTTTTGGTAAAGGCCTGTACGCATGATCCCCGTACAGCTCCCGTACAGTATACATGAGTTTTACGGCTGTAACGACAAGTGTTGAAAAATTCACATATTGTGGCGGTAGGCTAATTTTTTTTTGTAAATAAATCGGAAATGCAACTGTGTTTTGTACACTTGATTTCAAAATAATGATTCGCGCGCTACTTTTGTGTTTGAGTACAGTTAACGCCCTGCTTCTAATAATCTATACCCTGCCATAGATCAGTGGCAGTACAATCCACTTTATATGTTATTTAAATTGTATCTTATTAATTAATAAATATATTTTTATTCATTACTTCTTGAGCAGAATTGACTGCCAAAACAATAAGTATGGCTCTATTGGAGCCTGAATTAGGTCAAATTTGTTAATATTATCCGAAAAATTTATAAGCCGGCTCTTGCCCGACATGTTGTTGCATTTTTTACAACCGTAAATAGCTGCAGAAAGCTATTTACTGCCCGTAGCATTTTAACATAACATTTTAACATTTTCATTGTTCAACACTACCGTACCAGCAGTAGCTAACAGAACTGCAGACCTTAAATGTACGTACTGTACTGAAGCTGTACGGGACCATTTTTTTATATGAAGTTTTTTGCTGTACGGGAGCTGTACAGGCGTCTGCGTACAGGCCTTAAAGTGAAAATGAAGTGCGCAGTTACTAATTGCAAAAATACATACAGCGTAAAATACAAAGAAAATAACAAAAAGGTTTTTCCATTTTCCCAAAAACCTAACGACTGTCCAGAAATGGCTGGAGTTTTATAAAACTATAAATTAGATTAATTTCACGGGAGAAACGGGCAATCAAATTAAAAATTTCATTCCGAAAAACATGCACCGCACCCCATAGTGCGAGTCGAAAAAATGTAAACAAAGATACTCGTGACGTCACAAGTATTCCAAATTCTTTTGCGTCATATAACGGAACTGCTGATTGCGTTACCCTTAGTCTGTATACCGTGGTATAGGAGAACTTATATTCAAAATATGAAGTCTCTAGCTTCTGTAGTCTCTGAGATCCACGCGTTCATACAGACGGACTGATGGGCAGACAGACAGACGGACGGACAGACGGACATGGCTATATCGTCTCAGCTGTTGATGCTGATCAAGAATGTATATACTTTATGGGGTCGGACATGCTTCCTTCTGCCTGTTACATACTTTTGCACAAAACCATTATACCCTTTTTTACCCATTTAATGGGTTCAGGGTATAAAAATGTCAACAAAAAGCTTAACTACTTCTCAGAATGCTAGCATTGATGTGTTAACATCTATAGGCTCGGGTAGAGCAAAAGTTCAAAGAGTACACATACAAACATTGTGTAAGTGTAAGACCCGTTTTACACGATGAACTTTTTTTACAGAAACAGGTGTTAACACATTGCCAGTGAGTTCGAACACTCATTGATTTTTTTTTTTAACAGTAAAGATGAAAATATTGAAGGTTATGATGAGCATTGTATTGATTTGGAAATTTCAAACTCAAATTTCCTAGATGTTGATCATTATGACCCATATGTAACTAAGACCCCATTTACACGCTGAAGTTTTTTCGTGAATTTTTTTTTCATTCCGTTTTGAAAATTCTTTTTAATTCAGGTCGCATTTACACGCTGAAGTTTTTCAGTGAAATTTTTCCTTTGAAATGCTGGTTTAAATTTATGGTCGATAAACATACATCTTTGCCATCGATTGTATTATTTGTTAACATATAATTGATTTAAGAAGTAACAAGTAAATAAAATGCATTCAGTGAACATTACTATTAATAATTTTTTAACCAAAACAATGTATTTACTATTGGCGCTAATATTTGCTTGTGCGGTATTTCGTATCGAAAACTTTATTATTCACATCAAATACTGTGCAACTCTGTGTTTACATTCTATCGGAATAAGGCAAAGCAAAATTAGAAGAAAAAAAATTAACGACTTAACAAGTAGTGAATTTTTCCTTGAAATTTTACCTCTCTACTCCCCTTGCCTACAAACAAAAGATTCAGAGAGAAAATTAACGAAAAAACTTCAGCGTGTAAATGGGCACTAAGTGTTTGAATAGCACTGTTTTTATTGACCTGAAACGAAACCTGGTATTAAGACAACGAAGTTTGATTATGAACTTTCATCAACTGCAACTGCTTACAAGTACCGCTTTGCCTTTAGAATTAATGTAGCCGTCGGATCCTATAAAATATTTCATTCTCTTTCCAAAAGTTATAATGATTTGACGATATTTCGAATGAAACTAGCGTTAACATTCATTAAAGGGATTATAGCTCTTTGGACATTCGCCAGTTGTTTGGAATCGTGTTAATTGTGTCTATATCAAGTCTTTCAAAAGCCGCTCAATATTGGTCAGCAAATATTGGAGTAGGAGCAGTTTAACACTTTATGTCACAGAAAAACTTTTGAAACAATCAGACGCCATATTCAATGATAACAATCAACTTTTGTCTAATAAGCGCAATGATCGTCTTATCAAAAGACGACCACTTATTAATAAGTTGATCAAAAATTTTGTTTGAATACCAATGGAACAGTTTCGTTGTGTTGACGAAAAGATTAGTTAAACAATAGCCAGAAAACAAATGAAACAAGCCTCATAAATGGGGGTACAAGATATATACTTTCAGCGGAAGCTCGGGATACTGTTAAAATTCGAAATTGAGTGTGGCGAAGAAACGTGGAACTTAACGAGCCTGATCTAGGTGTGTCATAAAATTGTACCTAGACATCAAAATTGTGAATTTATTTTGACAATTTCTTTAATTTATTGTCTTTCTAAAAGTAGTTAGCAGAAGGTGAAATATTATTATTATTAGAACTATAAGAAGAAACAGAATCCCAAATAATAATCCTGTGGAAAATAATGATTTAAGGAAGCAGCCTCGCAGTTCATCTTTTGAATATGTTGCCGTTTATGGTGGGATGGATATCTCAGTTACGTCATGGGTCACGCTGGAATTCAAAGATACTGCCCGCAGATTTAATAGTGCGAAAAAAAAACAGTAAATAAATTGATCATCTTTTCGCTGTTGAACAATCTAATAGTTAAATGGGAGGCGTTTATTGATGGCATTATCGGAAGATACAAAATATTGGTAAGAAGCAAACACTTGCCGGTAAGAGTTTTTTTTTTAAATTTGCTAGACTTGACAGTGAGCAATGCTTGGCTTTTATATAAGAGAGTACACAAGGCAAATGCATCACTCAGTAAACCTATAAGTTCATCCGACCTTTCAATCGAAATAGCAGAAATACTAACGAAAGCTGAAGTAAAAACCAAAGTTATAAAAAAGAAGTGCCATCGAAAATAAGTTACTTGCAAAAATGATACGGCAGGATCAAGTTGGTCATTGGCCAACCTGCACAGATAAGAGGTTAAGATGCAAACTCCCAAACCTTACAGGATTTTTGCAAATAAAGTGCGATAAGTGTTGTAATGTTCGCATACAGCCGAAACTCTAACAAACAACAAATAAAAATTTAGAAAAAAAAAATAGACAAAATAAAAGATAAATGCATGCGCATTGTCAAAGCATAAAGCAATGTTTTTGAATTTAGGATTTTTCGCGCTTTACGATATAAAGCCGAGTTTCGAACCACATTCGATCAGTGCAAAGTGCAACGCTGGTAGTTGACAGCTGACACTGACATCTAAGCTACTAAATAGGTTATAGGTTATTGGCACAGTTTCCGTTGTTCTTCTTAATTTTGGCAGTCGAGACGAAAAAATGTGATTTGGGTTCTGCAAATTGCACCCCAAAACGAAACTTCGTGGTCACACAATCGGCAAATATTTTTGCAATCCCTTGGTGGATCCGCTTGGGATCAGCAAATAAAGTAGTGATTAAGAAGCTATATGCTGAAATGTAAATATTTGCGACATTCATTAAATGGTATGAATCATTACTTATTCCATTGTCTTGGGGCATTTGATTCACTTAGGTTGAATTTCCATGCGCAAACGAATCGCAACTCTCTGGAGCGGATCTCGAAAAATAAAAGAAGTCCCCAATTGCGTGAGCCAAACTGTTGGCAAAGACACGGGACGCAGTTGCTCGAACAAGCCGGCTCTCTTTTTTCGTCGTGCCAGTTGGAGTATTCCAGGGTGGTTTCTCAGCCAGGGCGCTGCTATGGGAATGCAACGAAGTTTCACGCTAGTGATTGTCTGATACTTGTGCAGCAAGGTGGAATGTGTTCAGTGGGTGCAGTTAGTTCGAGATTAGTTATTAACTCATACTAAGAAATATTTCGCTAACTAACCACCATCCCTACTAAAGTGTTAGTGGAATGTTTAAGTCCCCAAACCCACACAAACTGTTTAAAATTAAATTAATACATAGTGCCAGTTGAGTACAAACCGAGTGTAGCAGCACAAAAGGTAACAATAATCAAAACATATAAAAAGTCATAAATAATAATAAAGTTTTGCTTAAATTAAATTACGTGAAATATGGCTATTAAAGAAAACCAAGGCAAAAGCTAAATCGATCATCATATGTGAGTGTAATGCAAGTGCAAAAGAATTTATTGAAAGAAAAAAAAAAAAAATATATATATTTTTTATCAGAAGCAACAAAAACACAATAATAACTAATTGTACCTACATATATATTCGGCAATAACATGTGCGCTTGCGATCCCTAACCTGAGCAAGCCGAAATAAGGTGAAGCCAAAAAAAAAAATAATAATAATAATAATTTGCAAGTCAAATTAGAACAACAAACAAAAAAATAAAATAATAAAAAAAATTTTAATGAAATACTAACTATATAACAAACCTACGACCATCGTGAAGGCCTTCAACGAGGATTATTCTGGGTGAGTGTGACAGTAAATAAAAAACATAATAACAAAGCCGTCCGATCGTAAATAACCTACTTGCGAGAATGCGAGGTATTATCAGCGTTCATATGTAGGCTGGTCCAAGCCGACCTACCTTATCTATGATGTTCTTATCTTAGTCGTCTGATCGTTTTGCATATTTTCGTTTGCTTATTGCAGTCCCGCTTTACGCGATGTAAATACAAATCAAGATAATGATAAATCAACTTTGAGTTTAGTGTGCTTAAATTTCTATTTTTTTTATATTCCTTTATATTTAGTTATTTTTTTTTATTTTTGGTTGTCATTATTAACATCTTTTTCAGCAAGTGCTAATGTAATTGTGTGTATCGAAGTGTATCAATGTCAAATCAACACACAAAATTAAAAGCAAACCACTAATACCTTGGTGGACATACAAATAGGTCATGCAAAAATTTTAAGTAAAGATAGTAAAGTAGGTTTACGGACGATAGTTGAACGTGACAACGTCTTTAGAAAAATACAACAAAATTCTTGAATAAAATTTATTGTCTAAATTTCTACTCAATCGTTAAAATTTAAATTTTGATTTTATTATTTTAATAATATAATTAAATTTTTTCAATTAGTTACTTAATTATTTTTGCAAATTTAATTGTAATTTGTTATAAAAAAGTAATAATTTTAAATAATTCATTATAAGAATAAACAATGATTAAATTATTGGTTATAAGTCTTACATTTAAAGTTTAAAATTTTGAAACATTAAAATTTTCGTAAATCTAGTTGACACCACATTCACTTTTCACTGCACTTGATACTCGATCAAAACATGTAAATGTACTATAGTATAGCAGCTGTCCACGCAGACGCATCGCTCACTCAAGTAGGAGAGAGACGGATATCGAACGCTGCCGAACGCAAAGGCCGATTGTGCTTCTTTGTCGCTCGTTCCGCGCTCTCTCATTTCAGACACTTAATTTTGTCAATTATAGCATAACCTACAATCGCTACACTAGCGGACCGATGCTATTCATTTTAATGATGAAAGCACGAATATTCGACAATATATCACTTAATATATAATTAATATCGAAAGAATCATTACCTTTATCGCTGTAATTATCGTTGCTATAAACAATTGACACCACATTCACTTTTCACTGCACTTGATACTCGATCAAAACATGTAAATGTTCTATAGTATAGCAGCTGTCCACGCAGCATTGTTGCCAATTCCGCTTTTTTCCCGTCAGATCTGGCTTTTTCAAAACGCGATTATTGTGGGAGCTTTTTTCTGTATGAGTCAAGGCCTATTTACTCTTGACTTAACTTAACGTAACTTAACGTAACTTAACTTAGGGAATGCACTATGGGCGATTTGTCGATTTTGGCGGCATAAAGTCTAAAAAATAAAGCTAGAGACATAATTTTTTTTTAAAATGTTCGTTATATTTAACTCTAATTTCGGATTTTTTTTCGACAATTGGGTCACTCCTTTTTTTTTCGCATATGTGTAGGCCGCCACTAATAAGTGCATTTATTTAAGAACAAATTATAAATGTTACTAAATTGAAACAAATGAAAAGCTTTATTTTATTATACTTAGACATAATATTAAATAAAAAAGATAACAAATTTTTATTCATATATGTACTTATATTATTACAAACTTTACAAATAAGCAGTTAAAAATCTTCCTCATCTAAAACGAATGAATATTCATTGATGTTATCATAATCTTCTTCGTCATCTGTTTTACTTTCCATGTTATTATTATTATTAAAATTAAAATTTTCATTATTATTTTCATCAGATATATAGCATGAACTTATATTTAAGGTTGGAGTTTCCAAAAACGCAATAACTTCTGTAGGAAGTGATTTTTTTTAAAGCAGTTTTGGTGTATTATGTATTTTCAAGCTTGAAATTAAAGGGTCGGATGAGTCAATAGATCTATAAAAAACGTCAGCTATATTATTTAGCCTGCAATTTTTTCTAGCATGGGAACGTCGGTCCATTTTGTAGAGTTTGTTGCGTGCCTCTGAGGCATTTTCGCCCAGGCACCCAACAGGAACTACAAACTGATCCATAATATCTGATCCGTGAACTATAATCTTGTGAACTGTTGGGGACATTGGGTACCATGGATACGCCTGCATATACAATAAAAATGTATCGTTGCAAAAACATCGAAATTTGTCTGTGTTTATGGCAAATTCACACGAAATTGCTATTAATAAATGGTGGAATTTATTTAATAGGACATCGTCAAACAATGTGATTTCTGCAAAAAGTTTGGTATTTGCAAAGATTCGCCTCGCCGTATTCCCATCGTTGCTGTTACCAGATCCATTCTGTTTTGGTATGCTAAGATGTAAGCCCATTTCCTTCCATATTCTTTGTTGGATTTCCTTCTTCCGCGATATCATTTTGGTTTTATTCTCGCCTTTAACGTGCCAAGTTTTAATATGATTCGTTATGATATGTTTAAAACGAATTCCATAAACCTGATCCAGGCGTGTAACGGACTAACGCCGTATTTCAAAGAGTCAGGTTTAGGTTTAAAAATTTTAGAATTGAAATCATTAATGTGCATAAGCGCTTTTGGATTTATAGCACATATTGGACAACATTGCGTAGATTTCGTATTTGTTAAAACATTAAGTACCTTGCCGTCAATCAATGTCATATATGTTTTAAAATTAACAGAAATGTTTGCGCTATGTGTTTTAAAATTTTGCAAGTTTGCTACTTGCATATCTAAATTATGCTTTTCTTCTTGGATTTTTGCAAAGCTTTCTTTAGCGTATTCAATTTTAATCGGCCTGCAGAAGCGTACAGACTGGGGGCTTTTGTTTACCCAAATTAAACGATTTAAAGAATCCACTAATCTTATTGGAATCATAGCTGCCACGAATAGAGAACTGTCGGAAGAATCGGGTTCATCCAAATCGAATTTCTGCTTATAGGAACTTTGACCGGTCGACCCATCAAATCCATAGCATGCAATAAGTGTGCACTCTGTAACATTTTCCATTTGTTCCAAAACTTCCTTTTGTAAAATTAAAATTCGTTCAGCCGTATGGCTTAGCAAATCCTGCAAAGAAACCTTTGCCACAGATTCTGCAATTTGTACTCCTGATGGTCTGCACTGCATCTTCGTTTTTTTTTATTGCATCATAACCAGGATGTATGTCGTTCCCGTACGCCTTATTTAGTTGCTTAGTATTAATATATTGTTGTTTTGTTAGCCCATTTTCCAATATATAGGCTAAGGCTACATTATTTGATATTTTTACAGGCTCTTTGTTTGACACATTCTTAATTTTTTCCTCTATATTGACTTCCTGCTGCACGCCGACTGCTTCATTATTTTTTCTTTTTCGCGCAGATGTTGAGGCTGCATGCAGAAGTAAAGGAGTAGACAAGTCATTTGCTATGGCAACTTCTAAAGCCATTTTCCTTCTAAGCCTTGACCCGGCCTCTGTATACCCTAATTTTGGGCGTCCTGTTTTGGAAGGTGTTGAATTTTTGGTATCCTCCATATCGATTCGTATTTCAAAACTTTTTGAAAACCATTCTGAGTACATCGACTTAATTTTATCCAGATTTGCGTGATGTTTGCGTAAATACCGTTTAATTTGTTTTACAAAAATGGATACTTTGGCTTCTATTGTATTCATCTGCGATATGCTCAAATCATCTTTATTTATTTCTGTTAATATAAACGACGTTACAGCGCTTGCGTTGCGATTGTTGCTGTTCCAAATATCGGCAAGCTCGCTGTTGGTAATCGCAACAACAACTACAAGTGCATTTTTTGTATAAACGGGGGAAAACGGGGAAATGAGATTTTTACCAAATGAAAATAGACATTTAAGTTAGTAACTTGCCATTATTAGTTGCCTGCTCTGGCTTGCTCTTGATATAGAAATACTTCACGGAACACGATTACAATTGTTAAAATTTTAGTTCAAATACAACCAACAACAACACTGGACAAAAACAAAAACACAAATATTTATGTACTTTTGCCATAACATACAGATTATATATACCTTGATCTTTGTTTTCCATACTAAATAAATATATTTAACTGCATAAAAACATACGCACACTGATCGATTGCAGAAGTAAAATTTTCGAGGTAACTTTTACAATCGAAATCTGCTTGCCATCAGCTGACTTTAAGAGGCTGCCACATAAAGAGTGTTGCCACCCAGCAAAAAAAAAATTTTTTTTAAGCTTCCTGAAGTGTTTACTATTTATAAATAACAAGGTTTTTTTTTACATACATTTTTGACTTTATGCCACTTTTTTTGGAAAATCGCCCAATGTGGAATGTATGCGTTTACTCTCAACTTAAATTAACTTAAGAAATCAGTGTGTCAGTGCTGTAGAATTATGTTAGCAGTGCTGTTAAACACAGAAAAATATATTGACCGCTCATTGGCGCATTTTGAATACAACGTTGCAACCAAGTTCTTTGGCAATTGCAGCCCAAACTTCTCTTTTTTAATTATATTTTTAAAGTCTTTTGACTTTTTATCATATAATAAAGCATGATTTTGTACTAAAATAATAAGTTTATCTTCATCCATTTGAATATTTGATTTTGTAAAAATTTTGTAAAGAGCGTTAAACGTTTTGCATCACAGTTTTTGATCAGCTGTTTGATTTTCATGTTAATCAACACAGTTAAACTTAAGAACTTAACGTAAGAATCTGCAACCTGCAGGTTCAGAATTAAGTTAAGTTACGTTAAGTTGAGAGTAAACGCTAGCATTGACAGCCATAAGGCAGATTGAGTCAGCTGACTCTTACGTTAAGTTAAGTTAAGTTAAGTCAAGAGTAAATAGGCCTTCATTTGGTATCATTTGTATGTTAACAGCTTTTTTGCTTTATTTTTTCGCCTATCTAGCTTTTTTTGCTCAACAAAAGTTGGCAGCACTGCCACGCTCACTCAAGTAGGAGAGAGACGGATGTCGAACGCTGCCGAACGCAAAGGCCGATTGTGCTTCTTTGTCGCTCGTTCCGCGCTCTCTCATTTCAGACGCCTGAGAGCGAGGTAACGACACATGAGCGAGGTAACGGCACATGAGCGAGGTAACGACACATGAGCGAGGTAACGACACATGAGCGAGGTAACGACACATGCGTGCAGCCGGCTCTATCGATTTATAAGACGTTGTCACGTCAAAAAAATTTAACTGTACAGTCTAATGCTTCCAATGAAATGAAGTATAAAAAAAAAAATAACTAAAATTTTTTTTCTTCTTGCTCGTTATGATCGATTTTGCGCTTGCACACAATTTAGGTTAGTTAAATCTTTTTAGAAATTTAAGAATAATGTCATCGAATCTTTTTAAATATAATATGGATGGAGAAAACCAATTAACAAAACAATTAACAATTAAAAAATAAATAAATAAAAATGAAGAATTAAGTTAATAATTAATAAATAATTTTGTTAGTATAATGATAATTAGTGTTTAGTGGATTCTAGCATACAGAAAAAAATAGAATAATGAATGGTTTAATAATTGTATTTTAAGATTAAATATAATTCCCACTATGATGAACTCCCGAAAATATAAAACCAAGTTTGGATGAACATCAATTTAAAACCATGATTGAGTAGTTATTTTTGATTTTTCCGTAGGCATGGGAATTTAATGTAAGTGTGTAAAAATAATATGGGGTCTTCACCCAACGACTTTCGTTGAAGACCATGGTAGGGTGGGTAAAGAACAGGTGGGTCGCACAACATCTTAGACCACACCGCGATTCTTGTCATCAAAATCTGTGGACCAACTAACAGGAATTTTTTTTGTATAATGATAGATTACCGCCAACGCGTCGTGTCGTCGACCGTAGGCATGACTAGAGGTTTTCGTGGAGTATAAGCTCCAACAAAAGAGTAAGTTTTATGAGGGACTCTATAATAAAACCTTAGGTAACGCCGAACAGCAGCAGCAGCAACAACCCACTCCATCCCGGAAGAACTAGAAATTAATGGGTCCCGCCTCGCTGTTTCGCTGCTGATCGATAGAGCTGACTAGAGGATATCACGGGAAAAACATGTTGCCTCGCCAAGCTCGTGTAGGCCTGTGGGCTACAAAGTTCTTGTCGCCCCCAGTGAGGCTGTGCGTTACATAAAGTTTTTGGCGCCCAACACGTTGAACACGTTAGACGAATTTACATTCAGGTGTAAAGAGTTAAGCGAGGCCCACAAAGTGAATTTGTGAAGGAAAAGAAAAGTTTTGAATTTGTAGCTGAAAGCGGGTTCTAGGAATTTGTTTTATTTTGCGTGCGTTGAATTAAAGCAACCAGTAACAATTTTTAATGTACAAATTTCCAGTTCTTTTGAGTTATGATCGCAATACATCTTATTAGGCAGAAGCTTGACAATGTAACCGTAAGTTGATATTATTAGGCAATGCATAATTTTGGTCGTAGCCTTCGCAAGTCATTTTCAGTTTAGCTCGTTTGTTTTTCGAATGATATTTAACAAAGTTTTGAAAGAGGTAGTTTTGTAGAGTTAATACTTAATATACCCCACTGGAATTCGAGTATTTGAGTGTTTGAATACTTCGACCGTGGATTAGGATATGTGGTAAGGCTTTGCGTTACTATATCAGAAGAAATGTATTGAGTACCATTTTAAATAGGATTTCGAAGAGGTGTAGATAAGAGATGAACAGTCTGTATATTTGCTTTTGGTGGAATACTCAAGGTATGCGTATGTGTACTTGAGTCCGTTAAAGTCAGGTTAACTTATTATTCATTTTAAGTCGTCCAAAGTAGTTTCCATAGCCCAGATTAAGAATTGTCCTAAGTTTTGGTGCAAGAATTAAATTGCACAATTATATACATCCCCAGTTACTGCCAAACGGAAAAGGAAGTTAGAAAATTTATATAAAAGAAAAATATTTAAAATGCCAGGAGAGCGTAGTGGTGGAAAAAGAAATGCTTCTGCCAATCAAGGAGAAAATGTGGAGGAAGATGTTTGCATAGTTTGTGGTGAATCAATGGCAGATACGCAACCATGTACTATTACAACATGTCAGCATATCTTACACAAAAAATGTATTGAAACGCGGATTGAGGTGAATAAAACATGTCCAGCTTGTTTTACGTTCATTCATCCAAAAGATTTGAAAATTGTAGTAGGAAATTGCACTCCTAACCAAGATGCCAGGAAAAACTCAAATGTTCTGCCAGATCGTCCTAGGACACGTGCGGTGGCAAGGATCGTAGCACAACCCAGGATAACATACCAGTAGAAGATAATCATGGCAGCCAAGTGGAAACAAATAAGAATCCAAACGCAGTCGCACAACGACGTTGTAGACCAAGGCGACAGCCTAGACGAGGAAATGGTCGATATAATACTCCTGAGGCTCAACCTGATATAGAGACTCTAGTCAGAGAAACTGTAGTGCGGGTAATGTCCTCTCTTAATATATCTAGCAATCAATTGCCAGTACAAGAACAAGTTTGGTCGAGAGGGCAAGAATCTAATTCTACGGCACAAAGTTATACAGCTCAGCCAAGGAATAATTTTAGTGCTATAAAAGTCGCGGCTATAATCCAAAAATGGGGAGTTAAGTTCGACGGAACTCCTGAGGGCTTAGCGGTAGAAGAGTTTTTGTATAGAGTCAAAGTGTTGACCAGAGAACACCTCAATAATGATATTGAGGCATTGAGCAGAAATGTTCACCAGCTTTTGGTAGGGAAAGCCAGCTATTGGTTTTGGAGGTACCACAAGCGAGTGGAAAATTTTACTTGGTCTCAGTTCTGTGAAGCATTGAGATCTCAATATAAAGATATTCGATCTGCTAATGAATTGCGCGAGCAAATTCGAGCTTGAATGCAAAAACCAGGCGAGTCCTTTGACACTTTCTATGAAGCTATTTGTAAGCTTATGGATAAGTTGTCAATTCAATTCGACGAACAGGAATTAGTAGAAATAGTTCAGGCTAATTTACTAATCGAAATAAAAGATAGATTGTTGTTTGAGGAAGTTTATTCTATTGGGCAATTAAGATGTTTGGTTCAAAAGCGAGAGCACTTCGTGAAAGACATCAGTCGCTCGCGACCAACCAATATCAAGCCAAGAGAAACAGCACCTTATCGAGTGTATGCCGTAGATGAAGAGCACAGCGATGACCAAAGCCAAAACGAGCCAGAGGATTCGATTGCAGCAATGCAACGCGTTTCATTGGCAAACATCAAATGTTGGAATTGTGATTCTGTAGGTCACATGTGGCAAGATTGTTTAGCGGACAGACGTGTGTTTTGTTTTGGATGCGGAGATCCACAAGTTTACAAACCCAACTGTCTGAAATGCAAGACCAGGTCGGAAAACCGTCAGGGAGGGGCATCCACCAAGCCAAGGATGACCCCAAACTAAATGAAAAGTTATTGCAGGGCTTTCAGAAACAAGAAGAAGAATCTGAGGCAGTACCAAAGGCTGCGGAAATTTTAAAAAGCCGTGGCACAGAAATTAGTGGTTCGGGAAATATTAGATTTAGACCATATGAAGAAAGGTTAATGAAGTATTATAAAATAAGGGAACAAATTTTTGAAGAAAAGTATCCGACGCGAAGGAATACGCTTCGGATGCGTAAATATTTTAATGAAGTTAAAAAGAAGCAGCAAAATATAGTTGCGACTATTATACAAGATAAGCTAGATAGGCGTAGCTATGCAAATGTATCGTTTTTAAAATTGTCTGAGTGGGGTTTGCTTGATTCAGGAGCAAACATTAGTTGTATTGGAGCAGAGTTGGCTAAAGTGGATTATAGTGCATATCCTCAGTTTAAACCAATTGCCTCGCAGGTTAAAACTGCTGATGCTCAAGCCCACAAGGTAATAGGTATTCTTAAAGTTAAAATCAAACACAGAGAAATTGAAAAAGATATCTAATTACATGTTATACCATCTATCGCGCAAAGACTAATATTAGGTATTGATTTTTGGCGAATTTTTGAATTGGCACCTGGAATAATCAGTTCTGTTGAAGCTCGGGAAGACATAGATTGCTTGGATGATCAATATCCATTGACGGAAGTTAAACGCCGACAATTGGAAAGCGTTAAGGAATTGTTTCCTAATTTTGAAAAACAAGGTTTAGGTCGGACAGCGTTGATCAAACATCATATAGATATTGGCAACGCTACTCCTGTGAAACAAAGACATTATCCTGTTAGTCCAGCCGTTGAGAACTTGATGTTCGCAAAAATCGACAGAATGTTACAGTTGGGAGTGATTGAACCATCTGAGAGCGCTTGGAGTTCACCAATTCGATTAGTAGTCAAACCAAATAAAGTGCGGGTATGTTTAGATGCAAGAAAATTAAATGATGCTACTAAAAAAGATGTGTATCCCTTGCAGAGCATCGATGGCATTTTCGCTCGTTTTCCAAAAGCAAATATTATATCCAAATTAGATTTAAAGGATGCTTACTGGCAGATTGAGTTAACGGATGAAGCAAAACCATTGACAGCTTTTACAGTGCCTGGCAGATCTTTGTATCAATTTAAAGTTACGCCTTTTGGCCTCTGTAATGCACCTTCGACGATGTGTCGTCTAATGGACGATCTAATCCCTCCAGAATTGCGTCATTTTGTATTTGGATACTTGAACGATTTATGCATCGTTTCAGAAGATTTTACGTCTCATCTTAATGTTCTTATTCGAATTTCAGATCAGTTCCGAAAAGCTAATCTGACGTTAAACATTAGTAAAAGTCAATTTTGTGTCAAAAAAGTGAATTATTTAGGATATGTGATAGGTAGTGGAGGTATTTCGACTGATCCAGCAAAAATTGAATGTGCTATGAATTGGCCACCACCACGTAACATAAAACAGGTTCGAGGTTTTTTGGGAGTTTGCGGATGGTATCGCCGTTTTATTCAAAACTTTGCCGAGGTCACATTTCCCATCACCGAAGTACTGTCGACAAAAAAATGTTTCAAATGGTCATCAGAAGCTAAAGAAGCAATGGAAAAGTTGAAGAAACTTTTAACCACAGCTTCGGTGCTTCAGAATCCTGACTTCACTCGCAAGTTTTATTTGCATTGTGACGCCAGTGATTATGGAATTGGGTCAGTGCTGGTACAGTTATCCAATGAAGGGGAAGAAAGACCAGTGGCATTTATGTCAAAAAAGCTGACAAAATCGCAAAGAAATTACAGCGTAACAGAACGAGAATGTTTGGCCGTAATTTTGTCTATAGAAAAATTCCGCTGCTATTTGGAGTTGCAGGAATTTGAAGTTATAACAGATCATTCCAGCCTTGTATGGCTCATGAGACAACAAAACGTTTCCGGACGGTTGGCTAGATGGATTTTTCGATTACAAGCTTTTATGTTTTTCATTTCACATCGAAAAGGCAAGGACCATATTGTTCCAGACGCTTTGTCACGCTTGGCGGAAAATGAGATTGATAGTATCGAGGCGGTAGGGCCAATTATTGATTTGGAATCCCCAACTTTTCTTGATCGGGACTATCTTGATTTAAAGTTGAGGCTCGAAAACAATTTAGAAAAATTTCCGGACTTAAGAGTGCACGGGAAGTATGTGTATATACGAACGGAGAACCCATCTGGAAATGCCGCTCAAGAAGCAGACAGTTGGAAATTATGGGTACCAGAAGGACTAAGAGTCACTGCTATTAGTCAGGCGCATGACAGTATCGTATCAGCGCATGGAGGAATGGGGAAGACGATTGAACGCTTGAGAAGAAACTTGTATTGGCCAGAAATATCCAAACAAGTTCGCGACTATGTACGTGCATGTGACATTTGTAAGGAGACGAAAGCTCCAAACATGACACTCCGTCCACCTATGGGAGAACGAAGTGTATCTCTGAGACCATTTTAAAGGTTGTATGTTGATATACTTGGTCCATATCCACGTAGCAAAAAGGGTCACATAGGTCTATTAATTGTGTTAGATCATTTCAGTAGATATCATTGGCTTTGTCCATTGAAGAAATTTACTACTGCGGCTATAAATACATTCTTGTGTGAGCGTATCTTTGCTGAGTTTGGGGTGCCAGAGAGTATAGTCAGTGATAACGGCTATCAGTTCAAATCCAACGACCAAATATGCTGAATCGTTCGTTGTTGGCAGCTGTTCGGGCATATCTTCAAACTGATCAGACTGATTGGGATAAACACTTGACAAGTAACTCCGCAGCATTGCGTTCTAGTATTCATCAAGCTATTGGTTGCTCGCCCTATAAGGCTTTATTTGGCTTTAATATGATCAACCACGGTTCGGATTATAACTTGTGTAAAAAGTTGTCTGTGTTAGAAGAATCGCTACGGATAGAAAGAACTGATAAACTCTTGTTGCTCAGAGGGGCTATAAAAGACAACAGTCGCCAAGCGTATGAGAGAAATGCTAACCAGTATAACCTTAGAGCAAAACCAGTTTCTTATAAGGAAGGACAAGAAGTTTTTAAAAGAAATTTTCATTTGAGCAATTTTGAGCAGAATTTCAAAAAAAAAATTAGGTAAGCAGTTCTCCAAATGTAGAGTAAAAGAGAAAATTAGGAAACGCTTTTTACCTATTAGAGACCTTGCAGGGTAGAGAGATTGGCATGTTTCATGCCAAAGATATACGTGTGTAACCAAATTCCAGCTTATCGTGTCTCCTGATAGTCGCCAGATTATCTGTGTTTGTAATGTTCGCATACAGCCGAAACTCTAACAAACAACAAATAAAAATTTAGAAAAAAAAAAATAGACAAAATAAAAGATAAATGCATGCGCATTGTCAAAGCATAAAGCAATGTTTTTGAATTTAGGATTTTTCGCGCTTTACGATATAAAGCCGAGTTTCGAACCACATTCGATCAGTGCAAAGTGCAACGCCGGTAGTTGACAGCTGATTTGGGTTCTGCAAATTGCACCCCAAAACGAAACTTCGTGGTCACACAATCGGCAAATATTTTTGCAATCCCTTGGTGGATCCGCTTGGGATCAGCAAATAAAGTACTGATTAAGAAGCTATATGCTGAAATGTAAATATTTGCGACATTCAATAAATGGTATGAATCATTACTTATTCCATTGTCTTGGGGCATTTGATTCACTTAGGTTGAATTTCCATGCGCAAACGAATCGCAACTCTCTGGAGCGGATCTCGAAAAATAAAAGAAGTCCCCAATTGCGTGAGCCAAACTGTTGGCAAAGACACGGGACGCAGTTGCTCGAACAAGCCGGCTCTCTTTTTTCGTCGTGCCAGTTGGAGTATTCCAGGGTGGTTTCTCAGCCAGGGCGCTGCTATGGGAATGCAACGAAGTTTCACGCTAGTGATTGTCTGCTACTTCTGCAGCAAGGGTGAATGTGTTCAGTGGGTGCAGTTAGTTCGAGATTAGTTATTAACTCATACTAAGAAATATTTCGCTAACTAACCACCATCCCTACTAAAGTGTTAGTGGAATGTTTAAGTCCCCAAACCCACACAAACTGTTTAAAATTAAATTAATACATAGTGCCAGTTGAGTACAAACCGAGTGTAGCAGCACAAAAGGTAACAATAATCAAAACATATAAAAAGTCATAAATAATAATAAAGTTTTGCTTAAATTAAATTACGTGAAATAAGGCTATTAAAGAAAAACAAGGCAAAAGCTAAATCGATCATCATATGTGAGTGTAATGCAAGTGCAAAAGAATTTATTGAAAGAAAAAAAAAAAATAATATATTTTTTATCAGAAGCAACAAAAACACAATAATAACTAATTGTACCTACATATATATTCGGCAATAACATGTGCGCTTGCGATCCCTAACCTGAGCAAGCCGAAATAAGGTGAAGCCAAAAAAAAAAATAATAATAATAATAATTTGCAAGTCAAATTAGAACAACAAAAAAAAAAAAAAATAATAAAAAAAATTTTAATGAAATACTAACTATATAACAAACCTACGACCATCGTGAAGGCCTTCAACGAGGATTATTCTGGGTGAGTGTGACAGTAAATAAAAAACATAATAACAAAGCCGTCCGATCGTAAATAACCTACTTGCGAGAATGCGAGGTATTATCAGCGTTCATATGTAGGCTGGTCCAAGCCGACCTACTTTATCTATGATGTTCTTATCTTAGTCGTCTGATCGTTTTGCATATTTTCGTTTGCTTATTGCAGTCCCGCTTTACGCGATGTAAATACAAATCAAGATAATGATAAATCAACTTTGAGTTTAGTGTGCTTAAATTTCTATTTTTTTTTTATATTCCTTTATATTTAGTTATTTTTTTTTTATTTTTGGTTGTCATTATTAACATCTTTTTCAGCAAGTGCTAATGTAATTGTGTGTATCGAAGTGTATCAATGTCAAATCAACACACAAAATTAAAAGCAAACCACTAATTACCTTGGTGGACATACAAATAGGTCATGCAAAAATTTTAAATAAAGAGACTAGATCACTACATGAATACATTTAAATTGAAAAAAAAAAAACAAATTGTTGTCCGTAAAGTAGGTTTACGGACGATAGTTGAACGTGACAACGTCTTTAGAAAAATACAACAAAATTCTTGAATAAAATTTATTGTCTAAATTTCTACTCAATCGTTAAAATTTAAATTTTGATTTTATTATTTTAATAATATAATTAAATTTTTTCAATTAGTTACTTAATTATTTTTGCAAATTTAATTGTAATTTGTTATAAAAAGTAATAATTTTAAATAATTCATTATAAGAATAAACAATGATTAAATTATTGGTTATAAATCTTACATTTAAAATTTAAAGTTTTGAACCATTAAAATTTTAAATCTAGTTGACACCACATTCACTTTTCACTGCACTTGATACTCGATCAAAACATGTAAATGTACTATAGTATAGCAGCTGTCCACGCAGACGCATCGCTCACTCAAGTAGGAGAGAGACGGATATCGAACGCCGCCGAACGCAAGGCCAGGCGATTGTGCTTCTTTGTCGCTCGTTCCGCGCTCTCTCATTTCAGACAGTTAATTTTGTCAATTATAGCATAACCTACAATCGCTACACTAGCGGACCGATACTATTCATTTTAATGATGAAAGCACGAATATTCGACAATATATCACTTAATATATAATTAATATCGAAAGAATCATTACCTTTATCGCTGTAATTATCGTTGCTATAAACAATTGACACCACATTCACTTTCACTGCACTTGATACTCGATCAAAACATGTAATGTTCTATAGTATAGCAGCTGTCCACGCAGCATTGTTGCCAATTCCGCTTTTTTCCCGTCAGTTCTGGCTTTTTTCAAAACGCGATTGCGGGAAAAATTTTCAAATATTGTATGGGACAGCTTTTTTCTGTATGAGTCAAGGCCTATTTACTCTTGACTTAACTTAACTTAACTTAACGTAACTTAACGTAACTTAACTTAAGGAATGTACGCGTTTACTCTCAACTTAACTTTTTTTTTTTTTTTTAAATTGCTGGGTTTATTTATTGAATCTTTTCTAGTGAATAAGAAAACTAACAATAAGTATACATATCTTATTAATAAATCTTAGCTAACAGTACATTTTCTTTTTGACTGTATTCTGAGTGTGCGTCCCTAAAAAATCATCGCTGGGTTGGTAAGTCGTTACAACGAAGACGGGATCGGCTGCGCAGCCTTGTGAGACCTCTCGCGAGATGATTTGTGTGCGATGAGAGCTTGCTAAAATATTTTACTTTTTGTTCCGCTATTTCCTCCTTGACTGTTAAGATGTTTAAATCTTTGTGAATGTTTTCGTTCCGAACATACCACGGTGCCCCGGTGATGGTTCTCAAGACTTTTGACTGGGCTCTCTGGACAATGTCAATGCTGCTGTTGCAAGCGTTCCCCCATAACTGGGAACAATAGGTCCAGATTGGTTTTAGAACAGAGTTGTAGAGCAGGACCTTGTAGTCCAAACTAAGGGGAGAGCGAGCATTGATGAGCCAATGGAGGCTATTGGCTTTCAGTTTGAGATGTGTCCTTTTAGCTTCAATGTGTCGCCGCCATTTAAGTCTTCTGTCTAAGTGTACGCCCAGATACGTTACATCGTTTGCTTTTGGAAGTGTGTTGTTGTTTAACGTGAGCGGTGGACATTCTTGCTTGGGTGAAAGTTACTTGCTTACATTTTTGTTCGTTTACCTTAACTCGCCAATCTGATAACCATTTTTCCAAGTTGACCAGATGAAGGGCTAGTTGCGCTGTTGCTTGTATTGGGCATCTGGAGCGGCTGAGAATAGCTGTATCATCAGCAAAGGTAGATGTTGTCAATCGGCTGCTTATTGGGATGTCTGCTGTGAATAGCACGTACAGTGTTGGTCCAAGTACGCTGCCCTGTGGAACTTAACTTAACTTAAGAAATCAGTGTGTCAGTGCTGTAGAATTATGTTAGCAGTGCTGTTAAACACAGAAAAATATATTGACCGCTCATTGGCGCATTTTGAATACAACGTTGCAACCAAGTTCTTTGGCAATTGCAGCCCAAACTTCTCTTTTTTAAATTATATTTTTAAAGTCTTTTGACTTTTTATCATATAATAAAGCATGATTTTGTACTAAAATAATAAGTTTATCTTCATCCATTTGAATATTTGATTTTGTAAAAATTTTGTAAAGAGCGTTAAACGTTTTGCATCACAGTTTTTGATCAGCTGTTTGATTTTCATGTTAATCAACACTGTTCAACTTAAGAACTTAACGTAAGAATCTGCAACCTGCAGGTTCAGAATTAAGTTAAGTTACGTTAAGTTGAGAGTAAACGCTAGCATTGACAGCCATAAGGCAGATTGAGTCAGCTGACTCTTACGTTAAGTTAAGTCAAGAGTAAATAGGCCTTCATTTGGTATCATTTGTATGTTAACAGCTTTTTTGCTTTATTTTTTCGCCTATCTAGCTTTTTTTGCTCAACAAAAGTTGGCAGCACTGCCACGCTCACTCAAGTAGGAGAGAGACGGATGCCGAACGCAAAGGCCGATTGTGCTTCTTTGTCGCTCGTTCCGCGCTCACTCATTTCAGACGCCTGAGAGCGAGGTAACGACACATGAGCGAGGTAACGACACATGAGTGAGGTAACGACACATGAGTCATGTTTTTCGTGCGTGCAGCCGGCTCTATCGATTTATAAGACGTTGTCACGTCAAAAAAATTTCACTGTACAGTCTAATGCTTCCAATGAAATGAAGTATAAAAAAAAATAACTAAAATTTTTTTTTCTTCTTGCTCGTTATGATCGATTTTGCGCTTGCACACAATTAAGGTTAGCTAAATCTTTTTAGAAATTTAAGAATAATGTCATCGAATCTTGTTAAATATAATATGGATGGAGAAAACCAATTAACTATTAAGAACATGCAAAACAATTAACAATTAAAAAATAAATAAATAAAAATGAAGAATTAAGTTAATAATTAATAAATAATTTTGTTAGTATAATGATAATTAGTGTTTAGTGGATTCTAGTATACAGAAAAAAATAGAATAATGAATGGTTTAAAAATTGTATTTTACGATTAAATATAATTCCCACTATGATGAACTCCCGAAAATATAAAAACCAAGTTTGGATGAACATCAATTTAAAACCATGATTGAGTAGTTATTTTTGATTTTTCCGTAGGCATGGGAATTTAATGTAAGTGTGTTAAAATAATATGGGGTCTTCACCCAACGACTTTCGTTGAAGACCATGGTAGGGTGGGTAAAGAACAAGTGGGTCGCACAACATTTTAGACCACACCGCGATTCTTGTCATCAAAATCTGTGGACCAACTAACAGGTATTTTTTTTTGTATAATGATAGATTACCGCAAACGCGTCGTGTCGTCGACCGTAGGCATGGCTAGAGGTTTTCGTGGAGTATCAGCTCCAACAAAAGAGTAAGTTTTATGAGGGACTCTATAATAAAACCTTAGGTAACGCCGAACAGCAGCAGCAGCAACAACCCACCCCATCCCGGAAGAGCTAGAAATTATTGGGTCCCGCCTCGCTGTTTCGCTGCTGATCGATAGAGCTGATTAGAGGATATCACGGGAAAAACATGTTGCCTAGCCAAGCTCGTGTAGGCCTGTGGGCTACAAAGTTCTTGTCGCCCCCAGTGAGGCTGTGCGTAATAGTGTGGGGTTGCTTTATGCTTTAAAAGAGAAAAATAATTGTTTTAAAAACTTCCTTTTAAATTAAATTTTTACATTTAAATTATCCAATTATGATGCTGCTTGTAGGCAGATTATTTTAAAAAAACTAAATTATTTATAACTTGATGTAGAATATTTTATAGAATTTCCAATTTTTAGTAACTTTAAATACAATTTGTAATAAAAAGTGTTGATTAAGAACACAGTAATAATTTGTATGTTAAGTAAAAATGAATTCGTAACTTTCGGCTTGAGCAAATTTGATGCATTTATGCAACAAACCCCTTTACTTAATAAAAGCAGAACTACTTCTAATTTGCAAAAATTTAAAGTACTAGCAAACCCGGCGAACTCCGTTTCGCCACCAGATGGCTTCGTTTATAAAAAAATTTTTATTTCAATTTATAACAGTAATGAATTCATTTCGATTACAAAATGTAATGTGTAATTTAGTTGAACTTCTCTAAGTAAAAAAACAAGTGGATACATTGCAGTTGGACGCAACCGACTGCAGCATACTCGATACCAGTATTAAAACCGGTAAAAAGAGGCCTGATTGCAAAGGGGTAACGGATGCGGCAGGGGTGTACGCTGCCTTAAAGACTCTCCGATGCAGATGGGGATGCCACCAGCTATATTCCTTCCAAATTTGGTGACTCTAGCTCAAAGTTTGTAAAAGGTGGTGAAAGGGGGGGCTGGGGGAAGTATGGGTGGGCGTGGCATCCAAATTTTTGATGCAGATCTATGTGGAATGTCAATTGCTATCTTCATACCAAATTTGGTGAATCTAGCTCGAAGTTTGTAAAAAGTGGGGAAAGGGGGCTGGGGGTGGTATGGGTGGGCGTGGCATCCAAATTTTTGATGCAGATCTATGTGGAATGTCAATTGCTATCTTCATACCAAATTTGGTGAATCTAGCTCGAAGTTTGTAAAAGTGGGGAAAGGGGGGCTGGGGGTGGTATGGGTGGGCGTGGCATCCAAATTTTTGATGCAGATCTATGTGGAATGTCAATTGCTATCTTCATACCAAATTTGGTGATTCTAGCTCGAACTTTGTAAAAAGTGGTGAAAGGGGGGGGCTGGGGGCAGTATGGGTGGGCGTGGCATCCAAATTAGTGACGTAGATGTTTGTGGAATGTCAATTGCTATCTTCATACCAAATTTGGTGACTCTAGCTCGAAAATTGTAAAAGGTGGGGAAAGGGGGGGGCGAAATGGGTGGGCGTGGCTCCAAAACTTTGATGCACATGATTGGGGGTCGTTGCCAGCTATCTTCCTACCAAATTTGCTGGCCCTAGCTCCACAACACTGGAAGATACACGCATTCCCGTTATTGACGAAGCGTTGGGGCAGATGGGCGTGGCTAGGGCGGTATTGGCGAGCGCGGCATCCAATCTTTTGATGCAGTTTTTTGGGGGGTCATAATCACCTATGTTGGCACCAAAATTGGTGACTCTAGCTCAAAAACTGTGGGAGATATAGGCTTTTCTAAATGCGGGTGGGTTGGGGGGCGGAATGGGTGGGCGTTGCTCCAAAATTTTTGATGCAGTTTTTTGGGAGTTGCTAGTAGCTATCTTCTTACCAAATTTGGTAGTTCTATCTGTAAGGATGTGCGAAATATGTGGATTTATCGGTTTTGAGTTATCGAATTTATCGATTTGCCAGCCCCCCAGTTATCGTAGAACCCCCATCTTGACACTTTAATTTACTATCCCATAGATAAAGAGAATTGGAAAGTTTCAAGGCTCTAGCTTGAAGGGTGTGGAAAAACTTGCATACATACGGGACGGACAGAGGGACAGACGGTCAGATGGACAGACGGACAGACACCATGACGGACATTGCACAAAACCAATATACTCTTTACCTTCGGTATCGAGTATAATTAAAGTGAACCCAAAGTAAATACTGAATTGAAGCGTTAAACGTGTGCAACCAAATTAGGATATGAGCATGCGGTAGTCCACGCTTCTCCCATTCCACCGAGTACATATAACAACGTGTATCACCAAAAAAACTCGATACCTAGTAAGCACATCCATCATAACCTTGAGTTTTTGCTGAAATACTCTGGCGATTATGTCACGGCGATCTTCGTTTTGCCGCAACTCACGTTCAATTTCCGTCCTCTTCGGATTGTTACACAAAGGTATACAGCTCAGCCAAGGAATAATTTTGCTATAAAAGTCCTAAATGGAAACTTAAATTCGACGGAACTCCTGAGGGCTTAGCGGTAGAAGAGTTTTTGTATAGAGTCAAAGTGTTGACCCGAGAACACCCCTAAATATATATTTAGGCATTGAGCAGGAAATGTTCACCAGCTTTTGGTAGGGAAAGCCAGCTATTGGTTTTGGAGGTACCACAAGCGAGTGGAAAATTTTACTTGGTCTCAGTTCTGTGAGAAGCTTGAGATCTCAATATAAAGATAGTCGATCTGCTAATGAATTGCGCGAGCAAATTCGAGCTCGAAAGCAAAAACCAGGCGAGTCCTTTGACACTTTCTATGAAGCTATTTGTAAGCTTATGGATAAGTTGTCAATTCAATTTGACGAACAGGAATTAGTAGAAATAGTTCAGGCTAATTTACTAATCGAAATAAAAGATAGATTGTTGTTTGAGGAAGTTTATTCTATTGGGCAATTAAGATGTTTGGTTCAAAAGCGAGCACTTCGTGAAAGACATCAGTCGCTCGCGACCAACCAATATCAAGCCAAGAGAGGCAGCACCTTACCGAGTGTATGCCGTAGATGAAGAGCACAGCGATGACCAAAGCCAAAACGAGCCAGAGGATTCGATTTCAGGAATGCAACGCGTTTCATTGGCAAACATCAAATGTTGGAATTGTGATGCTGTAGGTCACATGTGGCAAGATTGTTTAGCGGTCAGGCGTGTGTTTTATTTTGGATGCGGAGATCCACAAGTTTACAAACCCAACTGTCTGAAATGCAAGACCAGGTCGGAAAACCGTCAGGGAGGGGCATCCACCAAGCCAAGGATGACCCCAAACTAAATGAAAAGTTATTGCAGGGCTTTCAGAAACAGAGAAGAAGAATCTGAGGCAGTATCAAAGGCTGCGGAAATTTTAAAAAGCCGTGGCACAGAAATTAGTGGTTCGGGAAATATTAGATTTAGACCATATGAAGAAAGGTTAATGAAGTATTATAAAATAAGGGAACAAATTTTTTGAAGAAAATTATCCGACGCGAAGAAATACGCTTCGGATGCGTAAATATTTTAATGAAGTTAAAAGGAAGCAGCAAAAGATAGTTGCGACTATTATACAAGATAAGCTAGATGGCGAAGCTATGCAAATGTATCGTTTTTAAAATTGTCTGAGTGGGGTTTGCTTGATTCAGGAGCAAACATTAGTTGTATTGGAGCAGAGTTGGCTCAAGTGGATTATAGTTCATATCCTCAGTTTAAGCCAATTGCCTCGCAGGTTAAAACTGCTGATGCTCAAGCCCACAAGGTAATAGGTATTCTTAAAGTTAAAATCAAATACAGAGAAATTGAAATAGATAACGAATTTCATGTTACACCATCTATCGCGCAAAGACTTATATTAGGTATTGATTTTTGGCGAATTTTTGAATTGGCACCTGGTATAATCAGTTCTGTTGAAGTTCGGGATGACATAGATTGCTTGGATGATCAATATCTATAAAATATATGACGGAAGTTCAACGCCGACAATTGGACAGCGTTAAGGAATTGTTTCCTAATTTTGAGAAACAAGGTTTGGGTCGGACAGCGTTGAAATCGACAGAATGTTACAGTTGGGAGTGATTGAACCATCTGAGAGCGCTTAGAGTTCACCAATTCGATTAGTAGTCAAACCACATAAAGTGTGGCTATGTATAGATGCAAGAAAATTAAATGATGCTACTAAAGAAGATGCGTATCCCTTGCAGAGCATCGATGGCATTTTCGCTCGTCTTCCAACATCAAATATTATTTCCAAATTAGATTTAAAGGATGCTTACTGGCAGATTGAGTTAACGGATGAAGCAAAACCATTGACAGCTTTTACAGTGCCTGGCAGATCTTTGTATCAATTTAAAGTTACGGCTTTTGGCCTCTGTAATGCACCTTCGACGATGTGTCGTCTAATGGACGATCTAATCCCTCCAGAATTGCGTCATTGTGTATTTGGATACTTGAACGATTTATGCATCGTTTCAGAAGATTTTACGTCTCATCTTAATGTTCTTATTCGAATTTCAGATCAGTTCCGAAAGCTAATCTGACGTTAAACATTAGTAAAAGTCATTTTGTGTCAAAAAAGTGAATTATTTAGGATATGTGATAGGTAGTGGAGGTATTTCGACTGATCCAGCAAAAA
This sequence comes from Scaptomyza montana, assembly GCA_018904305.1. Taxonomy (NCBI): domain Eukaryota; kingdom Metazoa; phylum Arthropoda; class Insecta; order Diptera; family Drosophilidae; genus Scaptomyza; species Scaptomyza montana. The sequence goes on from JAEIGR010000076.1 coordinate 230,006, forward strand.
TTGAATGTGCTATGAATTGGCCACCACCACGTAACATAAAACAGGTTCGAGGTTTTTTGGGAGTTTGCGGATGGTATCGCCGTTTTATTCAAAACTTTGCCGAGGTCACATTTCCCATCACCGAAGTACTGTCGACAACGAAATGTTTCAAATGGTCATCAGAAGCTCAAGAAGCAATGGTAGAGTTGAAAAAACTTTTAACCACAGCTCCGGTGCTTCAGAATCCAGACTTCACTCGCAAGTTTTATTTGCATTGTGACGCCAGTGATTATGGAATTGGGTCAGTGCTGGTACAGTTATCCAATGAAGGGGAAGAAAGACCAGTGGCATTTATGTCAAAAAAAGCTGACAAAATCGCAAAGAAATTACAGCGTAACAGAACGAGAATGTTTGGCCGTAATTTTGTCTATAGAAAAATTCCGCTGCTATTTGGAGTTGCAGGAATTTGAAGTTATAACAGATCATTCCAGCCTTGTATGGCTCATGAGACAACAAAACGTTTCCGGACGGTTGGCTAGATGGATTTTTCGATTACAAGCTTTTATGTTTTCCATTTCACATCGAAAAGGCAAGGACCATATTGTTCCAGACGCTTTGTCACGCTTGGCGGAAAATGAGATTGATAGTATCGAGGCGGTAGGGCCAATTATTGATTTGGAATCCCCAACTTTTCTTGATCGGGACTATCTTGATTTAAAGTTGAGGCTCGAAAACAATTTAGAAAAATTTCCGGACTTAAGAGTGCACGGGAAGTATGTGTATATACGAACGGAGCACCCATCTGGAAATGCCGCTCAAGAAGCAGACAGTTGGAAATTATGGGTACCAGAAGGACTAAGAGTCACTGCTATTAGTCAGGCGCATGACAGTATCGTATCAGCGCATGGAGGAATGGGGAAGACGATTGAACGCTTGAGAAGAAACTTGTATTGGCCAGAAATATCCAAACAAGTTCGCGACTATGTACGTGCATGTGACATTTGTAAGGAGACGAAAGCTCCAAACATGACACTCCGTCCACCTATGGGAGAACGAAGTGTATCTCTGAGACCATTTAAAAGGTTGTATGTTGATATACTTGGTCCATATCCACGTAGCAAAAAGGGTCACATAGGTCTATTAATTGTGTTAGATCATTTCAGTAGATATCATTGGCTTTGTCCATTGAAGAAATTTACTACTGCGGCTATAAATACATTCTTGTGTGAGCGTATCTTTGCTGAGTTTGGGGTGCCAGAGAGTATAGTCAGTGATAACGGCTATCAGTTCAAATCCAACGAATTTGAGGCAATGTTGACCAAATATGGTGAATCGTTCGTTGTTGGCAGCTGTTCGGGCATATCTTCAAACAGATCAGACTGATTGGGATAAACACTTGACTAGTATTTCGGCAGCATTGCGTTCTAGTATTCATCAAGCTATTGGTTGCTCGCCCTATAAGGCTTTATTTGGCTTTAATATGATCAACCACGGTTCGGATTATAACTTGTGTAAAAAGTTGTCTGTGTTAGAAGAATCGCTACGGATAGAAAGAACTGATAAACTCTTGTTGCTCAGAGGGGCTATAAAAGACAACAGTCGCCAAGCGTATGAGAGAAATGCTAACCAGTATAACCTTAGAGCAAAACCAGTTTCTTGTAAGGAAGGACAAGAAGTTTTTAAAAGAAATTTTCATTTGAGCAATTTTGAGCAGAATTTCAAAAAAAATTAGGTAAGCAGTTCTCCAAATGTAGAGTAAAGAGAAAATTAGGAAACGCTTTTTACCTATTAGAGACCTTGCAGGGTAGAGAGATTGGCATGTTTCATGCCAAAGATATACGTGTGTAACAAAATTCCAGCTTATCGTGTCTCCTGATAGTCGCCAGATTATCTGTGTTTGTAATGTTCGCATACAGCCGAAACTCTAACAAACAACAAATAAAAATTTAGAAAAAAAAATAAAACAGACAAAATAAAAGATAAATGCATGCGCATTGTCAAAGCATAAAGCAATGTTTTTGAATTTAGGATTTTTCGCGCTTTACGATATAAAGCCGAGTTTCGAACCACATTCGATCAGTGCAAAGTGCAACGCCGGTAGTTGACAGCTGATTTGGGTTCTGCAAATTGCACCCCAAAACGAAACTTCGTGGTCACACAATCGGCAAATATTTTTGCAATCCCTTGGTGGATCCGCTTGGGATCAGCAAATAAAGTAGTGATTAAGAAGCTCTATGCTGAAATGTAAATATTTGCGACATTCATTAAATGGTATGAATCATTACTTATTCCATTGTCTTGGGGCATTTGATTCACTTAGGTTGAATTTCCATGCGCAAACGAATCGCAACTCTCTGGAGCGGATCTCGAAAAATAAAAGAAGTCCCCAATTGCGTGAGCCAAACTGTTGGCAAAGACACGGGACGCAGTTGCTCGAACAAGCCGGCTCTCTTTTTTCGTCGTGCCAGTTGGAGTATTCCAGGGTGGTTTCTCAGCCAGGGCGCTGCTATGGGAATGCAACGAAGTTTCACGCTAGTGATTGTCTGATACTTGTGCAGCAAGGTGGAATGTGTTCAGTGGGTGCAGTTAGTTCGAGATTAGTTATTAACTCATACTAAGAAATATTTCGCTAACTAACCACCATCCCTACTAAAGTGTTAGTGGAATGTTTAAGTCCCCAAACCCACACAAACTGTTTAAAATTAAATTAATACATAGTGCCAGTTGAGTACAAACCGAGTGTAGCAGCACAAAAGGTAACAATAATCAAAACATATAAAAAGTCATAAATAATAATAAAGTTTTGCTTAAATTAAATTACGTGAAATATGGCTATTAAAGAAAACCAAGGCAAAAGCTAAATCGATCATCATATGTGAGTGTAATGCAAGTGCAAAAGAATTTATTGAAAGAAAAAAAAAATATATATATATATTTTTTATCAGAAGCAACAAAAACACAATAATAACTAATTGTACCTACATATATATTCGGCAATAACATGTGCGCTTGCGATCCCTAACCTGAGCAAGCCGAAATAAGGTGAAGCCAAAAAAAAAAAAAATAATAATAATAATAATTTGCAAGTCAAATTAGAACAACAAAAAAAAAATAAAATAATAAAAAAAATTTTAATGAAATACTAACTATATAACAAACCTACGACCATCGTGAAGGCCTTCAACGAGGATTATTCTGGGTGAGTGTGACAGTAAATAAAAAACATAATAACAAAGCCGTCCGATCGTAAATAACCTACTTGCGAGAATGCGAGGTATTATCAGCGTTCATATGTAGGCTGGTCCAAGCCGACCTACCTTATCTATGATGTTCTTATCTTAGTCGTCTGATCGTTTTGCATATTTTCGTTTGCTTATTGCAGTCCCGCTTTACGCGATGTAAATACAAATCAAGATAATGATAAATCAACTTTGAGTTTAGTGTGCTTAAATTTCTATTTTTTTTTATATTCCTTTATATTTAGTTATTTTTTTTTATTTTTGGTTGTCATTATTAACATCTTTTTCAGCAAGTGCTAATGTAATTGTGTGTATCGAAGTGTATCAATGTCAAATCAACACACAAAATTAAAAGCAAACCACTAATTACTTGGTGGACATACAAATAGGTCATGCAAAAATTTTAAATAAAGAGACTAGATCACTACATGAATACATTTAAATTGAAAAAAAAAAAAACAAATTGTTGTCTGTAAAGTAGGTTTACGGACGATAGTTGAACGTGACAACGTCTTTAGAAAAATACAACAAAATTCTTGAATAAAATTTATTGTCTAAATATCTACTCAATCGTTAAAATTTAAATTTTGATTTTATTATTTTAATAATATAATTAAATTTTTTCAATTAGTTACTTAATTATTTTTGCAAATTTAATTGTAATTTGTTATAAAAAAGTAATAATTTTAAATAATTCATTATAAGAATAAACAATGATTAAATTATTGGTTATAAATCTTACATTTAAAATTTAAAGTTTTGAACCATTAAAATTTTCGTAAATCTAGTTGACACCACATTCACTTTTCACTGCACTTGATACTCGATCAAAACATGTAAATGTACTATAGTATAGCAGCTGTCCACGCAGACGCATCGCTCACTCAAGTAGGAGAGAGACGGATATCGAACGCTGCCGAACGCAAAGGCCGATTGTGCTTCTTTGTCGCTCGTTCCGCGCTCTCTCATTTCAGACAGTTAATTTTGTCAATTATAGCATAACCTACAATCGCTACACTAGCGGACCGATACTATTCATTTTAATGATGAAAGCACGAATATTCGACAATATATCACTTAATATATAATTAATATCGAAAGAATCATTACCTTTATCGCTGTAATTATCGTTGCTATAAACAATTGACACCACATTCACTTTTCACTGCACTTGATACTCGATCAAAACATGTAAATGTTCTATAGTATAGCAGCTGTCCACGCAGCATTGTTGCCAATTCCGCTTTTTTCCCGTCAGTTCTGGCTTTTTTCAAAACGCGATTGCGGGAAAAATTTTCAAATACTGTATGGGACAGCTTTTTTTCTGTATGAGTCAAGGCCTATTTACTCTTGACTTAACTTAACTTAACTTAACGTAACTTAACGTAACTTAACTTAAGGAATGTACGCGTTTACTCTCAACTTAACTTTTTTTTTTTTTTTTTTAAATTGCTGGGTTTATTTATTGAATCTTTTCTAGTGAATAAGAAAACTAACAATAAGTATACATATCTTATTAATAAATCTTAGCTAACAGTACATTTTCTTTTTTGACTGTATTCTGAGTGTGCGTCCCTAAAAAATCATCGCTGGGTTGGTAAGTCGTTACGACGAAGACGGGATCGGCTGCGCAGCCTTGTGAGACCTCTCGCGAGATGATTTGTGTGCGATGAGAGCTTGCTAAAATATTTTACTTTTTGTTCCGCTATTTCCTCCTTGACTGTTAAGATGTTTAAATCTTTGTGAATGTTTTCGTTCCGAACATACCACGGTGCCCCGGTGATGGTTCTCAAGACTTTTGACTGGGCTCTCTGGACAATGTCAATGCTGCTGTTGCAAGCGTTCCCCCATAACTGGGAACAATAGGTCCAGATTGGTTTTAGAACAGAGTTGTAGAGCAGGACCTTGTAGTCCAAACTAAGGGGAGAGCGAGCATTGATGAGCCAATGGAGGCTATTGGCTTTCAGTTTGAGATGTGTCCTTTTAGCTTCAATGTGTCGCCGCCATGTAAGTCTTCTGTCTAAGTGTACGCCCAGATACGTTACATCGTTTGCTTTTGGAAGTGTGTTGTTGTTTAACGTGAGCGGTGGACATTCTTGCCTGTTAAGGGTGAAAGTTACTTGCTTACATTTTTGTTCGTTTACCTTAACTCGCCAATCTGATAACCATTTTTCCAAGTTGACCAGATGAAGGGCTAGTTGCGCTGTTGCTTGTATTGGGCATCTGGAGCGGCTGAGAATAGCTGTATCATCAGCAAAGGTAGATGTTGTCAATCGGCTGCTTATTGGGATGTCTGCTGTGAATAGCACGTACAGTGTTGGTCCAAGTACGCTGCCCTGTGGAACTTAACTTAACTTAAGAAATCAGTGTGTCAGTGCTGTAGAATTATGTTAGCAGTGCTGTTAAACACAGAAAAATATATTGACCGCTCATTGGCGCATTTTGAATACAACGTTGCAACCAAGTTCTTTGGCAATTGCAGCCCAAACTTCTCTTTTTTAATTATATTTTTAAAGTCTTTTGACTTTTTATCATATAATAAAGCATGATTTTGTACTAAAATAATAAGTTTATCTTCATCCATTTGAATATTTGATTTTGTAAAAATTTTGTAAAGAGCGTTAAACGTTTTGCATCACAGTTTTTGATCAGCTGTTTGATTTTCATGTTAATCAACACTGTTCAACTTAAGAACTTAACGTAAGAATCTGCAACCTGCAGGTTCAGAATTAAGTTAAGTTACGTTAAGTTGAGAGTAAACGCTAGCATTGACAGCCATAAGGCAGATTGAGTCAGCTGACTCTTACGTTAAGTTAAGTTAAGTTAAGTCAAGAGTAAATAGGCCTTCATTTGGTATCATTTGTATGTTAACAGCTTTTTGCTTTATTTTTTCGCCTATCTAGCTTTTTTTGCTCAACAAAAGTTGGCAGCACTGCCACGCTCACTCAAGTAGGAGAGAGACGGATGTCGAACGCTGCCGAACGCAAAGGCCGATTAGTGCTTCTTTGTCGCTCGTTCCGCGCTCACTCATTTCAGACGCCTGAGAGCGAGGTAACGACACATGAGCGAGGTAACGACACATGAGTGAGGTAACGACACATGAGTCATGTTTTTCGTGCGTGCAGCCGGCTCTATCGATTTATAAGACGTTGTCACGTCAAAAAAATTTCACTGTACAGTCTAATGCTTCCAATGAAATGAAGTATAAAAAAAAAATAACTAAAATTTTTTTTCTTCTTGCTCGTTATGATCGATTTTGCGCTTGCACACAATTAAGGTTAGCTAAATCTTTTAGAAATTTAAGAATAATGTCATCGAATCTTGTTAAATATAATATGGATGGAGAAAACCAATTAACTATTAAGAACATGCAAAACAATTAACAATTAAAAAATAAATAAATAAAAATGAAGAATTAAGTTAATAATTAATAAATAATTTTGTTAGTATAATGATAATTAGTGTTTAGTGGATTCTATATGAATGGTTTAAAAATTGTATTTTAAGATTAAATATAATTCCCACTATGATGAACTCCCGAAAATATAAAACCAAGTTTGGATGAACATCAATTTAAAACCATGATTGAGTAGTTATTTTTGATTTTTCCGTAGGCATGGGAATTTAATGTAAGTGTGTAAAAATAATATGGGGTCTTCACCCAACGACTTTCGTTGAAGACCATGGTAGGGTGGGTAAAGAACAGGTGGGTCGCACAACATCTTAGACCACACCGCGATTCTTGTCATCAAAATCTGTGGACCAACTAACAGGTATTTTTTTTTTGTATAATGATAGATTACCGCAAACGCGTCGTGTCGTCGACCGTAGGCATGGCTAGAGGTTTTCGTGGAGTATCGGCTCCAACAAAAGAGTAAGTTTTATGAGGGACTCTATAATAAAACCTTAGGTAACGCCGAACAGCAGCAGCAGCAACAACCCACCCCATCCCGGAAGAGCTAGAAATTATTGGGTCCCGCCTCGCTGTTTCGCTGCTGATCGATAGAGCTGACTAGAGGATATCACTGGAAAAACATGTTGCCTCGCCAAGCTCGTGTAGGCCTGTGGGCTACAAAGTTCTTGTCGCCCCCAGTGAGGCTGTGCGTTATAGTGTGGGGTTGCTTTATGCTTTAAAAGAGAAAAATAATTGTTTTAAAAACTTCCTTTTAAATTAAATTTTTACATTTAAATTATCCAATTATGATGCTGCTTGTAGGCAGATTATTTTAAAAAAACTAAATTATTTATAACTTGATATAGAATATTTTATAGAATTTCCAATTTTTAGTAACTTTAAATACAATTTGTAATAAAAAGTGTTGATTAAGAACACAGTAATAATTTGTATGTTAAGTAAAAATGAATTCGTAACTTTCGGCTTGAGCAAATTTGATGCATTTATGCAACAAACCCCTTTACTTAATAAAATCAGAACTACTTCTAATTTGCAAAAATTTAAAGTACTAGCAAACCCGGCGAACTCCGTTTCGCCACCAGATGGCTTCGTTTATAAAAAAATTTTTATTTCAATTTATAACAGTAATGAATTCATTTCGATTACAAAAATGTAATGTGTAATTTAGTTGAACTTCTCTAAGTAAAAAACAAGTGGATACATTGCAGTTGGACGCAACCGACTGCGGCATACTCGATACCAGTATTAAAACCGGTAAAAAGAGGCCTGATTGCAAAGGGGTACGGATGCGGCAGGGGTGTACGCTGCCTTAAAGACTCTCCGATGCAGATGGGGATGCCACCAGCTATATTCCTTCCAAATTTGGTGACTCTAGCTCAAAGTTTGTAAAAGGTGGTGAAAGGGGGGCTGGGGGTGGTATGGGTGGGCGTGGCATCCAAATTTTTGATGCAGATCTATGTGGAATGTCAATTGCTATCTTCATACCAAATTTGGTGATTCTAGCTCGAACTTTGTAAAAAGTGGTGAAAGGGGGGCTGGGGGCAGTATGGGTGGGAGTGGCATCCAAATTAGTGACGTAGATGTTTGTGGAATGTCAATTGCTATCTTCATACCAAATTTTGTGACTCTAGCTCGAAAATTGTAAAAGGTGGGGAAAGGGGGGCGAAATGGGTGGGCGTGGCTCCAAAACTTTGATGCACATGATTGGGGGTCGTTGCCAGCTATCTTCCTACCAAATTTGCTGGCTCTAGCTCCACAACACTGGAAGATACACGCATTCCCGTTATTGACGAAGCGTTGGGGCAGATGGGCGTGGCTAGGGCGGTATTGGCGAGCGCGGCATCCAATCTTTTGATGCAGTTTTTGGGGGGTCATAATCACCTATGTTGGCACCAAAATTGGTGACTCTAGCTCAAAAACTGTGGGAGATATAGGCTTTTCTAAATGCGGGGGGGTTGGGGGCGGAATGGGTGGGCGTTGCTCCAAAATTTTTGATGCAGTTTTTTGGGAGTTGCTAGTAGCTATCTTCTTACCAAATTTGGTAGTTCTATCTGTAAGGATGTGCGAAATATGTGGATTTATCGGTTTTGAGTTATCGAATTTATCGATTTGCCAGCCCCCCCAGTTATCGTAGAACCCCCATCTTGACACTTTAATTTACTATCCCATAGATAAAGAGAATTGGAAAGTTTCAAGGCTCTAGCTTGAAGGGTGTGGAAAAAACTTGCATACATACGGACGGACAGAGGGACAGACGGTCAGATGGACAGACGGACAGACACCATGACGGACATTGCACAAAACCAATATACTCTTTACCTTCGGTATCGAGTATAATTAAAGTGAACCCAAAGTAAATACTGAATTGAAGCGTTAAACGTGTGCAACCATATTAGGATATGAGCATGCGGTAGTCCACGCTTCTCCCATTCCACCGAGTACATATAACAACGTGTATCACCAAAAACTCGATGCCTAGTAAGCACATCCATCATAACCTTGAGTTTTTGCTGAAATACTCTGGCGATTATGTCACGGCGATCTTGCGGTTTTTGGCCCAGGTCCAACTCACGTTCAATTTCCGTCCTCTTCGGATTGCATGTGAACGTAATAAATAAATCCGGAGTTCCATAATTTCGCACGTACGTCATAGCGTCTTGAGCGTATTCGTGCATGTGGCGTGGTTTTCCGATATAAGATGATGGGAGAATCGTCAGGCGTCCAATATTTTGAACATTACCATCTGAATGAATAGCATCACGCAAGTGTATATAGTCCTCAGATCGTAGCTTTGCCTGATTAAATCGGATGAACGCTAAACGTCCGGGCTCGACTTTGACATACATGTCGACAGCGAATTGCTGGAATAGCCGACGGCACTTCAGAATGACATTCTCCTCATGTGTACGAATCATCATACGATACGCATAGTAATTCATTGCGCACAGATTTTTGTTCGTTGATACGCCTGAAAATGCAAAATTAAATGGATTGTTAATGGAAACCAATAATAGCAATAATTAGTGTGTGAATAATTGGATGTAATTGGATCGACTATCTTTAACGTGATGTCGTATCCGTCTTGCCCTTACCAATAAATGATTGGATATTATAACGCATAGTACAAACGATGTGTCTCTTTTACACGATGAATGATATTGTTTCTTCGCTGAACGACAATATCTCGTGATGTAGTTGGATCGCCAACAATAATTGCAGCAACATCATCAACGATGGGTGCATTGAATCTTCGCACATGTTCACCTGTTGGGGTACGATCCGCTCTTATGAAAAATTTGTGCGTATCCCAAGGCATTCGTTCCAATGCTGTTTTGAACATATTAACCACAGCGTTATTAGCGTGAAAAAATGCTTGCAACTGTTCAATTCGTCTCTTTAACTGTTGTGTTCCCTGTATGTTGCACCGCACATTCAGCTGATCCACCATCGACGAAATGAAATATATTTGCAGAAATTTATGCGGATCATCTGGTGTTGGCACCATTGAACTATGCAAATGATATATTTGTCCTTGTATCTGTGATGGCAATCAATTAAGATGAAGCCGCCTTCTCGAATGATATTAGCTCTTGATTGCGTTGGTGTGATTGATTGGTGTGAGTGATTGGTTGTGTGTGTTTTATCTTTTACCTTGCAAGTCGGCATGAAGGCGCCTTCTTGAATGATATTAGCTCCAAAGGAAGTCATGCGAAAGCAGTTATTGTATTCCAGGATGCGTTGAAGAAAATGGTTGGAATCGGGATCAGTTCCATCGAACAATGGTTTCAGTGGCTGTGGTGGTGTAAGTAATGGATCCAGTTTGACTTTTCCACTTGCGCAGCACAATCCGGCCGTTTCTCTTTTGAACTTTAACGCATTGCAATATCGGCATACAGTCGTCATTGATCCAATATCTAAACTGTCATCATCACTGTAGTTCGCAGTGGGATCATATTGGAATGCCAAGCGATTGTATGGTGCCAATGATATTCGTGTGCTCAAGTGTTGTCTCCATCGGGCATTTTCTCTTATTATATTTTGTTTTTCTTCGCTTAAGTTCTGTGCATACACTTGTTGATGGCTTGCATGTCTTGTGCGGCGGCCGATGTTCGCACGTCGTACTCTCGGCATTTTGGACTATGGACAGACTGGTGAAATTTAACCTCAAATGCACGATCCACATAATTTACACAGTTTAACTTACCACCTTAAGGACAAATGCCTGCTATTGAAGTTGAATAAAAATTTGCACAATACGCGTGATTGATTTGATGGTTTCCAATTGAACTGTTAGGAAACGAATGATTTTAATCTCAATTTCACAATTTCACAGTGAACTAAATGTCACATGAAATTAACTGAGCAGAGTACAATGAGTAACTGTCAAACAATGTATCAAGCACCGGCGCCATCTTACTTATTTTCGTGGGGGATACTCACATACCTCACGGAGCCCGAAACCTTTCCAACGAATGCAAAACCGTGGAAAACGGTTCTTGCGTTCTGGAGTTATAGCGTCAGGAAGTAAACCCGACTTATTTTTATATAATAGATGATGAAAAAAAACCCATTAAAATCGGAGCTGGTGCCCTAAAAAGGGCCAATAAGCAAAAATATTTGGTTCAAATATAATTCATCCTGAACTTTAAGATGATCATTTTATTTTTAACAGTTGAAGGACCTTAAAACCAGTTATAACATTCTTAATTCTTTTTATACCCTGAACTAGAGATGGGCACGGGCTGGGCTTTTATCGGGTACCCGTGGGCACCCGCGGGTAACCGTGGGTACGGGCTGAAAAATCATATTTCGGGCTGGGTGCGGGCGGGTGTGGGTTTGTCCGTTCAACCCGCTTTACCCGAAATAAAGTTAGTAAATATTTTGGTTAATATTATGGTTCGAAAAACTTAAAAAACATTGAAAAGTAGAATTATATGATTTCCATGTAATGGAACAATTAAAGGAGAAAACCTTAAATTCTTTAGAAAAACGTTTTAAGCCAACTTCAGTTAATTTAGTTGGATTATTTTTAAACCCTCCGTTTGAAGAGTTAAGTTTTTTATCAGAAGAAAGAAAAAATCATGCGTTAGAAACAGTGAAATGCATGATGATTGAATATCGCGAAACGTTGAAAGACAATCTTGATGACTCGCAAACTGAAAACTCTTCGCCAAACACGAGTCACGAGTTTCAAGAGTTTTTTGACACGCATCAACCAAAAAAACTAAAACTTGACAAAAATGCCATTGATTTAAAAATTGAAAAATATTATGCCAAAACTTCTCATTCAAACTTGCCAATTCTAGAATTATGGAAACAAGCAACTGACCTCAAAATATTGCAGGTTTTGGCTAAAAATATATTATGCATTCCTGATAGCTCTGCGACAAGCGAGCGAGTTTTTTCTTCATCTGGTAAAATTCTCAATGAAAGACGCACAAAACATTCAAGTGGGAATTTGGACAGGCTTCATTTTTAGTACAAAAATATGTAATTTTATTTAACAAAAATAAAAAATTAAGTTTTTGAAAAAAGTTCTAAATTTTTGGGCGGGCGGGTTGGGTTCGGGTATGATATTTTTTATTGCCATCGGGTACGGGTAAAGATTGGCGCTGCGGCCCATGGGCTGGATCGGGTCGGGCGCGAAAAATTAGGCCCATGCCCATCTCTACCCTGAACCCATAAAATGGGTAAAAAGGGTATAATGGTTTTTTGCAAAAGTATGTAACAGGCAGAAGGAAGCATGTCCGACCCCATAAAGTATACATATTCTTGATCAACATCAACAGCCGAGTCGATATAGCCATGTCCGTCTGTCCGTCTGTATGAACGCGTCGATCTCAGAGACTACAAGAGCTAGAGACTTCAGATTTTTAATATAAGTTCTCCTATACCATAAGCAGAACAAGTTTGTTTCAAATTATCGATAATTATTCTGGTTTCCGATATACAAAGGGAATCGATTACAAAAACAGATCGAATTTGGAAAATGTAAACATTGGAGTTGAAATAATGGGTAACGGTTAAACCATTCTGAAAATTTCGTCCAAATCGGTTAAGAAACACCGGAGATCGATATCTCTTGAATCGATTGAAGTTAAGTCAGTATACCAAAATCTTTTATAAATTTATTGTATATATTGCAACTGGGTTCAGGGTATCTTCTAGTCGGGCTCTCTCTACTAGAGCCTTCTTACTTGTTTATTTTTAATCAACTGGCATTCGTCTTCTAGATGTGTAAAAAGTAAAATTAATTTTGTTAAAAATAATAAATTTAGAATGAAAATTGATTTCTTCAAATTCACCGAATACGAAAAATGACTTTTGACTTTTGACTTTTTTCGTTGCAAAAATCATAACTTTTGAACCAAACAAGATAATCGGTCAATTTAAAAAGCATCTGAAAGATAATTAATCAACCTATAAAATGAGTATTTGAAATGAATTCTACGATTTTTAGGTGCTTATTAAGGGGTATGCAAACTGGAAATTGGTCAAAAAATCAATTTTATGGGAAGGAAAAAAATACTTTTTAAAATTTTTGATATTTTTTGTATTGTTTTTAAGGCTTTTAAATTTTAAAATTAATATTACAATTAAAAAAATTATTTGATTTTATGCATTTTTTTAATTTTTTGTAAAATATTCATCTCAATCCGTAAAAGATGGTATATCTAAAAGAGTAATCATCTCTACATTATACGTATTTTCTAATTCTTTTCGTGACTTAACATGCCTCAGAGATGAAATAAGTGGATCTGAAGATGCTGCTAACATGTTGAAGAGGTCCTCATTTTGTCTCACCCTTGAAGCTTTGAAAGTGTTTAGCAATCTGTATTTTTTATAAAACTTATTAAGGGACTCTTGTGCTTCTTCAGAGAGCTCTCCAATTGGCAAAGACTGATACTCAATTATATCCTTGCCATGCGCCAATATTTTATGAACTATCGGGGTCAACTTACTCTGCGGATATAATTCTGCTAAAAGTGATGCTGTTTTTGAAGCATATTCTCCATATTTGGCAGAATCAACTTTTTCCTTGCAGTTCAAAACATTTAAGATCGTTCCAAATCTCATTACGATTTGATTGTTGATTCCAGTGATTCGAGTTACAGCCTCATCATTTTCAAAAAATCTCCTTGAAGTGTTTCCATCGTTTGAGTTTCCGTTGTCGTACTTGGGGCAGTCTACTTTAAGTCCAACTTGTTTGAAAAACGCATCCTGTATTTGCTTCTTTCTGAACTTTTCTTTATCTTTGTTTGATGTTTTTTCATCAAAGTGTTCCTCCTCTTGAGGAAGCGTATACGCTAATTTTAACAAGAACTCCATACATCTTATTCTTGCGTGCAAATGTGAGATCCCAAATTCATAATTCTCTTCATTTGTAGAATCGTTTAAATCGTCTAAGTTCTTTTGCGTCTTTTTGCAAATTGGGCATGACAAAGTTGACTTTGTGTTTGTCAGTTCGTTGACCACTTTGCCGTCAACCACTTTGCCGTCAACCTTCTCCGATTTCGAGCTTTGTTGGCTTAATCTTGCTTATTTAGTCTTCAATATCCCTTACTGTGTTCCGTATGAGTTCCAGCGATTCCCTTGCAATCTGAAACATTATTGGTCGGCAATAATGTACAGATGACGGTCGTTGATTTTTCCAGTGTAACGGAACATCAGATTTCAGCCGTAAAGGAACAACAGATGCCATAACCATGTTCCCGTCCGATATTGTAGCGTCATCGGAAGATATTCTTTGCTTATACACGCTTTGTCCAGATGATCCATCGCAGCCCCATTTACTGATCAATGTCAGATTCTCAGGAAGAGCTTCAATCACATTTTCAGCAAAACTCTCCAACAGCCGTTTTGTTGTATGGTCCATTAGATCCTGCATGTTGGTTTTTACAGAGACTTCAGTAAAATCCTTATGCAGTGGTCGTGAATCTAATTTTGCTTTCGAAACATGTTTGTATCCCAGTAAAATGTCAGCTCCATGTTGCCTCAAAGATGCCCGTAGTATCTCATATATCTCTTTTGAAAGCTCAAAGTCTATAAACAACGCCAAAGCTTCTTCGGGACCATTCTTTGTAAGGTTTGTGTTTGGGGGCGTGGGAATGCTTTTCTTAATTCTTTGTAGTCGCGGTGGGCTGGCAAAAGCAACTGGATTTGTAATCTGTGACCTTACTTTTTCAACTTCCTTTGTATATCTAATAGACAGCGCTTCCGATAAATGTTCCGTGGATAAATCATTTGTTGAATCAGCAAGTTTCCTTTTTCTTGTAAAATTTGAGCACTCTTCCATGTTTTTAGTTGGCCTTCCTCTTGCTCGGCCGGTTGATGTGCGGGGTTCATCTCCTGTCAATGTATCCAGGATGGTATCATTATTAAGCCAGTCCTGGTGTTTGGAGTTGAATCTCTCAATCATTCTGTTTGCTTGCATCCATCTTGAGTTTAGTTTGGCAAAAGTCAAGGCAAGTTTTTTTTTTATATTTTCACTTCTCTGTACATTGCCGTATAAACTATCAAGTTCTTCGAAGGCAGCTTCCATGAAATTTGTTGGTGTGTCTGACTTCCTAAACAGGTCAAATAACTGTTGATTGTTCAATGACATGTTTGAAGAGTAATGTAGTACTTGCCTCGCCAATTTTAAGTCGTAGACTAATCCAGAGATTATGATTTTTTTTCACTATATAGTCTAATCTACTACCTTATAGATACCGTTTGGATCAAGGGTTCAAGAAAAGAGTTAGCTTTCATGCCTGCAAAATTTACCTAATATTTGTTATATATTTGGGATTAGGTCAATTTGTGCAATTAGGGTACTACGCACGTGTCCGAATAAGATGCCTATCTGTATGGGATGTTACTACTTGTACACCAGGGCCATTTCTATATATGGTGCGTATCAGGTAGTTTATTTGTATATCCTGTAACTGCACCAGAGTTTAGGGACCATAATTTAACAAAGGGTTTCAGGCAAGCTTAGCTGAATGTAAAACAAAAATCATGCATCTTATTAATTAGGAATGAAACAATAACGATAAGAATTGGTTTTCACGGTTATGTGTCATAAATGGCCCAGAAATGCATGCAACACATTTTTTACCTATGACTTTTTTCACTTTTTTACATTTAAAAAAAAAGGGGCAAAAACGGGCAGCTGAAACTTTTTGCATTAGACAAAGGAATAATCAAAGAAATTATTTTGAAAATATGGCAGAGGTAAAAAATGGTAGTTTTTTTTAATTTTCCATCAAAGTTGAAAAATAGTGAAAAAATGAATAGTTGGTAAATATCGATTTACCTTCTTTTTTAATAAAAAGATCTATTAATAAAATCAAAAATAATGATGATCCGTTTCTTAGTTTTTGAGTTAAAATAAAATTGCGATTTTTATGCAACACGAAAAATCAGTCAACTTTGCAGGGCTATATCTTCTAAACAAAAAATCTGGTTGTATTAAGGATTGCAGATCTGAAATCGTGGGAATTTCCTATAAAGTTGTTAAATTCAATATTTTTTAGAGGCACATGCAATTTTTGATTTTTGTCACTTGACTTGTTCTACGGGCGCCACTGTGCGACGGCTAAGCCATTGCGCTGTTGCCAGGCATATTTCGCATGCAGTTACATACTTGTATTGTATTCCCACATTTGAATAGAAATTATGCAATGAGATATGGTTTTTTTTTAAATTTATACTTAAAGTACGTTCGCAAAATTTAAAACGTTCAATTTAAGTTTTGAGTAGTAATTATTCTTGTAAAATTTTTACACATTAATTTTAATGCGTTTTAAATTTGATATTTTAATACGTTTAATATAAACAAGTGGAAACGTTGAAGTCGGACGCAACCGACTGCGGTATACTATTTACCAGTATTAAAAGTGGTAAAAAAAAGCCTGTTTGCAAAGAAAGGGGGGATTAGGGGCGGTATGGGTGGGCGTGGCATCCAAATTTTTGATGCAGATCTATGTGGAATGTCAATTGCTATCTTCATACCAAATTTGGTGACTCTAGCTCAAAGTTTGTAAAAATTGGGAATAGGGTGGCTGGGGGCGGTATGGGTGGGCGTGGCATCCAAATTTTTGATGCAGAATTATGTGGAATGTCAATTGATATCTTCATACAAAATTTGGTGACTCTAGCTCAAAGTTTGTAAAAGGTGTGAAAAGGGGGGGGGCTGGAGGTGGTATGGATGGTTGTGGCATCCAAACTTTTGCTGCAGATCTTTGTGGAATGTCAATTGCTATCTTCATACCAAGTTTGGTGACTCTAGCTCAAAGCTTGTAAAAGGTTGGGAAAGGCTGGGCTGGGGGTGGTATGGGTAGGTGTGGCATCTAAATTTTTTCTGCAGATTTTTGTGGAATGTCAATTGCTATGTTCATACCAAATTTGGTGACTCTAGCTCAAAGTTTGTTAAAGTGGGGAAAGGGGGGCTGGGGGCGGTATGGGTGGGCGTGGCATCCAAATATTTGATGCAGATCTTTGTGGAATGTCAATTGCTATCTTCCTACCAAATAAGGTGACTCTAGCTTAAAATTTGTAATATTATGGGAAAGGGGGGAATGGGGGTGGTATGGGTGGGTGTGGCATCCACATTTTTTATGCAGATCTTTGTGGAATGTCAATTGCTATCTTCATACCAAATTTGGTTACTCTAGCTCAAAGTTTGTAAAA
Source organism: Scaptomyza montana (assembly GCA_018904305.1). Lineage (NCBI taxonomy): Eukaryota > Metazoa > Arthropoda > Insecta > Diptera > Drosophilidae > Scaptomyza > Scaptomyza montana. Next base: position 247,313 of record JAEIGR010000076.1, read on the forward strand.
GTGGGGAAAGGGGAGCTTGGGGCGGAATGGGTGGGCGTGGCATCCAAATTTTTGACGCAGATCTATGTGAAATGTCAATTGCTATCTTCATACCAAATTTGGTGACTCTAGCTCGAAAATTGTAAAAAGTGGGGAAAAGGGGGCGAAATGGAGGGCGTGGCTCCAAAACTTTGATGCAGTTTTTGGGGTCGTTAACAGCTATCTTTTCACCAAATTTGGTGGCTCTAGCTCTACTACTCTGGAAGATACACGCATTCCTGTTTTTGACGAAGCGTTGGGGAGGATGGGGGCGGCTAGGGCAGCATCGGTGGGCGTGGCATCCAAACTTTTGATGCAGTTTTTGAGGGGTCATCATCACCTATCTTGGCACCAAATTTGGTGGCTATAGCTCAAAAACTGTGGGAGATATAGCCATTTCTGATTTCAAATTCGGGTGGGTGGTGGGCTGCGGGCGGAATGGGGGACGTGGCTCCAAAATTTTTGATGCAGTTTTTTGGGAGTTGCTAGTAGCTATCTTCTTACCAAACCTGGTAGTTCTAGCTGTAAGGATGTGTGAATTTATCGATTTGCCAGCCCTCCAGTTATCGTAGATATAAATATATATATATATATAAAATAGATAAAGAGAATTGGAAAGTTTCAAGTCTCTAGCTTGAAGGGTGTGGTAAAAACTTGCACACATACGGACGGACAGACACCATGACGGACATTGCACAAAACCAATATACTCTTTACCTTCGGTAACGAGTATAAAAACCAAATGATGATGTTTTTTATATGAAAACAAAAACGAAAATAATCAAAAAATACATTTTTGGCATACAAGCTTAATATCTTAGTGGAACGGGCCATTTCGCCTCCCCTTTTATTTTTAACAGACATAAGTGAAATTTTGCGGGCCTGTGTTATAAGAACATTGAGAAATGTTAAAATAGCGCTCTTTCGAATGCAGCTAAACCCTCTTAACAGTGACCCTCTGTAAGAATTATGTGACTTAAACAAAAATCGAATTCATACGAGGCGGATAAATAAGCAATTGATTAACTTTCGAACGAATTCCATCACTAGCTGATAGCATCAAACTTAATTGCTTTTATTCGCATGTATATTAATCTTCTAGCCCAGTTCGATTTCTAGAATTTTGATCTAAGTATTGTTATATTTGGCAAAGCTTTACTTTCCATGATGTAGTCCAGGCTTAAACACATCTGTAAACATTTTTATTAGCAAGTAACAAACAAAATATTCAGAAATGAATATGCATATAATATAAATTTCCCAGTCGACTGAACATATCAGGATATCAAATAAAATTGATATAAATGAAATCAATTAACTTGCTTGAATAAAATAACATATAATATTCAGGGATACAAAACCATACAAAAGAGACTTGTTTTTTTTTTTAATTTGCATTCATTGAATTAAATAGCAAATGGCAAATGTCCTGCCTCAAGTTGACGTCTACTTGTGAACTTGTTGCAAGTTGGCTTGGGTTTGGGCTCGAACCGAACCGAGCACAAGCACACAACTCAAACCCTTAACGTGTCATGTAAATGGTAACGGTATGTTTTTGGTGACGACAGCTTGTGAGCGGTTGGAAACTCAGTTAACATTTTTGTCGCGTGTTTTGCGGTCTGTTGTTGCGGTTGCGGTTGCACGCAGACTACACCGACCGACACGGTATGCCGGCATCAAAACAATATCATTCAATACGAACAACTATACGATGCTTGGTGCCATCCGAAGTCACTTCGTTCGTGGCACTCGGCTTTTGACCTGTTATCATTCGTTTGCCATTTCGTTTCGTTTTTATTTTTTTCCCATTCGTCGGTTATTCTATATGCCGTTGGCTTAGACTGTGCCGTTTTTTTTCTCGTTGTCGTTGTCGCCGTTGTTTTTGTTCTTGTTGATGGTTGATGCCAGCCGGCTCAGTGTGTTGTGTGCGTAAGGCGTCTGTCGACGAATCAGTTTCGCAACGGATTCTGCATGAAGCGGACGTGTCGAGTTTTGATTCGCGCTCTCTTGCCGGAGGATCTTTTAACGAAATTTCGTCAGTTCTGAATGCCTATTTGAAAGTGCTGTGAATGTGAAATGTGAAAATACAAAACGATAAAATAGTAATACTCTCTGAAAAGATTAAACACAATACTGAACAAAACGACCTAGATAAATTGTTTAAGCTGTACTCTACTCATGCTAAGGAATTCATATTTTAATTTTAAGCGTTCGTGCTTTAGTTGAAACAGAAATATAAAAACCAAAATTTAATGTAAATTTAAGTTAGATAACCTTAAAATATTTTCGCTTCATCAATCATTGATTGTTTGTCGTCAAATAATAAAACAAATTCAAAAATGCTTATTACATTTTGGTATTTATTTAATTTATTTATTTTTTCTAATATAGGAAGCACTTATACGTACTATGTATAAACATATATATGTACGTGGGGAAATGTAAAAGTTTAATCAAGTTAAGAGTGCTTGATGATGAGATACCCATAATCCCTAGTCCTTTCGAACCAAAAGTCGAAAAAAGCGTGTTTTGTATACCATTTTTATGCATTTAAATGATTCTTGGGTATAAGAAGTAGTTGTGTCGATCGGACGTAATTAATACTGCTTTTAAGTTTCTGTTACCCTCATTATTTTACTTGTATAAAATAGATTTTAAAAAGTTTGAGATTTACCTGTGATTACTTGGTACTTAGCATACTATTTAATTTTCTATGAAAAATTAAATTTCGAATTTTTTTTCTATAATGGAGGCGTTGTATATTTAATTTCTTTTTACGCAATAAGGATATCCGAAATTCGTTTAATGAACCATTAGTTAACATTTGTACATTCAAATTTTCCCACAAGTTAACTCTTTTGAACTCTTAAGTTAACATATTCAAAATTGTAACTAAGCAAATACAATCAGTTAAAAAATGACTTAGTGAAGATGAGTTCACTGTTTTGACGTTTATTTAAACATTTTCTGAATAAATTTGTTTAATGATTCAACAACCAATATACATATCTTCTTAATGATTATGCTATAATTCAATTGAATTAAAAGGCGAAGAACTTTTGAATAAAGGAAATTTTCCTATGTTATCAGGACACAACACGAATCTTAAATCGGATACTGTTCAGATATTGCAGATGTTGCGAAAATTTGAAAACGTGCTCAAAATTTGTGAAACATTTTGCACAAAAACATTTGAAAACGGCCAATAACATCAATTACAATAACTGTAGTTAGTCTAAAAACTACATTTGAGTAAGAATGGGCTAAGATTTTGTGGTTTGAACGCGCAAACGCCTTACTTAATATTAAAGTCTTTTTTTTATTTATTAAAAAAGTAAATATTAAAAAGACGCTGGTTGAAATTTATATCTAACAAATTGCTTTTGGATGAGTTTCTATTTTGAAATAGTGCTTAACGTATTTAATTGGCTCTGGTATCTGATGCTAAGCATTTCGCATAGGCAAACAACTATCAGTTTTCTAAGCTTATTCACATTTCTTGCAATACAAGCAAAAGACAACAACAAGCGCAATCAGATGATCAATAACAACAACAAATACGACAACGTCAAAAATACGTACTTTAAAGGCTGAATAGCCGAAATTTGAGACAAACTTATGAACTTATGTGTAAATGAGTAAACCAAAGTTAAATGTAGGCTTTACTTTCAATCGTAGACGTTGACTAAATAAGGAGTGAGATATAGGAACACAGACTAATTTTAGTAGCTGGAGTTGAGACTGAAATTGTAGATAGTGTTGAGGCAACTGGAACTGCAAAACACATGCAAAAACAGCAAAGCAAATATAAACAAAGAATTTAGCTTAAAAATACATTAACCCAAAACAAACACAGGGAAGAGAGCTAGAGAAAATGGGCACACATAAAGAGAGCTCGGCAAGTACATAGTAGCTTGAACTGCATACGTAATGTTTTTTATGCGTGCGTGTGTGTGTGTGTGCGTCAATGTATCCTTTCAGTGTCTCTTTCTTTTTTACTTGCTGTGTGTTTGTTTGTGTCTGCTGCCATCAATGCAGATCAATGGCAGATGGCGCGACGCGCAAAAAAAGACTACTTTTGCTCAGCCAGAGTCCATTGCAGCTTATTGTTTTTCTCTTTGGTTTTGCGACTTTTGCGTGCTGCGCTTTAGTTTTTGCGTCCATCCCCTTATCATTTGTCGTAACAAATTTACAAATTGTACAGAGCAAAGCAAACAAATTGCAAAAATATGATGCCATTGCCTGCCTCTTGCATCTGCGACGATGATGCAGGGGCGCAGATACAGAAATATTTGTTGGCATGGAAGAGGAGGATTGCCTTTTGAAAAGTCTACACAACAGTGCGACAAATTGGCCAAATTTTTTTATTTTGAGGTTCAGAAGGACGGGCGATACAAGTGATAAGTTTCTGATGCAACTCAATGGGGCACAATAAATGTTTTTTTCTTTGTATCTGTATCAGTAAAATTGGCATTGATATTGATTTGTTTGTTGGAAGTTTAGATTGACAGCAATTTGTATGGAAAGTCGAGAGTTATAACTTCATAATCAATTTTAGATTTAACACGATTAATTAACGTCAAATTAAAAGGACGCTTTTTATTCTCTTTCCTTGCAGCAAACCTATGAAGTTTGCGAAGAGATTAAAAATGTGCTTCGATATTTTTAACGCAAACGAAAATTAACCCAAACAAAACAATTGTTCATATGTTGAGTTCTTTTTCATATATTTTTTAGCGATTCGCCCTGCATTATTTATTTTCTTAGTCTCAAATAGGTATGGAAATTTAAAGATAAGAATTTAATAAAAAAAATCCAGCTTTACCAACAAAGCTAAAAAGTCAAGGTAGGACTCAAATTTTGCAAAACACAGAGAGCGCAACAAAAAAGTTAACTCTATTATACCTTCGGTATTGAGTATAAAAACCAACATTACATTTCACTCACGCCGGGTGTCGCAAAAAAAAAATTGTACAGCGAATATTCAAGTTCGACTGTATTTTTTCCTTTCGAAATAATTGATCATAATCGACTGTTGGTCTTTCTTTTTCTACAAACATAAACTCTTCATTAGGGAAAATATTTTGTATGTTTAAGTTCATTTAACAATTAAAACCTTTTTATTTTTAGCTTTTATTAAACTATAGTCATTGCTGCTTAGCTAAAATAGCTTATTTATTAGGACTTCCACAAATTGTTTTCATTATTAACATTGCCCAAAATATTTTTAGTCGCCTGGAATACTCAACGACTTAAAATCACATTAAAAAAGAAAACACTTTGCAAATGATAATTTGTTCTCTTGTGGCTTTTCATTGTAAACATGGCAGAGCAACAATGTTGTCTCTCTGCATCTTCTGGCTATTCGCTTACAACGTTTTTCATCTTTTACCGACAATTTCTATTACCCGCAGCCAATGTCGCAGTGCTGAAATCCAAATCCTGTCAGCATTTAACTTAGGCCACAACAAATAAAAAAACCAGTATGAAGGCTCTAGTCAGAAAGCTCGACTATAAGATGCCCTAAACACCAGACAATTTGCGTGCATTTATTGCTTGCCGCACGGAGCAAGGCAAGCAGGACCAAAACTGCTCCAACTTATTTTATTATTACTTTTCCAATTATCTTTTGCCTGCCCTAGTTTACAATTTAAATTTTTATTTTTTTTTTTGCCGATTTTAGTGTTTCAGAATATATGTATGTTTAAAATAACTATGGGATGCCCTGTGTCCAAATATATATAAATGTTATATTCTTTATTTTCCTATTCATGTGTTTTGCCCATATGTATGTCACAGATGCTTTTAATTAGACTGCTGAAAGAAATAAAAAGAATTATGTTGAACTAAGACGTGTGCCTGGAATGACTAACTAACGGCAGCCAATACGACAAACGCTTTTTCTGTTTGCTTCCATTACACCTATTTACATTTTTTCCATGAACTTGTCGACTTGCAGGCTCCGTCCCTTTTTCAAATTATTTCTCACTCTCTCTCTCTCTCTCTCTCTCTCTCTTTATATTTCTCTCCCCTATATATTGCTTCAGCGTTTTGGCGCTAATTGGTCACATGTCTGGTTTTTGTCCAGGTCGCATTATCTATCTGCTTGTTCAAAGTCATTTCATAGTATATTTCATTTCTGTTTGAGTTTGGGGTCAGGCGTCGCATTGATTTGATTGTTCTTTGGAATTCTGATGAGTGTGAGAAAAACTTTGAGCTAATGTAATTTAAGTTTACACAAGGATATATGTATTGCGAAACACTGGTTTAAGGTTCAATACAGGTATTTAAATTTGCTTAATTGGTTTTGAAAAGATTTAATAAAAATATATTTAATCCAGTTTTTGTGATTTTAAAACAGAAAATAATCACACCTTCAATTCTAAACTGTTTGTAACTAACTTTGTACTCGACGCCGACAATGAAGAGTATATTGGTTTTGTGCAAAATATTGGTACCACGCCCACACATTGCGCCCCCAGCCACCCCTCATTTCGAAATCGGAAACGCCGATATCTTCCACAGCTTTTGAGCAAGAGTCACCAAATTTGATGGAAATATAAACCTTTGCCTGGCAATAACGAACAACAGACTAGCCAAATTGGCCCAGCCGTTCTCAATTTATCAATTATAATTAGTTTCTTACACAAATTTTATAGGTCTTTACGGGTGATAGTCTCAACAGATAAGATTCTGAAGTATCGTTTTCTAAATTTGCCATCAGACATGCATTTGGAATCGCTTATGAGTTAGCAACATGGACCACGAATCATACTACTTGTGATGACTTTCTACAACTCTTGATCTACTAAGATAACTTGATCAATTTGATCCGAAGTGATTTTATCGACCAGCCGAAGGTATTTGTGAGTATGCAGCAATTCTCTTTATTGCCATCCAACTGAACACATTCAACAGCGTGCTAAAACGCAATGCTTATCGATGAAGTCTGTCAAGGACTTAAGCTTTTGTTTGAAGACTCCTGCAGTAAAGTCACTATGACATTGTCATGATAATGGTTAGGGTAGTTGATGTGATTCAGCCAGTTTCACTCCGGATTCCAGTCTTGCTTCTCGTCTTTCGTGTGATACAGATGAACGCGCTTGGGCCGTTCGTAGCCTGATGTTTCCAGTCTGTTCTCAAGTTATAGCGTGACCACGAGAAGTAGGGAAATTAATATTATCATATATGATTAAAAATTTTTTACTTTGTCCATAAAACCCATTTAATTATCTTTCGTCAGCAATTGCTCATCAATTTTCATTTGTTTAATAAACAGGAGGTTAAATAAATGCTTTGAGGTTTGTCTTATATTTTAAAGAGTATGTTTTTACAAATCTCAAAATTTATTTTCGCAGCTCTTAACAAATATTTAGCACACAAGCCACAAACACAATGTACTTTCCTCAAATGTGTAGGTAATTCAAAAAAAAAAAAAACAAAATTTCTGAAGCCTGGATCATGTGTTTTTTCATTACGCACCAACTTCCTTGCTGATTAAGGAACTTCTTCCAACCAATATAAAGTGCATTTAGCCTTACTTCTGGTGTTCACTTGAGCATTGAGCAGGTTACCAGCTTCATATTTTTCTTTATCCCTAGGAAATTCAAATAACAAGTTTTCCATTAGCTTTTTATGCTAGATAAAAAAACACAAAGTATGTTCGCAGAAATTTCTTAATTCTAAAGTATTTTTCATATGTCTATGGCACCCATAAATTTGCATTCAATGCACAGCTCTGCTTTTGTCCCTGCTCCCCCTCTTTTCAACTGTGCCATGACCATTGTTTCCCCAGCAAGTTGTGCGTTCAATTTCCCTTCCGCAACGTGCTAATCTCTCAGATACCGCGCAGATATGGTTGAGAATTCAATAAAGTTTTGCAAAATATGGCAGTGTAGGACGCCATATTCTGCATGCCACGCCCATTTTTGAGCCGTTGTTGTTGTACGCAAAAGTTTCAGCCATTCGAAAAAAATACGATAGAAAGATAACCCTTTCGCCAGGCTGAAACTCGAAAAGTCATAAAGATTTGACTCTTAGCTTGTTTGCCAAGGCAGCGCCCTCTGGCGGCCAATTGATATGGTCTGTGCTATCTGGTCGCGGTTTATAAGACATTGAGGATAGAAAGCTGCTTTAGTTCTTGAGATAGAGAAACGAGTCAGCAAAACAACTTACATATTTGACTTTTTACATTTGTTGGGAAACTGTAAAGATTCCCTGCTTAACATCTCGTTCGGAATATAATGAAAAAAGAATTCAAAGCTTGGAATATGAAAGTGAATATTTATTGTTATTATGTACGTTTACGTATCAAATTCTCTGTCAAACAATGCAAAAAAAGTGACAGAAAGATGGAGAGAACGGGATACATAGAAGGAGAGAGAGATATAAATATAGAAAAAGACTGAAAGTTGTGTGAAGAATTCAACTACATATTTAAAAATAATTTTATTTATCTTTGGTATTTCTAGTCTTTTATGCAACGTACACAAATTTATCAGCGGTAAACATTTTTGGCGACTTGCTAAAGTAAAAAAAAAACAAGTGCGGCATAGTTAATTTTGGCTATGCCAAGACTATGATACCCTACACACATGGATTAATTTTTTTTTTCGCTCCTATTTTTACTCTTGAGCGTCATTAACTTGTTCGTGTGCGACAACAACAACAACAATTTTTTGCGTTATACCACTTTTGAAGCAAATGAGCTATATGTTGGTACTTGAAAGTGCACGACAGCAACAACAATTGATGGTACGATATGGTCAATTTGTATGGTAGCTATGTCGAAGAATGGTCCGAGCGGGATGAAATAGTGAACAAACCCGACATGATCTAAGCAATCTGTGAAAGTTTCATCCAGATCGGTTCAGCAGTTTTGCTGGAAATCGTGTTGAAACAGTACGATATGGTCAATTTGTATGGTGGCTATGTCGTAGAATGATCCGAGCGGGATGAAATTGTGAACAAACCCGACATGATCTAAGCAATCTGTGAAAGTTTCATCAAGATCGGTTCAGCAGTTTGGACGGAAATCGTGTTGAAACAGACAGACGGACAGACGGACGGACGGACGGAAATCAATTCCTGAGCTCGTCCTGATCATTTTGATATATAGTTTATGGGGTCTCCCATCATTCCTTTAAGGCGTTACAGATTCATGACAAACTCAATATACCCTGTTTCACATGTGTGAAGGGTATACAAAAAAAACCAACAGCAATGAAAACAAGTAAGAAGGCTCTAGTCGGGACAGCCCGACTAGAAGATACCCTGAACCCAGTTGCAATAAATAAATTAAATTTATATAAGACTTTGGTATACTGACTTAACTTCAATCGATTAAATTCGATATCTCCGGTGTTTCTTAACCGATTCGGACGAAAATTTCAGAAAAGATCTATCGTTACCCATTCTTTCAACCCTCATTTTTACATTTTCCAAATTCGATATTTTTTTGTTATCGATTCCATGTGTATATCGGAAACCAGAATAGTTATCGATAATTTGAAGCAAACTTGTTCTGCTCATGGTATAGGAGAACTTATATCCCAAATCTGAAGTCTCTACCTCTTGTAGTCTCTGAGATCGACGCGTTCATACAGACAGACAGACGGACAGACAGACGGACAGACGGACATGGCTAAATCGACTCGGCTATTGATGCTGATCAAGAATATATATACTTTATAGGGTCGGAGATGCTTCCTTCTGCCTGTTACATACTTTTGCACAAAACCATTATACCCTTATTTACCCATTTTATGGGCTAAGGGTATGAAAACAATCTCTGTGGCATCCATAATTTTGTATGGCTTTAAGCATGTTGCCTTGAAATTAAATGAGGAGGACTCAGCCCCAGCTTGCAGAGTGGGCCAAAAAACAAAACTTTTTCTCTTATGTCTCGGTTATGAAATTAGCAATTTTTTACGGCATGTCGTCTTTTGCCTACTCTTTCACGCATGATGGCGTCAAGCACAGACAAAAAGTGATTTAGCAACAAATCTCAAAAACGTAGGAATTTCAAATTTTATGCACTTTTTGTAAGTTCGGCAAGTGTTTGTAATTAAATTAATAAATTCTGCTTGACAGCAAACATTTTTGTAAATGCCGTTTTTGGTAGTTTTTATTGCGTCGTTTTTGGTTTGGTGTTTAGCAGCAGACATAAGAAGATATGTTTTGACAAATATTATCATCTATACTAATAACTGTTGTTAAGAAGGAATCGATGAATGATACCGATTTGCAGTTGTAAATATAAAATATATACCGTAAAAATAGCCTTTGAGTCCTTTTTATCTTTGGTAAAGTTTTGTGTCCTAAGCACGAAAATAATCACAAAAAAATTCTTTAGCGATAGTTTTTCAAAATATTCTAGCCTAGAAACTCAGAGATGTTAAATTATACAGTCAAAATTTAAGATAGTACAGCAAACGTTCGTTAACGTGATAAGTCTAAAACGTGAACTCATCAAAACGTGAACCACATTTTTATACCCTTAACCCACAAAATGGGTAAAAAGGGTATAATGGTTTTGTGCAAAAGTATGTAACAGGCAGAAGGAAGCATCTCCGACCCCATAAAGTATATATATTCTTGATCAGCATCAACAGCCGAGACGATATAGCCATGTCCGTTTGTCCGTCTTTATGAACGCGTGGATCTCAGAGACTACAAGAGCTAAAGACTTCAGATTTTATATATAAGTTCTCCTATACCATGAGGATACAAGTTTGCTTCAAATTATCGATAATTATTCTGGTTTCCGATATACACATGCAATCGATATAAAAATATATCGAATTTGGAAAATGTAAAAATGAAGGTTGAAATAATGGGTAACGATAGAACTTTTCTGAAAATTTCGTACAAATCGGTTAAGAAACACCGGATATATCGAATTTAATCGATTGAAGTTATGTCAGTATATAAATTTATTTTATTTATTGTAATTGGGTTCAGGGTATATTCTAGTCTCGGGTATAGTCTAGCTCTCCCGACTAGAGCCTTCTTACTTGTTTGTGCATTGACTAGTATTAAACGTGTTTAAAATATTAGACAAAACAGATAACACAAAAAAAATTACGGATTTTCTTGAATTAAAAGTTTTCTCAAATTATCATTTTACTTCCTATTACTTACGCAAAAATTTATATAAAAAACAATTGGAAACGTTGTAGTCGGACGCAACCGATTGCGGCATACTCGTTACCAGTATTAAAACCGGTCAAAACAGGCCTGATTGCAAAGGGGTACGGATACGGCAGGGGTGTACGCTGCCTTAAAGATTCTCCGATGCAGATGGGGATGCCACCAGCTATCTTCCTTCCAAATTTGGTGACTCTAGCTCAAAGTTTGTAAAAGGTGGGAAAGGGAGGCTGGGGGTGGTATGGCTGGGCGTTGCATCCAAATTTTTGATGCAGATCTTTGTGGAATGTCAATTGTTATCTTCATACCAAATTTGGTGACTCTAGCTCAAAGTTTGTAAAAGGTGGGGAAAGGAACTGGGGGCGGTATGGTGGGCGTGCATCCAAATTTTTGATGCAGATCTTTGTGGAATGTCAATTGCTATCTTCATACCATTTGACCCTAGCTCAAAGTTTAAATGTGGGGGGCGGGGGCAATGCATCGTGATGCGCACAACCAAATTTACTCTGTTTTAAAAGGGGGTGAAATGGGTGGGCGTGGCTCCAAAACTTTGATGCAGATTTTTGGGAGATCGTTGGAGTTATCTTCTTACCAAATTTGGTGGCTCTAGCTCCACAACTCTGGAAGATACACGCATTCCCGTTTTTGACGAAGCGTTGGGGTGGGTGGGGGCGGCTGGACAGTATTGGTGGGCGTGGCATCCAAACTTTTGATGCAGTTTTGGGGGCATCATCACCTATCTTGGCACCAAATTTGGTGGCTCTAGCTCTAAACTAATTTTGATTTAAATGTGTCTGCAGGTGGGGTCATTTATGGTTGGGTCGTCGTATCTCCTACCAATTTAGGTTCTGCTCCACAACTCTGGAAGATACGGTTCCCGTTTTGACGAAGGTTGGGGTGGTGGGGGCGGCTGAGCAGTATCGGTGGGCGTGGTATCAAAACTTGTGATGCAGGTTTTGGGGAGCCATCATCACCTATCTTGGCACCAAATTTGGTGGCTATATCTCAAAAGCTGTGGGAGATATAGGCTTTTTTTACTTTAAAATGCGGGGGGTTGGGGGCGGAATGGGTGGGCGTGGCTCCAAAATTTTTGATGCAGCTTTTTTGTCGGTTGCTAGTAGCTATTTTCTTACCAAATTTGGTAGTTCTAGCTGTAAGGATGTGCGAAATATGGGGGTTTATCGGTTTTGAGCTATTGAATTTATCGATTTGCCAGCCCCCCAGTTATCGTAGAACCCCCATCTTGACACTTTAATTTACCATTCCATAGATAAAGAGAATTGGAAAGTTTCAAGTCTCTCGCTTGAAGGGTGTGGAAAAAACTTGCTACCATACGGACGGAGAGACTGACAGACGGACCAGACGGACATTGCACAAAACCAATATACTCTTTACCTTCGGTAACGAGTATAATAAACAAGTGGAAACGTTGCAGTCGGACGCAACCGACTGCGGCATACTCGATACCAGTATTAAAACCGGTAAAAAGAGGCCTGATTGCAAAGGGGTACGGATGCGGCAGGGGTGTACGCTGCCTTAAAGATTCTCCGATGCAGATGGGGATGCCACCAGCTATCTTCCTTCCAAATTTGGTGACTCTAGCTCAAAGTTTGTAAAAGGTTAGGAAAGTGGTGGGCGGGGGGGGGCTGGAGGCGGTATGGGTAGTTGTGGCATCAAAATTTTTGTTGCTGATCTTTGTGAAATGTCAATTGCTATCTTCATATCAAATTTGGTGACTCTAGCTCGAAATTTGTAATAAGTGTGGAAAGGGGGGCTGGGGGTGGTATGGGTGGGCGTGTCATCAAAATTTTTGATGCAGATCTTTGTGAAATATCAATTGCTATGTTCATACCAAATTTGGTGACTCTAGCTCGAAGTTTGTAAAAAGTGTAGAAAGGGGGGTAAGTGGGTGGGCGTGGCTCCAAAACTTTGATGCAGTTTTTTGGGGGTCGTTAACAGTATCTTCCCACCAAATTTGGAGGCTCTGCTCCACAACTCTGGAAGATACACGCATTCCGTTTTTGACGAAGCGTTGGGGTGGAAGGGGGCGGCTTGGGCAGTATCGGTGGGTTTGGCATCCAAACTTTTAGTGCAGTTTTTGGGGGGTCATCATCACCTATCTTGGCACCAAATTTGGTGGCTATAGCTCAAAAACTGTGGGAGATATGGGCTATTTTGACTTTAAAATGCGGTGGGGCTGGGGGGCGGAATGGGGGCGTGGCTCCAAAATTTTTGATGCAGTTTTTTGGGGGTTGCTAATAGCTATCTTCTTACCAAATTTGGTACTTCTAGCTGTAAGGATGTGCGAAATATGTGGATTTATCGGTTTTGAGTTATCGAATTTATCGATTTGCCAGCCCCCCAGTTATCGTAGAACCCCCATCTTGACACTTTAATTTACTATCCCATAGATAAAGAGAATTGGAAAGTTTCAAGTCTCTAGCTTGAAGGGTGTGGAAAAAACTTGCAACCATACGGACGGACAGACGGACAGACTCCATGACGGACATTGCACAAAACCAATATACTCTTTACCTTCGGTATCGAGTATAAAAATACAATAAAATGTGAATTTCAATGAGTAAATATGTTTGCATTTTGGCATTCGGAAACGTGAACACTTTCGTCTACTTGAGCTGCCTTGGTTTGAATTAGGTCACGTTTTCGAGGGTTTGCTATACTTTCAAATACTTAATAATGTGTAAAAATTGTTTGGAATGCCATATTTAATGTGATATTATAAAATCTTATGAAACATTTATAGCAATGAAATTTTTTTAGTTATAACAGCAATTCATAAAAAAAGTTAAAAAATTAAAAAATAAGAAAAAGAAACTGGAAGCAAATAAACCGCGCTAAGACCTAAGCTAAAAATAATACAAATCACAAACAATGTTTCATTACACGGTGGGCCAAATTTGATAGGCAAAAGTGGAAAGAAGAAGCTTCATAAGTTAGCTCGAGGCCGGCTTGTGTATAGAGATGCACTTAAGCCAGGCGAAGACGACGATTACGTTTGTGCTCCTGGCTGGGAAAAGTGGCAAGGCAAAGGCAAGTTGATGTTGCTGCCGTCTTGGCATCTGATTGGGACCCTCCTTGTGCTCACGGCAACAGCGGGGGACTCCACCAATAAGATTATTTTGCCGCAGGTACTCAATGGCAGCGTCGGCAGCAGCTATAGCGCCACCGTTAACAGTAGCAGCAGTGCCACGCAGAGCAGTGCTGGCACTAAGTCAGAAGCATCAGCAACCGGCAGCGGTGTCACCACCGCCAATGGAAACACCATCCTCGGCAGCAACGGCGTAATTGTCGCTGGCGGAATGCCTAATATGCCAACATCGAATTTAAATGGTAACTTAATACACCCTCTGTTACTGCTTTATTATAGCTATCTTATTCTATATTTTATTCAAATATTGATGTTTAATATTCTAAGGGTACATGCATTTTAAAGTTTTCAAAAAATTAAAGAAATGCACAGATTTTTATATATTAATGCTTATTGTAATTAAGGTAGTTACGCTATCTTCAGCCAACCATTCCAACCTTTAAGAATCGGGAAAATTTTGTGAATTTGGCTTCGAAGCACACAAAAATGGAGCTTAAGTTCGTGACCCCTGAAGTCAAACTGATTTGAACACAGGTTGATGTTAAGATGACAAATTTATGAGTCAAATGCAACTTTCATTATTAATTTCAGCTACCATGCTCTAAATGTTGTGATATATTTGGAATTATTTCTCACAACTTATTAACTAACAAAGTTACACTTACAAAAATTGGTGAAGTTTTTGGAAGGCAGAATTCGAATCTTTTTACACTCGATACCGAAGGTAAAGAGTATATTTTTATACTCGATACCGAAGGTAAAGAGTATATTGGTTTTGTGAAATGCCCGTCATGGTGTCTGTCCGTCTGTCCGTCCGCATGGTTGCAAGTTTTTTCCACACCCTTCAAGCTAGAGACTTGAAACTTTCCAATTCTCTTTATCTATGGGATAGTAAATTAAAGTGTCAAGATGGGGGTTCTACGATAACTGGGGGGCTGGCAAATCGATAAATTTGATAACTCAAAACCGATAAATCCACATATTTCGCACATCCTTACAGCTAGAAGTACCAAATTTGGTAAGAAAATAGCTACTAGCAACCCCCAAAAAACTGCATCAACAATTTTGGAGCCACGCCCTCCATTCCGCCCCCAGCCCCCTCGCATTTTAAAGTCAAAAAAAGCCTATATCTCCCACAGTTTTTGAGCTATAGCCACCAAATTTGGTGCCAGGATAGGTGATAATAACCCCCTTAAAACTGCATCAAAAGTTTGGATGCCACGCCCACCGATGCTGCCCTAGCCGCCCCCATCCACCCCAACTCTTCGTCAAAAACGGGAATGCGTGTATCTTCCAGAGTTGTGGAGCTAGAACCACCAAATTTGGTAGGAAGATAGCTGGCAACGACCCCCAAAAAACTGCATCAAAGTTTTGGAGCCACGCCCTCCATTTCGCCCCCCTTTCCCCACTTTTTACAATTTTCGAGCTAGAGTCATCAAATTTGGTATGAAGATAGCAATTGACATTCCACAAAGATCTGCATCAAAAATTTGGATGCCACGCCCACCCATACCACCCCCAGCCCCCCTTTCCCCACTTTTTACAAACTTCGAGCTAGAGTCACCAAATTTGGTATGTAGATAGCAATTGACATTCCACATAGATCTGCATCAAAAATTTTGATGCCACTCCCACCCATACCGCCCCCAGCCCCCCTGTCCTCACTTTTTACAAACTTCGAGCTAGAGTCACCAAATTTGGTATGAAGATAGCAATTGACATTTCACAAATATCTGCATCAAAAATTTTGATGCCACAACTACCTATACCGCCCCCAGCCCCCCCCTCTCACCTTTTTCCCCACCTTTTACAAACTTTGAGCTAGAGTCACCAAATTTGGAAGGAATATATCTGCATCGGAGAATCTTTAAGGCATCGTACACCCCTGCCGCATCCGTACCCCTTTGCAATCAGGCCTCTTTTTACCGGTTTTAATACTGGTATCGAGTATGCCGCAGTCGGTTGCGTCCGACTGCAACGTTTCCACTTGTTTTTTTTGCAATGTCCATCATGGTGTCTGTCCGTTTGTCTATCTCTCTGTCTGTAACCCAACATCCTTGAAGCTAGAGACTTGAAACTTTGCAAACATATTTTTCTTTCGGTGGGGCAAGTATAGTGTCAGGATTGGGTTGCTATGCCAACTAGGAGGCTGCGAAATCGATAAAATCTATAACTAAAAATCGATAAATTCAAATTTTCTTAAGTTACCAAATAGTTATTGTCGTCCTCAAAAAATGGCATCAAAAAAGTTGGTACCAGGCCCAACAATTCCGCCCCCAGGCGGCAGCGTACTCCTCCCTTTGCTAATCGTAATAACGGTGATTTTTTTACCGTAAAAGCTTTAGTCATAAATTTTTATCTTTAACCTAAAACTTGGTGTCAAAATGTGTTATATTTATAAAGTATATTTGTTGTTTTGAATCTTTAACCTTCCAAACATATTATGGCAATTTCGAATAACATAATTTAACTTGTACCTTTATCACAGCATGATTTCTTTAAATGTTGTCTTAATTAATGTATGTTACAGGCATCTCCAACCCCATAAATGTATATTCTTGACTTAAACCAACAGCCAAGTAGACATTTAAATAAACCTCTCAAAATAATATTGTGCAACGTAAGGTTATTTTTATATCACTGGCTTTGGTATGCTGAATCCAAATATGAAGTCCGATTGGAGCCTGCCCTGCTGGTTTTCGTTGCTCAAAAACTGTGAAAGATACACACATTCCCGCTTTTAAAAAGGCGGTGTGGCTGGGGTATAGTTTGGGGGTGTGGCATAAAATTTTTTTAGTGTTTATCTATTTTCAATTATCAAATTATTCGATTTCCCAGCTCCCCAGTAAGCGTATAACCCCAATCTTGATACTTTATCTGCGCGGCCATAGAAAAAGACATTTGGAAAGTTTCAATTCTCTTGCTTGAAGGGTGTGGAATAAAGTTGCAAAAATACCAACGCAGAGACGGACAGACACCATGACAGACATTGCACAAACCCAATAAACTCTTTACCTTCGGTATTGATAAGAAACAGCTTCGGACGACTTTCTGACGATAGTGAGTGGAGAAGGAGCACATTATAATTAACACGAGAGGCAAAGTCACACTTGTGAAAACAAAATGCACGCAAGAGCTGACAATGGCTCGCTCGGAAGAGGATGTGCTTAAAGCGGTAAAGGGGAGCGGGATAAGAAGTGACGCACGCCTTTTGTATGGTGGTTGGATGTGCATCAAATTTATTCCTGAAAAGCTCTCAGGAAAACAGGATATTACAGCTTCTACAGAAAGGAATCGACATCACATTAACAAACTATAACAAGGTCGCGGAAATATGCAGACGAGTACAGGGTGTTCCCAGTATTGGGCCGGTTTGATGGTTAAAACTCATTTTCAAACATTTGAGAATATATTTAAAACTTTGAACCAATCTTTTGGAAAATGCACTACTTATATTTCAAACTAGAAGATAATTTAAAAAGTGTTTTGCTTAGCACTATTTACAGCACTGTTTAACGATATATGTATAGAAAAATTTTATTGTCACGGCCTAGGCCAAGTAAAAAGAGCCAATTTTTGTTGTTATATTGAGCACTTAAATACTTTAAAGCAGTTTCAAGACTTAATGAACGACCCAAGTATTATGTACTGTGCAATATGGCATGCTTATCTTGACTATCTTTATGCCTGTTATGCCTGTTGGGCTGCCAAGAGTGCCTGATGCCATCAATAGCTCTTGGTTTGTAGGCGTGTTACCTGAGGCATTCCTATTTATACTCACACTGCGGTGCAATGACAGAGAGACAGATAAGGAGAAAAATATACAAGTAAAGTGCGACAAGGACAGGTAGCAGAGATGGGATAAAATGTCACCCCGGGTCATAAGTGATACACGCTATTATGCCAAAAATTGAAAGCTAGCTGCCGCATAGATATGCTGCGTGACAAAAATCAGAGCCACATTTACATTCAGAAAATAAAGAGAAATAAAGAGAGGTAAATTGGGAATGAGACGGACACACTCGATGTTCAAACAAGTAAGTAGGCTCTAGTCGAGAAAGCTCGACTTGGAGATACCCTGTGCGTGTGTGTGTGTGTGTGAGATGAGAACTCATATCCCAAATCTCAATTCTGTTGGTCTTACAGTCTCCGAGACCCATACAAACGGACTGAATTTTACATATATTTGCACAAACCCGCTATACCCTTTTTACTCAATTTACAAATTCAGGGGATAACAATATAGGCGACCATGCCTGCTGGCATTGTTCTCAGGTGCAGTTGGATCCACTAGTGGCAAACAGAAGCAACAAAATACGACAACAAGCAACACAAATGTCGCTTAACTGTGCGCAAAATTCATTCAGACAATGCAATTTATGTCGCAACAGGCGGCATCAACAATCCATCCACCCACCTTTACCCCGCGTTACTGTGCCGCACTCTTCTCCCCATAACCAATTCAACCTACCGTTCTGACAAGCCTATCAGCTGCTGTGGGCCAATACCATTGCCAACTTTATATGCAAAGCCAGACGTAAAATGGCCAAAGGGGGGGATATTCGACGAAACAGGTTCAAAAAGATGTAATAACTACGTAACAAATGCATTTATATACATGCATATGTATATACTAATTTGAAATCAAACACAAAAATTCCGTTGAATGAGTAGAATAGATGTTCGATCGTCTTATTATGATAAAGGCATTACCAACTTAACGGGGGCTGAGCTAGAGTACCAAAATTTTGTAGCCTTATTGCTGGCGATGTCCCCTAAGATGTACAGCAAACTATCTTACCCTTAATCCCCCTTTTCAAGCAGACTTACCACTACCCGTTTTAATACTGGTATCGGAGTATACCTTAGTTGATATGTCAGACTGCAAAGCTTTCACTTGTTTGGTATAGTATTGAACTAAAATACGACCAAAGTTTGCAAAAGGAGGCTTGCATCACTTAAACAGTAAACTCTTTACTACAGAGTACAAAACATTCAAGAAGCTGTTGTCGAGACAGTTCGGTTAGAAAATACCCTGAGCCCTTTACTTGATGCTTACAGTACGTACGTGTGTGTGTGCATACAGACTTAACTTCAAACTTCGACATCTCTAGTTTTCTTTAACCAATTTCGATGAAATTTTCATATATCAGAAACAGGAAGAGTTAACGATAATTTAAAACAAAACATATTTAAATCCAAAATGTCAAGTCTTTAAGTATTATGTTTTCCGAGATCGACGCGCTGATACAAACGGACAAACAGACGGATATGGCCCAATTGACTCATCTATGGTTGTTAATCAATTTATTTATCTTCTTTATGGTAGGAGATACAAAAAATTACATATTTTTTAATTGTTTAGGAAGTAAGAAAAAAGTATCAGATTTAGTAGGTTCTTGAAAGCTTTCAAATGAATAAGACTACAAACAAGGCGTGAAAAATTAAAAGTTTTTTTTCTCAATAATATGATATTGTAATGAAAAAATGTTCAAGTCAACCTTTTACATTTCCGTACAAAATGAGTAAATAAGCTCTGAATTATATCACATATATTATACGAAAAGTTTATAATGATGATAGAACACAAAATCGAGCACATACTATTTATATTGGATGGAGTTGTACTGAGCTAAATGTAAAACGAAAAAATTTCATATTTTTTGACATTCTTGCGAATATTATAAGATTAAATTAAATTAATTATTAAATTATATTACTAGACGTAACGAGAGGGCGCTTATTCACAACAGGGGCACCTTATACTTACTTCATCATGGTCTAAAGTTTGTGAATCAAATTTAATTTTGTCCTAAAATAAAGATACCGACCTTAAGAAGAAGGGAATAATAGTTTGTGCAAATGTATGTAACAGGCAGTAGGTAGCGTTTTTGACCCCATTAAGTATATAGTATATATTCTTCAGCACCAGCAGCCAAGTCGATAAACACAAGATTGTCCGACCGGATGTATTAACGAGTCGATATCAGAGACTGCTAGCTCTGCTTAACCTTTGGTTTAAAAACTGTCGATGAAATAAAGTAAAAGCACGCAGTATAAATAGCATGTATACGCGTTTACTCACTCACATACTTAAAAATTATGACAATAAGCGTAGGGTATCTTCCAGTGGAGCTTTCTCGACTCAAGAATTATTGTTGGTTTATTTTTGTGATTTTCGATGACAAAAGAATGGGCAGGGTTTATTGCTGGCTTTGGGCAGTGTGTCAAACTTGAACGAAACAGTTTTCATTAAAATTTTCTAAATTAACACAATCGAAGTTAATAGGTCTGAAATTTACCAGTAGTGTACGCAAATAAAGCAAAATGTAGAGGAACCCTAATTGAGAGGGCACTTTGACATAGTGTATCCCTTCTTTTGAATAATTAAAAAGGAGGTAAATTATGCAATATCAGAATATAAGATATGTAAACATTCAAAAAAGTAATTGTTATGTACTCATAAAAAAGTTTTGAAACATAATAGTATTTCACCAAGTAGCGAAAAACATGGATTTTGTAAATCACTTTGCAAAAATGAGCACACCATATCTAAACAAGACTGTTATATTTATGATTGTATTTTGTCTAGCTCACTAATGAATGCAATGTCAATTGTTATTTATGTAAAGTTTTGCAATTGTGAGCTTAACTTGATTTTCAGTTATTGCGATTTACGCAGTCCGCTGGCAAATGCAACAGCTTTTGGGCATTGCTCCAGCCTAATTAGTCATTAATAATGCCCGGCAGGGTAACACCCAGCCTTCCACTCATTGTCAAATCAATACAAACACACACAAATTGCGATTTGTGTAATTTAGCAAAGTTCACGATTCAAAAGTCAATACAATTTCATTGGTACTGCCTATGCAACCGGCCCCAGGGTATACACATATGTACATATGTACACGTATATAGCAAACATTTGACATTTGTATATCGTTTGCCACCCCACAACATGAGTAAAGCCATCTAATTATGAAACGACAACAAAAGCAGCAAGTGGAAGAGGAAATGTCGCATTAATTAGCTTCAATCAAGCCAAATGTAACCATGACATTCATTGCGACTCTTTTACCATCCTATGACTTCATATGTACTTGGATAAGAAAAACATAAAACAAAGAACAACAATAACAACTAAGTGCGAACAAAAAATGTTAAAAACGCTGCTGCAACTCAAATTCTCTGTATAATCATGGGATTTCATCCAGCTGCAATTTTCGCGCCAGAGCGCGTGTCTGCATATAAATTTTGTCAAGACTTTTACCCCCAGCCCCATCAACACATAGTACACCAACCCCTATTACAAAACTAATGCAGATACAGGAAGTAAAGACTTTTTGATGACCTGTTTAATGTATTAACAATTTTTGTTTTGTTTACATAATCTTTTTTTTTTTTTCTTTGTAGCATATTGGTAGCACTATGCTTTGCGAACAAAACAGCCACTGCTGGTTCCGAACAATGTGAATGTCGTTGCATGTACAAAAATTAAATAAAAACTCAAAAAAATCTGCGAAACTCAAAATAATTCTAATTTTTTTTTTAGTTCTCTAATTCTGAACGCAGAATAACTTTGGTCTCTGGCTAAAATACAGTGTACAATGTAAGCGTGCCTGATTTGAAAATGAGTGTTTAAGTCCCTAGCTTTAAAGGTGCTGTTCATCTATACGGGCATTGCACAAAACCTATGTACTTTAAAGTATAAAAATTTGCAGCCCACGACCAAGAATTCAGCGGCCCAAAATACTTTTAAAACTGTTCTCACTTACATGCTAAAATATTGTGAAACAAGTGTTTTATCACTCGATATCGAAGGTAAAAAGTATACTGCTTTTTTGCAATATCCGTCAGGGTGTCTGTCCGTCTTTATGAACTCAACTTTTTTCGACACCCGTAAAAATGAGACTTGAAAGTATGCAAATATATTTTTCTATGGGTGGGACAGATAAAGTATCAAGATTAATCAATCTTTCCACCAAATTCGGTAAGAAGATAGCTGGTAACGTTCCCCAAAGAAATTTAGGTGTCACGCCCGCAAGCAATGCCCCACGTCCAACCGCCTCTTCAAGAGCGGGAATGCGTGAACCTTCAACAGTTTTAAAGCAAGAGCCACCAAACTTGGTAGAAAGAAGGCTGTTGACAACCCTCAAAGATCTGCATCAAAGTATGGATGCCACATCCACCCATTAAAAGTCCTTATGCGTATATCTTCCACAGTTTTTGGGCTAGACTCATTTGGTGGCAATATAGCTAATGGCATCCCCCAAAGATCTGCATTAAACTATACTTGAACGTAGCCGTACTCCCCCTTCGCAATCACGCTTTTTCACCCGTTTATACTGTTATAAATAAATCGCAGTTGGTTGCGTCCGACTGCAATGTTTTACTTGTTTTAATATAGTATTTGAACATACAATGCGCATAAAATATTTTTATATGCATGACCAAATTGTAATACATAAATGGTATAAATTTTTTGCAGTTGTTGTTGAAGAACCCGAATTTACTGAATACATCGAAAACGTAACTGTACCTGCTGGACGTAATATTAAATTGGGTTGCTCAGTTAAAAATCTCGGCTCTTATAAGGTTAGTAAAACACAATAACAAATAAACCAATACCAGTTATACATACAACAGATATATTTAAAGTAATTGATTTCATACAAAAAAAATAAAATAATAATTTGAACAAAAACAGTTGTTTAAGCTATAGCCACTAAGAATTAATTTCACACATGTATGAAATCGAATAAAATCCTATCCACGCAGTACTTCGGGTCCTGAATGCAGCTAGCCAATCGCACGTATAATTTTCAGAGTGTGTCGAACAGACAAAAAAGTCATTGGTTTTTTAGTTGACTAGCCCTCGTCTTGTTTTTGCCAAGAAACACAACAAGTGTTTAACTTAAAAGTTAAAGGCGGCAAGTAGGTTTTCTAAATGGGCTTCTTCATTTACGTTTAACTTACGTTACTAACGTGCAGAAAGCACGCCTGCATGTGATTTTATAAAATATTATGTTAACAGTCTTATTTATGTTTTATCTAGAATTGTAAGAAAAATTAGGATAAAACATGGAAAGGCATGGCGCCAAACATTTTGAAGCAGTTTTTGTGAGCTATAAGAATGTGGGAATCATGTGGATTTCTCGTTTTTTAGCTATCGGTTTTATTGATTTCCCAGCCCCTTGTAGGTGTAGAGACCCAACCCTGACGCTTTATCTGTCCCGCCAATAGAAAAACATTTTTTCAAAGCTTCAAGATCTGGCTTTAAGGGTGTCGAAAAAAGTTGCGTTCATACAGATGTATACAAATTTATGAGTTCACACTGCCACACTGCCTTTTTTCCACGTTTTGGAATGCATATTTTTGATTTGATTTCATAAATTGATGCCAAAATGTTAGGTAAAGATCATACTTTAATGATGCATTCTCAGAATTTTAAATTTCGCAAGCTTTGATAGGTAACAGGGCTGCCAAAAGTGCTGCATGTTTCGAAAGCAATCGGTTTGCTCTCCTCTTTTTTGTTTGTTTCTTCTTTGCTAATGTTAATTAACCGGAAATATAAAATTAATTTCCTAACTTAGGAACATGCTCAAAATTTTAATTTTGTTACGAAAAGTTGACTTAAGGTAGAGTTTTCTTTTTTTGTCTAAATAAGTTGTTCGACTTATTTATTGGTAATATAGTACAATTCTAGAGTAATCAATTACGAACATTTTGACTCCAACCGCAAGGTGCACTTCTTGCAAATCTCTAATATATTTATAAATATAACCTCTAAATGAACAATGCAAAAATTATCAAAATGTGGGTAAGACACAATTAGTAACTTATTGCCGAGGTTGCTGTTTTGACAAAATTAAGCCAAATTATCATAACTAAATCCCATCACACCAATTTGTGTTTCGAATCGAATAACATCAGAATAACAAAGCGCGTTCAAAAGTCGACAATACCGTACTGCAATATTTGTGAATGTTTCACAGACATTCGACAAAGTTTGGTTGGAAGATCTGATGCATAAGATCAAAACAATGCTCGCAAGCAATACACATGAACTGCTTAAGTCGTAGATATACGACAGGAAGTTTGCAGTAAGATGTAACACTGCAATGTCTGACGAACACAGTAATGAAGCTGGCGTTCCACAAGGCAGCGTACTTGGACCAACACTTTGCGTGTTGTTCACAGCAGACATCCCTATAAGTAGCTGATTGACAAATTCTACCTTTTGCTTTGATGATACAGCTGTTTTCAGCCGATCCAGATGCCCAATACACGCAACAGCACAACTAGCCCCTTCATCTGATCAACGTTGAAAAATGGTTATCCGACGGTTAGCCCATCATCTTGCGAGAGGTCTTACAAGGTTGTGCAGCCGATCCCGTTTACGTCGTTTCGTTGCAGTCAGACACCGAAACACTCTTATACCATTATTAAAACTGCTGATTGAGAGTTCTCAATCTCAGTCACACACGCGCATTCAAAGGATAATATAAGGATCACGTTAAATTTTAGAATATTTTGCAGCAAAGCAAGGGAAAAAATGACTTTCAGTTTCTGCACGACCCACTAAGCTTGCCTTCACGACCCAAAAAACTGCTTGGACCTAATCGGTCATTTTCAACATGCCATAAATTTATTTTAAAAACTAAAATATTTGATACTTTGTTATTGATTACTAATAACACAACAGGAGTATTAAAATGGATACTAGCTTAACTCGAAGACTAGTACTCCAAAAGTCGGTTAAAATAAAAATAAAAATAAAACTTAATCAAATGCCATGTTAATTTTCATTCCATGGTTTTTCTTTTACCCCTTTTGAAAAATAATTAATAACAACTAACGAGATGAAAAATACTACTACTACATGTACATATAAACCCATACGCCGTGATATAACGACACTCCCTAGCATATTTCCCTACTTCGGAACGTACACAGCTCACCATCAGCATCACACACAAAATAAGGAAAGAAGGTGGAAAAAAAATTGGTAAAACGAAGCAGTGCTAACAAAAGCGGAAGCGAGAAAATTGCATCATAGTGTCGCAAATAAAAATAAACTCGACCGGTTTCATGAGCTCGGCCGGATAAAGGGATGATGGGGACATGTGCGTGTGTTTGCGTGCGGTGATAGCTATGAATTACACGCATGCAATACATATAACTGACAAGCTGGCTGTCGGCGGTATTGCATTGGCGCACAGAGACATAGCTACTTAAACATGCCATCATTCGCTCTACTCTTTTTACCACCGGATTCTCTGTCTTCCTACAGTTTTGGCTATTTTACTTACTTCATGCAATGCACGTTTTACGTTTCATGTGTCGCTTGATATTATTTTTATACCCTGAACGCATGTGATAGCAAAAGAGGCAAAATAATTTTGTTGAAATGTATATAAAATGTGAAAAATGCATGCTCGACCTTATAATAAAGAAGGCATTTATATTTTTGATCAGGTACAAAGGCTGATTCGATTTCAACATGTCCGCCTGTCTATCTACCAGTATGAATGCACTTGACAATATCAAAGAATTCGAGAGCTTTAAACTCAAGATGTGCAGCATAAGAATCACTGCAGATATTGAAGGTTAAAATGCATTCTAACAAACAATGACTGTAGACTTATTTATCAGACTTTAAACAAAATAATGAAAACTTATGAACAAAATCGAATGAGAAACATCGGTAAAATGCAAATTGAAGTTTGGTTTACATGCATAAGCGCAGTTGTACACGCATTATTTTTTTTTTTTTAGTAATGAGACAAACTATGTAAGTGTTGAAGTCTAGTGTTCAAGGTATTATCTAGTCGTGCTTTCTGCACTAAAGCCAGCCGTCTACTTTTTTTTGCTGCTAGCATTTACACCTCAATTTGATTATATTTCCTGGATAAGGCAAGCTAAAAGCATAGATGTCTAGATATCAGCTGGTACAACTATCACTTATTCTCTTTTTCAAATTTTCTTCTCTTTCTCTCCCTCACTCACACACTCTCCTTTGTTAGCGAGTTAAGTAAAGTTGGTTTTTAGCTACTTGAGCCAGCTTTTGAAGTGCTCAGTAATGATGCAGCAAGGCGTCACAACAGCAATTCAAGTGCCATGACATTCATGGCACTGCTCTCCACTTTCCATGCTAATGATGTCCTTTCAACTCAGGTGGCTTTTGATCCTGGCATCTACCTGAAATGTTTGGGCTTAAGCTAAACTATTCGTTGTTTTGCTTTACATGGCGTATGTGCAACGTGGGTCAGTAATTGGTGTCCAGTTTTGAAGGTCAGACTTTACTGAAGAGATCTGTTTCAGGTCTTAAAAATATCATTATCAAATACCTGTTTGCTTTTAGCCTACTTATTTTGTCAATAACATTGATCACGTATCGTAATCGAAAAACACTTAAAAAAAATATTTGCACAAAGCGGCGCCTAGAATTATTTTCAGGGGCAGATAAACATGTAGACAAGAAGAGACAGAGGCAAACATCCTTCAAAAAAATAAACAAGCTAAAAGGCTCTATTCAAAAAGCTTAATAAGGAGATACCCTTGACTAGTGATAGCCAAAACTGCACAAACGTGTACCGATATTAAAAGTTTTTGAAAATATCGGGGTTATTATCAATGATATTTTTTTTCTTTTATCTATCTATCTTTTCTTGACTTCAGCATAGTAAAATAACTATTTATGTATGATTTTACCAACACAGCTACAAAGTCATTTTTTTCATAGTAAGTAAAAATCTTAATGTCTGGTAATTTTAAAGAATATCTAAACTCAAAGAAAAACAACACGAAAATCAAATGTAAAAATAGTTTCTTTAACTACATATGCTGTTTTTCATTATGAAACGTAGGTTATTTAGCTAGAAGTGCGTGCACTTTTGATTATTGCACATTCAAATGACATGCCATGTTGACTTTAACGTTGAACTATATTTAATTCAATTACGCTTATCCAAATATTAATATTTAGGATAAAAAGTTCCATTCAATACCACCATATTTATTATTAAGACTAAGGATGATCCGTATTAAATTTTTCAATTTAAATTAAAGAGAGATGCCTGCTCTTCCGTGCTGTAGCGTTTATTTTAAATTAAAAACTAACTTCATACAAAATATGTTCCGCAACAGCGCAATGGATAAAGCATCCGAACAAGAGGACCTCAAGTTCGAATCCTGTCGAAAGCCATTATACTTCAGTGTGTGTACGTAATAAAAATTTGATAAAGCTCTTTAAGGAGAATAAAGCCGTTATTTATATTAATAATCTTGCATAATTCGCAATATTACTCTATTTTTGGCAATAATTTTCTATAAATAGTGAACTCATTAAATTGGTAAAAGTATGTAGCAGGCTGGAGGAATAATACATATTCTTATTCAGCATCAGTAGCCGAGTCGATTTATACAATTCCGTCTGTCTGTTTAAACTCGTTGTTCTCAGACACCAGAAGAGCTTAATATGAGCTCTTCTCAGCCATATGCAAATAAAATCATCGATTCTTTTTTCCATTTCCGATTTACACTTGTATATATATGTATGTAATATTTAAAATTTTTTTTGTTACAGATATACATATGTATAAATTATCTATCTATCTCTTCTCTTATTTCTCTTATATATATAAAAATGTTATGTTTGTTTGTGAATACTCCAAAAACTCAAAAAGTTCTGCAACGATCGAGCTGAAATTAAAGCATGATATATAATCCGCATCAAGGATTGTTTTAATCTATTTTTTGCATCAGTCACATATCCGCGACCGCGAAAAAAAAGGTTTTTTAACGATCAGCTGTGTACCAGTGAACGCGCCATCTGCCGGAATCTCAGCTGTGTTTTGGTAACTTTGTCACCAATTTTCTTTATTTAATATTGATTCGTAATCTTATTCTCAGAATGAGATGAGCTTAAAAACTAATCGATCTATCGAGTCGCAGAACGAATCAACGCTACTCAAATTAAGATGGCGTTGCCAGATATTTGGGCCGCTACAGTACTCCCCTTCCAGTGAAGTCGTCACGAATCTTGATTTAAAAATTGTACCCGCTTTTGCCTTTCATATGTCCTGAGGGGTCTAGGGTTCAATTCTTCTGATTCCAAAAGTTGGTCATCCTTTGCGAGAAAAACCGGTTTGAGGCGGTCAACAGACACTGCAGTTTCCTTTCCGTTTACTCGAAGAGTGAAAACTCTGTCGTTTTCGCGTTTGATAATTTCATAAGGGCCAGTGTAGGGAGATTCCAGAGGCTGCTTAACGGCGTCAGTGCGTATGAATACATGAGTGCAGCTATCAATTCCTTTCAACAGAAACATCTTTTGTTTGGTGTGATGTGCTGTCGCCGTTGGTCGAATTTTCTGCATGTGTTCTCGAAAAGTACTTAAGAAGGTTGTGGGGTGTACTGTTTCGTCCGAATCAGCGAAAAATTCGTTTGGTAGTCGAATGGGTGCTCCATATAACATCTCCGCTGCGGATGCTTTGATGTCTTCCTTGAAACAAGTGCGAAGTCCAAGCAGCGCTGTTGGTAGTAGTTGTGGCCATGGCGTTTCGCTGTTACACATTAATGATGATTTAAGGGACCTGTGCCACCTTTCTATCAGACCGTTTGACTGTGGATGGAACGCCGTCGTGTGTATGTGCTTACTTCCAATCAGGTTTGCAAGCTGCTTGAACAATGCCGACTCAAATTGAGCGCCTTGATCTGTCGTAATCGTTTTGGGAGATCCGAATCGAGAAATCCATTGAGTCCAAAACGCCATGGCTATTGTCTCAGCGGTAATGTTTGAGAGTGGTACCGCTTCTGGCCAACGCGAAAATCGATCTATCATCGTCAAACAATATCGAAAATTTTGTTGTAAGGGCATCACAATAATATCCAGGTGGACGTGATCAAATCTGCCGTGTGGAACATTGATCTTCTCTGGAGAAAGATGATTGTGTTTGTGGATCTTCGAGCGTTGGCATGGAAGGCAAGACCTGCACCATTGGAGAACATCTTTATTCATTGAGGGCCAAACAAACTTCTGTCGTACTTGACGCACTGTTGCTCGACCACTGGGATGTGACAAGTTATGGATATGCGCAAAAACCTTGTTGCGCAGAGATTTCGGTATATACGGACGAACGGTTTCTGTAGATACATCGCAGTAAAGTGAGGTGTTATTATCGAATTGGACATTCTGCAGTTTTAAAGATGTTGAATCTTGCAATAGTTGTGCCAGATCAGGATCCGAAGCTTGTTCTTCTTCAACTTGTGGTAAACTGATTGCTGTAGGCATTGTTATTGCGCACAACCTTGAAAAGGCGTCTGCGACTGTATTTTCAGACCCTTTTACGTGTAGAATTGTCGTGGAGAATTGGGAGATGAAACTTAAATGACGCATTTGTCGGGGAGATGCTTTTTCTGGTCGTTGTTGAAATGCATAAACAAGCGGCTTGTGGTCGGTTTTAATAATAAACATGCGGCCGTCGACAAGATGTTTAAAGTATTTTATGGCCTCAAAATAGCCAGCAACTCCCGATCGTACGTTGAATAATTCTTCTCTGTAGTGCTCAACTTTTTGGAAAAAATCCAAGTGGCCTCCACTCGTCGTCTACGCGCTGTTCTAATGCTGCTCCGATTGCGCAATCCGATGCGTCGCACACCAACTGGAGTTCAGATTTGGGAGTTGGAAAGGACAGGAGCGTAGCGTCTGCAACACTTTTTTGCATGCCTCAAAAGCTAAAACGAGTTCTGGTGTCCACTCAATTTTGCGTTGATCGTTTTTTTTTAACATCTTTTAGCAACTCAGAGAGCGGCGCTTGTATATGTGATGATCGTGCTATACATTTGCGATAATAGTTTATGACGCCCAAAAATCGACCCAGTTGGCTGATAGTGTCAGGACGAATATAGTTGTTAATGGCATCTATGCGTTCGGATGGTGGTTTTATGCCATGTTCGTTGATTGTGTAGCTGAGAAAATTTACTTGAGATTGCGCTAGCTGACATTTGCTCAGGTTGATACTTAGACCATGCTTCTGAAGAACTTTTAAAACATATCGAAGGTGTTGCTCGTGTTCGGCGATGGAAGATGACATTACTAAAATATCGTCTATATAGCAATATACAAAATCCATGCCACGGAATATGTTATCCATGAAACGCTGAAACGTTTGAGTTGCATTTTTCAAACCGAATGGCATGTACTGAAATTCTATCAATCCGAAAGGTGTACAAACGGCTGTTTTACTGATGTCATCTTCTGCCATGGGTATTTGGTAGTATGCTTTTACCAAATCCAGCGTTGAGAAAATGTTTTTCCCATGAAGCTGCTCAGTAAAGTCGTGGATATGAGCGATCGGATAGCGATCTGGCACAGTTATTGCATTCAGCTTCCGATAATCTCCGCATGCTCGCCAGCCGCCATCTTTCTTGGTCACCATGTGTAATGGGCTGGACCACGGACTTTTTGATGGACGACATATGCCTTGCTCAATCAGGAAGTTGATTTCTTTCTTGGCAGTGGCAAGTTTCTCACCCGATAGGCGTCGTGGTCGATCAGCGACTGGTGTTCCATGCGTTTCAATGTAGTGGCGTACATCGTGTTGCCTGTTAGCTTTGTTGGAGGGTTTTGTCACGTCGACAAATTCGTTAAGGAGTTCTCGAAACTTGAACATGCCTTGCACCGTGGAAACGGATATTTGTCTCGCCTGTGCCAGGCATCCGGTTGTTGAGAGACCAGTGGTCGAGTCGATTAGGCGTCGATTTTTAAGGTCGATGAGAAGCTGAAATTCTGACAACAAATCTGCCCCAATGATCGGAGAGTGTACGTCGGCTATGATGAAAGGCCAACTAAAATTTCGGCGAAGATCAAGGTTCAGCTGGATGACGTACTTTCCATAGGTGTGAATGATCGTCTGATTCGCAGCGTACAGTGTCAAATCGCTTCGGGTGGTTTTTTGCTTAACCAATGTGCGTGGTATAACAGAAACCACAGATCCTGAGTCGACGAGGAAACGGATGTGGGATTTGCGGTCGGTGACGTGTAGGCGATGCTCCTGTGGGCCAGCTGATTGAGTTTTGGTCTCGCTGATTGTATTTTCGCTGCCGCATGCTAGCGTGACGTGCGACAGCTTTTTTAGTTTAACGAAGAAAAACGGGCACAAGGTGGGAGGCACTTTTGCGCACTCTCGCCAAATCTCTCGTGGTAATAACAGAGCTTGTCCTGTTGTCCAGATGACTGTTGGCCAGAATTTCCAGTCGAGGTGGAACTTTGTGACGAACTGTGTGAGCGCTCACGTGACTGGAGGCGTTTGACTTCCTTTTGTAACATGATATATTTTTGCGAAAGTGAACGTAGACTGTCAGCTATATCCATCAACGGTGTAGCAGCTGAAGCGGCGCAGACAGTCGGGCTCACAGAAGGTGTTGGATTTTCGTCGATGGCAAAAGTAGCGTTTGCGTCACTTGCTTCGAGCATTTTGTCTGCAATTTTAGCGAGCTTGTCCAAGTCAGTTTCCTCCCAGACTGAGAGCAGTGGTCGAATAGACGCTGGCATTTCGGCCAAAAAAAGAGTGAGAATAATTTTTTCACATCCGGTGTCCGGGGCTAGTCGACGCATGTTGGCCAAGATCTCTGATGGCTTAGTGCCTGTAGCACCTCCACCCTGTAGCAGTCGGCGTAGTTTTGAATCTGAAGATTCTCCGAATTTTTTTAGCAAGCGATCTTTTATTGCTAAATATTTGTTTTCGTTCGGTGGTCGAATTACCAAATCTTCGACTGTCAACACAACATCCTCCTCCAAATGAAGTGTCACTAGATCAAACTTGTCAGTGTCGTCAACAATCTGGTGCAAACGAAATGAGCGCTCTAATTGCGCAAACCACAGGTGAGGGTTGCTGTGTGCAAATTTGGGCAAGCGTACGATGGTACGTGTGTTTGTGCGCGACGTCTCATCTCTGTTTGTGGGTTCGCTTGCCCGAAGTGACTCAAGTTGCAGCTGAAGATCACGGATTTGATCACCTACGTCTGCATTGGAATTTGCCATGGTGTTGGGCGTAGTTGACGATTCTTCTTCTTCAACAAAAATGAGTCGTCTGCCTTTCAAGCTTCGCAGATCGTATGGCCGTGTATGCATAAAGTGCGTAGTTTCTTGATTGTGAAATGCACGTACAGTGACTCACAGCTTAAATGATGCAGGGTCAAATAAAAAGTTTAATGTGCTATATATTTTAAACCAGAGGGAAAAACAAAAAATGTTTGAACGCCAATTTGTTTTATGTTTTATCACATTTAAAAAAGGAACTTTATTTGTTTCTAAAATATTGCTAAGTTTTATATATACACTAAAAACTAAAAATACATCTAAAATATAGGTCACAGCTTAAAAGATGCAGACACAAACCAGTTATATTTTTGCCGAATAAAAGGTTAAATAAGGATTTTAGTACTTAGTATGTAATCCCTTAACCTTTACAATAGCAATGTATGTGTGTGAGCGAAAATTTCACGGAATCAAGAGAAACTTGCACTAAGTCGAAGTTTAAGACGTGTTTCGAATGTCGGGGTCACCACTTTGGTAACTTTGTCACCAATTTTCTTTATTTAATATTGATTCGTAATCTTATTCTCAGAATGAGATGAGCTTAAAAACTAATCGATCTATCGAGTCGCAGAACGAATCAACGCTACTCAAATTAAGATGGCGTTGCCAGATATTTGGGCCGCTACAGTGTACCAGTGACAACGCCATCTACCGGAAGTGAAGAAAACACTCTCTGACAACTGCAACAGTTAACGAGTAGTATATGTATATATACTCGTGCAATAGTAACGTGACATTAAAATGAAATCAAAATTAATTTTAATTAAAAAATAGTTAAAATAATTAAATTAAGTATAATATAGAACTATATATAAATCTGAAAATAAATTTAGGTACCAAAAATAAAAGTTGACAATAAGCCTCTGGGAAATTCAATAAAAAATTTTGTAGTCCAACATATGTTGCGTGGATTGGGCAAAAACCCAGAAAACCGACCAGCGTAAGATTAAAATAAATAAATCAAAAAGGATCGATCTTTATACGTTTTACCGAATGTAAAGAGTATATTGGTTTTGTGCAATGCCCGTCATGGTGTCCGTCCGTCTGTCCGTCTTTCCGTCTGTATGTTCGCAACTTTTTTCCACACCCTTCAAGATATAGACATCAAACTTTCCAATTCTCTTTATCTATGGAATGGTAAATTAAAGTGTCAAGATGGGGGTTCTACGATAACTGGGGGGCTGGCAAATCGATAAATTCGATAACTCAAAACCGATATATCCACATATTTCGCACATCCTTTCAGCTAAAACTACCAAATTTGGTAGAAAGATAGCTGGCAACGACCCCCAAAAATCTGCATCAAAGTTTTGGAGCCACGCCCACCCATTCCACCCCCCATTTCTAATCATTTACAAACTTTGAGCTAGAGTCACCAAATTTGGTACGAAGATAGCAATTGACATCCCACTTGGATCTGCAGCAAAAATTTGAATGCCACGCCCACCCTTATCACCCCCAGCCCCCTTTTCACCACCTTTTACAAGCTTTGAGCAAAAGTCACCAAATTTGGTATGAAGATACAGTCGAACTTCCATATAACGAACTTGCGTATAACGGGATTTTCCATACAACGAAGTCAGAAACCTGAACCCAGCAATTTGATTCGGTCAAAAACCCATTCTATATAACGAATTTTCTCTATAGCTAAGTTTTTTCTTGTCCCCTTGAGATTCGTTATATGGAAATTTGACTGTAGTTATTGACATCCCACATAGATCTGCACCAAAAATTTGAATGCCAAGCCCAACCATTACTCCCCCAGCCAACAATTCCCCACTTTTACAAACTTTGAGCTAGAGTCACCAAATTTGTAAGGCAGATAGCTTAAGGTATCCCCATCTGCACCGGAGAATCTTTAAGGCAGCGTACATATTTGCTAAAGCAACGATCAAGGCTAAGGGGTAAAAAATTACGTGAAGATCTAACTGGGACGTTAAATTTAATTCGACTCAAAAGAACTGATAAGTCGCTTTCACCATTAAGTAGGTAAGTAATAAATAATACTCCATGCATAGTTCTACGGTTTAACAGGGAGGGAAGATTAATCAAAAGGAGTCTACTTGA
This sequence comes from Scaptomyza montana, assembly GCA_018904305.1. Taxonomy (NCBI): domain Eukaryota; kingdom Metazoa; phylum Arthropoda; class Insecta; order Diptera; family Drosophilidae; genus Scaptomyza; species Scaptomyza montana. The sequence continues at coordinate 281,755 of JAEIGR010000076.1, forward strand.
ATACGGGGATAAGTCTACTCCAGGAACCTAGTTAAAGCTTCTAAGAACAAATAAAAGAAATTTCTTCTGCACAGATTCAATTCTGTCCTGGTGAATCGAGTATTGTGTGGACCACACACAAGATCCATACTCCAGGATGGGACGTACTAGGGATGTACATATAAAGCGTTTTAGGGGTGTAGGGATCATTAAACTCTTTGGATCACCGTTTGATGAAGCCAATGACATTAATGGCCTTATTGACCTTAGACGAAATATGAGAGTCAAACTTTAATTTAGGATCAAGAATAATGCCTAAATCTTTAATTTCAAACACGCGGTCAAGTGGTGAAGCATCAAGCAAGTAGTGAACATTATGAGGGATACTTCTAAAACAAGACAGAGCTTTTCATTTTGAACATTTTTAATTGAGTAAGTTAAAACGACACCAGGCCGACAACGCACACAAATCCGACTGTAGTAAGTTGCACAGAGAAGCAACATTGTAGGTTAAACATAGTTTTACATCATCACCAAACATATAAACAAAAGAGTTAGTAATAACAGCTGAAAGATCGTTAATAAACAAATTAAATAGCAAAGGTCCAAGATGACTCCCCTAGGGAACACCAGAAGTAACTAAAATAGGTTTAGATACAGATGATTTAAAAACTACTTTTTGTGTTCGACCACTCAAGTACTCTGAAAGCCACAATAAGAGTTTTGATGGAAATTCAATAATATTTAATTTTTGAAGAAATAGAGAATGACTTAAAGAATCAAATGCCTTACTAAAATCGGTGTAAGCAACGTCCGTCTGCATTTTTTCCTGAAACCCTTTGATAACAAGCGAAGTGAATTCAAGAAGGTTAGTGGTGGTAGATCTACGCCTAACGAAACCGTAATGATAAGGCGATATAATTTAACTACATCCGTGTTGCAGTTGAGAAAAACTTTTGGAATGGCAGACAACTTGGATATACCCCTATTATTTTTAACGTTTGACTCAACAGACAAAGTAAATCCGCACAGTATCTAAGTATACGACCTGGCACTACATCAGGACCAGGCAAATAGCCGGGCTTGATAGAGTTAAGGTCACTTAGGAGCGAACACTCAGTTATAACTGGGACATTTTTGCAATTTGACGTTTGAACTTGAAAAGGATAGGAATTACTGGTACTATATAAATTCGATGAGTATACTGATTGAAAATACTCAGCCAATAGATCAGCCACTGCCTGATCAGAGCTTGCTTTCGTATAATCGAGGTAAACTGAAGAAAGTAAGCATGAAGACTTACGGCTTGAGTTAACAAATTTATAAACTGTTACGGATCACGAGAAAAGTTAAATCTACAATGATTAAGATAATTATTATAACAAGATGTGTTAATAGAAAGAAAATTAGATTTTGCTATTAAATACGAAGATAAATCTGTAGTAGTTCCCGATTTTTTAAATTTTTTATAAGATCTTGTCTTCGCGTTTTTCAATTTCGATATTTCCCTCGTAAACCAAGGTGGTTTATTATCACTTGAAGAACAAGTGAGGGGAACTCAGATATCCAATAGCGAATTGAAGGTCTTATAAAATATGGCAATGGCAGTTTCTATATCACTACAAGAATAAAAGCGAGACCAGTTAGTATGTTGAAGAAGATAATTTAATTTAGTAAAGTTAGTTTTACGAAAGCAACGGGTTTTTAAAGTATTATTAGATACTGAACTAGGGTTAAGAATTTCGATGGATAGTTCTAAGGTTGGATGGTAGGTATTTTCCGGAAGCACTAGAGTGGGAATTCTACAAGCATTACTGCAATCTGAGTCCGAAACAAATATTAAGTCCAACATTCTACCACTACAGTTAAGCACCCTATTAACTTGCGATAGGCCTAACTCCAGTAGGCCATCGATAAAATCATCAGAATTGACTGGTAATACCGCCGAAGATGTGTCATTCACAGACCATACAACATGTGGCAGATTAAAATCACCAACCACTATCAGATTATCCATATCTGTCAACAATGACGAAACTAGTTGCAGGGCACTAAGATGGGATGAGTAAATTTTAGTACATATCAGAATGAAGAGGAATATAAGAAAAAGTAACATAAAGTGAACGGCCGTTTAGTAATATTTTAACACATAAAAACTCTATGTCCGGAAGATCCTGAGAATGAATCTGTTCAGAGAAAATACAGGAGTCAACAGCAATGAGAACACCGCCCCCTTGCGGGAAGTGCGATCGCATCTGTACAAGTTATATTTAGAAGGAAAAACGGAATAATCAGAAATATCGGGCTTAAACTAGGTTTCAGTGAGTGCAACTATATGTGAATCAAAAGATAGGCTGTTAACATATAATTTAGCAAGTTTAGTGTTAAGGCCCCTAACGTTTTGATAGGCCAAGCTAATAACATTTGTTAGTTTTTTGCCGCCGACGTGGAGGCAACAGGGTGGCTAACAGGCTGTGCACCAGTAATCTGAATACCATTATTATTATAATTATCATTACGCCTATAAACATACTTCTTCACAACGAGTTGTGGCGGCCAAAACTTTTCAGAACAAATCGTCGAGAAAAGTTCGGGTGGAACACTCAAATTGAAAGAAGATATGCTTCGGGAATGTTTAAATTTAAATTTTTCAACCCTAATATGTGGGGATCCGATATGACTTTTAATGTAGGCACTAACATCATCCGATGAAGTATCGGATGCTAGCCTAGACACGAAAATAAATTTATTAAGAGGCACAAAAAAAAGAGGCTTGTGAGCCCCAGTTGTACCTGCATTGGTTATTAGTGATGGTTCTTGCCGGCGAATTAAATAATATTAATAGGCTAGCCGTTGGTAGATTGATGCTGGGCACCAGAATGGGCTTTGTGGGCAGCTTTGTGAAGGACTTATGCAGTGCATTAAATGCAACATGCATAGCTTTGAAGCCTAACTGAGTCTGCCTCATGAATTTTGATGATTCTTTCACCACCTCACTACAGGACTCACAATACCATTTAAGGCCCGTGTCTGCAATCAAGCAGTCTCTGAGTTTGGCACTAAAGCTAACACATGTGGATCATGTTGTCGAAAAATCCACACAGAATAAAATCTTGAATAAAATGTAATGCAGCTTGTGAACAGAACGCCCACAAGCTGCATTACAATTTCATGTAGTTGTCATCGGCAGCCGAGCGCCATTCGAAAACCCTTCGGCAGCTGATTATTGTGGTTACACCCACGGTTACCAAAAAAAAATAAAGATAGAGCCAAAAAAAAAAAAAAAGTGTCAAATTCACTAAAAAAGAACCAATTTTTTTTTTTTTCAATTCATTTTGAATTTAATTACATAAAATATATTTTTTTCACAAAAACTTATAGCTGTAACACGTCATAACTCAAAAGTTTTTCACATTTTCACTCTTAATAATGCGACTGCTACTCTAAAAAGAATTTTCAAACTCACTTTTTGCTATCCACCGGTGGGTTTGTGATCGTGGTCTCACTTTTTTTTGAGGGGACTCAGCGCCAGTTTCACTAATTTTTGTACGGAACCTACACATTCGTGTGCATAGTAAACTTTTAAAGCACAAGCTATGATAATTAATTGATAACTTACTTTTCCATTTTCTTTAACTATCATGAGATCGTCGCCGCCACCGGTGTTCAACGAGTTGACGATGGGATTATGCGACGATTGTTTACAGAATTGCTTTTTATTTTGGTATTTGGCCGATGTATCAATAATTTTCAGTGCTATAAACGATACTAATTGTGTGCTGAGTAATGTATAAAATTATATTTTCTGAAGCCAATCATAAGAGAAAAAGAGCCAAATTGAAAAAAAAAGTGCCATCAGGGAAAAACAGAGCCAGTTTTGGTGCCAAAACACCAATTGTGGCAACCGTGGTTACACCGCCCACAAAGCGGCCATCGCTGTGTAAAAGTAATCCAGGCTGTAATCGATTGGGGTGTTCAACAGCTCCGTTTCATCGTTTCATGTTTCAAAGTTGAAACGATTAACTCGTGAACGGCATTTTGGGTGTCAATGCGTTTCAAGTTTGTGCAGTCAGCTGTTGTTTGTTTACATTCCTTATTCTTCAATATTTGTCACTGTTGCTGTTTACCGCGGTTATACTTTATTTATAAAAAATGATTTTTAAAAGTGCTAAAGATATGCTATGCGATGCTTTAGCAAAGCAAGTTATTAGAGAAATAGAGGATATTGAAGGTGAGAAGAGCTCGTTGTTTGAATTAGTTGCTCAATTACATGCTTTTAACATTTGTCGGCCATTAATCATGTGTTCATACTTTTTTGCACAAAAATACACCAAATATACTAAAAAGTACTGAACATCGATAGCAAATATCGAATAAATATCGTGCTATTCCCATCTTTACTTTGTTCAAACTTGAAACACTTTTTGTATACATAGGCTGGGGTGTTTCAACGTTTCAAGAAATTTTCTATGTATGTTGTTGTTGCGAGACGTTTCAACTTTGAAACTTGAAACGATGAAACGAGCTGTTGAACACCCCAGATGTATTCTCCGGGCCGCCCACAAAGTGCTCGATGTGTAATCGATCGCATAATGGGCATTTGCGCCACTGGGTACAACCGCAATTACATCGGATAAGAGCAAACAAAGCGGGAAAGGTGCTGGAGAGCAAGATCAAGAAAATAAACAAACTGTTTGTTGTCAGTAGACACAGAATATATGAAACACAAAATATATGAAATAGCAAATATATGAGTGTATGTACAGTATCGGACAAAACTAAAGAACCCCCCTATGTACTTATGATCGTTTTCTTTATTTTTAAGCACTGCAGCGTCAATTCGACTGCAAATAAATAAAAACAAACAAACATTTAAAAGCCTTAAAAACAATACAAACCTACTGCGGTATACTTATTACCAGTTTTAATACCGGTAAAAAGTGGCCTGATTGCAAAGGGGTACGGATGCGGCAGGGGTGTACGCTGCCTTAAAGATTCTCCGATGCAGATGGGAATGCCACCAGCTATCTTCCTTCCAAATTTGGTGACTCTATGGCACTATGGAATGTCAATTTATATCTTCATACCAAATTTGGTGACTCTAGCTCAAAGTTTGTAAAATTTGGGAAAGGGGGGCTGGGGGTGGTTTGGTTGGGCGTGGCATTCAAATTTTTGGTGCAGATCTTTGTGGGATGTCAATTGCTATCTTCATACAAAATTTGGTGACTCTAGCTCGGAGCTTGTTAAAGGTGCTGAAAGGGGGACTGGGGGGTGGTATGGGTGTGCGTGGCATCCAAATTTTTGATGCAGATCCATGTGGGATGTCTATTGCTATCTTCATACCAAATTTGGTGACTCTAGCTCAAAGTTTGTATGAGTGGGAAACGGGGGCTGGGGCGGTTTGGTTTGGCATGGCATTCAAATTTTTGCTGCACATCTTTGTGGAATGTCAATTGCTATCTTCATACCAAATTTGGTGACTCTAGCTCAAAGTTTGTAAAAGTGGGGAAAGGGGAGCTTGGGGTGGTATGGGTGGCCGTGGCATCCAAATTTTTGATGCAGATCTATGTGAAATGTCAATTGCTATCTTCATACCAAATTTGGTGACTCTAGCTCAAAGTTTGTAAAAGGTGGGGAAAAGGGGTGGGCGTGGCTCCAAAACTTTGATGCAGTTCTTGTGGGGTCGATACCAGTTATCTTCCTACCAAATTTGGTGGCTCTAGCTCCACAACTCTGGAAGATACACGCATTCCCGTTTTTGACGAAGCGTTGGGGTGGATGGGGGCGGCTAGGGCAGTATTGGTGGGCTTGGCATCCAAACTTTTGATGTGGTTTTTGTGGGGTCATCATCTCTTATCTTGGCACCAAATTTGGTGGCTATAGCTGAAAAACTGTGGGAGATATATGCTTTTTTAAAATGCGTGGGGGGTGGGGCTGTGGTGGAAAGGGGGGAGTGGCTCCAAAATTTATGATGCAGTTATTTGGGGGTTGCTAGTAGCTATCTTCTAACTAAATCTGGTAGTTCTAACTGCAAGGATGTGCGAAATATGTGGATTTATCGAATTTATCGATTTGCCAGCCCCGTCAGTTATCGTAGAATATATACAACGTACACTTGCAATCACTGTTAGGATTCTCAAAACAAACCGAAAAAAACACCGTTTACAAACACAAGAAAACAATAATGTATTGAGAGCACTCAGAAACTCAACCGTCACCAACGAAAGACAATGACGATAGATCAATAATATTGCACTGAGTTTATCAAAAGCTTCTATTTCGATTGACATTCTCTTGTTATCAGCTGCGTGCAAACAAAAACAACATATGTTTCAGCAGGAGCATTATTAATTTTTCCCCATTAATTATGTGCATTGCAAAATTTGGCCTAAAGTTGCCTTTGGTATAATGAACGTTGAAAAGAAGAAGTGTTATTTATAGTTAGAGGTATTCCAACTAAAAAATTCTTTTGATATGAAAATGTACCATATAATGATGTCGTCTTATTGTCAAAAAATATAATCGGAAATTCTTTATTTTTATTTAAAATTTTGTTATAAACAAATCTATTTAAATAAATGGAGAGGCGAGAGGGCCGACTACAGCTCTTTTATTAGAAAAAATCTAAAGAAAAACATATTGCTTATAATAATAATGTGTTTTTGTTTGTCGGTCTTGGTGTGCGGCCGGTCATAAGAAGCAATGGATTCAAGTTCGGTTCGACATAAAAAAACGTCTAAAGACGTTTTGTTTGTTCCGGTGTGCGGCCGGCCTTAATGTTTGTCTTGCCGAGGTGATCTGTTGAATTGCCATTCTCTTTGTAAGCGCCGCTTTTCAAGATCGAACTGTTCAAATTGTAGATTTGTCTTCTTTTGGTTGTGTATTGTTTTTACTGTTTGTGGCGTTGAGTTTCAAGCCACACACCGGAGCCAACCAAACGTTTTTTGTTGGTCTTTGTTGGTTCGACAAAAACAATTTTTGTTTGATATGACACACCAAAACCAACACCTTTCGACAAGCATTTTGTTTTCGACATTTTGTTGTATTCGGTGTGCGATACAATCAAACATAATTTTTAGTTTTGTTCAAAATGTCATACGGTTCGGACGAAGATACTTTTGTCGAATCCCAACATAATTCCAGCCAACAGGATTCTACAAAATAAAACATTTATTGGGCTTTGCTTTATGCTGTTTTGCTTGTTTGATTTAGTGGGCACCGCTCCATAAGCAAGCGTGCAATGTTCGTCACGAACACTTGTATTAAGATGTTGGTTGGGTTTGGTGTGCGCAGCCCGCATGAAACTCCACAGAAAAACGGCTTTCGACAATGTTCGCTCCCAACAAATGTTATGTTTTTTTGTTTGTCGGTCTTGGTGTGCGGCCGGCCATAATCTCTCTAATATGAAAATTATGTTGATGTTTCAGAAAGAAGCATTGCGTCGATGTTCTTATCGAGTAAAAATTGAGCTTACTCAAGTTAGATTTATATTTGTACGGAAGTTATTAATTATTTTGACTGCTTGTATCAAAAGATTTTGAATATGCATTAAATCTTGCAGTTGTTCGATTGAATAGTAAAAATATGATTGCTTTAAAGTTGCTTTTTGCTGCACTAGTGGCTTGTTGTCTTGTGCCGTACTGATATTCACATGTTTTGCTTTTAAATTCGGTGTGTTAGAGGCCGGAAGCACTAGTCCTAATCCTTAAAGCGTAAATATAATATTTTAGAATATCACGATAAGATGGCCAATTCAATTCTTAAATTTCACTTGATATGCAAATGGTATTTGTGATCTGCTTTGTATTTAAACGTGACGCAGACATATTTATAATGATAGCTGAAAGAGTGAATTGATGTCGCTGATATTGTCATAACTATACTTATATTTTATATATGTATTTTTAACTTTTTTTTTTTGAAGAAATGAACCGAATGTGTCACTTCTCGTTCAGAACTGAATATTAAAACAAATACAAAAGTGAAAAATATAACGTGCAATGTGTCGTGCAATGTTGCTAAAAAAAAGGGTAAATCGTTAGTGCTCACACTTCTAAAGGGGTAACCACCGTTAAATAATTTTGAATCTTCAATTTTTATTTTTTATTTTTAAAGACTAACTATCTGAGAGTACGTCCCCAAAGTTTCAAAATAGACTGAGAAATGAGCGTTAAAAGTTAAATTTAAATTTTTTACACGTTTTCTCCCAAATTTTGAAACAGTGATTTTTTTGTTTCGTATGACATTGGTCGGATGATTTACGACCCTAATTTTTCTAACCGAAAACCACCACACAACTTAACGGCCATTTGTTAAAAAAAAATATACAATATTTTCTAATAAACAAAATTCTAACAAGTGGAAACGTTGCAGTCGAACGCAACCAACTGCGGTATACTCGTTACCAGTTTTAAGACCGGTAAAAAAAGGCCTGATTGCAAAGGGGTACGGATGCGGCAGGGGTGTACGATGCCTTAAAGATTCTCCGATGCAGATGGGGATGACTCAAGCTCAAAGTTTGTATATTGATGAGGAAGGGGCTGGTATGGGTAGGCGTGGCATCCACATTTTTGCTGCAGATCTTTGTGAAATGTCAATTTCTATCTTCGTACCAATTTTGGTGACTCTAGCTCAAAGTTTGTAAAAGTGGTGAAAAGGGGGCTGGGGGCGGTATGGGTGGGTTTGGCATCCAAATTTTTGCTGCAGATCTTTGTGAAATGTCAATTGCTATCTTCCTAACAATTTTGGTGACTCTGGCTCAAAGTTTGTAAGTTTGTTAGGAAAGGGGGCTGGGGGCGGTATGGGTGGGCGTGGCATCCAAATTTAAGATGCTGATCTTTGTGGGATGTCAATTGCTATCTTCATACCAAATTTGGTGGCTCTAGCTCAAAGTTTGTAAAACTGGGGAAAGGGGGCTGGGGGCGGTTTGCTTTGGCGTGGCATCCAAATTTTTGGTGCAGATCTTTGTGGGATGTCAAAAGCTATCTTTATACCAAATTTGGTGACTCTAGCTCAAAGTTTGTAAAAGGCTAGTGAAGGGGGCCTGGGTACGGTATGGGTGGGCGTGGCGTCCAAATTTTTGATGCACATCTTTGTGGAATGTCAATGGCTATCTTCATACCAAATTTGGTGACTCTGGATCGAAGTATGTAAAAGGTGTGGAAAGGGGGGCTGAGGGAGCTATGGGTGGGCGTGGCATCCAAATTTTTGATACAGATCTTTGTGGGATGTCAATTTCTATCTTCATACCAAATTTGGTGACTCTAGCTTGAAGTTTGAAAAATGTGTGGAAATTGGGTCTGGGGGCGGTATGGGTGGGCGTGGCAACCAAATTTTTTATGCAGATCTATAAGGAATGTCAATTGCTATCTTCATATTAGAGTTGGTGACTCTAGCTCGAGGTTTGTAAAAGGTGTGGATAGGGGGGCGGAATGGGTGGGCGTGGCTCCAAAATTTTTGATGCAGTTTTTTGGGGGTTGCTAGTAGCTATCTGCTCACCAAATTTGGTTCTAGCTGTAAGATGTCCGAAATATGTGGATTTACCGGTTTTGAGCTATCGAATTTATCGATTTGCCAGCCCCCAGTTATCGTAGAGCCCCCATCTTGACACTTTAATTTCCTATCCCATAGATAAAGAGAATTGGAAACTTTCAAGTCTCTAGCTTAAGAGTTTTGGAAAAAAGTTGCGAACATACAGACGGACGGACAGACGGACGGACACAATGACGGACATTGCACAAACCCAATATAATCTTTACCTTCTGTAACGATTATAAAAAGAAGTGCAAAGAAATACAATTTAATTGATTTATAGATCGTTTACAACGTTTAAGTTAAGTATAAATAGGTCATAAAAGAATCATTAACTATTTCAGTACACAATATTCCTCTGGAGTGACTTATTGCTAAAACATGGAGTTTTTTTATATAATACATTCTAGGTCGCTTGGATGCATTTTGAGCAGTCAGCCATTCTGACCGTGCACAATCATGTGATCACGAGAAATCCGCGCATCAGTGTCACGCACGACAAGCACGACAGGCATCGCACCTGGTACCTGCACATTAACAACGTGCACGAGGAGGACAAGGGTCGCTACATGTGCCAGATTAATACAGTGACGGCCAAAACACAGTTTGGCTATCTGAATGTTGTGGGTGAGTTTTGCAAATAGGAAGCGGCCAAAAATCAACAAGCAACCAAACAGTTAGGGTTATTCTAATCAGAAGTCGGGAAGCAAAAAACACATACAACAGCCATGTACAAATATGCGGCGCATATTAAAAAATAATTCAATACGCCTTTAAGCGTAACAAAAAAAGAGAGAAAGAGAGAGAGAGAGGAAGCGAAAACAAAAGCAAAGGGAGCAAAAAAAACTCCAATCCAAGAGAAGCCGAAAGCAAAACAAAATCAGTGCGTTTGTACTAATGTGGCTGTGTATAGTATGTGTGAGCACACTGCACAGTTCAGTGAATCTTTTGGCCAGGCGAAATTATTTTACAGGATGGCAAACCAAACAAATTATTAAAAATGCATGCGATACTCGGTCAAAAGGAAGTGCCTGTTGTTAATTAAAAACAAGTGCCGCATAGTTAATTTTGGCTATGCCAAGACTATGATACCCTTCACACATGGATTAATTTTTTTTTTTTTTTTTTGTTCAATTTGTATGGTGGCTATGTCGTAGAATGCTCCGAGCGGGATGAAATTTCATAGTGAACAAACCCGACATGATCCAAGCAATCTGTGAAAGTTTCATCAAGATCGGTTCAGCAGTTTGGCCGGAAATCGTGTTGAAACAGACAGACGGACAGACGGAAGGACGGATGGACACGCGGAAATCAATTCCTGAGCTCGTCCTGATCATTTTGATATATAGTTTATGAGGTCTCATGGAGATTTATAACTAAAAGTCTACTCTGATAAGAAGTTAAATATATGTTAGTGCTCCAGTTAAGACCCTTCAGAGCAAAAAAGAAGAAAATATTTCTGCACCGATTCTTTTCTATCTTAAAAAATAAGATTTTTGGATACCATGTATAAGATTCACATTCAAAAATCGACCGTACAAAAAAAATATACAAAGTTTTTGTTATGTACAGTGAAAAAAATCCAGATTATCAACCCTGAATCAAAACTTTTTGGTCATAATTTCTTGAATTATGCTGAAAACATTCTTAAGTTTTAAGATCACGCATTCTTAAGTTAGCACGTTTTTTTATAAACCAAGAATTTGTATACTTGATCCAAGTATCCAAGTACTTGATATTATTTATTCCCAAAATTTTAAGATAGATACAAATGTGGAGCAATTTCAAAGCTGCAAATAAGAAATTATAAAAAAACAAGTGGAAACGTTGCAGTCGGACGCAACCGTCTGCGGTACACTCGATACCAGTATTAAAGCCGGTAAAAAGAGGCCTTATTGCAAAGAGGTACGGATGCGGCAGGGGTGTACGCTGCCTTAAAGATTTTCCGATGCAGATGGGGATGCCACAAGCTATCTTCCTTCCAAATTTTGTAACTCTAGCTCAAAGTTTGTAAAAGGTAGGGGAAAGGGGGGGCTGGGACGGTATGGGTAGTTGTGGCATCCAAATTTGTGATGCAGATCTTTGTGGAATGTCAATTGCTATCTTCATACCAAATTTGGTGACTCTAGCTCGAAGTTTGTAAAAGGAATGGAAAGGGGGGGATGGGGGCGGTATGGGTAGTTGTGGCATCAAAATTTTTGATGCAGATCTTTGTGAAATGTTAATTGCTATCTTCATAACAAATTCGGTGACTCTAGCTCGAAATTTGTAAAAAAGTGTGGAAAGGGGGCTGGGGGCGGTATGGGTGGGCGTGGCATCCAAATTTGTGATGCAGATCTTTGTGGAATGCCAATTGCTTTATTCATACCAAATTTGGTGACTCTAGATAAAAGTTTGTAAAAGGTGGAGAAAGGGGGGCAAAATGGGTGGGCGTGGCTCCAAAATATTTTGATGCAGATCTTTGTGAAATGTTAATTGCTATCTTCATACCAAATTTGGTGACTCTAGCTCGACAATTTGTAATACATTACCGTTTTGAAAGGTTGGGGCTGGGGGCGGTATGGGTGGGCGTGGCATCCAAATTTTTGATGCAGTTCTTTTGGAGGGTCATATTGCTATATTCATACCAAATTTGGTGACTCTAGATCAAAAAGTGGTGTAAGATATAGGCTTTTTTGGCTTAAAAAATTTGTTTCTGCAGATTTTTGGGGTTGCCAGTAGCTATCTTTTTACCAAATTTGGTAGTTCTAGCTGTAAGAATGTGCGAAAAATGTGGATTTATGGTTTGGTTATCGAATGATCAATCGATATGATTTGCACCCTTAAATAAGAAATTGGAAGTTATATCTTCCTTCCAAATTTGGTGGCTCTAGCTCCACAACTTTGGAAGATACACGCATTACCGTTTTTTACGAAGCGTTGGGGTTAATGGGGGCGGCTAGGGCAGTAACGGTGGGCGTGGCATCCAAACTTTTGATGCAGTTTTTTGGGGGTCATCATAACCTATCTTGGCACCAAATTTGGTGACTCTAGCTCAAAAACGGTGTGAGATATAGGCTTTTTTGACTTAAAAAAATTTGTTTCTGCAGTTTTTTGGGAGTTGCTAGTAGCTATCTTCTTACCAAATTTGGTAGTTCTAGCTGTAAGAATGTGCGAAATATGTGGATTTATCGGTTTTGAGTTATCAATTTATCGTTTTCCCAGCCCTCCAGTTATCGTAGAACCCCCATCTTGACACTTTAATTTACTATCCCACAGATAAAGAGAATTGGAAAGTTTCAAGTCTCTAGCTTGAAGGGTGTGGTAAAAACTTGCACACATACGGACGGACAGACGGACAGACACCATGACGGACATTGCACAAAACCAATATACTCTTTACCTTCGGTATCGAGTATAAACATTACACATTTACCTGTTTTAGCTTACCGTGACGGGATTTAATCTAAGATCTGTTGTTATTGCATCGAGTGCTTTATCTGTTGAGCCAATTCCAGACTCATTTCGACTACAATTATTTATAATCTTAAACGAACCTGATTAAGCTCAGCTTTTTTGACTTTTATATGCTAACTAGCTTTTACCTGCGACTTCGCTCGCACAGAAGCCATTAAATAAGTACACCTATCCCCCGATTTACACGATACTCGTTTTACACTATTTCGCTTTTCACGGTTCATAAACTGATGAAATTCGGAAAATGTGAATATTCCAATGACGGAAGTCACATTACAGTGTAATGATTACACCAATCAATAAAATAAATTCCTCTGTTACATAAATAAATAATTTTAAATTTAACAATTTAAAAAGATATAAATGCAGAGTATTAATACAGGATACTTTTGTAGACTATATTATAAGTTTTTTTGTCTGGAAACGCGAACAGTCTACATATAGTTGACAATGAGAGAAGCACGGCTCTTCTAAATGCACTCCCGGTACTTGTAATGTCTGCCCTTGTGCTTTGTTTATAGCAACTGCAAAGCTAAGCTTGACGGGAATCTGAAAAGTTTTGAACTGGAATGGAAGGTCAGTGGGAATAATTGGAATCCTCCCTTACTAACACCTGTTAAAATAGTACCCTCAAGTATATTCTGCCCCAATTTGGTTATCTGAAGCCTTTTTCCATTACATAGCCGAGGAGCATCTAGATTTCGTATAAGCATTGCTGGTAAATGTAGGTTTAATTGAAGATTAAGTGACGATACACCCGACAGTTCAAGTGAACTTAAAAACTCCGCAGGATATGAAGTACTGAGTTTCGTATCCATAATTGTATCCATTGACAAATATTCCTTCATTCTCCTTGCACTTCTTTTAAAATATTGGTGTTGATCCTATTAACTACTTAACTTTTTGGTACTAATATTTCTCTTGCGCACATCCACCGATCACTACTCAAATTTTGTTTTCCGGAAAAACATGAGCTATGAGATCCACATAATTTTATACGTCCAAGAATATATTTTAAAACTTTCATTAAGTATCCTATTTTATTATTATTGGACGTAGATGTACTAACGAACAGTACAGCCAAGTGGCCCAACGATACCAAGCTCCGGCTTGTTAACGCGCGGACCCACGCACAAAGCGACCCACCTCCCGCCCATCCGACCGAGGGGCGCTCCGCTTATCGTGCGGTTACGATGATCGCGAACATGTAGACAAATGACACAAAACTAACTTTTTAATAGAGCAAGTAGGAGTGGCACTGTGTATTAAGTGGGAAAGATCGTTATAAATAGAACACAGAATACGAAAAGGGTTATGAAGAGCATAATTAGAATTACAAGTTTGAAGAGATACAGGTACACAATTTCTAGTATTTCTAATAGGAACAGCAAAGTTAATTTGGTTAATTAATTCAGAAGAATCAATTTCACCATTAATTAATTTGTGAAAAAAGGAAAATGATAGCATTATTCTACGATCACTCAGAGAAGGAAGATCTATTAGTAAAAGTCTACTACGATAAGACGGCAAATTATTGTTAGTGTCCCAGTTAAGACCTCTAAGTGCGAAGAGCAGAAATTGTTTTTGTACCGATTCTATTTTATTCTGATGAATTTCGTATTTCGGAAACCATATACAAGATCCATATTCCAGAATCGGTCGTACAAGAGAAGTATACAGAGTTTTTGTTAAGTAGGGATCGTTAAACTCCTTCGACCAGCGCTATATGAACCCCAAGACACCAGATGCTCGATTGGAAATTGAAGAAATATGCTTGTCAAACTTAAGCTTTGGGTCCATAACGATGCCCAAATCGTCAACCCATTGAATTCTATCTAGTGGTTTGTTGTCAAGAAAATATATATTAAAAAAGGGCAAATATCTAAAAAATTACATTACTTTACATTTACTGCAATTAAGATTTAAAAAATTTACTTTACACCACATTTGAAAGTTGTCTAAATCTCTTTGAAGCTGTTGAGCAGCAAGGGGAGTTGCAGCCGACGTGCATAATTTTACATCATCAGCGTATATCAAAACCCGAGAGAACTTTATAGCCGATGGAGGATCGTTTATAAACAAAATAAATAACAAAGGACCAAGATGACTACCCTGTGGAACGCCTGAAGTGACCTGAACCGTCTTGGAAACAGACCCTTTAAATAAAACCCTCTGAGTTCTAAGAGTTAGGTAGTCTTTAATCCAAAGAACTAGAATATTTGAAAAGCCCAAGAGTTCTAGTTTATGTATTAGGAGACGATGATCTACAGAGTCGAAAGCCTTGCTAAAATTAGTATAAATAACATCAGTCTGCAATTTGTCCTGAAAACCCTTGATAACAAATGAAGTAAATTCTAACAAGTTAGTGGTAGTAGATCTTTGTTTCATAAATCCGTGCTGGCACGGTGAAATAATAGATTTGCAAAGGTGTTGAAGATGGGAGGTTATTAATTTTTCAAAAATCTTAGGAATAGCAGACAACTTGGAGATACCCCTATAATTTTGAACATTGGATTTGTTTCCTTTTTTATGGAGAGGAATAATAACTGACTCTTTCCAAATTTTTGGAAAGGAGCCTAACTCTAGGGACAAGTTAAACATTTTAAGCAACGGCTTTAAAAGACCATGAGCACAGTGTCTAAGCACGCAGCTTGGCACTCCGTCAGGTCCTGGGGAAAATATAGGTTTCAAACCATGTAGATTATTTAAAAGTGAGTTTTCAGTGATTTTCAGTCCAAAGATGCGATTCGAGCCATTAACCCGATAAGGGTAAGGCAAATCGACTTGAGATTGAAATGAGCTATAAGTCGTTTGAAAAATTGTGCAAATATATTTGCAATCTCCTGATCAGAATTGGCCTTCGTTTCCTCAAAGAATACTTCCGTTGGGAGTGTCGATGACCTACGCTTCGCATTAACAAAATCAAAAAACCGCTTTGGATCCTGCTGAAACTGTAATCTACACCGAGTCAGGTAATTCTTATAACATTGGTTATTTAAGATATCAAAACTGGCACGAGCAATCAAGTATGCAGAATAGGCCAACGATGAGCCGTTTTTTCTAAATCTCTTGTAGAGTTTAGATTTTCGATTTTTGAGAATTGTCAACTCTCGGGTAAACCACACAGGTTTGTTAGACCTGTTTAGCTTACCAACCGGGACACATAAATCAAATAAAGAATGTAAGGTATTATGAAAAAAATACTGATTGCCACGTTCAAGTCGTCAGACTCGTAGAGGGGAGACCAGTCAGTTTGGGATAAAAGCAGAGCGAGTCCCTCAAAATCAGTTTTCCGAAATTGACGAACTCGACTCAAAGGCATCTTGATATTGCAACGCGTCCGGGAAGGTAAATTAATCAACAGCTCCAACGTAGGATGGTATAAGTCTTCGGGATAAGATATAGGCTGGGAACGGGAAACGGATGAAGATGATGAATCCAAAACAAAAATCAGATCAAGCATTTTATTAAGAGAATTTGGGATAGCATTAATTTGACTCAATGACATCCCAAGTAGGTCGATTAAAAATTCATTCGGGGCCGCGGGAGTCAGGGCACCAGAGTCAGGAGAAGAAATCCAAGTAGCTTCAGCAATGTTGAAATCACCAAGAACCACAAGAAAATCGCGATCAGAAAGCAAGGCAGAGACAGAATGGATAGCAGATAGATGTGTCTCATAGATAGAGAGATCAGAGGAAGGAGGTATATACGAACAAGTGATAAAAATGCTAATACCGTAAATATTTAGCTTTACAGCAATAAACTCTATATCAAAAGAACTATCTAATACGACTGTTTCAGAAGGAAAGTCTACATTCACAGCAATAAGCACTCCACCACCACGCCGAAGAGTACGGTCCTTTCTGTAAATAGAATATGTACTACATAGAATTTCGGAATTGAGAATGTCTTGCCTTAACCACGTTTCAGTAAAGGCAATGACATGGAAAGCGAAAGAAAGACTATTTAGGTATAAGCTATTGAGTTTACTACAAAGACCTCTTACATTCTGATAGCCAAGTTAGAAGGAGGATGTTAGTTTTTTGAACTATCAGTAATTGGGAGAGTTACCTTAGAACCAACCACCGGAAGGGTAGATACAATCGGGGGCCGATTTTTTTTCTTCCTTGCAGTATACTCTTTCACAATTATGTGTTCTGGCCAAAATTCTTTGCAGCATATAGTGCAAAAATCTTGATTCGAAACACTGATTTTAAAAGACGAAATGTTCCGATCATAAGCAAATTTGAATTTCTCCACCGTGAAATTGGCATTCGATTTGGCCTTGATATAGACCTTGACATCATCTGATGTTAAATCAGGGGGAAGCCTTGAAACAAATATTTGTTTTTTAGGTGGAACAGCAATAAATTTTTTAATTATATCCTCCACTGAGGCTGGTTTGGAAGACTCAGTCTCGGATAATTGAATATTTGGCTCTTTAAGTTTGATAGAGTTTTTTGTTGATTAACATCAACACTACTAACCACCAAAGGAACCGAAGGATCGGGATCAGATAACACAATATCCATGGGAGTTATTGGTATATCATCTAAGTTCTCGATAATTTTAGTAGGAGGGACATGAAGATTTTTATTTACTTTATTTACTTTACACTGTGGTATCGGAGCGTTTGGAGTATTTTCCGACATCACAGAGCCCGGTAACTGCCCAACGTTGGCCTTTTTACGCTTTGGAGAATCCTATACGAGATTTTTCTCGTTAAGGTTTCTTTGAACCGATGAGAATTTTTCACACAGTTTATTCAACTGGCTGAAAACGCCCTCTAAGCCAAGTTGAGTTTCTATAAAGCTTGCAATGTCTTTTTTTTTCTCCAAACATGACCAACACGGCCACTCTAAATTAGTAACCTTCATGAGGTCTGAGACAAGGCCATTAATGCCAGCACATTGCTCATGAGCAACATTTGTGCACATCCAGCAGCAGACAAAACCCATTTTAGAGTTTGCGCGGACTTGACAATTCGCATAGCAGCAGACAGACATTTTTATTTAATTAATTGAAAGAAAAGAAAAATACAAATAAAAAATAAAAAAATATCGCTCCAGAAAATTGTTATGATTAAAATACAGGTCCACCCTAATGTGCAAATAGTAAAGCTACAAACAAAACTTACTTCACAGCTTCACAAACAAAAACGGCACGAGCGCGACCACCGAAAGCAACAAGCAACGGAGAAAAGTTTGACCGCGACCAACACCAACACAAAAGAGCGCGTTAGAGTAAACGATCAAGAAACGGTTTAATGCACCGGGAGCGAAGCGCTTGAAAAAAAATAATAATTTGAAACAAACTTGTTCGGCTTATGGTATAGGAGAACTTATATTCAAAATCTGAAGTCTCTAGCTCTCGTAGTCTCTGAGATCGACGCGTTCATACAGACGGACAGACATAAAGACAGACGGACGGACAGACGGACATGGTTATATAGACTCGGCGGCTGATGCTGATCAAGAATATATATGATTTATGGGTCGGAGATGCTTTTTTCTGCCTGTTACATACTTTTGCACAAATCCATTATACTTTTTTCCCCCATTTAATGGGTGCAGGGTATAAAAAGAATGCGTGACAAGAAATCCAAGTAGCTTCAGTAATATTCAAATCGTCAAGAGCTAAAAAAAATCGGGTTCAGAATACATGGCAGAAAAAGAATGTTTAGCAAGGAGATGTCTGAGGAAATGTCCAACACCGCGAATGATCAATTTTACGGGAAGAAATTCTATATTGTATTCAACAGCAATAAGCACCTGACTGGCACGTCGTAGAGCACGGTTTTTTCTATGACAGTATCTGTTGGATAGAATATTAAAATCAAGGAGGTATTGCCTTAAACCAGTGATGTCCAAAATTTGAAAAGGCAGCCACGCGTGGTTGGCAAGAAAAATTCTGCCGGCGTTGCAGCCGACACATGTATAGGGAGAGAGAATATGTATATTCTATAAATAGAACACTCGGTAGCTTGTTCTCTTACGATGCGCGTGTTCGGCTGCATTTTCTCTCTCGACTCATGTGTTCGGTTGAAGCTCAAAAGTCAAACGTGCAGTCATTCGCTATGCTGCATTGCAAAAAAATTTTTGATATCAATTGGGAAAGTGAATTATTATACCCTTAACCCATAAAATGGGTAAATAAGGGTATAATGGTTTTGTGCAAAAGTATGTAACAGGAAGAAGGAAGCATCTCCGACCCTATAAAGTATATATATTCTTGATCAGTATCAATAGCCTAGTCGATTTAGCCATGTCCGTCTGTCCGTCTGTCTGTCTGTATGAACGCGTGGATCTCAGAGACTACAAGAGCTAGAGACTTCAGATTTTGTATATAAGTTCTCCTATACCATGAGCAGAACAAGTTTGCTTCAAATTATCGATAACTATTCTGGTTTCCGATATACACATAATATCGATAACAAAAAAATATCGAATTTGGAAAATCTAAAAATGAGATTTGAAGTAATGGGTAACGATAGAACTTTTCTGAAAATTTCGTCCAAATCGGTTAAGAAACACCGGAGATATCGAGCTTAATCGATTGAAGCTAAGTCAGTATACCAAAGTTTTATATAAATTTAATTTATTTATTGCAACTGGGTTCAGGGTATCTTCTAGTCGGGCTCTCCCGACTGGAGCCTTCTTACTTGTTTTTCATTGAGAATGTGGATGGTAAAAAGCTCAATGTTTATTGTGCCATTACGATTGCACGCATTTTATTTTTTCAGTGTAAAGCAGTAAAACGTCACGTTGCCCAGCAAGCATTTCTCATCGCGGAAGAGTCGCAGGCGATCCCCCTAGGCGATGAATTTTATCGCGGATGATCATCGCTTTCTGATCGCAGGCGACGCAGCTGGGAATGAAAAATATACCCTACGGCGATATCTTCCAAACGGCTCCCTAGCGAGTCTTCTGCGCGATTCATTAGCGAGTCGTCCAAACGGCTCGCTAGCGAGTCTTCTGCATCATTAGAAGGTTCGCCAGCGAGTTGTTTGGAAGATATCGCTGTATGGTTTATTTTTTCAATCTGTTAATGATCATAACTTTACCAGATTCCTTAAAAGCGAGAGAAATATTATGTTTTTATAGAGTGTACATATTATTTTTATGTGTATAAATTTAAATTAATACCTTTGCCGCGACTCGAACCTGAGACCTTACGATTACCACGCGGACGCCATAGCCATTGCGCTGCTACCGATCATGTCATACACGCAGTTAAATTTAAGTTTAATCTTCACTGAAACACTTTTTAGCTCGTTGTCTGTTTGTTTTGAAATAACGGAACCGTCCATGCAAAAATCAGTAAGTCATCTTCCTGGCGAATCGCAGAAGAGTCGCGTCAGACGATGATTTACTGATTTTTATGAAATAACATAACAGACCATGCAAAAATCAGTAAGTCATCTTCCTGGCGAATCGCAGAAGAGTCGCATAGGAAGATTTTATCAAATCAAAAAAATCAGAACAGAAAATCAGTAAATTATCTTCCTGGCGACCTTAAGGGTCGAGCCGCGAATTATCCCCGACAAAAATATCCCTTTTCCTGGTTGGGCTTGTTTTCGCTGCTTCGCACACAAGCGCAACGCTTTCACTGTGTGCGTTTGGACACCACTGCCTTAAACACATTTCAGTAAAGGCAACAACATGGGATGGAAAATTAGGACTTATAAGCTTCAATTTACTAAGTTTACTACAAAGACCTCTTTCATTCAGATAGCAAAGTAAAAGGGACGGTTGTAAGTTTTTTAAACTATCAGAAATTGGAAGAGATTTAGTCGAACCATTATTTCATTATTGTGTGTTTTCCGGCTTAAATTCTTTATAACATATAGAATCAAAGACCGGAACACATAAGTAAAAAGGATAAATTCAACACCTCCGTGAAAAAGGCCTGCAATGCATACAGGACAAATGGAAAATATGCTACCTTAGCACGATTAGAATGAGTTATATTCTCCCAAAATGAAATGAAAAGTCGATTGCTCTAATAACAAAGTTCGATTGATAAATCGATATCTGATTTGATTTGCACGTGTTATACGAGAACTCTTTAATTCTTTTTATGCTATTACACTAGCCAAAAATTTTGACAACGCAACTACCATACAGTTATGCAGCGATGCACACAAATCCCGAAAGTGCATTCGAAGACATAGAAAAAGAAAATAATATCAAAAATATCAAACATATCAAAAATAACAAAAATATCTACAAGCAGGCCCAGCAGAAATGTAAAAAACAAACAAACACACAAATACTAACAAAATTATACCGTTCTTGGTGGCCACTGAGTGCAAGGGCAACATAAGCAAAACCATATGCACATGCTATCCGCTTTCGCGCTCGCTCAAACTTATTGCTCACTGCTTTTGTTATTCACTAAACCATTTGAAAACAACACAAGCAAAGGCAAAACTAAGCAAATACCGTAAATGCCTACCAGCAACTGCCTGAGACGAAAAACCTCATTTGAAAGCTCTTGCCAACTGCAAACTCTTTAGATTTTATACTCTTTGCTTGGAGCAAATAATGCTAGTTCGGACACATGAATACATATACATACATATGTATGTATGTGTACATGTAACACGCGCGCTAACATTTTGCGTTTGGATTAAAAGCACTAGAATAATTTTAAAGCAGATATTAAATATTGCAAAAACATTTAAATGGAAATCATTTCATCTGCAATTTCCCGTTGCACACAAAATTAAAACACCAACAAAAAATTTAAGTTATTATCCACGTTAAGTTTAATCTGCTAAAAGTATTTTCTCTTTTCGGACAATTTATAACAATGTATAACATAATGCAGCCAGTTACTGTTTAGTAAAAATAAGTATATTATACGGATAATGTTTGCTTTACTCTTTTTAGTGATGACAACAACTCATTACTCAAATATTGTTAAATCTATCTCTCTCTCTCTCTCTCTCTTGTCTATTTTTGTGATTAACTTAAGCTTCCTTTTTACAAACTCATTTGCAGTACCACCAAATATCGATGATTCGCTGAGCTCCAGCGATGTTATCGTTCGCGAGGGTGCAAACATTTCCCTAAGATGTCGGGCTAGTGGTAGCCCCCGACCCATAATCAAGTGGAAACGTGATGATAATTCGCGCATAGCCATCAATAAGAATCACATAGGTAAGTGCAAACGCAAACGACAGCACAAACAGCAACTGCATCAATCATTTAAGCGACTTCAAATCCCCAACTCTCTTATCCTATATGTCTGTTCCAACTGCAGTGAATGAATGGGAGGGTGACACACTGGAGATAACCCGCATTTCGCGACTGGATATGGGCGCCTATCTCTGCATTGCATCCAATGGTGTGCCCCCAACGGTTTCCAAACGCATCAAAGTCAGCGTTGACTGTGAGTATACAAGCTATGGCTATTTTCGTATTTTGAATTTTTACTGTTTGTCAGGGTGAAAATGATAAAGTGATTCTTCATTTTAGTGACAAGATTTTTCAAGTAAGAATATGCTTTACGGGGATGTTACATACATTCGCACAAAACCGCTAAACCCTTCATACGCATTTTTAATGAGCTTAGGATATAAAAAAAAAGTAACAATACTCTAATTGGGAAAGCTCGGCTTTGAAATACCTGAACCCTAGCCTCAGTAATTATTTGTACGTATTTGTGAGTGTGAAGGCACGAACCATCTTCTTACCAAATTTGATGAAACTAAAAAGTTTGTTTTATCGATTTTAACCTGAAGGAATATCGACTTTTTGTTCGATTTCCCAACCAAGTGGGCTTAGCTGTCCTATATTGACACTTTGTCGGACGAAAACATGGACTAAGATATGTTTGTCCAAGAAACGCGCGTCCACGCAGACAGAGAGACATACGGACAGACATCATGATGAACATTGCAAAATAACAATACACTGCGGTATCAGAGTATAAAAAGACGGGAATAATTTCAAATCAGTTTGCAGTTCTTATAAAGATTTATTACAAGCTACATTCATGTCCACGGACAAAATCCGCAGGTAGGTTGGTCGACACAAAAAATTTGCTCGTTCGCTGTCACTTTGAAATGGTGCAAGCATAAATCTATTTTTGTTTTGTACGCGACATTCGCTTATCCACCAAGAAAAACAAGTAAGAAGGCTCTAGTCGGAAGAGCTCGACTAGAAGATACCCTGAATAAATATATTAGATTTATATACAACTTTGGTACTGACTTAACTTCAATCGATTAAGTGCGATATCTCCGGTGTTTCTTAACCGATTTGGACGACATTTTCAGAAAAGTTCTATCGTTACCCATTATTTCAACCCCCATTTTTATAATTTCCAAATTCGATATTTTTTTGTAATTGATTGCATGTGTATATCGGAAACCCGAATAGTTATCAATAATTTGAAACAAACTTGTTCTGCTTATGGTATAGGAGAACTTATATTCAAAATCTGCAGTCTCTAGCTCTTGTAGTCTCTGAGACCGACGCGTTCATACAGACGGACAACCGGACGGACAGACGGACGGACAGACGGACATGGCTATATCGTCTCGGCTGTTGATGCTGATCAAGAATATATATGATTTATGGGTCGGAGATGCTTCTTTCTGCCTGTTACATACTTTTGCACAAAGCCATTATTCCCTTTTTACCCATTTTATGGGTTCAGGGTATAAATATTGAACGACAGCCATACTAATCCCATGGCAGTAAGCATTGCCTTTACAAACGCTACTGTTGTTAGCCAAAGCTGCAAAACAAGTGAAAACGTTGCATTCGGACCCAACTGGTTACGAAACACTGCTACCAATATTGAAAGGGAGCCTGCTTCTGCGAGGCTTTGGCTTGAAATTATTTTGATACAAATCTCTCAGTTAAAATTTTTTGACGTAAAATCTTGTTTAAACGTTTCGCAAACGTGTATTTTACTCTGATACCGAAGTCAGTCCGTATAAAGGCGACTTTTATAGTCTGACCCCAAAGGTAAGGAGAATATTGATTATTTTTATTTATTTTATTTATTTAAGTTGATACTGAAGGTTAAGAAAATATAATTTTGGTTTTTGACACCCTCAAGGCTAGGGTCAATTTTTTTTTATATTTCTAGTCCATGTCTTTTAGACTTGGAGGCTGGAGAATCGATAACAAATCGGCACACCTAGAGGTGAGAGCTAACAAACATTTTAACTGCTCAAGTTAAACAATTTTTAAGAAGATACGTCCATTTTAGAACTGCATTCCAAATTTAGAGGACACGTAAACTCCAGCCGCCCCAGCCCTTCGCTGTTTTAAATCGAATATATAGTAAGCATTTCACTTGACTGTTTTCAATATGAAACAAGTGGAAACGTTGCAGTCGGACGCATCCGACTGCGGTATACTCGATACCAGTATTAAAACCGGTAAAAAGAGGCCTCATTGCAAAGCGGTACGGATGCGGCAGGGGTGTACGCTGCCTTAAAGATTCTCCGATGCAGATGGGGATGCCACCAGCTGTCTTCGTTGCAAATTGGTGACTCTAGCTCAAAGTTTGTAAAATGAGGGCTGGAGGCGGTATGGGCTGGCGTGGCATCAAAATTTTTGATGCAGATATTTGTGGAATGTCAATTGCTATCTTCATACCAAATTTGGTAACTCTAGCTCGAAGTTTGTAAAATGAAGGGAAAGGAGGGCTGGGGGCGGTATGGGCTGGCGTGGCATCCCAATTTTTGATGCAGATCTTTGTGAAATGTCAATTGCTATCTTCATACCAAATTTGGTGACTCTAGCTCAAAGTTTGTAAATGGGGGGAAAGGGGGGCGGAATGGGTGGGCTTGGCTCCAAAACTTTGATGCAGATTTTTGGGGGTCGCTGCCAGCTATCTTCCCACCAAATTTCGAGGCTCTAGCTCCACAACTCTGGAAGATACACGCATTCCCGTTTTTGACGAAGCGTTGGGGCGGATGGGGGCGGCTAGGGCGGTATTGGTGGGCGTGGCATCCAATCTTTTGATGCAGTTTTTGGGGGGTCATCATCACCTATTTCGGCACCAAATTTGGTGACTCTAGCTCAAAAACTGTGGAAGATATAGGCTTTTCTGATTTCATAATGCGGGGGGGCTGGGGGCGGAATGGGTGGGCGTGGCTTCAAAACATTTATGCAGCTTTTTGGGGGTCGTTGCCAGCTATCTTCCTACCAAATTTGTAGGCTCTAGCTCCACAACTCTGGAAGATACACGCATTCCCGTTTTTGACGAAGCGTTGGGGCAGATGGGGGTGGCTGGGGCGGTATTGGTGGGCGTGGCATCCAATGTTTTGATGCAGTTTTTTGGGGGTCATCATTACCTATCTTGGCACCAAATTTAGTGGCTCTAGCTCAAAAACTGTGGGACATATAGCCATTTCTGATTTCAAAATGCGGGGGGGCTGGGGGCGGAATTGGTGGGCGTTGCTCCAAAATTTTTGATGCAGTTTTTTGGGGCTTGCTAGTAGCTATCTGCTTACCAAATTTGGTAGTTCTAGCTGTAAGGATGTGCGAAATATGTGGATTTATCGGTTTTGAGTTATCGAATTTATCGATTTGCCAGCCCCCCAGTTATCGTAGAACCCCCATCTTGACACTTTGATTTACTATCCCATAGATAAAGAGAATTGGAAAGTTTCAAATCTCTAGCTTGAAGGGTGTGGAAAAAAGTTGCGTTCATACAGACGGACAGACACCATGACGGACATTGCACAAACTCAATACCTTTACCTTCGGTATCGAGTATAAAAACAGGTATTTCGAACTTTGAATTAATTGACAGACTGAAATCAATACATTGTTTTCGTAAATCTGTTTAATGGCTATTTATTAAACAATAAATGAAATTCAAAACACCTCGTTTTTTATGTCGAGTTTTTTTTAATCCTCTTTTTTTTTTTTTTTTTTTTTTTTTAAAAAAAAAAAAAAAAAAAAAAAAAAACATTTTGTAAACAATCAATGAAAACTTCTCCTCGTAGTTGTGGTAGCCTTGTTAGGTATCATACCATCGCCCCAGGTATTTTACAAACTGAGTTTTACCATGCGTAGGTGTGCCAAAACTGTCAAGTTTGGATGCCGCCCCATACCCTGCCGCCTCTCCCCCGTCGTCAAACGGGAATGCGTTATTGGAAAAAACTTTTTTAAATTTTACTGACATTCCAACGCATACCGCCCCCAGCCCCCTTTCCCCATTTTACAAACTTTGAGCTAGAGTCACCAAATTTGGTATGAATATGACAATTGACATTCCACAAAGATCTGCATCAAAAATTTGGGGCCGCCCCCCTCCAATTTGGCACAAGGGGCCAATTGAATGCAAGCCGAGAATGGAGCCCCCCCCCGCCCAGCCCCCTTCCCACCTTTACAATGGGCGGGGGTTTCATTTTGTAAACAATCAATTGAAATACTGTACGTACTACATTTTTAGAGCTAAGGTCCCCAAAATTGGAAGCAAGATAGCTAACTGGTGACTTTCCCCGAAAATTTGCACCAACAATTTTGGTGTCACGCCCAGGCATCGCTCACATGCCTTAAAAGATTCAAAAAGGCTTTTATATCCACGGTTTTGAGCCGGAGTCATCAAATTTGAGAGCAATGTAGCTTGTGAGGTGCCCCAAAGGTCATCAAACTAGTATTTAATTCAGCTGCGACCCATCCAGTCCCGAACCCACCCATTCCGGCACAAACAAGTGGAAACGTTGCAGTCGGGCGCAACCGACTGCGGTATACTCGTTACCAGCTTTAAAACCCGTAAAAAGAGGCCTCATTGCAAAGGGGTACGGATGCGGCAGGGGTGTACGATGCCTTAAAGATTCTCCGATGCAGATGGGGATGACTCAAGCTCAAAGTTTGTATATTGATGAGGAAGGGGCTGGTATGGGTAGGCGTGGCATCCACATTTTTGCTGCAGATCTTTGTGAAATGTCAATTTCTATCTTCGTACCAATTTTGGTGACTCTAGCTCAAAGTTTGTAAAAGTGGTGAAAAGGGGGCTGGGGGCGGTATGGGTGGGTTTGGCATCCAAATTTTTGCTGCAGATCTTTGTGAAATGTCAATTGCTATCTTCCTAACAATTTTGGTGACTCTGGCTCAAAGTTTGTAAGTTTGTTAGGAAAGGGGGCGGGGGGCGGTATGGGTGGGCGTGGCATCCAAATTTAAGATGCTGATCTTTGTGGGATGTCAATTGCTATCTTCATACCAAATTTGGTGGCTCTAGCTCAAAGTTTGTAAAACTGGGGAAAGGGGGGCTGGGGGCGGTTTGCTTTGGCGTGGCATCCAAATTTTTGGTGCAGATCTTTGTGGGATGTCAATAGCTATCTTTATACCAAATTTGGTGACTCTAGCTCAAAGTTTGTAAAAGGCTAGTGAAGGGGGCCTGGGTACGGTATGGGTGGGCGTGGCGTCCAAATTTTTGATGCACATCTTTGTGGAATGTCAATGGCTATCTTCATACCAAATTTGGTGACTCTGGATCGAAGTATGTAAAAGGTGTGGAAAGGGGGGCTGAGGGAGCTATGGGTGGGCGTGGCATCCAAATTTTTGATGCAGATCTTTGTGAAATGTCAATTGCTATCTTCATACCAAATTTGGTGACTCTAGCTCAAAGTTTGTAAATGGTGGGAAAGGGGGACGGAATGGGTGGGCTTGGCTCCAAAACTTTGATGCAGATTTTTGGGGGTCGTTGCCAGCTATCTTCCCACCAAATTTGGAGGCTCTAGCTCCACAACTCTGGAAGATACACGCATTCCCGTTTTTGACGAAGCGATGGGGCGGATGTTGGCGGCTAGTGCAGTATTGGTGGGCGTGGCATCCAAACTTTTGATGGGTCATCATCACCTATCTTGGCACCAAATTTGGTGGCTATAGCTCAAGAACTGTGGAAGATATAGGCTTTTTTTACATTATCTTGCGGGGGGCTGGGGGCGGAATGAGTGGGCGTGGCTCCAAAATTTTTGATGCAGTTTTTTGGGGGTTGCTAGTAGCTATCTTCTTACCAAATCTGGTAGTTCTAGCTGTAAGCATGTGTGAAATATGTGGATTTATCGGATTTGTGTTATCGAACTTATCGATTTGCCAGCCCCCCAGTTATCGTAGAACCCCCATCTTGACACTTTAATTTACTATCCCATACATAAAGAGAATTAGAAAGTTTCAGCCAGTTCAGGCCGGAGTTCCACAGGGAAGTGTACTTGGACCAGTCTTGTACTCCTGCTTCTCTGCCGATATTCCCCTCCCGGGATCTTTACAAATGGGACGCGACGGCAAAATGCTGCTTGCCACATTCGCTGATGACGTGTGCCTTTTATACTCGTCAAACTCCGTTCATGATTCGGCGGACGGAGTTAACCAATACCTTAGCAGCTTTGAGGCCTGGACTAAAAGGTGGAACATTGGTATGAATTGCTCTAAAAGTGTGAATGTCTGCTTTTCTTTAAGAAGGAAAGTCCCTCCTGAGTGTTTCCTTAATGGTCAACGCCCAACGCTGTGATGCCAAGTATTTAGGAATTACACTTGACAAACGTCTCACTTTCAAAAAACATATTTCTTTAGTGGTAGCAGCCTGCCGCTCGAAAATGAAAAAACTATCATGGATGATGAACGCAAAAAGTAAGCTGTCACTACTTAACAAAAGAAATATTACAACCAAATCATTGCCCCAACGTGGAAATACGGAATGCAAATCTGGGGAATCGCTTCTAATTCTAGTAGACAGAGAATACAAAGATTCCAAAATAAATCGATGCGCTCCATCACGGGCTGTGATTGGTTGGTTCGTAACTCTACACTTCATAGGGATCTTAAACTGGTTGAAGTTGATGAACAAATTTAGTTTTTTTAGCAGCAGATACAGAGAAAGATTGGAAACTCATAGCAATAGGCTGGCCAGGAATCTAGTACAGGAGGTTACTATACGGCGGCTGAAAAGGCGCCAATTCACTAACCTGTTATCTTAATTTCGCAAACATTTATTACTTCTGTACCCTTAGTCGATACAGACATGGCTCTCTCTAATAATCAATGACGGATTAAAGGGCAACCTGAGCCCTGTTTTCCGCCAAATAAAGAAACCAAAAAAAAAAAAAAAAAACATAAAGTCTCTAGCTTGAAGGGTGTGGAAAAAACTTGCAACCATACGGACGGACAGACGGACAGACGGTCAGACGGACAGACACCATGACGGACATTGCACAAAACCAATATACTCTTTACCTTCGGTAACAAGTATTAAAACTTCCTTTCTCGGTAGCACTTAAATGCTTGCCTTACGATTATGGAGCCCGGGATCTTTACGCAAAAATACGTTGGAAATATTAAAGATTAAAAATTTAAAACAGATAATTACACACAATGACAGCACGTGTAAGCCTTAATGTTAATATCATCTCCTAGTCGACATTCAGGACCAGAATCTTATTGTTTTTTTTTTTTTACTCAATAAAAATCATCGTTTGAACCAAAGCAAATTTGCAATAAGTAAAAGAAATTTTTAGAACATTGTGACTCTGTTTATGCAGTACACAGAAAAAAAATGACGATCTAAATTTAAGATTTTTAATCTAGAATTATCCCGATTCGTACTTGAAATATTTAAGTACGATCCGTACTTAGGAAATCTTAAATTAAGCCTAAAACGAACTTAACGAGTACTTTAAGATTAAAAATTTTGATTCAATCCCAAACGTACTTAAATTAAGAATTCATTTTCTTAAAAAATCTCAAAACAGGCCTAAAACGGTCTAGAAAATTTACTATTTTATTTAAGTACTGAACGTTCTTAATATAAAAATATAATTCTTGATCCAACATTAAAAATTCTTATAATAAAACTGAAACGAACTTGGCAATTTAATAAGTAGTAAACGTTCTTATTACAAGAATAAAAATCTTGATTTATTTTTAAAAGTTGTAGTTTTTTAAACCAAATTTTGTCGGAAGCAGGCTTCAATTAAGTATTTTAAGTCCAAAATACTTAAGACCGGCAATCTAAGTTCGAAATACTTACATCAAGTACTGAGTGAACTTTTATCAAGTTGATCCTCAGAACGACTGGAATCAAGTACGAAAATTCTTGAATTAAGTACGAGTCGCGTGTTCAAATCTCAGCGGCATTTTACGATTTTTTTTTTTTTCTCTTAAAAATAATATGAAAATAGTTTATTTTTGTTCTCATTTTTTTTAAAGTCATTAATTAGTATAAAAATGCCGAATAAACTGATCTAAATCAAGTTCACTTATTATAAACATTAACCGCATTCAAAATGTAATAGGAAGTGGCTCAACAGCTAAAGCACTCGACGCAGTTGACAACAGATCTAAGGTTCAAATCTCCGTCACGGTAAGCACAAACAGATGAATTTGTAATGGTTGTTTCTAATTTCATACATTTCTAGCATAAGCATGAGAATGATTGGCAGCTGTATAAATGCTATTCTGCTCTATATATCTAAATCTTAGAATTTCAGGAAATTAAATCAAGTATTGTCATACTTGGATCAAGAATCACGAAGTCAGAATTACTGTTTAAAAAATAACAACCTTACGCAACCTACACACGGCTAACTGCGTTAAAGTACGGATACTTGCCGTTTTTTATTTTTTTTAAATGTGAATTTGTCAGTTCTTAAATCAAGAATTAATAAACTTAAAATTCAAGATCTAACATCTTGTTTTTAAGTTCAGTTCAATCGTATTTACAGTTTGTCAGATCTCAAATTCTAAGAATTTTGCTTTTTAATTCAAGAATTAACAATCTCGAAATAAGTACTTTTCATTCTCAAAACGATCTAAGTTTAAGAATGCGCGATCTTAACAGTTAAGAACGTTTCATACTTGATTCAAGATTTTTCGGTCTTACACGAGAAATAAGACCGAAAAGTGTTGATTCAAGGTGGAAAATTTTGATTAATTTTTTCAGTGTAGTATTTAAAAATCAAAAAAAAAAAAGAAATTAATAAAACAGGCTTAAATTCTTTGATTCTTTCACTTAATCAAGTTATTTGATCTTATTTTTACATATAACTAGATGTAATTGCTTTTACTTCTAGCACATGGCTTTAGGTTGCCAAATATGTGATAAGCTAGGCCCTTATCCTTAAATGTCGGCATAAAACTGTCCTTAATAATTTTGGTACTACTAAATTATATCATTTTATTCATAAAATGAGCATGATCCTGATGTCTGAGCATGGTCCTGATGTCTCGAATCATATCTAAAGCCAGACTGGTTTTTACTTTCCATAGGATTTAAAAGATTTTTTAACGTTTGAAGCCTGATATTTAGCTGCTGCAGCTTGGTGACCTTCAGAATTAGAACTTTGATAGTTAGCTGCTGCAGCATAAAGTATAACTTGAATCTTAGCATTTAAATTTGTCAATGTCTGGTCTGATTATTAACAAACACTATACAAAATCTAATTTCAGGATAAGCCATTTGCATACCAAAACCTCAGAGCAACAGATCACTATAGCTTTTATTAATAAGACCAACGATTGCTTGATGGTCGTACTCTGATTCTTACTTCCTAAACACGTTAAACAATAAAATTATGATAGATAAAATATCACATTAGTGGTAGTAGCAAGTGCAGGCATATTCCGTATACGCCCGAACACACATAAACCACAACAAATTCCAACTTTACGCATAAAGTCGAGCGTTCAGGGTATTTTCCAGTCGAGTATTTTTGACTTTAGTCTTCTTACTTGTCTAAAAAGGTCGAAACAAATTTTCAAGTCATGTTTGTCATATAACACAAAAAATATAAATAAAGTTTGCAGCAGCTCCCCAAACAATTTGTCTAAACAACTGCGACAGCTTGCATATGTTCTTTTGCTGAAGCCACACACGCATAAGCACACAGTTTCTATATGTATATGTACCTATCTTTTTTTATTTCTTTGTTACTCGTATATTGTTGTGCTCTTGTACGTTTATTGTGGCGTGCGTTGCTTAACAAACAGGAAGCAACAAATTCAGCTTCTGTTTCCGGGTTAAGTGTGTGTGTGTGATCGAGTTTGTTTCTTACTTTAGTGACTGCATACTGATTTGTTTGCTTTGTGCAGCCACAGGACGACATATGCTTCAAACGACCCTTAACCTGCACCACTCCAGCAAAACACAAAGAAACCCAGGTTCTAGACTTTTGGTTTTGGTGTTCTGAATCGTTTACTTAAGCAGCTAATTTGGTATGCAATCCAAATATTCAGCATTTATATTATTTCTTGGGGCTTTTTGTACAACTTTTCGGTGCTTAACATAGCTTTTAAATTGCGACAACTGGTTCCTTTTTTTTTTTAGCAACTAATGTACACCAGTGTTGCCAGCTCAGCCTTTAATACTCTCATACTTAGAATAAAAATTATATTGGTTATGCGCAATGTTCGTCAGGCTGTCTGTCCGTCTGTATGAAAGCAACTGTTTGTTTTCACCTTTCAAGCTAAAGATTTAAAACTTTGCAAATCTCTTTGTATACTGGCTAGCCTAAAAAAGTGTCAAGATTGAAATGCTACGCCCACTGCACAAACCTAGTATACTCTTTACCTTCGGTATCGAGAGTAAATATTGGACGGAAGAAAATTTACAGATCAATACTAGGTAATACTCTTCCTGGTAAAAACATAAGCCATGGGTGGGGTTACTCGGCTATGTATTAAGGCTTATCTTAAAATTGAGATGTTTTTGTTAAACTTAACACAACAGCAACGCGTTGTTGGCTTCTTTAAGAAGTATATAAATGAACACTCAAGTTATAACACAAAATATATTTAACAAAACAAAAACAGATGCGGTTTTATTAACTCAACAACAATTAGAATACCTTAAGCGAAATTATTCTTTTTATATCCTGAACCCAGCAAATGGAAATGTGTAAAAATGGAATAATTGTTTTGTGCAAAAGTGTGTAACGGGCAGGAGGAAGCAACACCGACCCCCAAAATTATATATATTCTTAATCAGCATCAGCAACCGTGTCGATAAAGGCATGACCGTGTGTCCATCTGACCACCTGTCTGTAAGAGAGCATAGATGTTAGCGCCTTCAGCTTTTTCGAGAAAAAGTCTTTCTACTTTTGCAATTGAATACACTTTTATATTTATTATTTATCATCTGAGAATAAAAGTACACGTCAGCACCGGCAAACATTTTCTGTATACATGCAGGAATGCGTACAAATGTTAGCAGAGAGCAATAACCCTACGGTTTTTGTATGGGCTAGTTGCATATATAAACTAGTCCATTGGCTAGCTATAATGGACAATTCAAGGACTAGTCCAAGCGGGTGCAGAAAATTACATTGGTTGGACCGTGTTTGTTGCTGTTGTTGTTCAACCTCCCACGACTTTCCCACGTAGGCTAACACTGAACCAGTTGTGTAGATGCAGGGGGAAACACTTTTAAAATTATCATTGGTTTGTGTGTAAACTTATTCCACCTGGACAGTTCATGGATGCGTCAAGTGGATGCGACGTGGATGCGGAACAAAAAAATTTTACGAATCATGAAAACGAACACATTTGTCCTTCGTTGATGTTGTTGCAGCGGCAACAAAACGAACGAATGAAACCAACTTTACATTTTTCAATTTACAATATAATTTATTGCTTATGAAATATGTTTGGACGCGCAATGGCTAAGGCATCTGCTTGGTGAACGGGTTCCGGTTCGACCCGTCGTGACCTTTTTCATAATCGGTAAGTTTAATCTAATTATTTGTATTTATTTCTTCACACTTACATTATTTGAATTTAAATTATAGGTAATATTTATAACAATAACTATTTTAACGTTTATATGATGGGTTGTGGGCATCTGTTTCCACGATTCTTTTAACACTATTCCATTTGGTCTGTTTTTTTAAAGTCCCTATGGTCTTTCTATAGACTAGTCCTGGTCTGTTTTTAGACTAGCCCCGTGGCGCGAGGCTGCCGATCGCTCCATGACATCCCCGTGTTAATGGAATGGGAAATACATTGAAATGTGTGGGTATCCTGTAAACGTGACTGCAGAGAAGTTATCTTATGAAGTAAGCAGTAGTATTTGTGTGTGGACGGTATTCATCCGCAACCCGCGTTCTATGTAACATACATATGTAATTACATACGTGCAAGCCTTTGATATCATGTTTTGCTCTTACCAAAGAGAATAAAATCTAAAGGGTGTACAATTGGTAGGAGCTTTAAAAAGAGGTTTTTTATCTCATGTAGTCGCTGCTAGGAACCTTCTTTGCAACAGGTGTGAGCGAGCTCGATAGCGGCTATTCTGATTTTTTTCAAATATTATTTATTTTAGAGCAGAATAAAGTTTTTTTGAATAATTTAAAAATATTTACAAATACAATAAACAAAAATTAATAATTACAATGATTTTTTTATGAATTTCTCTAACTTATTCAAAAAATATTCAAAACATAATAGTCGGGGCAGGTCATGCAAATGCAGGCCACAGAAAAAGAAAAAATATCAAAAATCTCGACAGGCAGGCCCAGCAAGAAATGTAACAAATGCATATGCACACAAATACTAACCAATTATTACCGTTCTTGGTTGCCTTACAACCCAGCAAACCATAAGAGCTCTAAATGAGCTCATATATGACTCTTTTGTCTGAGCGGGCACACTTTTAATGAGCTAATAAAACAATCATAAACCTTCAGAAAACCCTCATATATGAGAGGGTTTTTCTACTAAACTGGTCGCTCATATAAGAGCTCTAAATCCAATTCATAAAAGAGTCTTTTCTGAGTTGTTTTTTGCACTCATTCAGAGCTCTAAATTCAATTCATAAAAGAGTCTTTTCTGAGTTGTTTTTTGCACGCGTTTAGAACTCTTTTTTGCGGACAAAATAATAAGAAATGCACAAATGGTTTAACCATTAAATTAAATGTGGTATTTTATTCATTAATTGATTAAAAAATAAATATTCAAATTAAAAATATATATTAAAGAAAACAACATTAAAACTTAAACTATGAAATAATATTCAAATCCAAAAGTTGAAATTGTTTTAGCGCGAAGTTCGGATTATCAAGGTTCGACACTATAAAATTTTCAACTTAAAATTATTATCGGCTGTTTGATGTTTTTTTGTTTCATATTTTAGTCGATCGTGCGCGGTCTGAAACCACCTCAAACAAGTGGTTTTAAATGTTTGTTCGTTACAATTGAATTTTCGGCTGAATGCTCCCCGTATTATGGACGTTAAGGCCAAAGACGATATGCATGTCTTCTCCGCAGTTGCTTTCCAAGAGCACTGGACCGCTACTCCATCTGAACATATTGTCTTCCAAATAGTTCTCACAAATTTAGAGGGATTTGCAACTGAAGAGCACTGTCGCATAACTTAACTAAAATTCTGGTTGCTTTTTTTCACAAACACCGCTTCAACTTTTACAGTTCGAGGAGTTTATTTCGGCGCGTGTTGTTACACGTGTAACGCTCAGAAAACACGCATAAATTTAACATATATATGAGCTCCTTATTATGAGCGCTAAAAGAACTCATAAATGAGTTCATATTTGAGCTCATTGTTATGAGCGCTCAGAATATCGTTTGCTGGGAATAGACGGGCCGCTGAGCGGAAAGGAAACTGAAAGAAAACCATCTGCACATGCTATCAGCTATCAGCGCTTGCTCACAGTTATTGCTTACTGCTTTAATTATTCTATATACTATTTGAAAACACCGCAAGCAAAGGCAAAGCAAAAACAGTTCCTAGCAGTGACTGCCTGAGAGAAAGTTTTTCTTACCAATTGCACACTCTTTAGATTCTATACTCTTTGCTCTTACCTTAAAGCAAAGACATTGAAATATATGTACATTTAAATTTTAATGTTTTTGCCTGAACCCAATGAAAACGGTTAAAATTGTTATACAGAAGCTGTGAAAATGTATATATGTAACTCAGAGATGCACGAAAATTCCGAAAGTGTCTTCTGAAGTGCATTTGTCGAGGTCGTTGTATGCTTGCGTGGGTAGAAAAAAGGTTTTGTTGGCAAGCTTTTATAACGAGCCTGGGCTTTTATTTTTTGTTATGAAATAAATTTTGTCATTTTTAAATACACTTTCGGAATCTTTGCATTTAAATTTAAAATAATACATGCCGTGACAAATGATCTAACTGCAACAAAAAGAAGACCTTGACCATAGTTTCAGGTCGACAGCTCAAAAACTGAGGGACTAATTTGGATTGAAAAAAACGGGCAGACGGACTGACGGACATAGCTGTATCGACTTAGCTCGCTATGCTGATCAAGTATATACTATGTATAAACTTCAACAGGTCGGATATGCTTCCTTCTTAGCGTTACACATATCTTAACAAAAAATTTTAAAGTGTTTTTGTATTTTGTTTTTAACGACCAACACAAAGTTTACATGTTTTAGAGATGCTTTCTACGGTCTGTTACATACATACTTATGTACAACTTCATTATACCCATTCCCCTAATCTTTAAGGGTTAAAGGAATAACAAGTAAGAAGTAAAGAAGTTAATGGTGTAGTACATAGTTGACTTTTGGTGCTTTGCAAAGGACAACAAACATTTGCAGCATTTCCTGTCCAGTCTTTGACGGTGATTTAAATTACAATTGAGCGGCGACAATATTGTATGAGCCAAATTCAAGAGGGCAACGAGTGAAGCTGCTAAGTGGCCAGTCAGTCTGTGCACAAAAAAAGGACTTGAGTCAACTTAAATTTTAACTGGCAGAGTACACTTTTTGTTAGTGTGGGCAGGGGGGGGGTTGCGGTAGGGGGGAAGGGTGGAGTGCTGTGAAGGGTAGAAAGTTGCTGAGTGGTTTGCTATTTACGCCTCAGTAGTCACAATGAACATTGAGTAGCACCGTTGTCTAGCAGCTACTTGTAGAAAATTGCAAGGTATGGCACCTTGCGAAGTGTAAATAACTCGAAAATTAGCAGTTTATTAAGCCTCGTAACGGTTTGGGGGATGGTGTGAAAAGGGAGTGTGATGTGCGGTACAGTCAGCGATTGCCGGTGTAGTACCCGGACATTGTTTAGCGTAGAGTAATACTTGATTGCACTAAAAGGTGTTGACGCAATTTTTGTCGACTTAGTGTAATGGCCAATGGACAAGTTGACAATGGCAATGAGCTGATTGCGATTGCAGTGCGATTGACCGAAAGGAAATAGGGAGACAGGTGGAAAAGTAAGTGGACTATGAGAAAATTAGACAATTGGCTAAGACACGAGATGTGTAAGACAATAAATACAAATCACATGCTAGTTGATAAATTATTTAACATACATCTGATGGCATCCATGAGGACACCATAGTATTATTAAAGTAATAATTTCACCAGCACAAAAAACAAAACAGATATAAAAGGTCTAGTCGAAACAGCTCGAGAAGGAGATAACCCGAACCCTATCTGTATCGGAAACAAGTGGAAACGTTGCAGTCGGACGCAACCGACTGCGGTATACTCGATACCAGCTTTAAAACCCGTAAAAAGAGGCCTCATTGCAAAGGGGTACGGATGCGGCATGGGTGTACGCTGCCTTAAAGATTCTCCGATGCAGATGGGGATGCCACCAGCTGTCTTCGTTGCAAATTTGGTGACTCTAGCTCTAAGTTTGTAAAAGGTGGGGAATGGGGAGCTGGGGGTGGTATGGGTGGGCGTGGCATCCAAATTTTTGCTGCAGATCTTTGTGGAATGTCAATTGCTATCTTCATACCAAATTTGGTGACTCTAGCTCAAAGTTTGTAAAAGGTGGTGACAGGGGGGGCTAGGGGTGGTATGGGTGACGTGGCATCCCAATTTTTGATGCAGATCCATGTGGGATGTCAATTGCTATCTTCATACCAAATTTGGTGACTCTAGCTCAAAGTTTGTAAAAAAAGGGGAAAGGGGGGGACTGGGGTTGGTATGGGTAGGCGTGGCATCCAAATTTTTGCTGCAGATCTTTGTGAAATGTCAATTGCTATCTTCATACCAAATTTGGTGACTCTAGTTCAAAGTTTGTATAAGGTGGGGAAAGGGGGCGGAATGATAGGGCATGGCTCCAAAACTTCGATGCAGATTGTTGGGGGTCGTTGCCAGCTATCTTCCTACCAAATTTGGTGGCTCTAGCTCCAATACTCTAGAAGATACACGCATTCCCGTTGTTGACGAAGCGTTGGGGCGGATGGGGTTGGCTAGGGCGGTATTGGTGGGCGTGGCATCCAATCTTTTGATGCAGTTTTTGGGGGGTCATCATCACCTATCTTGCCACCAAATTTGGTGATTCGAGCTCAAAACTGTGGGAGATATAGGCTTTTCTGATTTCAAAAGGCGGTGGGGCTGGGGGCGGAATGGGTGAGCGTGGCTCCAAAACTTTGATGCAGTTCTTTGGGGGTCGTTGCAAGCTATCTTCCTACCAAATTTGCTGGCTCTAGCTTCACAACTCTGGAAGATACACGCATTCATTTTTGACGAAGCGTTGGAGCGGATGGGGGCGGCTAGGGCAGTATTGGTGGGCGTGGCATCCAAACTTTTGATGCAGTTTTTGGGGGTCATCATCACCTATCTTGGCACCAAATTATGTGGCTAAAGCTCAAAAACAGTGGGAGATATAGGCTTTTTTGACTTAAAAATGCGGGGGGGGGCTGGGGGCTTTATGGGTGGGCGTGGCATCCAAATTTTTGATGCAGATCCATGTGGGATGTCAATTGCTATCTTCATACCAAATTTGGTGACTCTAGCTCAAAGTTTGTAAAAAAAAGGGGAAAGGGGGGGACTGGGGTTGGTATCGGTGGGCGTGGCATCCAAATTTTTGACGCAGAAATGTCAATTGCTATCTTCATACCAAATTTGGTGACTCTAGCTCAAAGTTTGTATAAGGTGTGGAGAGGGGGGCGGAATGATCGGGCGTGGCTCCAAAACTTCGATGCAGATTGTTGGGGGTCGTTGCAAGCTATCTTCCTACCAAATTTGCTGGCTCTAGCTCCACAACTCTGGTAGACACACGCATTCCCGTTTTTGACGAAGCGTTGGGGCGGATGGGGGTGGCTAGGGCAGTATTGGTGGGCATGGCGTCCAAACTTTTGATGCAGTTTTTGGGGGGTCATCATCACCTATCTTGGCACCAAATTTGGTGGCTAAAGCTCAAAAACAGTGGGAGATATAGGCTTTTTGACTTAAAAATGCGGTGGGGCTGGAGGCGGTATGGGGGGGCGTGGCTCCAAAATTTTCGATGCAGTTTTTTGGGGGTTGCTAGTAGCTATCTTCTCACCAAATTTGGTAGTTCTAGCTGTAAGGATGTGCAAAATATGTGGATTTATCGGTTTTGAGTTATCAAATTTATCGATTTGACAGCCCCCCAGTTATCGTAGAACCCCCATCTTGACACTTTAATTTACTTTCCCATAGATAAAGAGAATTGGAAAGTTTCAAGTCTCTAGCTTGAAGGGTGTGAAAAAAGTTGCGTTCATAAATACGGACAGACGGACAGACACCATGGTATCGAGTATAAAAACTAAAGGATCACTTTACGCCAAAGTTTTTTAGTGTTTCATATACAGTCGAGTCCCGATAATTTGTAATGGCAAAGGGATCACATTTTTTACGATTTACACAAGAATTTTATTTATCGAGATTTCCATTTAACGAGGCTCAAAAAAGAAAAATTCGAATAAACGGGGCCTTTAAATTTCACATTACCTTTCTTCGAATTTAACAAATAATAAAGGACTATTTATTTGTACGTTTTACATATTAAAGAAAAACAAAACCGAAACATAAAATACTAATAATAACAAAAAACAAGCTAGCTAACAGAAACATAAAATTTTAATAACAAAAAATCAAGCTTTAAAAAAGTCCGTAATTTTCGATTGCTTGGTGATTGAATTAATTGTATGTTGGTTAAAATTTCCTCTCCTTCGGTGCATCATCATCCTCGTCACTTTCGTTATTTATATGCGAAACTTCTTCCACAACGTCGATATCTGTCAACATTCCAGATACAGGAATGTCATTGTCAAAGTTTACGTATTCCTCAAAAGAACTGGCATTTTCAGTGTTCTTAGAAATTGTTGCCCAAAAATAATCTTTGTTCAGTTGGCTCTCTTCTAATAAATCATCGCTTAATGTTTTACTGAAACCACAAGCACGGAAGCAGTTTTGAATGCACAAAATCCTAATATTTTCCCAAGCTTTATAAGCAATTTGTATAGCTGTTAATATTGTATAGTTAAACTTTTTTTTTCATCAATGCTATTAACTAGATTAACAACCATTTCCTTGCGGTATAATGATTTAAAATCTTTTATAATACCCATGTCATGGGGCTGTAGCTTGGATGTAGTATTGTTGCTGTCATCCATGCCTTCTTATTGTGTCGATAATGCACTGGAAAGCTAGAAATGTTTTTGAAGCACCTTGGTTTTGCTGACTTTCCGATTAGCAGTGGCTTAAGTTTTTCGGTGCCATTCAAGTTTACAGCAAATAATAGGGTCACTCGTTCTTTACTGTGCTTACCCCTATGACATTTTTTATTTTTAAAGCAAAAGGTTCGATCTGGCAAACACTTATAGAACAACCCAGTTTCATCTGCATTGAATATATCCTTAGCATCGGTATCTTTTATCAGATCACTCAACTTTTCCTTCCATTCAGAACATACGCCTGCGTTAACAGATGAACTTTCGCCGCACCTTTTTAATACTTGTTACCGAAGGTAAAGAGTATATTGGTTTTGTGCAATGTCCGTCATGGTGTCTGTCCGTCTGTCCGTCTGACCGTCTGTCCGACCGTATGTATGCAAGTTTTTTCCACACCCTTCAAGCTAGAGACTTGAAACTTTCCAATTCTCTTTATCTATGGGATAGTAAATTAAAGTTTCAAGATGGGGGTTCTACGATAACTGGGGGGCTGGCAAATCGATAAATTCGATAACACAAAACCGATAAATCCACATATTTCGCACATCCTTACAGCTAGAACTACCAAATTTGGTAAGAAGATAGCTACTAGCAACTCCCAAAAAACACCGCCCCCAGCCCCCCTTTCCACACTGTTTACAAAATTTGAGCTAGATTCACCAAATTTGGAAGGAAGATAGCTTGTGGCATCCCCATCTGCATCGGAAAATCTTTAAGGCAGCGTACACCCCTGCCGCAACCGTACCCATCTGCAATAAGGCCTCTTTTTACCGGTTTTAATACTGGTATCGAGTATGCCGCAGTCGGTTGCGTCCGACTGCAACGTATCCACTTGTTTTTGACTGTATTCTGAGTGCGCGTCCCTATAAATCATCGCTGGGTTGGTAAGTCGTTACGACGAAGACGGTATCGGCTGCGCATTCTTGTGAGACCTCTCGAGAGATGATTTGTGTGCGATGAGAGCTTGCTAAAATATTTTACTTTTTGTTCCGCTATTTCCTCCTTGACTGTTAAGATGTTTAAGTCTTTATGAATGTTTTCGTTCCGAACATACCACGGTGCCCCGGTGATGGTTCTCAAGATTTTTGACTGGGGTCTCTGGACAATGTCAATGCTGCTGTTACAAGCGTTCCCTCATAACTGGGAACCATAGGTCCAGATTGGTTTTAGAACAGAGTTGTAAAGCAGGACCTTGTAGTCCAAACTAAGGGAAAAGCGAGCATTGATGAACCAATGGAGGCTATTGACTTTCAGTTTGCGATGTGTTCTTTTAGCTTCAATGTGTCGCCGCCATGTAAGTCTTCTGTCTAAGTGTACGCCAAGATACGTTACATCGTTTAACGTGAGCGGTGGACAATCTTGCTTGTTAAGGGTGAAAGTTACTTGCTTACATTTTTGTTCGTTTACCTTAATTCGCCAATCTGATAACCATTTTTTAACGTTGACCAGATGAAGGGCTAGTTGCGCTGTTGCTTGTATTGGGCATCTGGAGCGGCTGAGAATAGCTGTATCCACAGCAAAGATAGATGTTGTCAATCGGCTGCTTATTGGGATGTCTGCTGTAAATAGCACGTACAGTGTTGGTCCAAGTACGCTGCCCTGTGGAACACCAGCTTCGATACTGTGTTCGTCAGGCATTGCAGTTTTACATCTTACTGTGAACTTCCTGTCGTAGAGGTACGACTTAAGCAGCTTATGTGTGTTGTTTGGGAGCATTGTTTTGATCTTATGCATCAGACCTTCCAACCAAACTTTGTCGAATGCCTGGGAAACATCCAGAAATATTGCAGTGCAGTATTCTCTATTTTCGAACGCGCTTCGTATCTCTGATGTTATTCTGTTAACCTGCTCAATTGTTCCGTGCTTTTCACGAAAGCCAAATTGGTGTGATGGGATTATGTTATGAAGATTCAGGAATTTATTTATCCGGGACAGCAAACATTTTTCAAAAAGTTTTGATAGACACGTTAATAAGTTTATAGGTCTATACGACGTGGGAACTGTGTGATCTTTTCCAGGCTTTGGTATCATAATGATGATTGACTTTTTCCATCTGTCTGGATAGTGGCCAAGTTTGGTGATAGCATTGAAGAGCTGGGCAATTATGCAGATCGCACAGTAAGGAAGCTCAATAATCATCTTCTTGGGGTTATTTGGTCAACGCCTGGAGATTTTTT
Organism: Scaptomyza montana; assembly: GCA_018904305.1. NCBI lineage: Eukaryota > Metazoa > Arthropoda > Insecta > Diptera > Drosophilidae > Scaptomyza > Scaptomyza montana. The sequence continues at coordinate 324,277 of JAEIGR010000076.1, forward strand.
GGGTTCAGTTGCTCTTTAATGATTCTAACGATTTCATTCGGGCGAAACTTGATTGGATCATGTTGAAGCTGAGAGCCGTTTGAAACAGTCGGTAGTGCAAACGTATTTGTTGCAGGGTTAGGTTGGAACACTTTTTGAAGATGAGTAGCAAATGTGTTAGCTCTTTCTTCATCGCTGCGGGCCCAGCCGCCTGCGAAGTTTCTTATAGGCATTACTGTTTCTGTTGGTGAGCTTAGAGTTGGGTGAGCTCTCCACAATGAGTTTTTCGTACTGGTTGTTGATAATTGCTCGATGTAACGGCGTTGTGCGCGCTCGTCCTCGACTTTTAACGCTTTGGTGAGTTTACTTCTGGCTTCTTTTAGTTTCTGCTTTGCCGATGGCGATCTGTTCGATTGCCAGTCACGTTGTTAGTGCCGCTTTTCAAGAACGAGCTTTTCAATTTGTAGATTTGTTATCCTTTGGTTGTGTATTGTTTTTGGTATTCGAGGTGTAGCGGTGCGAGCTGCGGCGACGAAGACCGTCTCCAGAGTGTTAACAAAACTGTCAATGTCAGCTTCATCTACGAGACGTGGCTTAAGCTCAATGTGTGAGCTTATATATTTTTTGTATCTGAGCCAGTTAGTTTTATGTGAAGTTAACTTACCGGGTCGATTTATTAATTCGGGGTGTCGTAGCAGATTTATTAGGACTGGCGAGTGATCGGATGATAGATCCGAAAGGCACTCTGCACTTATCAGTCTACGCGAAATGTTTTTGGTAACTGCATAGTCAATCAGATCGGGTAGTTTTTTGGGATCTGTCGGCCAGTATGTTGGTCTGCCAGGAGAAACGTGGTCGAGCTTGTTGTTAGCTTGGATAATTGCATTGTAGAGCTGCTTTCCTTTTGGATCCACGAGACGAGATCCCCAGTGTGTGTGCTTGGCATTGTAGTCTCCTGCTGCTATAAAGCATTCTCCTAGTGAGTTAAAAAATTCCATAAAAGTTTATGCTGTGAGACGCCATTAGCGTTCCACGTAGATATTCGTATCGCAGCCTTTGATTATTTTGACTGTTGTGATACAAGCATTTGTATCAAGAGATTTTGATTACGCATTAGTTCATGCAAAGTTGTTTTCATGAATGACATAATTTCGTTCATGCTCTGCTGCAGGGTACATATGAGTGCTTCGAGTTTTCTTTGTTGCTGTTCCTGTGCAGCGTTTGTGCTCGCTTGTTTTGGTTGTAAATACGGTGTGTTAGAGGCAGGAAGAGCCAGTCCAGATCTTAGGGCGCTTGCATAAGTTGCGTTATTGGTTGAGAATTCGGGGCCAAGTGAGGATCTGGCTGCAGACGAAAAAAAGACGTCTGGGTTGTGTTTCGATGGAGTGAAGGTAATCGGTGCGTGTTGCGAGCGTACAGTGGTAACGCGCTGATGGATACGGTTTTTAAGTTCCTTGCAGACTTGGCAGCCTCTGTAGTTGGCTGTGTGCTTGCCTTCGCCATTTCTGCAAATTTTTTTGCTAGAGTCTTCTTTATTTGCTGGGCAACTTGCGGAGTTATGCAGTTCCCCACAGTATACGCATACCGAGCGCAGTGTACAGTAGGCTTTTGTATGGCCGTATTCTTGGCAGTTCATACATTGTACCGGACCGTTTCGTTTGTGCGGTTCTTCTATGGTGATTCTTCGGTGAAGTAAAAGATGAAGTTTGTATATTGGGTGCACCTCGTTTTTTTTAAGCATCTTCGTTTCAGGTTCAAGTTCTATTTTTAAAAGTGGTTGCGGAATCCTGTTCCTGTTTAAGATGTTAATGACTGTTTTTGCTCGAAATCCTTTCTCCTGCAGCGCCTGTTTTATTTCTACTGGTGTTACATCAGGTTCTATGCCTTTTTTTTACGACCTGCAGGTCTTGAAGCTTTTTAGTTGACACGTTTAATAATTCATTTTTTTGTCGTTTAGATGCTTTATCAGCACTCTGTAATTATCTTCCGACTTTGTCTGGACTTTAATTTCTTGAATTTTACCCTGTACGAGAGGAACTATGTAGAAATTATCTTTGCCTATGAGCTCGATATCTTTGTTAACAAAAGCACTAGAGCTTTTCTCGCGTGTATATATTGGGGGTGGCTTTGGCTTTTTCGTGACAACCGCAACGGCTTCAGAAGGCAGATCATCAGTGTTTTCTGCCAAGATGTGAAATCTATTGCTATTGTATGTAGTATCGTTCGAGGGTATATTTAAATTGCTACGGGTAATTTTTGGTTTATTCGTAGAATTTTGCGGACTTTGCTTTCTTTTGATATAAATGTAGCGATCCAGACCAGTCTGCGTAGCCGGCTGGACATTTTTGCTGTTTGCAGTTTGATTTGCTGACGGCGCAGCAGTCGTTGTACTTGTTGAACGGGAAGTAGGTATCGGTGCAGTTGTGGTTGTAGTCGCTCTTGCAGTACCTAGAGAGGGCGCAGCACTTGCAGTCGTTGCTAAGAGAGACGGGGAGCACGAAAGCTTTTAGTCGCGTGCTGTGTGCAAGACTTCATTTGTCGGGTTGGGTGTTGCCGACCGCGCGCGGTCGGATTGCGTTGACTCGATAGAACGTTCTCTGACACGCGCTGTGTTAGAGAGTTCGACTAGCTGGTTGGGGGTAATTGACCGCTCGGGCTGCTCTGAAACTACAGAGAAATACGCGTTGCTCTGCCGACGACGCTCGTCTTGCTCGCGTTGTCGCTGGCCACAAAACTCGCTTTGACTCATTGTTTTAAGCGAGGTGAAGAATTTGTTATTGCCTTTTGTTTTATATGTTATATTTGTTAAAAGTCAATTGTTTTGTTTAAATTGCAGATTATTAAAAAGCAGTTTGTGCAGATACATTGCACTTAGCGTCTTTTCGCACAAAATATATATTTTATTAGCTTCTTTATCACTGCACTTTTGCGTTTGGGAATTAATTATCCGGATCACGATAAGAAAACACGTCCGCATTCGACGACAGTTGACAACGATTTTCGATTCGATATCGCAACATGACGTATTATATTATGCTAAGATATTTGATAAGATCCATAATTCCATCAATCTGGTGAACTGGCCCGATTCTTAGAGAAGCAACCCCAGACATTGCAATTCTAAGGATTTAATCTTTTTCCGTTAGGTCTGCGTACATGCCTCATACCATCTGAATGCTTCATTTTGTATTTGGAGTCGTCAGAAAACAGCACAGTCTTCCATTTTTGGACACTCCAGTTAAGATGGGTATTGGCAAATTCAATTCTGGCTTTTTTAGTTTTTGGCAATTCAGTGGACCCTCGGTTAACGTACTTAATTGGTTCCAGCATCTTATTCGTTATCCAAAAAGTTCGTTAAGCAAAACCATTATTCCCATAAAAATCAATGTAAAATAAAATAATGCGTTCCAGTTCGAAAAAAATACACTCTAGTATGTTTGAGTTTGAACTTTTATTGACACCGACTTAAATTTTACAAGCAATCAGAGCTCGCAAATAACTCTCAACACATAACAAAATGTCTTTCTTTATACATGTACTTTGTGTGTAATTGCTGTAAAATTAGTTATATCCCTGCAGTCACGTTGACTAGGAAAAACATAGTGTTTGGACTAGTCCACATGGGCTACTACAAGTCCACGCCTATGCCATTTCAATGTATTTCTCATTGGAGTGGACGTATCGGCCGCTTCTGCAGCCAAGTGGACTAGTCTATAAAACAGACCATGTGGACTAGTCTATAGAACAGACCATAGGGACTTGGCAAAAAACAGACCAAATGGACTAGTATTAAAAGAATCTGTCAGTATCACTCTGAACTTCTTGGAAACAAGACGTGTTACAGCTGCGTTTACCGAGGTGCCCAAAGAACAATCGAAAATCTCTTATCAGCTAATTAGCGTAAACAAACAAGCACACACAACGAAATACGAGAAATACAAAGCAACTAAATCATAAAATCGACCAACTGAGAGCAGGGCGCGAGCTCTAAAACAACAACAATGGACAAGCCACCTGACATTCACAAACTTACAACATCAATTTACAGCAAATATGCAAGCACAGATAACCCAAAATACATTGTGATCAGCAGAAAAGAAGTAAACGAAAAATTCGAAAAAATATCAACTTTTCTCATTAAAAACAATAGACTACACATGCGGAGGCTAAGTCGAATCTTGCAATAAAACTCGAGCCGGTTTCTTATTAGTGTAGGATTGGGATAGGTTGGCAGAGCTGAGCACAGTATGTAAGATAGTTTTAATTCATTTGTCAGAGTAAAAAGCTGGTCACACTTATAAAAGAATAAGAGAGTCGAAAAGTAGTCGTAGAAGTGAACGCAAAGAAATAAGACGTACATGTAGTAGAAAGAAACGTGAATTTTATGTATCCGTTAATTTTCCTTTATATATATATTAAGTCAACGTTGTATATCATAACCCATAAATAATAAATAGCACTAGCCATATATCACACCCGACACACTCATCAACTAAGAAACAGCTATGCCACAACAGTATCCAGCCCGACATCAAAACAAAACAGCAACACAGTAACACCAAATGGAGCTACAACTACATTAAACGGAACAACAACCACACACTCTCGCCCCAACAACAACACAACACACCATGACACGCCAACTAAATCACCAACCACACCAGCCAACACACAGAACACCAAAACACAACAAAAAAGCACACTCTCAATCAACCGCACTGAAGATATGGATATAGACGACCCCAGCAACACAAAAGATCTAACATGCGAACAATCTAAAGACTTAAAACTACGAATTTTCTCCAAAGAAAAAAACAACACACTAGCAACTAACCTGAAGCCTTCAAAACCCAACATATTAAAAACTAAAACCCTAAAAAAGAATAAGTATAAAAACAATAGCGATAGCGACAGAATTTAGCACTAACAAGAACCAGGAGTGGTCGGCGTCACCCTGTACACGATATTGGCGATGACAATCGTCCTAAAATGTCGTGCACGGGCCAACCAGCCCACAACACCAAAAAAAAAAAAAAAAAACAAACATATTTATATTAACTTTGACTAAAATGTCACTACTTATTCTTCAATGGAATATAAAAGGTTACTTAAACAACTATAGCCAACTTTTGATACTCATTACCAAATATTCACCGCAAACTATCTCCCTTCAGGAACTACATACTTTAAATATAAACATCCCAATACCTTTTAACTACAATATAATCCATATTACACCTACAAACAGGTTTGGATCTCCCCATCCACTTCATTTTCTAACAATAACCTAAATAACGTTTTCCAAATAAGCCACTCCCCAGCAATAATCACAGGCGATATTAAAAGCCATCACACAAAATGGGGTTCAACCCATAGCAATATAAGAGGAAAAACTATAGACAAATTTATTATTAACTCAAATCTAGTTCTATTAAATGACAAATCACCTACACACTACAGTACACACAACACATTCACCAGTATTGATTTAACTTTTTGCTCAGCAGAACTTATACCTAACGTCAGTTGGCATACAATAGACACACAATTTTTTGTAAATCAACAAATTAGACCTACGAGTAGACCTTATTTTAAAACCAAACAAGCTGACTGGACCAAATACTCCGACCTAACAGAGCAATTAAATTCCAAAATGACCACTTGTAATAATATTAACAGAGAAAGCGCAATTATAAATAAAATATTACTACAAAACGCCCATTATCCCACAAACAACAACAAGAACAAACAAATTCAAAGTTCCATGGTGGAATAAACAGCTTGCATTTTTAAAATTAGAAAAAATAGGGCTTGGCGTAAACTTAAAAGAAACATTACTAATGACAACATAATAAAATTCAGAAAAGCCAACGCTTTGTTTAGACTAGAAATTAAAAATAGCAAAAAACAATCCACAATAGACTTTACATCAGAAATTCAGCCATCCACCCCCAGAAGTAAAATCTGGTCAAATATCAGGAGATTCTGTGGATTAAGTCCATCAAAAACAATTCACTGCATCAATGACCCAACGCGCAGTATTGAAAATATACTTTGTAAAAAACCATAGCCAATCACTTTGCCAAATACTGGTCTGACACATCACAAGACACATTTTAATTCGGAGTTCATAACTCACAAATACTCCAATACCCTATTAAGCTACCAGCCTACATCCGCAGCCCTAGTAATAGAACAAAAAATAGTACTATCTGAAGTCCTACAAGCCATGCAATCTCTTAAAGGTTCAACACCCGGCCTAAACCGAATATCATACCCAATGATAAAAAATGCGTCAATAAGCTTTAAACGCAGACTATTAAAACACTTCAATAATATCTTTGACTCAAATATACCACAAACTTACAAAACAAACCTTACAATCCCAATAAATAAGCCCCAAAATGACAGACTACAAACATCATCATACCGACCAATTTCGTTAAATTGCTGCTTCGCTAAGACATTAGAAAAAATAATTTCAAAAAGATTATGGTGGTTTGTCACAAAGCAGAACTTACTTAATAATAATCAAATAAGGTTTAAAAATGGCAAATCTGTTATAGATGCTCTAATTTACGTAGACCATCTAGTAACAAAAACTCTATCAACTAAAGGTCACATCTCTATCCTTTCCCTCGACTTTTCGAAGGCTTTTTATAGAATCGGTGTGCAAGCCTTCACAGACCAAGTTCACAAATGGAAATCGGACCCAAAAATTATTAAATTTTTAAAAAACTTCTTTAAAAATCGATAAATTATAGTCATAGACATATTCCCCCTAGTAAACGGTATTCCCCAGGGCTCACCCCTTTCTGTTATTTTATTTTTAATAGCATACGACAAATTAGCAAATATTATCTCAATTAGAAAACATATAAAATTATGTGCATTTGCTGACGATTTTCAACTCTTTGTAAATTTTAAAAGGCTAGAGAAGAACTCAGTTATTCAACAAAAGATTTATTTTCAGAAATCCTTGAATGGTGTAAGTACTCGGGAGCAGTACTTTCGACAAACAAATGCAAACAACTACACATATGTAGAAAACATAATTGCAAAAGCTGCATAGAATGTAATGGATTCAATATCCCCAATGTAAAATCGTAAAAAATCTTAGGCTTAACACTCAACAATAAATATAATTGGAATAGCCACATTAACGCTCTAAAAGAATCCGTTTCAAAAAGATTAGATGTTATTAAATGCCACGCAAACAAAAAATTCAACTGCACTGCCTTGACTTTAATTAACACATCAAAAGCAATTATCATTGCTAAAATAGAATACGCCCTTTTTATATATGGTCACACACATAAAACAACACTCAACATATTAAAAACACTTTTCAATGCTGCTCTTAAAATATCTCTGAATGCCTTTAAAACTACCCCTATAAAAACCCTTTTATATGAAACCAACATACCAGACTTAGAAAATAGAAGTGGTTTCTTCTCACAAGTAAAATCTACAAAATTTTATTAAACTCAAAAAACTCTCCCAACTTTTACGTGATAAAAAATTTAAAAACCATAAAAATAAATAAAAAAGTTTCATCAACAATAATGAGAGCAATCCAATATAGCAACAACTACAACATCCCCTTTTACCCACACAAAATCCAAACATTCCATAATGAACCAAACTGGCTCTTCCCAGAAGAAATAGTCATAAATAATCTGCGGCAATATAAAAAGCAAATTACATCACCACTCATATATCAAGGCCACTTTGACAATTTGAAATCAAAATATAAAAACAACACATTCCTTTTTACCGATGGATCTAAAATAAACGAATCTACAAGCTTTGCAATTACAACAGAAAATACTATTTTAAAAGTCGGTATCCTTCCATTCTATTCATCCGTAATGTCAGCAGAGATAATAGCAATATCAGACGCAGTAGAACTGATAATCGAAACTATAAAAAAGAAAAATAAACAACAACAATTTATCATTTGTATAGACTCCCTATCATCTCTAGACGCAATAGCCAACATTAATAATACCGATTTATATCCCTCAAACATAAGATCACTCCTCACTAAACACTCACCAAAAATAAAAATAATGTGGGTCCCGGGACACTGCGGCATTAAAGGGAATGAATTTGCAGACCAAAACGCAAAAATGGCATTACAAATGCCCCTAATAACAACATAAAGAAACTTTTAAACTCTGTTCAAAAAATTATCAAGAAACCAACAAAAGTAAACTAAATATTACAGATTACTCGAAACATACCACACTACAAGAATTTTGCAGACTAGACCAAATTAAAATGATACGATTACGTTTAGGCCACACCAAAAATAACACACCAACACTATATCGATAAAACTATTTCACCCATTTGTAAATTTTGTAACCAAAGCGTAAATATAAGTATTAACCATATCTTAGGCACTTGCCCAAACTTAGATACAACCAGACGCCAAATATTTAACAGCGTCCAACCCTTGTCCTGTATCACTAACATAAACGACAAACTTAATATTACAAAAATTATAAACTACCTTAAGCAAACAAAACTCTACAAAGATATATAACAAAAAACCTTGTAAACATATATGTATAAATATAAATATAACACCATACTAGTATTAAAACGATACCTTTACACATAGCCGAAGGCCCTAGTAGCCAGTGCTATAATTAAGTCTGTTAATTATAGCTTTATAAGCTTTATTATCAATATTAAATAAAATAAATAAAAGAATCTGTGGTAAACAGATGCCCACGAAGCCCATCATATAAACGTTAAAACAGTTATTGTTATAAATATTATCTATTATTTAAATTCAAATTATGTAAGTGTTAGAAGAAATAGAATACAAATAATTTAGATTAAACTTACCGATTATGAAATATGATGGTCTACGACGGGATTCGCACCTGGAACTCTCGTTCACTAAGCAGAAGCCTTAGCCATTGCGCTGTTGCCAAACATATTTCATAAGCAGTTAGTTATATTGTAAATTGAAAAATGTATAAATTGGTTTTCATTCGTTCGTTTTTTTGCCGCTGCAACGAACATCAACGAAGCGCAAAATTGTGTTAGTTTTTCATGATTCGTAAAATTTACGTTTTTGTTCCGCATCCACATCTGCATACACTTTAACGCATCCATGAACTGGTCCACGTTGAATAGGCAGTTTACACACAAATGCTCAATGATAATTTTAAAAAGTGTTTTCCCCCGCTGCATCTTCACAGCCTGGTTCAGTGTTAGCCTACGTGGGAAAGTCGTGGGGTAGGCTTGAACAACAACAACAACAAACACTGGCCCAACCAATGTTATTTTCTGCACCCACTTGGACTAGTCCTTGTCTTGTCCATTATAGCTAGTCAATGGACTATTTTATGTATGCAACTAGCCCATACAAAAACCGTAGGGAAATAGTACGAAGAAGACCGACGCGCATACAAATGCAAAATCACGCATACATACGCAGACGACAATGGTTGTTTGTGCTCACGAAAACGGTCTTTGGAAGACACGAGAAAAGAAAACGAAAAAAACTGTCTTTGCTCGAGCATTCCACTCACTGATCAAGAACAGAATTGAGTTTGCTTTCTCGTTTCCCTTTTTTCATTAGGTCTTAATTAAACAGATTTTTTCGTTGTTATGCGAAAATCCGTTCGTTAAGCGAAATTTTTTGTTTCCAGAAAAATGTGTTTGTTATACGAAATGTGCGTAATGAGGGGTGTACGTAAACCGAGGGTCCACTGTATAAGAGTATTTTTTTGCTGGTCGTCGACTAAACAAGCCGGCCTCTACCGCTCTTCTTTGAATCGTTCTATCGGTAACTTGCAAGACCAAGCAGCTTCGTATTTGATTTAAGATGATGTAGGATTCTTATGGATAGTCCTTTTAATAAACGAATTTTCAAGCCGCGTTGTTTTACTTGGCCGTCCTTCGGAATGAATAGCATATGTGCGACCAGATGCAGAAATTTTGCAACAGTCTCAAAACAACTGATGTGTTGATAGAATATTTTACACTTAGTTGGTGTCTTGATAATTTGAATTTTAAATTCACTTGGGTATGTATAACAAGTGGAAACGTTGCAGTCGGACGCAACCGACTGCGCTATACTCTATACCTGTATTAAAACCGGTAAAAACAGTCCTCTGCATCAAAACTGTGGATCGCCTTAGCCCCAATCCCCCCACATTTTACAAACTTTGAGCTACAGACTCCAAATTGGGTTGGAAGACAGCAAATGACATCCCACAAAGATCTCCATCAAAACAAATGGATGCCATGCCCACCAATACCGCCCTCAGCCCCCCTTCACCAACCTTTTTAAAATTTTGAGCTAGAGCTATAAATTTTTTACGAAGATAGCATTTGACATCCAATAAGTACCTGCAGCAAAAATTTGAACGCCACGCCCACCCATACCGCCCCCAGCCCCCCTTTCCCCAACTTTTACAAACTTTGAGCTAGAGTCACCAAATTCGGAAGGAAGATAGTGGTATCCCACAACGACCTGCATTAAAAATTTTGATGCCACACTCACCCTTAGCGCCCCCAGCACCCTTTTCCCACCTTTTTTAAACTTGAGCTAGAGTTGCGAATTCTGGTAGGAAGATAGCTGGCGACAATCCAAAAAGATATCAAGAATATAAAGATTTTTATGCCATGCCTCTAAACTATGCTCCACGCCGCACCGCCTCTTTTAAAACGTTAATGCTTGTTTCTTTCTCAGATTTTGAGATACAGCAGATATACAGATATATAGCTGGAGGCATCTTCCATATATATTGGACGTAGATGTACTAACGAACAGTACAGTCAAGTGGCCCAACGATACCAAGCACCGGCTTGTTAACGCGCGGACCCACGCACAAAGCGACCCACCTCCCGCCCATCCGACCGAGGGGCGCTCCGCTTATCGTGCGGTTACGATGATCGCGAACATGTAGACAAATGACACAAAACTAACTTTTTAATAGAGCAAGTAGGAGTGGCACTGTGTATTAAGTGGGAAAGATCGTTATAAATAGAACACAGAATACGAAAAGGGTTATGAAGAGCATAATTAGAATTACAAGTTTGAAGAGATATAGGTACAAAATTTCTAGTATTTTTAATAGGAACAGCAAAGTTAATTTGGTTAATTAATTCAGAAGAATCAATTTCACCATTAATTAATTTGTGAAAAAAGGAAAATGATAGCATTATTCTACGATCACTCAGAGAAGGAAGATCTATTAGTAAAAGTCTACTACGATAAGACGGCAAATTATTGTTAGTGTCCCAGTTAAGACCTCTAAGTGCGAAGAGCAGAAATTGTTTTTGTACCGATTCTATTTTATTCTGATGAATTTCGTATTTCGGAAACCATATACAAGATCCATATTCTAGAATCGGTCGTACAAGAGAAGTATACAGAGTTTTTGTTAAGTAGGGATCGTTAAACTCCTTCGACCAGCGCTTAATGAACCCCAAGACACCAGATGCTCGATTGGTAATTGAAGAAATATGCTTGTCAAACTTAAGCTTTGGGTCCATAACGATGCCCAAATCGTCAACCCATTCAATTCTATCTAGTGGTTTGTTGTCAAGAAAATATATATTAAACAAGTGGAAACGTTGCAGTCGGACGCAACCGACTGCGGTATACTCATTACCAGTATTAAATTTGGTTAAAAGAGGCCTGATTGCAAAGGGGTATGGATGCGGCAGGGGTGTACGCTGCCTAAAAGATTCTCCGATGCAGATGGGGATGCCACCAGCTATCTTCCTTCCAAGTTGGGTGACTGTAGCTCAAAGTTTGTAAAAGGTATGGACACGGGGGGGGGCACCAAAATTTTGGCTGCAGATCTTTGTGGAATGTCAATTGTGTGAAATATGTAGATTTATCGGTTTTATGCTATCGAATTTATCGATTTGCCAGCCCCCCAGTTATCGTAGAGCCCATATCTTGACACTTTAATTTACTATCCCATAGATAAAGAGAATTAGAAAGTTACAAGTCTCTAGCTTGAAGGGTGTGGAAAAAACTTGCAACCATACGGACGGACAGACGGTCAGACGAACAGACGGACAGACACCATGACGGACATCGCACAAAACCAATATACTCTTTACCTTCGGTAACGAGTATACAAAGGGCAAATATCTTAAAAATTACATTACTTTACATTTACTGCAATTAAGATTTAAAAAATTTACTTTACACCACATTTGAAAGTTGTCTAAATCTCTGCATCTGCATCATACAATCTTTGAAAGCAGCTTACAGCCCTACCGCATCCGTACCACTTTGCAATCAGGCCTTTTTTGCCCATTTTTAATCTGGTCGCGTATACCGCAGTCGGTTGCGTCCGACTGCAACGTTTCCACTAAACAATTGGAGTAATTTTCACGTTACTAATTTGGAAGATTTCATCAGTATTGTCACCACTTCGTTTTTATCCGAAATTCTTTTAGCTTTGAACGGTAGTGTTTACTACGCCGCACAACATAATATGTGCATAATAATACCCATTTACATCACTTAACCCGTTGACAAGTTAATTAAGTCTCGCATTTTGTCACTCTTAAGCCGCGTGACGCTTAATATCGCTTTGATTAAGGACATTAAAAAAAGGTGACCAACAAACCGTCAGAAGGTGGCTGATTGTAAGGGTACTTGAGGAAACGCTTCATAAACAGGAAAACGACCCTAATTTGTGTCCAAGCTGATTAAAATTTCGATTGGCTTGGGCCATAAGGGAATAACGATAGAGAGGTAAAACAAAGCGACAGAGCGAGGGAGAGAGAGGAAAAACCCCTTCAGATTTTAGTCCCAGCTTAATTGCTCATAGCTTGTTGCATAAATCAACAAAAGGTAGAACATCCAGCAAAATGACTACGCAAAACCGATGAATGAATGAAGAAGAAGACATTGTACTCAGCCTTACGATGATGACAGGCTCTGGATCTTCTCCTTTCTCACTCTGACAATAACTGTGACTAATGCAAAATGCAAAAAAAAAAAATATTCATTAGTGTCCATTAATCAAAAAAATAGGCAGTGCACACTAAGAATCACATTTAATCTCTTAATTAAAATTGTGCGGCGAAGCGAAACTTAGGTGTGGCAAAAGATCAGATAGGGATACTTAGTATGTCTTGTTTACCTCTAAGGATTTTCGGTGCACATTGACATATTTTTATACTCTGACCCATAGGTACATGAGTATACTGGTTTTGAAACCGTGACCCAACTGCATGCACAAGTTGCAGTTTTGTTAAACTTTATGTAACTTACAGAAAGAAGTATCTCTGACCCCATTAAGTACATACAACTGCGAAAATAAAAATAGCATCACTTAGCAAATTGGTCAAAATATGCATGGTGGAATATATTATGGTCAGATGCGATTAAGGTTTACAAACGCAAGAAGTTGGACAAATTTGTCTATATAAGTCATCCGATGCATGGAGGAATATTTCATGGACAGATGCGGTTAAGGTTGGTATGATTAGTGATAATGACTTTGGGCCTTCTCTTAAACTAATTTTTTCCTATACCGCCCCTTTGAAGGCAGCGTACACCCTGCCGCATTCTTTCCCTTTTGCGAGCAGGCCTCCTTTTACCCGTTTTTTAACAGGTATCGAGTATACCGCAGTCGGTTGCGTTTCAATCTGATTTTATATGGATATCAGAGTAGTTCGCAGTTTGTTGCGTTGGACTGCAACTTTTTCACTTGCCTTATATATGTTTGTGTGCTTTTCTATAGAAATTACTTGCGATGCGCGAAAGCTCAACAGATGCACACAAATAACAAATAAGACTCCAACTTGTATAAGGAAAAAACAAGCAAAGCAAAATACTGAATAATGCTATTCATAAGATTTTTCATGAGCTACGCTTGGTAAAAAGAAAAAAATTATTTACTTTGTTGGTTTTTTTCTTTCTTATACCCACTTTGAATGAGATTTGGTCGTTGGGTGTGTGTGTGTGTGCTTGTGTGTGTGTATGCGCGTGTGAACTACGACCAACTTTGCCTCAGGGCAAAAAAAAATCACACAGCCTCGTATAGAAGTAGTTTTGACTTGTCTTGTCTCTCAATTTAAATGAAAATCAGTTGCATAAAAAATTATACTTAAGATCTGGCTCGACTTGCATTTGCATAAGCCAAAGCCAGAAAAATCGAGAAAGTATGCTCGAGACGAGAAAACTCGACTAGGAGATACTCTTGCTACTATAATGCTCATAGAAATTTAAGTTGACGACATCTCTCGTACTCCTTAATCGAATCTCACGAAATTTTCAAATATTTCTATCACATCAGGTAAAAGGATTTTTGCCTGCGTTTTTCTCAAAATTCTGACGTGGTACGTTTTTAAAATTGCGTACCAGAATCAGCGTCATATAATGGGAATCAAAGAAGTTAGTTTTTAAAGAAAAATGTCCATTGTATAGAAGAAGAACGCATATTTAATTTTCACAAACCATTATACCCTTTTATTTCATGGGTTCAAGGTATAAAAACTATGCATGTTCACAGCTGCATATAATAAGTAAATATACAAAATGCATGCATATATTAATATAATTGAAATTAAACCGCTGCGCCATTTTTTAATGACTCAAAAAAAAAAATATTTAGTTATGTGAGTAATGTTTTAAAACGCATTTATTACTTGCAATTATATGAAATTAATTCTAGAATGAAACCTAGACATAAACAAAAAAAATTCTTCAGTTTTTGCCCTTAAAGGGAAAAGGCAAGGTATCATGAATATGTCTTGAGAGTTCATGCTTATATTAAAAGAGTTTTTTTGTAATCAAAATAATTTTTTTAATATCTATAGGCACATTAATTACTTGGCCAATTATGGCTTTTGAACCGTACACTATATGCAATCGACGAATTTCCATACAATGTATGCGTGGCGAAAAAAGCTTTTCAGTAATCATATTAGGATTTGGCAAATGCCTTGGATATTCTGGGAATCGAAATCCGTTTGATCGCGACAAACGTGGAATTTCGTTTTGGCAATGTGATTTAAAGCATGTTTGACAAACAACACAAGTGGAAACGTTGCAGTCGGACGCAACCGACTGCGGCATACTCGATACCAGTATTAAAACCGGTAAAAGAGGCTTGATTGCAAAGGGGTACGGATGCGGCAAGGGTGTAAGCTGCCTTAAAGATTCTCCGATGCAGATGGGGATGCCACCAGCTATATTCCTTCCAAATTTGGTGACTCTAGCTCAAAGTTTGTAAAAGGTGAGGAAACGGGGGGGGGTCTGGGGGGCGAAATGAAGGGCGTGTCTCCAAACTTTGATGCAGATTTTTGGGGGTCGTTGCCAGCTATCTTCCCACCAAATTTGGTGGCTCTAGCTCTACAACTCTGGAAGATACACGCATTCCCGTTTTTGACGAAGCGTTGGGGTGGATGGGGGCGGCTAGGGCAGTATTGGTGGGCGTGGGATCCAAACTTTTGATGCAGTTTTTGGGGGGTCATCATCACCTAACTTGGCACCAAATTTGGTGGCTAAAGCTCAAAGTTTGTAAAAGGTGTGGAAAGGGGGGTTGGGGGCGGTATGGGTGGGCGAGGCATCCAAATTTTTGATGCAGATCTATGTGGAATGTCAATTGCTATCTTCATACCAAATTTGGTGACTATAGCTCGAAGTTTGTAAAAGGTGGGGAAAGGGGGGCTGGGGGCGGTATGGGTGGGCGTGGCATCCAAACTTTTGATGCAGATCTTTGTGAAATGTCAATTGCTATCTTCATACCAAATTTGGTGACTCTAGCTCAAAGTTTGTAAAGGGCGGGGAAAGGAGGGCTGGGGCGGTATGGGTTGGCGTGGCATCAACATTTTTGCTGCAGATTTTTGGGGGTCGTTGCCAGCTATCTTCCCACCAAATTTGGTGGCTCTAGCTCCACAACTCTGGAAGATACACGCATTCCCGTTTTTGACGAAGCGTTGGGGTGGATGGGGGCGGCTAGGGCAGTATTGGTGGGCGTGGCATCCAAACTTTTTATGCATTTTTCGGGGGGTCATCATCACCTATCTTGGCACCAAATTTGGTGGCTAAAGCTCAAAGTTTGTAAAAGGTGTGGAAAGGGGGGTTGGGGGCGGTATGGGTGGGCGAGGCATCCAAATTTTTGATGCAGATCTATGTGGAATGTCAATTGCTATCTTCATACTAAAATTGGTGACTATAGCTCGAAGTTTGTAAAAGGTGGGGAAAGGGGGGCTGGGGGCGGTATGGGTGGGCGTGGCATCCAAACTTTTGATGCAGATCTTTGTGAAATGTCAATTGCTATCTTCATACCAAATTTGGTGACTCTAGCTCAAAGTTTGTAAAGGGCGGGGAAAGGAGGGCTGGGGCGGTATGGGTTGGCGTGGCATCAACATTTTTGCTGCAGATTTTTGGGGGTCGTTGCCAGCTATCTTCCCACCAAATTTGGTGGCTCTAGCTCCACAACTCTGGAAGATACACGCATTCCCGTTTTTGACGAAGCGTTGGGGTGGATGGGGGCGGCTAGGGCAGTATTGGTGGGCGTGGCATCCAAACTTTTTATGCATTTTTCGGGGGTCATCATCACCTATCTTGGCACCAAATTTGGTGGCTAAAGCTCAAAGTTTGTAAAAGGTGTGGAAAGGGGGTTGGGGGGCGGTATGGGTGGGCGAGGCATCCAAATTTTTGATGCAGATCTATGTGGAATGTCAATTGCTATCTTCATACCAAAATTGGTGACTATAGCTCGAAGTTTGTAAAAGGTGGGGAAAGGGGGCTGGGGGCGGTATGGGTGGGCGTGGCATCCAAACTTTTGATGCAGATCTTTGTGAAATGTCAATTGCTATCTTCATACCAAATTTGGTGACTCTAGCTCAAAGTTTGTAAAGGGCGGGGAAAGGAGGGCTGGGGCGGTATGGGTTGGCGTGGCATCAACATTTTTGCTGCAGATTTTTGGGGGTCGTTGCCAGCTATCTTCCCACCAAATTTGGTGGCTCTAGCTCCACAACTCTGGAAGATACACGCATTCCCGTTTTTGACGAAGCGTTGGGGTGGATGGGGGCGGCTAGGGCAGTATTGGTGGGCGTGGCATCCAAACTTTTTATGCATTTTTCGGGGGGTCATCATCACCTATCTTGGCACCAAATTTGGTGGCTAAAGCTCATAAACAGTGGGAGATATAGGCTTGTTGACTTAAAAATGCGGTGGAGCTGGGGGCGGTATGGGTGGGCTTGGCTCCAAAATTTTTGATGCAGTTTTTTGGGAGTTGCTAGTAGCTATCTTCATACCAAATTTGGTAGTTCTAGCTGTAAGGATGTGCGAAATATGTGGATTTATCGGTTTTGAGTTATCGAATTTATCGATTTGCCAGCCCCCCAGTTATCGTAGAACCCCCATCTTGACACTTTAATTTACTATCCCATAGATAAAGTGAATTGGGAAGTTTCAAGTCTCTAGCTTGAAGGGTGTGGAAAAAATTTGCATACATACGGACGGACATTGCACAAAACCAATATACTCTTAACCTTCGGTATCGAGTATAAAATTTTTCAACATGTTCGGTTAAAAAAGAATCTTTCAGCAAACCTGCACTGGTGCCTCGCACACATCATTATTATGGCACACTGAACAGCTATAACCAAATTTGTTTTCCGTAAACCGCTTGAGGAACTCAGCAACAGCTCTGTCATTCTACGTCTTGCTAGTTTAACTGCAGGTTTTTAGCAAGACGCCTCCGTGTTTCTCGATAACATCGAGTTGCCTCAGATCTTCGCAAACGTCTCTCATAGTCAGCAGCAACTGGATCAATGTGATTTACATTATGAGGGGTTTTGTAATTGCAATTTAGTGTTACGTTAATTGAAATTTAGATAAAGATTTATGTTCTCAAATTTTTGACCCTGAAATTAATCGTTTTAAAATAATTGAATCAAATGTAAATGGGAAAACTTTGTTCTCATCTATAACTTCTCAAATTTTTTTCTGAAATAATTTTAATTTTGACTTTGAACTGAAAAACTTAAATTTTTAATTGTTTAGTGTTTTCTTTTTCCAAATAGTGAACTGTTACTATTCTATAAACTTAGTATACCACAGTGAAATAGAAAATACAATTATGCCCATTGCTCAAGCTAAATAGTTGTTCGTTGAAAATTAGAAAAATTTGATTAATAATCAATGAGCTCAAATTATTTTTCTTGAAAGATTTGCCTTCTGAGTTTTTTGAAGCCTTCTGCTCGCCCTTACTTTGCGAATGCGTTTCATTCTTAAGAGCCTTTGCGCCAGTTGTTGTTTGTGATGGTTGGCAAGCTTGTTTAGGCATATAGCGTTTGACGGTTGCGGAAAGCTTTGGTCGAACTGCTAAGGGGCATCAAGGGATTCGGCCACGAGCTGCATTCTTCTTTGAGACGCTGTCTCGAACGGCTAAAAGCTTTTCTCCAAATTGTTAGCGAATGCTTAGGTTTTGTCCTTAGGCGATCTTGCCCAAGATCCATCTGGATTTCGGACTAGAATCATCGGTGTCGCTTGCTTCTAATACTTCCACGTAAGTTTCCAGGCTAGTACCTTTTTCACCATGTTAGAAATCCTGCGGTATAATCTAAAAATTTCTGTGTCGTTGGTCCTGATGAACTCGCGCTTGAGACGTCTCTTGAGCGTTGCAAGGCCTACAGTTTCCGGAAAAGAGTGAAGTTTTTGCGCGTGTTGTTTGTCCATGAAACTGCACCTGCTGGAGTTTAATGCGTGCTACGTCTTGGACTTTTCAATGAATATTTAGCTTTAGAAATAAACTTCCTCCAAGAGAAACAAGCTTTGTCCTTGAAGCTGTTTGTTGAGGCAACATTGACAGATCCTCTAATAAGGGCAAGTTGTTCTAATGTTAATTCAAGAACGACAGTGACTCCCTCCTGTTATATACACCTGCCTGTGGCTAGCGCTTCGATTGATGTAACGTGTTGCCTCTAGATTGTGCTCTCATGAGACAATGCTTTGCTTTGAAGTTGCCCCCACCGACAAATTTTTGACCAAGCTGATCAAATAGTCGGCCAAATTCTTTGAAGAAGGCTTAGAGGCAGGTTCGTAGCCCTCACTACGACATCGCCCAAATTTGTAGATTCTATTACAGTTGCCAACTGAATGTTAATTGGTTGGTTGCAGATGATATGTACACATGCTCCTCCTCTTGGACGGCCTCCAGGATGAAATGCTCAATAAGAAGCGTAACATACAACAATAGAGTAGGAAACAGTGTGAGAATAATTTCTAAGATAACCATGATGTCCATTTCATGCCCACTCAGAAACACTTTGAGCTTGTTAGCATTTAGAATTCGGAGCCTGTATATACGCTGCACACATGGCCGTGAACCTCTGAGCTCCTTAATCTCCACAAGCGACTCAGCGACGTTTTGCTGGAGCCCTACTTTGCTCCTCTGCATTAAAGTTATGATTTGTGCTAACGAGCCACTTATGTTCAGTTTTCCTGTTTGATCGTGCTGCTGTTGTGAATTTGGATTCCGCAACCCGATGATGCAATTGCTGAGCACCCAGGTGGCTAAAAATAAGGGATTAGCCCCACTACTGTTGTGAACTTATCCATTTGAATACAGAGCTTCGTTGCCTAGATCATAACACATAAGCATACACCAGACCCAGTTACTCAATTGAGGGTGCGATACCCTGCTGTTTTATATTGCGAGTGGTTTTATAAAGTCCCTCGCATATCATAGAACCAGTGTTGACTAGAGGATTACGGCTTTTAAGCCGTAGATTCTGCAGTTGCCTCGTGTTTACCATGACAATTAGCTTCAAGTCGTCATTTGTCTTTGCCTGGCCCTGACTGGCACCAGTTCAGTGAGATTTACTACATCTACCGCATTCCTAAGCAATATTTGTCAATATTTTTTCTTGGCTCTTTTGTTGACCTTAAGTGCCTCCCGATTGTAATTGGCTGTTTTTAAATCCACAAACCAGATGTTCTGGCCTTGAGTTTTTCTTTGGTCAAATCTGGAAAGGTGCATGCAGATATAAGAAGATCTTTGGAAGAAGAAGCAGGCAGACTGTGTATCACCTCTGAATGCTCTGTCCTCAAAGAGACAGAAGTGAATAAATTGAAGATAACTTCCGAAATATTTCTTGTGATAGCTCTTTGGGTTCCAGCGACAAGTGTGTTTGTGCTAGTTACCATTGCGAGTAATCTTGAACTCCACATTATCAATTTCTGCTCCGGTATCCTGCATGTTGTCTTTGGTTTGAACACCTTCTGGTTTTTAACAGCACACAGTTAGAGCCGTAGTTTTTATACTCGTTACCGAAGGTAAAGAGTATATTGGTTTTGTGCAATGTCCGTCATGGTGTCTGTCTGTCTGTCCGTCCGTATGTGTGCAAGTTTTTACCACACCCTTCAAGCTAGAGACTTGAAACTTTCCAATTCTCTTTATCTATGGGATAGTAAATTAAAGTATCAAGATTGGGGTTCTACGATAACTGGGGGGCTGGCAAATCGATATCGATTTGATCGATTCGATAACTCAAAACCGATAAATCCACATATTTCGCACATCCTTACAGCTAGAACTACCAAATTTGGTAAACAGATAGCTACTAGCAACTCACAAAAAACTGCATCAATTTTGGAGCCACGCTCACTCATTCCGCCCCCAGCCCCCCCTCATTTTTAAGTCAAAAAAGCCTATATCTCCCACTGTTTTTGAGCTATAGCCACCAAATTTGGTGCCAAGATAAAAGAAAGTTTGGATGCCACGCCCACCAATAATACCCTAGTCGCCCCCATCCGACCCAACGCTTCGTCAAAAACGGGAATGCGTGTATCTTTCAGAGTTGCGGAGCTGGAGCCACCAAATTTGGTAGGAAGATAGCAGGCAACGACCCCCAAACATCTGCATCAAAGTTTTAGAGCCACGCTCACCCATTCCGCCCCCCTTTCCCCCCTTTTTACAAACTTCGAGCTAGAGTCACCAAATTTAGTGTGAAGATAGCAATTGACACTCAACAAAGATCTGCAGCAAAGATTAAGATGACAAAAACACCCATACCATCCCCAGCGCCCCCTTTCTAGACCTTTTACAAACTTTGAGCTAGAGTCACCAAATTTGGTATGAAAATAGCAATTGACATTCCACAAAGATCTGCAGCAAAAATTTGGATGCCACTACCACCCATACCGCCCCCAGCCCCCCCTTTCCACACTTTTACAAACTTTGAGCTAGAGTCACCAAATTTGGTATGAAGATAGCAATTGACATCCCACATAGATCTGCAGCAAAAATTTGGATGCCACGCCCACCCATACCGCCCCAGCCCCCCTTTCCCCACCTTTTACAAACTTTGAGCTAGAGTCACCAAATTTTGTATGAAGATAGCAATTGACATTCCACAAAGATCTGCAGCAAAGATTAAGATGCCAAACCCACCCTAACCTTTTACAAACTTTGAGCTAGAGTCACCAAATTTGGAATGAAAATTGCAATTGACATTCCACAAAGATCTGCAGCAAAATTTGGATGCCACACCTACTCATACCGCCCCCAGCCCCCCTTTCCTAAATGTTTACAAACTTTGAGCTAGGGTCACCAAATTTGGTATGAAGATATCAATTGACATTCCACAAAGATCTGCATCAAAAATTTGGATGCCACTACCACCCATACCGCCCCCAGCCCCCCCTTTCCACACTTTTACAAACTTTGAGCTAGAGTCACCAAATTTGGTATGAAGATAGCAATTGACATTCCACAAAGATCTTCAGCAAAAATTTGGATGCCACACCCACCCAATACACCCCCAGCCCCCCTTTTACTACCTTTTACAAACTTTGAGCTAGAGTCACCAAATTTGGAAGGAAAATAGCTGGTGGCATCCCCATCTGCATCGGAGAATCTTTAAGGCAGCGTACACCCCTGCCGCATCCGTTCCCCTTTGCAATCAGGCCTCTTTTTACGGGTTTTAAAGCTGGTAACGAGTATACCGCAGTCGGTTGCGCCCGACTGCAACGTTTCCACTTGTTTTTATCTGCTCAAGTGCGCTTGCAACTTATCACTAAATAATGACGTGTTTTTGGTAAGTTTTAAATTTAATGGTAATTGGTTCCAGAGTCGATCAGCAGAGATATAAAATTGCCTATTTGAGCAGGCCAGTTTTGTTCGTAATCTAATTAGGTTATTAACTCTTTGTGATGTGGTAAATCTTAAGATGTCATAAAGATTATTTTATGAAGCAAAAGTAGTGTTTTCCAATCTATTAAATGCGTTCCTTTGAGGCTGACCGGGAGCAATTGGTTTTGTTTTGCCTAATGGGCATAATGTTTTCTTATATTTTCCGTTCACCGAGCTTAGCAGATAGTTTGCGATTGGCTTTTTTAAAATAAATGCGATGCGTATTTTAATTAAAAACTCTTCCATCCCGATGCTTTTCTGTCGCCATTATTTTTCTCGTTCGGTAAGTTTGAACCAACTAGCTTTAATTTATTTCAAGCATTCTTCAAAATTTAAATTATACCATAACATTTTTGGAATGTGAGTGAGTAAAAAGTAAAAAAAATTAATAAAAGGTATGCTTGGCATCAAAAATTTGGAGCGTTACCAGCTATTTTTCTACCAAATACTATGTTATTATATTAAAAACTGAGAAAGATACATGCATTCCCATTCTTAACGAGGTGGTAGGGCATAAGAAATGGGTGAGGCCTAAAAGTTGTTGATGCAGTTTCTTGGCACCAAATTTGGTGGCTATAGCTCAAAAACTGTGAAAGATAAAAGCGATTTCGATTCCGAAATGCGGGGGGGCTGGGGCGAAATGTGTGTGCGTGGTGCAGTTTTTTGTAACTCTATCTATAAGGATGTTGGAAAAATTTTGGCTTATTAATTTTGAATTATCGAATTATCGATTTTCCAGCCTCTCAGCAGGCGTAGAAACACAATCTTGAGTCTTTTTCTGTACCGTCCATAGAATAAGATATTAACAAAGTCTTATGACTCTAGCGTTAAGGGTGTCGAAAAAGTTGCGTTCATACAGACGGAAAGAGTGACATTGCACAAAACCAATAAGTATTTTCCATTTCGATATTTAATTACCAATATTCAAATTTGTATTGCTAATTTGTATACTCGAAACCGATGGTAAAGAGTATATTGGGTTTGTTCAATGTCCCTCATTCTGTCTGTCTGTGTAAAGCTAGAGTCACCAAGAAAAGGATAGCTAGTATAGATCTATATAAAACTTTGAATGCCACGTCCTCCAATTCCGCCCCACGCCCCCCACCTCTTATAAAACGGAAGGCATGTGTATTTCATAGTTCTTAAGCAAGAGTCACCAAATGTGGTAGCAAGACTTCTGATAACATCCCCCAAAAATCAATCACCTAATCCGTGTGCACTGAGCGAGAGAAACGATTTTGTGGTAGAGCTTCGAGATTCTTGCCGGGCGTGTATTTTGTTTTCGCTTTTGTGTCTGACTGGCGACAAGGCCCATTGATTATTTTTATTTACTCGTTAGCGATCAGACTATTAGCTTATGCGACAGCCTGGTGCCAGTTGCAAAATCAAATGGAACGATCCCGGCTAGGCTGTCGAGCCACTACGTGGCCATCGTAGGTTTAGAAGAGCTTATATTCAAAGTCCGGAGTCTATAGCTCTTATAGTTTTTGAGATCGGGGGTTGGCGATGTTTAAGTCTGCCTGTTCTTGCATTTACACAAAACTATAATACTCTTTTTACACATTTTATGGGCTCAGGGTATACAAATTTGGATGCCCCGCCCACCCCTGTCGCGTACATTTTTTCACCAGTTTTTGACCAAGAGCCACCGAAGTCAGCTGCTGATTTTCACCAAAGATATGCATTTTGATGCGATACTAACAAATCTTGCACTTGTATGGCAGCTATGTGAAATAACTGTCCGATGTGTCCGATTTCTACCTGTAGCAAAAGACCATGACCAAAGTTATGGCTATTGCATAGAAACAAACCGAGAGACGAATATAGCTACACCGAGTCAGCTCTCAATGGCGAAAAAGAATATATAAATTATATTGGGACTAGGATACTTCTGTCTATTCATTACACATTTTATTTCAATATTAGGTACATTTTAAGCATTTGAGCTTTTACAAATTTAGCATTCAATAAATGCAAAAAACTTGATCGTGCTTATGGATTCTAATAAGAACTTTAATTTCAGTTCCACCCATGTTGCTAATACCGCATCAATTAGTTGGCGCGCCAGAAGGTTTCAATGTTACCATCGAATGTTTTACAGAGGCGCATCCAACATCGCTGAATTATTGGACACGCGGCGAGGGACCAATCATACATGACTCTTATAAATACAAGTAAGTTATATTTTGAATTATGTTTATCTTATTTAAAAGCTGTCCTATAGGACAATAATTAAGTTTTTGAACATAAATTGGCGGTTGAAAAATATATAGTGTTGGGGTGTTAGGAACTTTAAGCCTAATCTTCCAAGGAAAGGTCAAGTGGTTGGGTTCTTTTAAGTATCCTGGTTGTTTGGCTGTTGTCCAGCAGGTTGAGCGCCAGTGAATTTGGGTGATTATGTAGTTTTTCTACGTGTCAAGCGCCGTGACTATTCTCAGGGCCTTGTTTTGGAAGCGCTGTTTGACACTGCCATGAAAAGACAAGCAGTGCCCCACAATTGGATCCCGTAGGTCCATATCGATTCGATAATGGTTTTGTAGACCAGCAGCTTGAGCCGTGTTCTCATTTTTGAACGCCTATCAGCCATTGGTATTGCCTCAATCTTTCTTCAGCTTGCTTTCTTTTTCACAGGATGTGGGTACGCCATTTAGCCAACTATCGAGTGCCATTCCTAGATATTTGGGTGTGGGTTCCACGGGGATGGTGATTGCATTGAGGGTGACGGGTGGGCAGTTTCCCTTCCGAAGAGTGAAAGTGGTCTGTGTGGATTTGTCTTCATGTATGGTGATGTTCCATCTGCGACGCCAAGACTCAATGGCATCCAGCAGTCTCTTTATTGATGCTGAGGCGTGTACAGGATCGGGCCAAGTGCACTGCCTTGAGGCACTCTGGCGTTGATGTCCTTGATGGCTGATCTTGCTTCGCCGCTTCTCGCCAGGAATGTTCTGCCTTTAAGGTATAAACGCAGTAGGGCTAAGTGCGGGTGGGGAAAGCTGTTTCTGATTTTAAGCAGTAGCTCCGGGTGCTCTGTTGAAAGCCTGTTTAACATCCATTAGAACAGTGGAGCAGTATTTCTTTTCCTCAAAGGCGTTGATGATGATGCTTACTAGACTTTGTCATTGTGGAGAGTGGCCTCTACTTCCAGTTCAGCGCACCTCATAATCGGAGTAAATGCTTCTTGGAAATGGTCAGCAAACGCCTCTGCTCTGTCGTGTTCGCTCGCTAAATTGCAGCAGTTCTCCTGATTGGCCGCTTCATTTGACGGGTTACTTGCCACAGGTTATGTTGGGGGTTTCCTGGCTCGATATTGGCCAGGAAATGCTCAAATGTGCTCAGTTTCAGCGACTGAAACTGTGGGTTTCTGGTTGCAAACCAGACTCTGAGGAGTCTCTTCTAGGCGACCAGAGCTATCTATGTATGAAACCTCTTGTATTGACTCACTGACTGACTGCTATCAACGCACAGCCCAAATGGTAAAATAAATAAATAATAAAGCGATCACATTTTTTCGCAAAGTGATCGTTGGGGAACACTAAGATAAAATTTTTTTAAGGTACACCTGCTTGTGCATACATTTTGAAGTCAATGTATATTTCATACACACGGTAAGTTGAAATGGGAAAAGAAAATAAAACAAAATAGCATACGACCAAAACGCCATCAAAGAACGTACATGGAGAAAATATACGTTAGCCAACTGCTATGTGCTGCCTGGCATGCCCAAAAGCGAAATCAAATTGAGGCTTAGTAATCAGTTACATCTATCTACAAAAAACAATTCATGTTTGTTTGTGTGTAGATTCGTGGCTTATGTATTTGAAACCGCTGACCCGATTTTGATGAAATTTTGGTGAGTTGTTGTGATCACGCCCGAAATGGTTTGTGCCAGAAAAACAAAACACTTGCCACGCCCACATTTGACGCCCACTTTTAATTTAATTTAATTTTTATTTAAATATTCCTAGTGCTACAAGTTTTACACTATTAAATGAATGCAGTTAAACTTAACTTAAGAAACTATAAAATTTTAAATAAAACTTAAAATACTAAACCAATCACATTGAAAAGCAAATAATTTAAAACATTTATTATATAAATAAATTTGAAATTTTGATGCCTTTTAAAGTTTAGTTAGTGATATTTTGATTTTTTAAATAACTCTTCAATTTCAAATTAAACAATGGTACGCTACTAATAGTTTTCAAGTTAGGTGGTAACTGATTCCAAAGTCGGACAGCCCAGATAAAGAATTGTGTATTAGACCAAGAAAGTTTGGTTCTAAAGCTAGCAATATTATTAGTCCTCTGCGACAAATTGAAACGCAACTTCTCAAAAAGGTAATCAGGGGTCTTAGTAAAAATAATTTTGTGAAGCTGTATTAACATTATTTTTACTCGATTCTCTAGAAAATTGTACAGCACTTTAACTACACACTTTGCAAAATTTTTTTGCAATTTTACGACTGTTTTTTTAGACATACCCAAGGGTATCAAAAACGTCGTAAATTTTTCTCATATATTTTTTTTTTTTTTTTTAACTTTTGTGTTTGCGATTTTACGATTTACGATTTTACAAGGACAAGTGAATACCCTCATAGTATTAATTTATGTTATGCGTAATACATGTCTCTTAAGTGTAATTGTTCTCTAAGTAATAATCTTTTGTAAATTAAGTGCTCAACTGATTAGTTTTCTCTTATATTTTCTATTAAATGGTAGGTAACTTAAGTTCAACCAAAGCGAACAGCCATGCAATGGTTAGGAATTCTGGGCAAACAGAAAATTGGACTTAAAATGTGTCATTTCAATGCACAAAGCTTAATAAATAAGGTAGAAGAGTTTCGTTATATGTTTGTCAACTCAAATATAGTTTTGTTTGTGTGTCCGAAACGTGGTTTGTCCCAAATTTGAATGATTCGTTTATTCTATGTGAGATGGTTATAATGTTTTCCGTTCAGATCGTATTGGTCATGCAGGAGGAGTGGCAATATTCGTAACTTAAAGACTGAAATGCAAAATAATATTTAAGCAACCATCTGACAGCCAAGTGGAAAATATATTTTTAGAGCTTATGAATTTTAACTGTGATATTAAAATGCTAGTCGGCTGTATATACAGACCACATAAGAACATTGATTACTCTAACCTGATAGATTTAATAACTAACCTGACACTGACGTACACGGACATTATACTAACAGGTGACCTAAATAGTAACACATTAATAGAGCAACATCTACTAAATGAAATGGAGTCAAAAGGACTGAACCCTGTAAACATAATCTTACCGACGCATTTTTCGAAGACCACTAACACTTTATTAGATGTAATTTTTGTCAACAATCCAGAAAAAATTCTGCTATATGACCAAGTTTCAGTACCTGCTTTTTCAAAACATGATATCTTATTTTTAAAGTATGATATGCAAATTAACAGCAACATATAGACCTTCCAATACAAAGACTTCAAAAACATTGACTAAACTAGTTTAATTGAAGATTGTCGTCTCTGTAATTGGAATACTATATATTCCCTCCCGATGGTTGACACCCAACTAAATTTAATGAATTCAAATATTGGCTATCTGTACAATAAATTTTTACCATTTAAAACTAGCACTGTAAAGCCGGTTATCGCGACTTGGTTTAATAGTCAAATAAGAAGTGCAATTAAAAAGAGAAACGAGGCTTACGACAAGAGGAAACGCTATAGAACGGAAAGTTGTATGTAATATAATTTTTATAGCAGCCCGACGTACAATTAATACTTTGATATCAAATGCCAAGAGAAACTATTACGGTAATAAATTCAAAAGTGCAATAAACATATACAAACTTGGAAAACTTTAAATACCTTAAGGATAGGCAAAACTAAATCTGTGATGAATGATGACCTTGATGTTAATGCTTTAAATATGCAATTTTCAAACTTAAATATTTCTGTTAGCTCGTGCAATCCGTATATTAGTTTTGTCCCGTCTGTGTGTGAGTGAATGTGAAGTCTTAAATTAAATCCAACGCCATCGGGCTCGACGAAATCGACCCAAAATTCATAAAATTATTGCTACCCACAATTATTCAGCATATTACACATGTCATTAATACTGCAATAACCTCTTCGACCTTCCCAAATCAGTGGAAAGAAGCAAAAATAGTACCAATACCAAAGTTGAATAATGAGTATAGACCAATCTCTATACTGCCATATTTTTCCAAAACATTCGAAAATATAATGGCGAAACAAATAAAAACTTTTCAAGAAAAACAAACTTTTAAATAATAAAGTGGATTCAGAAAAGGTAGAAGCTGCACGACAGCAATTATTAAAATAGTTGAGGACATTAGAACAAAAATAGACAATAGTGAAGTAACCTTTTTAACGCTACTTGACTTTAGTAAGGCTTTTGACACGGTTAACCATGAGATTCTCCTAACCAAGTTATTAAAATTATATAATTTTTTCTCTACTGTAAGTAAATTGATGTCCTCTTACTTGACCAATAGAAAACAAGCAGTAATTGCAAATAAGTCGAGATCTAATGTTCTAGTCAATTAATGTGGTGTTCCTCAAAGATCAGTACTAGGCCCACTTTTGTTTACAAATGCTTTATATATATATATGTTTATGATCTGCCTAACGTCCTATCTATGTGTGATGTCCATATGTATGCTGATGATGTGCAAATGTATGTAAGACCCCTTTTACACGATGAAGTTTTTGCTTCTGAAGCATTCGTTTGTAGGCAAAGGGAGTAGAGGGGTAACAGCTGCAAGCAATGCTTCATGACTTTTGTAGCAATGATTTATTTTTCTCATTTTGCTTTGCCTTATTCCGATTGCATGTAAACACAGAGTTGCACAGTGTTTGATGTGAATAATAAAGTTTCGATGCGAAATATCGCACAAGCAAATATTAGCGCCAATAGTAAATACATTGTTTTGGTTAAGAAATTATAAATAATAAGGTTCACTGAATCCATTTTATTTACTTGTTACTTTTTAAACCAATAATATGTTAACAAATAATACAATCTATGGTAAAGACGTATGTTTATCGACCATAAATTTAAATCAGAGTTGCATTTACAAAGAAAATGTTGCATGAAAAAGCTTCATCGTGTAAATGCGACCAGATTTGCGAAGAAGATTTTAAAACAGAATGAAATCAAGTGGAAACGTTGCAGTCGGACGCATCCGACTGCGGCATACTCGATACCAGTATTAAAACCGGTTAAAAGAGGCCTGATTGCAAAGGGGTAAGGATGCGGCAGGGGTGTACGCTGCCTTAAAAATTCTCCGATGCAGATGGGGATGCCACCAGCTATATTCCTTCCAAATTTGGTGACTCTAGCTCAAAGTTTGTAAAAGGTTGGGAAAGGGGGGGGGGTGGGGGCGGTATAGGTAGTTGTGGCATCAAATTTTTGTTTCAGATCTTTGTAAAATGTCAATTGCTATCTTCATACCAAATTGGGTGACTCTAGCTTGAAATTTGTAAAAAGTGTGGAAGGAGTGGCTGGGGGCGGTATGGGTGTGCGAGGCATCCAAATTTTTGATGCAGATCTATGTGGAATGTCAATTGCCATCTACATACCAAATTTGGTGACTCTAGCTCGAAGTTTGTAAAAAGTGGGAAAAGGGGGCGAAATGGAGGGCGTGGCTCCAAAACTTAGATGCAGTTTTTTGGGGGTCGCTGCCAGCTATCTTCCTACCAAATTTGGTGGCTCTAGCTACACAACTCTGGAAGATACACGCATTCCCGTTTTTGACGAAGCGTTGGGATGGATGGAGGCGGCTAGGGCGGTATTGGTGGGCGTGGCATCCAAATTTTTAGGGGGTCATCATCACCTATCTTGGCACCAAATTTGGTGGCTCTAGCTCAAAAACTGTAGGAGATATAGCCATTTCTGATTTCAAAATGCGGGGGGGGCTGGGGGAGGAATAGGTGGCCGTGGCTAAAAAAAAATTTTGATGCAGTGTTTTGAGGGTTGCTAGTAGCTATCTTCTTACCAAATTTGGTAGTTCTAGCTGTAAGGATGTGCGAAATATGTGGATTTATCAGTTTTGAGTTATCGAATTTATCGATTTGCCAGCCCCCCAGTTATCGTAGAACCCCCATCTTGACACTTTAATTTACTATCCCATAGATAAAGAGAATTGGAAAGTTTCAAGTCTCTAGCTTGAAGGGTGTGGAAAAAACTTGCAACCACACGGACGGAGAGACGGACAGACACCATGACGGACATTGCACAAAACCAATATACTCTTTACCTTCGGTATCGAGTATAAAAAACTTCATGAAAAAACTTCATCGTGTAAAAGGGGTCTAAGTCGTCGTATTAGTCAAATAAATGAATGTATTAGATTTAGCAATTATGATCTGTCCTTTGTGTCCAAGTGGGCAAGTAACAATGGTTTATGTCTAAATCCGTCTAAGTCTTAATGTATAGTTATCTATAAGAAGTTCCTGAACACCGACAATTAAAGCAAACTTGTAATTGACAATGCAGAAATCAGCTATGTATATAAGGCAGATAACTTAGGCATTACAATTAACAATACTCTCTCCTGGAGAGAGCATACAAACAAAGCTGTAGGAAAGACATACGGTGTCCTACGCCAATTGTCTTGGGCACAACCATTTTTACCAATCAATATTAGAATGACAGTTGAAAAAACATTAATTATTCCAGTTTTAATGTAAAGTATAGAAATTTTTTGTAAGTGTGACACCGCCAGCCAGCAAAAGATGAAAGTAGCGTTTAATAGCATAGCTAGATTTGTGTTTTAGTGATCGTACAGATCACGTTACTAGTTTTGCTAATAAAATATTTGTCTTGGACATAAATAACTGGTCCTTGTAAAATCGTAAAGCGTAAAATCGCAAACTCAAATTTGTAAAAAAATAACAACAAAATATATGAGAAAAAATTTACGACGTTTTTGATACCCCTGGGTATGTCCAAAAAAAACTGTCGTAAAGTTGCAAACAAATGTTGCAAAGTGTGAAGTTAAAGTGCTGTAAAATTTTCTAAAGAATCGATTAAAGATACTTGATATCGAGCATATTTCGATATTTTTGTCTAAAAAAAATTTAGTCACATTAAACAGAAAAACAAGTGAAAAAAGTAAGTAAATCGCAAATTAAAACCAATTTAATTATGTTAATCAAATCTTTTTTAGTGTCGGAGCTGCAAATGTTAACAAGTGGAAACGTTGCAGTCGGACGCAAACGACTGCGGTATACTCGTTACCAGTATTAAAACCAGAAAAAAGAGGCCTGATTGCAAAGGGGTACGGATGCGGCAGGGGTGTACGCTGCATTAAAAATTCTCCGATGCAGATGGGGATGCCACCAGCTATCTTCCCTCCAAACTTGGTGACTCTAGCTCTAAGTTTGTAAAAGGTTGGGAAAGGGGGGCGCTATGGGAGAGCGTGGCATCCAAAGTTTTGATGCAGATCTTTGTGGACTGTCAATTGCTATCTTCATACCAATTTTGGTGACTCTAGCTCAAAGTTTGTAAAAGGTGGGGAAAGGGGAGCTGGGGGCGGTATGGGTGGGCGTGGCATCCAAATTTTGATGCAGCTCTTTGTGGAATGTCAATTGCTATCTTCATACAAAATTTGGTGACTCTAGCTCGAAGTTTGTAAAAGGTATGGAAAGGAGTGCGGAATGGGTGGGCGTGGCTCCAAAACTGTGATGCAGATTTTCGGGGGTCGTTGCCAGCTATCTTTCTACCAAATTTGGTGGCTCTAGCTCCACAACTCTGGAAGATACACGCATTCCCGTTTTTGACGAAGCGTTGGGGTGGATGGGGGCGGCTAGGGCAGTATTGGTGGGCGTGGCATCCAAACTTTTTATGCATTTTTCGGGGGGTCATCATCACCTATCTTGGCACCAAATTTGGTGGCTAAAGCTCAAAGTTTGTAAAAGGTGTGGAAAGGGGGTTGGGGGCGGTATGGGTGGGCGAGGCATCCAAATTTTTGATGCAGATCTATGTGGAATGTCAATTGCTATCTTCATACCAAATTTGGTGACTATAGCTCGAAGTTTGTAAAAGGTGGGGAAAGGGGGCTGGGGGCGGTATGGGTGGGCGTGGCATCCAAACTTTTGATGCAGATCTTTGTGGAATGTCAATTGCTATCTTCATACCAAATTTGGTGACTCTAGCTCAAAGTTTGTAAAGGGCGTGGAAAGGAGGGCTGGGCGGTATGGGTTGGCGTGGCATCAACATTTTTGCTGCAGATTTTTGGGGGTCGTTGCCAGCTATCTTCCCACCAAATTTGGTGGCTCTAGCTCCACAACTCTGGAAGATACACGCATTCTCGTTTTTGACGAAGCGTTGGGGTGGATGGGGGCGGCTAGGGCAGTATTGGTGGGCGTGGCATCCAAACTTTTTATGCAGTTTTTGGGGGGTCATCATCACCAATCTTGGCACCGAATTTGGTGGCTCTAGCTCAAAAACTGTGGGAGATATAGGCTTTTCAAATTTTGAAATGCGAGGGGGCTGTGGGCGGCATGGGTGGACGTGGCTCCAAAACTTTGATGCAGTTCTTTAGGGGTCGTTACCAGCTATCTTCCTACCAAATTTGGTAGTTCTAGCTGTAAAGATATCGAATTTATTGATTTGCCAGCCCCCCAGTTATCGTAGAACCCCAATCTTGACACTTTAGTTTACTATCCCATAGATAAAGAGAATTGGAAAGTTTCAAGTCTCTAGCTTGAAGAGAATGGAAAAAACTTGCACACATATGGACGGTTAGATGGACAGGCGGTCAGACGGACAGACACCATGACGGACATTGCACAAAACCAATATACTCTTTACCTTCGGTAACGAGTATAAAAAAGAAACGGGAATATGATAAAAAGCGCTGGACCGAAGACGAAATAGGAAGGATGTATTTTTACATTCAGACGCACCGAAACTTTGAAGTAAGTAAACCCTTTGATTGCCTCTCATTAAAAATGCTAAGAAAACTCATATGTATTTGGCAAATACTATTTGCAGAAACCAACACCAAGGACACTGACATCGCTTGAGAAGCTACACGAGCTGAAGACAGATCGTCTCAAATTGCGCAAACAACAGCTGGCAGTGGAGCCTCCACTGTGGAGGTGGTCAAGCTGGCTTTGGAGCAGGAAAAGCTGAATTGGATGAAGGAGTAGGAGATGAAAAAGTTGGATCTGGAGGTAAAGAAGGCGAATCTGGAAGAGAAAAAAGCGGAGCATGATTTCGTTTTAAACAAAAATGGAACTAGAGCTAAAGTATAAAGTTGCATAATCCTTTTGATAGTTTAAATAAAATTTATTTGTGATTATTTATAAATCAAACATCAAGTTATTTATTGCTTGTCGCTTCTGTTCAGGTGTTGAGCTCCTCAAAGCTATAAGGGTTGCGTCTGGTTCACCACCTTTGATTTCACCATCGTCAGGAGCAGCGATTAAATCGTCTCGCTCATCTAGTGAAAAATTGTGGAGAATCCGCATTTCTTTTAAGCTCGCGAACTTTTCTTTCAGCATACCGATGTACTGATCCTTATTCCTCAGAGCCAGGGCTCTTATACACAGAATCATGCATATTTTCATCCCTTTAATATAGCTCACCTATTGCTGTGTTTGTAAGGTACAGCGTGCATCTGGCTACTTAGGTAATACACAACATGTGATCCTAATTCTACTGCACTCTCAGTTGGTCTACCTATTTGACCCTAAATGCGCATATATTTCTTGATTTAATATTTGGAGTTTCCAACATGTGTCTCTTGCACTCTCGTTTGGTCTACCTGCATGACCTTAAGTGCGCATATGCCACCTTTATAATCTTATCTTATTCATACCTAAAAAGAAACGAATAAAGGTTTTGCATTTAAATAGCAGCTAGTCAAAACAGCTGTTTTACGACGATAATTACAACTGTCAAACAAAAAAGGGTGCTCACTAGCTCGTGTGTCGCAAAATTACGCTTTACGATTTTACAACGACTAGTGAATACCCCCTATATATTTGATAGAGAAACTATCCAGCTGTTGACTCCGAAGTGCTCCCGACTGCCAGTGCGCACTGCAGTTGTGAGAGCTTTTGAAAGCTGTCAACGCAGATCACCTCTCCTCTCTCACTCTGTTTTACAAATACCTCTGCGCGACGGCAGAGGACTGCTGTTAGAAGCTTTTGTTTCTTTAATTTTATTGCCTCTCTAAATATAGCATATCCCTCTCTCGTAAGCTGCTCCTTTAAGTATATTTGAGCAGTTGATTCAAAGCCTAGCAACTGCAGGCTTAGTTGTTGTTTTGTCGCCCGCCAAAACTCGCCTGCCGCTCAAAATTTTGAAAGTTATTGGAAATGCCTCCAAAAAAATCATCCTTTAGGAGAAAAACATTAAAAGAAAAAAAGGTGGTAGAAATGAACTAAGTATAATGAACTGTTGAGCTGTGAAACAGGTGATCACTGAGAATATCGCCATCAAATACACAGCGCCAGAGCATCTACTTCAAGAGATCCAGGAACAAGCAAGCAAAGGAAATCTCGGTTTCAACAACAACGCGTCAGAGCATCAACTTCAATAGATGCAAAAAGAAGCGAAAAACGCATGGAACAACTTGACACCAATCGAGTTCGATTAGAAATTTAAGGGAAAAACTGTCTGGATGTTGGCGTCATACAATTTTGATAAGAACTATGATAACAGAAATCACGTCGATGTTGCCATTGGACCGTTGACTGACCGTCTATCCACTGCACAACACTCACCGCAATCCTCACCACGCCGAGTGTTAGTATTTGCGTTGGTTTCTGCATACAATCAAAGTGCCTTCGTCATTTGTTGCCCTGAAATCCGCCATTGAGTCAAATGTCAAAATGCTTCTGCATGTTCAAACCTGGGCTTACTGTAAATTATCAGCCATGAGACACAACGCTGACCGAGGCATCACTTATGCGCCAACTACGAACTTTGCTTGCAATCATTTTAAAAACGTGCACTCCGTCAAATCCTCGAGAAATGTGGGAAACGCTCCGTGAAAGCCTCAGTGAAGACGTTATAAATCATGCACACAGAACCAATCAGGAATATTCAGACGAGATCTTCAACGAAGTTTTAATATTGATTGAGGAGTTATCAACAACATAGCTCTTTCTCAACTTGCTTTGCCGGGATCGAAACGAAACAGAAATGCAGTGTACGATAGAGACTTGCTGCGAGAATAGTAGTTCGATTCAAATCATCTACAACATTTTCTGCCAACGCAAACAAAACTTTTAGTGTCCGATCAAGAATGTGCGATTTTTAAGAGGCTGTAGGGCGTTCGAGGCGTGGCATTAAGCTGTTTTGCTACAGATCTGTGTGTGTTGTAACCAGCTAGCTATCTTCCTAGCAAATTTTGTGACTCTTGTTCGAAAACTTTGCGAAATATGTGCGGAATGAGCGTGGGCGTGGCTTCAAAATTTTTGATCCAGTTTTTTGGGGAATGCCAGTAGCTATCGTCACCAAATTCAGTTATTGTAGCAGTAAGGATGCGGAAAATTATAGATTTATCGATTTTGAGCTTTCGAATTTATCGATTTCCCAGCCCCCCAGTAGGCGTAGAAGCCCAAACTTGACACAGTTTTAAGTTTCTAGCTTGAAAGGTGACAAAAAAGACACCATGATGAACATTGCACAAACCCAATATACTCTTTGCCTTCGGTGTCGACTATAAAATGGTGAGAAAAATGTGTAATAGTTATTATTTTTCAATCTTTTCCCATAAAACTGTGTGCCTTGATTAATTCATTGGCAATCAACGTGAAGCCGAAACCTAAAGAAATATAATGTTGAAACTCTTAAACAAATGCACTTGTGTGTGAAAGTGAGCATTAATAAATATAGTTTAAAAAAACTAAAAAGTACGTTTTTTAAAAAAATTGAACTAAAATTCAAAAGTTTCTATAAATAAGCTTAAAACAATAATTATCGAAAAATTCTTGTATTATTGTAAAACAAAAGCGTGGGCGCTTTTTTTTAAGTCATTAAGGCCCAATATCTCAATGTCCGGTTAGTCAACTTATTCTAAG
This sequence comes from Scaptomyza montana, assembly GCA_018904305.1. Classification (NCBI taxonomy): domain Eukaryota; kingdom Metazoa; phylum Arthropoda; class Insecta; order Diptera; family Drosophilidae; genus Scaptomyza; species Scaptomyza montana. The sequence goes on from JAEIGR010000076.1 coordinate 360,452, forward strand.
TTTAGTCGAATTTGAGTCTCTCAATGTTCGGTTAGGAGTATATGAGAAACAAACTAACCGGAAGGCTGGGTCTCGGTTAAAATTTAAAGCGCGTTGAAGTCACGATATATCGATAAGAATCATCGATAAAGCAAACAGCTGTCCCTTGAATTGTATATTTATTTTGTTATTAAAGAAAAATGGCATCGCACAGCAGAGTTTTTTATATTCATGCAATGGAGACGCAATTTGACGAAACAGAGCCAAGAGTTAATAACTCGAGCAGTTATAGGGATAGGGTGAACTATTTCACTGATCTGGATGATACCAAATTTGTTCAGCGGTTCAGACTAAAAAAATCTTCATGCAAAATCATTCTCTAAAATATGCTGATTCGACTCCACTAGTTCCACTAACAAATGCTCCTCAGAAAGCGAAAAGTTTTTCCCACGGAACCGTTCGCATTCAGGAGTGTTCATTTTAATTTTATATTTTATATATTTAAAATATGCAAAATTTGCCAGTCACCAACCAAAACAAAAACAAAAAACAGCTGAGCCGCTCGCTATAAATGGCAACGCTGTGTATATATGTGGCAACGCTGTTAAGGCGATAGTTACTTATCGATGAAAGGTTATTTTGGCTTTGAGAAAACCAAATTGTTTTAACTCGACCAGCAAAACAATGCGGCAGTTAGCTAAACGAAAATTTAACCGGACATTGAGATATTGGGCCTAAGTAGCATAAAAATATCAAATAAGCTGAGCTAAATAAGGTTGGCTAAACAGCTAAGGCACTCGACGCAGAGATCTAAAACAGAGATGCTTAAACAGAAAAATGTGTGAAGTTGCTTCTTATTTTTATACTCGATACCGAAGGTAAAGAGTATATTGAGTTTGTGCAATGTCCTTCATGGTGTCTGTCCGTCTGTCCGTCTGTATGAACGCAACTTTTTTCCACACCCTTCAAGCTAGAGACTTGAAACTTTCCAATTCTCTTAATCTATGGGATAGTAAACTAAAGTGTCAAGATGGGGGTTCTACGATAACTGGGGGGCTGGCAAATCGATAAATTCGATAACTCAAAACGGATAAATCCATGTATTTCGCACATCTTTACAGCTAGAACTACCAAATTTGGTAGGAAGATAGCTGGTAACGACCCCCAAAAAACTGGATCAAAAGATTGGATGCCACGCCCACCAATACCGCCCTAGCTACCCCAATCTGCCCCAACGCTTAGTCAAAAAAGGGAATGCGTGTATCTTACAGAGAAGTGGAGCTAGAGCCACCAAATTTGGTGAAGATAGCTGGCAACGACCTCCAAAAATCTGCATCAAAGTTTTGGAGCCACGCCCACCCATTCCGCCCCCAGCCCCCCCGCATTTTGCAATCAGAAAAGCCTATATCTCCAAACGTTTGTGAGCTATAGCCACCAAATTTGGTGCCAAGATAGGTGATGATGACCCCTCAAAAACTGCATCAAAAGTTTGGATGCCACGCCCACCAATACCGCCCTAGCCGCCCCCATCCACCCCAACGCTTCGTCAAAAACAGGAATGCGTGTATCTTACAGAGAAGTGGAGCTAGAGCCACCAAATTTGGTGAAGATAGCTGGCAACGACCTCCAAAAATCTGCATCAAAGTTTTGGAGCCACGCCCACCCATTCCGCCCCCAGCCCCCCCGCATTTTGCAATCAGAAAAGCCTATATCTCCAAACGTTTTTGAGCTATAGCCACCAAATTTGGTGCCAAGATAGGTGATGATGACTCCCCAATAACTGCATCAAAAGATTGGATGCCACGCCCTTCAATACCGCCCTAGCCACCCCCATCTGCCCCATCGGTCGTCAAAAACGGGAATGCGTGTATCTTCCAGAGTTGTGGAGCTAGAGCCACCAAATTTGGTAGGAAGATAGCTGGCAACGACCCCCAAAAATCTGCATCTTGGAGCCTACCCAATCCACCCCCCTTTCCCCACCATTTACAAACTTTGAGCTAGAGTCACCAAATTTGGTATGAAGATAGCAATTGACATTCCACATAGATCTGCATCAAAAATTTGGATGCCACGCCCACCCATACCGCCCCCAGCCCCCCTTTCCCCTTTTTTTACAAACTTGGAGCTAGAGTCACCAAATTTGCAACGAAGACAGCTGGTGGCATCCCCATCTGCATAGGAGAATCTTTAAGGCAGCGTACACCCCTGCCGCATCCGTACCCCTTTGCAATCAGGCCTGTTTTGACCGGTTTTAATACTGGTATTGAATATACCGCAGTCGGTTGCGTCCGACTGCAACGTTTCCACTTGTTTTCATTTCTATCTTGCTCAAGCTGCGCTAGGTACTATCTTATATTATATCTTATATATATATATTATAATTTGAGGAATGATCAAAATCAAGTATTGTCATACTTGGATAAAGTACATGTACAAATTCTTGGATTTTAATCCCGATTAAATCTTAATGACGACGAATTGAGTATTGCAGTTTAAGAAATGGTGCAACTTATAAACGGCTAGGCTGAGTTTGATTACGGAATATTTGCGCGTTTTCTTAATGTATGTTTCAATTTGTCAGTTCTTAAATTAAGAATTTATAATCTCTAAATTCGAGATCTAACGTCTTTTTTATACCCTTAACACATGTGAAACAGGGTACATTGAGTTTGTCATGAATCTGTAACGCCTTAAAGGTATGATGGGAGACCCCATAAACTATATATCAAAATGATCAGGACGAGCTCAGGAATTGATTTCCGTGTGTCCGTCTGTTCAACACGATTTCCGGCCAAACTGCTGAACCGATCTTGATGAAACTTTCACAGATTGCTAAGATCATGTCGGGTTTGTTCCCTATGAAATTTCATCCCGATCGGAGCATTCTACGACATAGCCACCATACAAATTGACCATATCGTACTATCAATTGTTGTTGCTGTCGTGCACTTTCAAGTACCTACATATAGCTCATTTGCTTCAAAAGTGGTATAACGCAAAAAATTGTCAAATTGTTGTTGTTGTTGTCGCACACGAAAAATATTAAAAAAAAAAAAAAAATTAATCCATGTGTGAAGGGTATCATAGTCTTGGCATAGCCAAAATTAACTATGCGGCACTTGTTTTAAGTTAACTTCAATTTTATTTTGAGTTTTTCAGTTCTTAAATGAAGTGGATTCATTCTCATTTTCAGTTCGTCAGATCTCAAAATCTAAGCATTTTACTTCTTAAGTCAAGAATTAACAATGTGAAAATAATTACTTTTAATTCTGAAAACGTTCTAAATATAAGAATGTGCGATCTAAACACTAAAGAATGTTTTATACATCGGTTGCACCCGACTGCAACGTTTTCACTTGTTAAATTTATTTTTATATATTTAAAATATTTGGTGTCCTGATTGCTATGGCTTGGAGTCTACGTTGTTCAGAAATGAGTCTGCTAATGTAATTCTTTAGTTTGTAAATAAATGAATTATTTAATTATTCGATTCAAATAATTAAGCGATAGTTGTTTTAAATATTAGAATATAAAATGATCTGACTGTGTTTTAAAAAGACGCTTAAAGCAACAAAAACAATATAACTTGCTTCTTTCTTGACTATTTATCTTTTTCTAGAGTCGAATCAAGCGTCGGCGTGCCCGCTTATAAGACCCACATGAAACTTACAATTATTAATGTTGGCAGCGGCGATGATGGCATCTATAAGTGCGTTGCAAAAAATCCAAGAGGTGAAACGGACGGCATTATACGATTATATGGTGAGTAAAAAACTAATAGGAACCACACTTGAAAACGAGTAAGAAGGTTACAGTCCTGGAAGCTCGACTAGGAGATACCCAACAAAACTGCTTTTAATGCTATCGATATCATGGGTATATCGACAAATGAAATAGTTATCGATAATTTGAAAAAAATTTACTCTGTGGCATTCATACGGACAGCTAGACTGACATTACTATATCGACTCGGCTTTTTACACTTATCAAGAATAAATATAGGATATACTCCATGGGTTCGGAGATGCAAAGCGACAGACATTCGCACAATTCAGATTATTTGTTGTTTACCAAACAAAAGTTGGAAGTACGGTGCAACTAAGTAAAATAAGTTGCTCAAACACAGAAAGGTTAGGTTAGGTTTGACCGGCTGACACTCCAGGGGGAGCGCCACACATAGACCGCTAAAGGGTCCTTAGTGAGGCCGGTGTTTGGAGGTGTTAAGGGCTATCCCGATGGACTATCTCTATGTGGTGTCCTGCGGGGTACGTGTGCTTAGGGCAAATGCCAGAAGCTTATTGGGTTCCCGCTTGCTGGCTTCATCGGGTGAAGCTAGGTAGGGAGCATGTAGGTAGCGTAGTCTTTGTGCTGCCAGTGCGGGGCAGCTGCAAAGGAGATGCTCAAGTGTTTCCTTGACACCAATAACCTTTCATTTCCGGCATTCGTCGTTGTCAGTTATGCCTAGCTTTTTCGCGTGTACTGCGATTTGGCAGTGGCCTGTGAGTAGGCATACCAGCCTTCGGCAGTCATGCCTTTTTAGCTTTAGCACATATTTCGTTAGTTTTCCGTTGTAGGTTTTGCACATTATTTTTGATATTTTGCAGTCGGAGGTGTTTGTCCACCTTCGTACTGCTGCGTCCCGTGCCTGTGTCTCCATATAAGAGTGTAGCGTTCGCAGGCAGATCGGGAATTCCACAACGTCACGGTTGAGTCCCGTTGCACCTTGCTTAGCCAGAATGTCTGCTGTTTCGTTGCCCTCGAGGCCCTGGTGGCTTGGAATCCAGTAGATGCGCACTTTTTAAACGGTGCCGAGTGCATCTAGCGTTTCCTTGCTCGCCAGGACATTCCGAGAGCTTATGTGGTGAGCCTGTAGGGCTTTGATTGCCGCCTGGCTATCCACGAATATGTTCACCGAGTCCTGCGTTGTATTCGTTTTTATACTCGATACCGAAGGTAAAGAGTATATTGAGTTTGTGCAATGTCCGTCATGGTGTCTGTCCGTCTATCCGTCTGTATGAACGCAACTTTTTTCCACACCCTTCAAGCTAGAGACTTGAAACTTTCCAATTCTCTTTATCTATGGGATAGTAACGACCCCCAAAAATCTGCATCAAAGTTTTGGAGCCACGCCCACCCCTTCCAACCCCCTTTCCACACCATTTACAAACTTTGAGCTAGAGTCACCAAATTTGGTATGAAGATAGAAATTGACATGCCACAAAGATCTGCATCAAAGTTTTGGATGCCATGCCCACCCATACCACCCCCTTCCCCAACAATATACAAACTTTGAGCTAGAGTCATAAAATTTGGAAAGAAGACAGCTGGTGGCATCCCCATCTGCATCGGAGAATCTTTAAGGCAGCGTACACCCCTGCCGCATCCGTACCCCTTTGCAATCAGGCCTGTTTTGACCGGTTTTAATACTGGTATTGAGTATACCGCAGTCGGTTGCGTCCGACTGCAACGTTTCCACTTGTTAAGACTGCTTCTGCTGCTTTCTTGATTGCGAATATCTCCGCTTGGAATATGCTGCAGTGGTCCGGGAGTTTGTAAGACAGGCTCATGGGTGGTTCGGCGCAGTATACTGCTGCGCCGACTCCCTGCATCATTTTTGAGCCGTCTGTGTATATGTTGATGGCCATCTGCTCAGCTCCTGAGCACCAATCATCTTTTCCTAAGAGCGTGGGCGTGAAGTTAAAATTGTTTATGGGGGTCATATAGTCTGTTTCCACTTGGAACCCTCTTCCAATTATACTATGCCCGTAGTTGTGTATCTTCAATTAAAACTTTCAGAAATCGACACATGCAGATTCTGTGAGCTGGAGCTAGAAACATCAGAACATGTTCTATGTGATACCCCTCACTAAGCAGACGTCGACTTCTACAACTAGGAGGTGAACTTATCCCCCCCTACAGGATTTGGGAACATATAGACCCTACCAAAGTGCTCTCTTTTATTAGAAGCCTGGGTATAGAGGCTCTTCCCTAATCCTACAGGCCGGAACAAAAGACCTAACATCTGGTCGCAGTGCAACAAGGCCCTCGTCATAATAATAATAATAATAATATGTATCTTCATTTTGCCTATCGTGTAAAGACGTTGAGCAGTGTTTTTTGCTATTCGAGATGAGAATCCAATGTGTCAGTCGTGGTGAGAGTCCCCAAGTGCTACCCAACATCTTTTGCGATGTTTAGAGTGCATTGGTGGCTTTCTTCACCCTTTCCTCCACATTGAGCTTCCAACTCAGCTTGCTATCCATTACTATCTCTAGGTATTTGACACACAGAAATGAAATTTAAGAATTTTATTCCAGAATTATCCCGATTCGTACTTAAAATATTTAAACACGATTCATTTTTAAGAAGTTCTAAAACAAGTTTTTGACAGACTTGATTAGTATTTTAAAAACAAAAATCTCGATTCTAAGCGAAATTAATGTGAATTAAGGCGCGTTTACAATGTCAGCGTGAGATTGGAAAATGTTTTGTTTCTGTCTGACACACATATTTTTCACATAAGTTCGTCTCACTTACTCTCAATCTGAAACCGCTTTCGCTTGCATCTCAGCTTGGAGTGGAAAAATGCTATACGAAAATTTATTTTCAAAGCTGTCAATAGATGTCGTTTTCGAAATTAGTAACATGCGCTTCAAAGCTCCAAAGTTTTTGGCTCTATTTTGCTCATTACTGAGGTAAATGTTAATAGAATTCATTATTTAAAATTTATTTCGTACATATTAACGAATATATAACAATAAAATCATTGTTAAATAAAAAACAAATCGTTAATTTTTGCGCCATTGCACATGTGTTAGCTGAGTTCGAATCAGCTGATTGCATTGTTCCCGCTGCAACAAATGCTCTCGCGCCCAACATCGTCAAGCTCTTTTCTGCGGCTTCTGCTCTTCAACTACAGCAGCAGCAGCAAGAACTGCCTGCGTCATCATTGAATTATAAGCTAATAAAATTGCTTGATTTTTCTCCATTTTGATTCACTTTATAAATTCTTGACACAAACATAAAACAAACATCAGCTGTTCATAGCTCATAGACAGCTGTTTTACAATTTCGAAAATTCTAACATGTTGTTCACGCTGACATTGTAAACCCTCCCTTAAGTATACGTTATCTAAAGAAATATCATAACAAGTCTAATAGCTACAATAATAATTTTTGATTCAATCTAAAGAAGTTTTGATATAATACTAAAACAATCTTGTTACAAGTACAAAATACTTAAAACCGGAAATCTAAGTTCAAAATACTTTATTCAAATTCATCACCAGAAATACTGAAATCGAGTTTGAAAATTCTTGATTCAAGTACGAGCTCAAATCTGTGCGGCTTTTTATAAAACTTTTTTGTTTTTTTTTGGGGCTTATGTGGATTTAATGTGGATAGTTTACTTTTGTTCTGTAAGATTAGTATTAACTGCAGTTAAAATAGGTTTGGAACTTTCTGAACAGCTAAGACACTCTCCGCAATAACAGGGATCTAATTTTTAAATCCTGCACGGTAAGCTAAAAAAGTAAAATGTGTTATAGTGTTTTATAATTTCTTTCATTTCTATCTGAAGCATGAGAATAAGTGGCATCTTTTTAATGCTTTAATGATCTAGCTGCGCTCTATACATATCTACGAGTGGAAATTTAAAAAATTATTTTATTCACCCGACTTTGCCTAACGGATTGTATGCTTATTTGTTACTTTTAAGCAGAATCTGTCGTGAACGACCGTTTTGCGTTTATCTGCTTGTCTCTTAAAAAAACCAGGTGTTTTTCATCGATTGTTGATTATCAGTAATCGCACCATCATTAACTATTTACACAAAAAATATACAAACATAACTGAAATTAAAAAATTAATCGTAAAAAATACCAAAAACAATCGTGAAAATTGAGATTATAGAGTTTAGAAAATGTGCGCTCTACAGCATATCGAATCTTTGGAAGATTAGCATAGAAAGGATAGCAAATAGTTGTGAGCTTGATAGTAAACTTATGTAAGTATATGTAAAAATACAGAACAACGCTCAGCGCAATGAAAGAGTTCAAATGCTTATGGATGAACTAATTGAGGGTGTAACTGCAATAGCTTCTTGTCGTCGCGCTGTTGAAAACGATATTCCAAAATCAATGAATTGGAGATCCAATTCAGGCCATTATGCGAGTCAGCAAATTTCAGTTTCAAAGGATTTTGAAGCTGATTGTGGAGGACAAGCTTTTTAATACCAACAACTCTTGGCATCAATTTCTAGTATACTTGCAACTGGCCATAGTGCTCTTTCGACTAGGTTCCTCTGGAGAAAGCTGTTGTGATGGCGGAATTCTGTTTAAAATAACAAACAGAGTATTTACAGAGATCCTTAGAAAGATGCACCGCGTGATTAAGTAGCAATCCTTTAAGGTAGCGCAGCTTGAATTTCACCAAATGCCATTTTGCATCAATTTTGGTGTCCTGCAACACCTTGGTGTAATATATCATAGCAGTTGGTTTCTAATAGAAGATTATCTATCGGTTTTAATGCCCATTGCTTATAATTATAACATGCACACTAAACGTGATTTCTATGCACTTGCATATAATATAAAATTGTAACAATCTCATGATCCAATCACTTTTTTGTTTCGTTTCTGAATGCGCTTCCGTTCTGAATTAGATTCCACTAAAAATATTTTACTTTTTATCCGTATACTCAATTTAAAACGAATTAAAGACTTTATTGATGGTGCTGCCACGCCCGTTAAACTGCGGTGTTTTCAGAATATTTTATACATTTAACAGCACTTTTTGATAAACTTTTTTTTAAAGTATTACCTGATAATATTGTGAGCAACGTCTGGGTTGGTTAAGTTTGCCTATTCCTCACCAGTAAACAACAAGCAACAACCAGTTAAGCAAAGTGGATACCCTAAATGTTTTTGTCATACTTGCACATATTCTTGGAATCCAAAACTCAAGTATTGTTATACATGGATTAAGAACAAAAGTTTTTGGATTTTAATTAAGCCCATCATTGTACGAGAGTCAAACCTGAATCAAGTTTAAAGACGTAGAATTGAGAATATCGTACTTCGTATACGCAAATACGACCTTACGCAACTCCTGAAATAGCTAGGCTGCGTTTAAGCTCAAAATACTTTATATATGTTTTCATTGTTTAAATTATTCAGATTTTAAATCAAGCGGGCCTAAGTGTATTTTCAGTTTGTCTGATCTCAAATTAAATTGCATTTTGCAAATCACGCTTAATAAAGAAATATGAAAAAAGCAAAAATTGAGGCATGTGTTATGGTAAATAAGTTTTCTGTGACGAAGCAATGTGCTTTTAATTTCCAATTTTTTTTTTGGAATTTGATTGTTTGAATCACTCGACGACACTTTAACAACTTACAGTTTAGGACTATAGGGCCAAATTAAATTACAAAACCCTTAAGAATCGGTAATAAATAAATAATAAATAAAAACCACTTTACGAGGGATAGTGAACATTCTAACATTTATTTTAATGATAATTAAATAATTTAAGCGTTTAGGCGTGGGCATGCTCAAAGTTTGTCACAAAAAATAAAAATACTAATGAACTCAGTTTGTTTGTTTAAAAACTGGATTTACGTGTTTAAGGCCCAATATCTCAATGTCCGGTTAAATTTTCGTTTAGCTAACTGCCGCATTATTTTGCTGGTCGAGTTAAAACAATTTGGTTTTCTCAAAGCCAAAATAACCTTTCATCGATAAGTAACTATCGCCTTAACAGCGTTGCCACATATATACACAGCGTTGCCATTTATAGCGAGCGGCTCAGCTGTTTTTTGTTTTTGTTTTGGTTGGTGACTGGCAAATTTTGAATATTTTAAATATATAAAATATAAAATTAAAATGAACACGCCTGAATGCAAACGGTTCCGTGGGAAAAACTTTTCGCTTTCTGAGGAGCATTTGTTAGTGGAACTAGTGGAGTCGAATCAGCATATTTTAGAGAATGATTTTGCATGAAGATTTTTTTAGTCTGAACCGCTGAACAAATTTGGCATCATCCAGATCAGTGAAATAGTTCACCCTATCCCTATAACTTCTCGAGTTATTAACTCTTGGCTCTGTTTCGTCAAATTGCGTCTCCATTGCATGAATATAAAAAACTCTGCTGTGCTTTTCTCTGATGTGCCATTTTTCTTTAATAACAAAATAAATATACAATTCAAGGGACAGCTGTTTGCCTTATCGATGATTCTTATCGATATATCGTGACTTCAACGCGCTTTAAATTTTAACCGAGACCCAGCCTTCCGGTTAGTTTGTTTCTCATATACTCCTAACCGAACATTGAGAGACTCAAATTCGACTAAACTTAGAATAAGTTGACTAACCGGACATTGAGATATTGGGCCTAAGTAAAATAAATATTGATAATAAGGCTCAGAAAGTAAAAGTAATGTACTCAAAGTATACACTCATCAATTTGATTATTGGCTTACTTACTTTCTTAAACGGGAATGGCCGTCTAGCTGCAATAAAATGTCGAGAGTGTTTACTTTGCTGCTACAAATGGGGACAAAAATTAAAAGTTGCATACAAACCTAGGCGAGAACAGCCAGTATATAAGCTCGAAAGTAAGCCACAAAAATTCAACTCTATGAAGACTAATAGGCTCAACAGCCACAGCATTAAGCACAATTCAGCAAATTAAGTGATCCACGACTCGAGGGCCAATTAGAAAGTAGAGCGAAAACCCTCACCCTTGTTATAAAATGTCGCATTGGCTTTAATGTGAATTGACAAATTTCAGTTTAAAGCATCTGATACGAACTAAGCAGAACAATGAAAAAATTTCAACCGCAAAAGCAGAGGAATGGTCTAACTTAATTGCCTGCCGCTCTGCTGACAAGCGTACCAAAGTTCTTTGTAAGGCCAACACAACAAGACGAATGTGTAACACCTCGCACTGAATGCTTCTAGCTTGCCGCTTGAACAAAGCGAAACCCTCCAGCGAAAGTGTAGATAGGGTGAAGCAGCTGAGCTAATCCAAGGCATAATCAGGCTACTGAAAATCAAGTCACGTGCACTTTGTGCCAGAGGTGTGGAATCCGCTGGGCAGGGATGCCGAATTGACCTGACAGAAGTTTTAAGTCGTTGGGTGGTGAGTTAGGATGGGATACATAAGGATGGGTTAGGCGTTGACTTACATGTGCAACAAACTAAATATTTTCCTCTGCTACCGAAAGTAAAGAGTATATTGGTTTTGTGCAATATCCCTCATGATAAATGTCCAGTCTGTATAAAAGCATGTTTCTAGGAAACTAGAGACTTTGCAAATATCTTGGTCCATGTGATTGAGGCGTTACAAGCACTGGGAGGCTGTGGAATCAATAGCAAGTCGATACACCTCGAAGGGAAAATCGATAAAACACAAATATTTCTAGCATACCAACAGCTAGAGTCATCAAATATAATGATATAAAGTAGCAGGTAACTTTTCACAAAAATGTGCATCAAAAGATTGGAGGCTACGCCCAGCAAAGTCGACCCCAGCCTCTGCCTTTTAAAATCGGGACTGCGTATACCGACCACAGTTTTTAAACTTGAGTCACCAAAACCGGTAGGAAGAATGCTGTTGACACTCCACAAATATCTGCATCAAAAATGTGTATGCCACGTGCCCAAACAACGCTTCACTGTCTCTGAAAACCAAGTCTGCTTGTATTTAACACAGTTTCTAAGCTGCACTGACGAATTTTGGTTGCAAGATAGCTGGTAACATTTCCTTAGGTCTGGGTTGATTTGGATGGCACGCTAGCCCCAAGTCCTCCGAAGACATGCATCAAAAAATGTTTTAAGAACACGCCCACATTTTCAACCTTCATGCCTACCTTTGCAAACTATCTATTTACATCATGTTTAAATACTATTATTAAAGTATTTCACAGTCACTTGCGCCCGACTGCAAAGTTTTCACATGTTCTTCTTACTCACATCGATGGAAAGGAAATTACTATGTAATTTTTTTTTGCAATTATCTTGAATTTTATTTCTCAAACTATAAGTTAGTATCAGTTTAAAAGAAAACGTGATAGGTATTCAAGCAGCTTAAAGATGCCAAATATTCTACGGAATGGCATCTCTAAATCTTGGGTTGCAGGAGATATGAAGATCCGTCAAATGTGCATTGTTCTTTAAGAGACGCTATGGGGGATGTCAACAAATTTGATGACTTTTTCTTATAAACTATTAAGAAGCCGTGGCTGAAGAAAAGAGTTTGGCGTGGGTGGAATTAAAACTTTTGATGCTGACTTTTGGGGGAAACCATCAGCTACGTTGCAAAAAATTTGGTTATCGCTGCTCAGTTTACTAGTTTCCAGCCCTTGGAAACATCATAATCTAAACACTCATTCTGACCCGCTCATCAATAAAGGTATTTGCAAAATTTCTAATCTCTAATTATAAGGGAGTCAAAAAGACGGACAGCATGACGGAAATTGCATAAGCCACAATGCTTTTCTATTTTCGGAGATTTTTGTAGTATAAAAGTCGTATTGCGTTAGTCAAAATACAAATGAGATTTTAACTCATGGAAACTAGCTAAATTTTAAAAATAATAAATAGCATTGTTATTTTATAAACGTCATTGGTGGAAATATCATCCATTTAATTAAGTATGACGATAAAAGCAATGATATAATTCGATTTTAATAAGAATTCCGAAGCGTTCGTCCCATATTTAAAATAATAAGTAATATTGCGACCAAAGACTTTTTAACAACCAACGGGATTTTGCATATTTAAAATAGTTGGTGGAAATTGCTGTTATGGCTTTTGGCACACAATCAGAAAAATTTAGGGATGGTTTAATTAAAAAGCGTTTTAATTGATAATATCAATGATGGAGCCGACAGTACTGAAAGCTTTAATTATATGGACAAAAGCAATTTGCTGATGAACACGAAAAGTGGAGGGGGATGAGAATTGTACATATTGTCACATAACGAAAACATAAAATAATTAGCATTTTGTTATATCAATTCGGCCGTATGAAACATTGTGAAAGGAGGGAGCGGGTGGGGCAAAGCAAAATAACATAGCGCAAGTTTTAAATAAATAGCGTAACAAATATACAATAATTAAATGGGACGTGATAAAAATTCAAAAATTGATAAACTTGCAGGGCAACTCCGAAAATAACAAAATGTATGCAAAATAAAAATAAATATATGTAAATTATTCATAAACAGTAAACACATATAAACAATCAAATAAAATCAACAACAACTGCTATTGAATCATTGCTAGCAGGGCATGTGCCACATTTATTTGTACGGTATAACTTTTCTAAAACGAAACTTTGTTCTACGAAGATTTTTATGTATGGAGTTAATTTGCCATGATATTTTATAAAAACCCACCCATAGCACATAGCAGTATATACCGTTTTAAAACGGTAGAGGCCATCAGAAAGTATTGGCTTTCAACGAATTAGCCTTCCTCTACCTATTTGGCTGCAGATCTTTAATGGCCGTCAGCAGCAATCTTTCCACCAAATTTGCAAATTCAAGCTGCACAAATTTGGGATATACGTATGTAAGTTTAATCGAATTGCCCCTCGTTGTGCTATCTATTTTATATTTTTCAGCTACCAGTGGGCGTAGCGACATAACCTTGACACTTTCTTTTACGCTCACATGAACCAAAACAATTGCAAATCAGAACTTCGGTTGTAGAGCTTACAAATATAAGAAGGCTCTATTCGAGGTAGCTTGCCTTTATTTATGAACTCATTTTGATAATAATGGTTTAATTTAAAGTATATAACATTTTAAATTTGAACTTAACAACATGAATGAATAAAGCAATGCTCAATAAACATTTTACTTACCCTTTCAGTTTCTTATCCACCAACAACTACTTCCACGGGTATTTACACAAGCGAATCGCATTGGATCGAGGGTGGAAACAATATCTTTGGGTATGGTAACTCTGATATCACGCGCACTATATACGGACAGGATAAAAGTAAGTACAAAAGGAAAACAGAACGTATCTTCATATGCCCTGGCAACGTGTTCATTTTATCACAACGCATTTGCTTTCTAGCTCTCTCTTGGTCTCTGCTGTCTTATTATCCTATCTCTCTGTCTCTTTCTTTCTCTTTCTTTTGTTTCATGTGCCCTCATAATCATCTGAAAACAACACCAAATAAAAAACCTCAAGACACGCGCTTTCAATCGACCTTAAATGAAATCGGCTTATCAGAACAAAAATCCTTCCTAGATAAAACGCCGACTACGATAATCGGAAATGTGAATTTTCCTGGCACTGCCGTCGACAGCAGCAACAACAGCGATGGCAACTGCAATGTCACCATAACGTGGCTGGCACTGATACCAGCATTTGTGATTACGGTTTGTTTTAGACTTCTTTAAGTTTACTTAGTGAACTAAGGCTTAAAGTGAACAACTAAAGCGTTTGATATATGTACACAGGAAAAAATTCAGGCTATTAAACTCATAATCAATCCGAGATTCTGAATACTCTTATACCAGTACCAAAACAGCTAGAAAAAGATTGCTTTCAAACGGGGATGATAGGGTAACAGGGAGAAAATAGGGTTACATTGAGATAATGATTCGAATCTTTGGCGGACTTTGCCAGCTTTCTTACCACCATATTCGCGACTTAAGCTCCAAAGCTGTGGATGATATAGGCGCTGCCGATTTCAAAATGATTAAGAGGCTGGGGCTTGGAAGGGGTGGGCATGGTATCAAAACTTTTAATTGATTTTTTGGGAGACGTCGCGACGTAGGGCATCTTTCCACAGATTTAAGAACACGACATGTGGAAAATTTATGGTCTTATAGATTTTTTTTACACTTGTATTTTAATTTTGTCATGAAATGTGTAACAGAACTCCCATAAAGTACCCCTATTCTTGATAAGCATCGCTGGCTGAGTTGGTATAGCCATGTCAGTCTGTCCGACGGTCTGTCAATCGGCCAGATCCAACAATTATATCATACTGCTGCCATACAATGCATGATCTGCTTTATGATCTGATATGTATGAACAACGTGACTTTTTATGAGTATATAATATTTGGCCAATATACTCTTTATTTTCGGTATCGGAGTAATAATATTGAGCTAAAACAGAAAACATTAAACTTGATTTTTAGAATGGATTTTATTCTGTGTAACTAAGAATATCAAAAAGCTCTCATATATAGCCCCTAGTCAACAAGACCCTAGTTACGATCCGCCCCTTAAATTATGCAACTTAGCCAAATAGAGCTTGCTGCAATGGTAATGTAGCAGCCCTAGCATATATAAATTAGTTCAGCTTATATCTTAATGTATAATTAACATGTATGAAGCATGTAAAGTTAAAATTAATGACCGCTTACCAGAGTAAATTTTCAATATTATTTTCAGACTTACTTTTAAGGCTTAAGGACGATCAGATAAAAATGTTGAAATATAATGTTTTATTTACTTAAGTCCTATTGTATGCGTTTGACGCTGACATAATTTTTAATGCAAACCAACACGTGTAAAAATATATAAGTTTACGTTTTAAGCGTGCAACGTTAAAATGCAAATTATATAATGCAAAAAATTTGTAAAGCTAACAGCAACATACATATCGAAAGAAAAGTAAAATAATATAAATACCTATATTAATACACTAGCTAACCCGACAAACGTTATTCTGAAATAGAGCTAATTTTAAGTGAATTTATTGGTTGATAAAATAAATAACAAAACAACTTAAAGTGTGTGTAGGATAGGATCCATGTCAGATGGAGTAATGAAGCGCTGTAGACCAAGAACCCCGATAAAAACATAAAGCTCCAACCATATCTTAAATTTGCTAATATTCAAAAGTTAAAAGTTCTATATTTTTTAATAAATTGAGCAATTACGTGTACGATATATTTTGGCACTCAATCATAAGCAAAATAAGCTCAATAGTTTTACTACGCAAAAACATACCAAGTACTGTAATCCGTGTGTGTCCAAATCTATGCCACAATCATGTCTGTGGGAGTCATTGAAATGTCGCATGAAATTTATAAATGATCTTTGACTTGTTCCGCCACTCTCGAGTGCTGATGTGTGCTGATATTATGCTTGTCGGCTACAAATCCTTTATAAGCTCAAAGATTATTTACTAATCTGAAAGATTCTCAAAATCATTGAATCAATAATCCATCTTTCAGTCGAAAAAGGTGTGCTGGCAAATTTTTGTGTTCTATTTATGTACCATGCAAGATAGTCATATTTTTAACTAAATTTTTATTTAACTTTATATTTGTATGGTAATGTCGAATTTAAATCTTATGGTGTACGATTTGCGCTTTAATTTAAGGCCAAACAGGTTTTTCTATTACTTCAGGTAAGGAAGAAAAATCATACTAAAAACACGCAAATTCTGAAAACGGGAGCGCGTTCTGCGTGCAAGAATTGAATGATATCTAATAAAACAAGTGAAAAAGTTGCAGACGGGCGCAACTGCAAAAAACTCTGACAGCCGTTTTTAAACAGCATAAAAGATAATAGACATTTCCAATTATGAACGTGGGTCTGCGTGGCCTGCAAATTTGGATGCTTATCTTTTTTTAATGTCATCAATTTTCTTCTTACCAAAGATGATGACTCTACATCAAACACAGTGTGTTTTTATCAATTTAAACTTCGAAGTGTACCGACTTGTTATCGATGCAGCCATGGACCAGGATATTTGCAAAGTTTTCAAGTCTCTAGCTTTTAGAGTGTCGAAAAAAGTTGTATTTATACAGATGGGAAGACAGGCTTTCTTCAAACCAAATATACTCATTTCCTTCGTTATCTTGTTGATTTGTATTATTGTTGTTAGATTGTTTACTTTTTCGTCGGTTCGTTAAGACTTACTATTGCGACTTAATGATTTTACAAAATTTTAACTCATTTGGTTTTTTAGATTTTACGGAAAGTATTTTTCCTTCTACATATCTAAAGACGTAGCCTAAGAAGCAAATCCAGCAGTGTTTTCACATATCAGTTTTTTGAACACTATTAATTTAAAAGTAAATCAAGGTAATGACATCAAGCTTTTGATTAGAACCTTGATTATACTCAAGAGCGAAGGTAAAGAGCATATTGGTTATGTGCATTCTTCGACATGGTGTCTTTCCGTCTGCCTGTCTGTATGAACACAACTGTTTTCGACACCCTTCAAGCTAGAGACTTGAAACTTTGCAAATATCGTTTTTTATGGCCAAGTCAGACAAAATACTGGAGTTGAGAAACCGATAAATTCGTTAACTGAAAATCGATGAGCTCAAATATTTCCCACATCTTTATAGCTTGATATATCAAATTTTGTACGGACATAGTAACTGGCGTCGCACAAAAAGCTGCATCGCGCCCACCCATTCCGCCCCCAGTCTTCTGCGTTTAGAAATCAGAAACGCCTATATCTTCCAGAGTTTTTGAGCTAGGGCCACCGATTTTGTGTCAAGATAGGTGATGACGTCCTCCAAAAAAGTGCATCAAAAACATGTAAGCCATGTCCACTTATTCCACTTAGCAGCCCCAGCCACCCGACCGCTTCGCTAAAAACGGGAATGCGTGTTTCTTTTACAGTTTTTTGGCTAGTGTCACAAATAGGAGGACAGCTGGTAACGACACTTAATGATCTGCATCCAAGCTTTGGATGCCAGGCCCACCATACCTAACACAGCTCCACTACTTTTTAAAAACTGCTTAACGTATATCTTTTTGAGATCGAGTCGCTGGTGAAATCCCACAAAGATCTTTTGCAAAAATGGAATGCGTATACCTTCCACAGTTTTTGATCTTTCAAATCATCTGCTAAGCCTTTCCCTGCTTCCCGCCTGTGAATATCGATAGTCATTATGTCTTCTACAGCTTTTGAGCTAGAATCAAAGTCATGATTTAACAAGTGGAAACGTTGCAGTCGGGCGCAATCGACTGCGGTATACTCGTTACTAGTTTTAAAACCGGTCAAAACAGGCCTGATTGCAAAGGGTACGGATGCGGCTGGGGTGTACGATGCCTTAAAGATTTTTCGATGCAGATGGGGATGCCACCAGCTGTCTTCTTTCCAAATTTTATGACCCTAGCTCAAAGTTTGTATATTGTTGGGGAAGGGGGTGGTATGGGTGGGCGTGGCATCCAAAACTTTGATGCAGATCTTTGTGGAATGTCAATTGTTATCTTCCTACCAGATTTGGTGACTCTAGCTCAAAGTTTGTAAAAAAGGTTAAAGAGGGGCTGGGGGCGGTATGGGTGGGCGTGGCATCCAAATTTTTGCTTCATATCTTTGTGGAATATCAATTGCTATCTTCATACCAAATTTGGTGACTCTAGCTCGAAGTTTGTAAAAGGTATGGAAAGGGGGGCTGGGGGCGGTATGGGTGGGCGTGGCATACAAATTGTTGATTCAGATCTATGTAGAGTGTCAATTGCTATCTTCCTAAAAAAAGGGCGGGTGGCATGGCATCCAAATTTTTGATGCAGATCTTTGTAGAATGTCAATTTCTATCTTCATACCAAATTTGGTGACTCTAGCTCGAAGTTTGTAAAAGTTAGGGATAGGGGGGCAGAATGGGTGGGCGTGGCTCCACAACTCTGGAAGATACACGCTTTCTCGTTTTTGACGAAGGGTTGGGGCAGCTTGGGGTGGTAAGATCGGTAATTGTGGGCGTGGCATCCCAACTATTAATGCAGAATTTGGGGGTCATCAACACTTAGTATCTTTGCACAAAATTTGGTGGTTCTAGTTCAAAAACTGTGGGAGATATAGGCTTTCTGATTTCAAAATGCGGGGGGGGGGGGCTGGGGTCGGAATGGGTGGGCATGGCTCCAAAACTTTGAAGCAGATTTTTGGGAGTCGTTGCCAGCTATCTTCCTACCAAATTTGGTGGCTCTAGTTCCACAACTCTGGAAGATACACTCAAAAACTGTGGGAGATGTAGGCTTTTTTGACTTAAAAATGCGGGTGGCTGGGGGCGGAATGGGTAGGTGTGGCTAGGAATGGGTTGGAGGTTGCTAGTAGCTATCTGCTCACTTAATTTGGTAGCTCTAGCTGTGAGGATGTGCGAAATATGTGGATTTATCGGTTTTGAGCTATCGAATTTATCGATTTGTCAGCCCCTTAGTTATCGTAGAACCCCCATCTTGACACTTTAATTTATTATCCCATAGATAAAGAGAATGGGAAAGTTTCAAGTCTCTAGCTTGAAGGGTGTGGAAAAAAAGTTGCGAACATACAGACGGTCTGACGGACAAACGGACGGACACCATGACGGACATTGCACAAACCCAATCTACTCTTTACCTTCGGTAACGAGTATAAAAACAAAGTCATGCTTTTTTATACCCTGAATATACCAAAAGTATGTAACAGGCAGAAGAAAGCATCTCCGACCCCATAAAGTATATATATTCTTGATCAGCATCAACAGCCGAGTCGATATAGCCATGTCCGTCTGTATGAACGCGTGGATCTCAGAGACTACAAAAGCTAGAGAATTCAGATTTTACATATAAGTTCTCCTATACCATAAGCAGAACAAGTTTGTTTCAAATTATCGATAACTATTCTGGTTTCCGATATACACATGGAATCGATAACAAAAAAATATCGAATTTGGAAAATGTAAAAATGGGGGTTGAAACAATGAGTAACGATAGAACTTTTCTGAAAATGTCGTCCAAATCGTTTAAGAAACACCGGAGGAATCGAATTGAACGGTAAACCATCCATCTTCCATAGATGTTGAGCTTGCGTCGCATAATATGGTGTCAATATAGCTAGGTACGACCCCCAAAGATCAGTATCAAACCACTTTGTTAGGATTAAATTTAGAATGATGTCTATTAACGTTATCTCTGCTAAAGACAACTGGCTTAAAGTTCAGCTGAAAGATCGAACCTGGAAAAACATACTTTTAAGTTGCAATATGTGTTAAATAAAGGAGAACAGAGGTACATTCCTTACAAAGAGTGCGTAAGTGGTAGTGAAACCATGTAATGTTTAAAACGGCATAATGTTTTTGTGTAAATGTAAATAACAGGCAGAAGCAAGCATCTCTAACTCCAAAAGTATAAATTTTCTTGATTCGCATCAACAGCCTAGTCGATTTTTTGATGTAAGTCTATCAGTATGTACGCGTCGATCTCGGAGACTGTAAGACTATAACCAAATATGCTTTCTTAAACCATAAGAGATATCGAAGACTGAAGTTAACTCAAGCATGCAGTAGCTCATTTTTTGTATCCGCGTGAATGAATACACTGCGTTAGTTATGGGGTTCAGGGCATATCCTTTTCGAATCTTTTATTTGTTTATTTTTGGCAAATTTAATTATAATAGTGATGAAACTACTTTAGGCTATAAAACACAACGGTACAATGACAAATTACCAACATTAACATAATATTAAATGAACGGTTTGCCATTAAATTTGACGAACTGAAGTCCATAATTCACTTGATGAAGACGCTTAAATCTTCTGCCAGTTGTGTTTGACCCTAAGTTGTTGACCAAAGGATTAACATGACTGTTATGTCGGTCATTATATCAACAAGAATGTTTGTTAATTAGCTGTTGGCAAGTTAACGTCATTGTATACTTCTTGACTAGAGAATTTTAACTAGTTTTTCGAAACATTTTTTCCGATCATGAATTTCTCCGGTGTACCTCGAACGACTTCAATGAAACTTTCAAAACTTTTCATTATGTTTTCTAAAGCTTCTCAAGCATTTTCTTCAATTTCTAAATTCAAGGTTATATTATTTATTATATATATCTATTTTATATATATGAAATGTTATGTTGATATGTGTACGGCTCAAATATTCGAAAACCGCTGATCCGATTTTGATTAAATTTTAACATGATATATAATCTGCATCAAGGATTGTTTTTGTTTTTATAATTTGCTGAACCGAAACCTTTATACATTGGTTTTCTCTTATGTCCTCTTCTTCGCGGCGCTATCGCTTCAATCCGCGCTCGCAATATATCGATTATCGATAAGGCATAACGAGGCTGCCAGACTTAGATCTAATAATAACATTCTGTGTTGCATAGCAATTACCTTATTTTTAACACCTCTTCTCAACACAAATGTTTTTCAATTTAAACTTCATTATTTCAAACCTGTCATGCTTAACAATTTCTTGTGCTTTTGCTTATTTAAATTTTTAGTACAAATATCTGCTATCATGTTTGTAGTATCAACGTATTTCAAAATGATTTCATTATTTTCCACTAACTCTCTTATAAAATGATATCTTATATCTATATGTTTACTTCGGTCATGATACATATGATTTTTCGCCAAATGTTGAGCGCTAAGATTATCGCCATTTACACAAAACGGTTGGTCAGTATTAAAACAGCCGATTTCCTTTATCAGTCGTCTAAGACAAACCGCTTCTTTTGCTGCTGAGGCCAACGCCATATACTCCGCCTCAGTTCTGCTTAAAGCCACCGTACTTTGCTTGTGTGATTCCCATGAAAATGCCGCTCCAGATAGGAACAACATAAAACCTGTAAAAGATCTGCGATCAATTGTATTCCCACCCCAATCTGCATCAGTGAATCCCTCTATTTGTTTGCCAGTTTTCGTGTAGTGCAATTTAAGATCCATGGTGCCAGAGAAATATCGCAGTATGTGCTTAGCGCCAGCATCATCCTCGCTCGTCGGGTTTTTATTCTTCTGTGATAATTAACATACTGAATGAAGTATGTCCGGCCGTGTTGATATTGCCAAGTACATCAAGCTGCCAATAAGTGCCTGGTATTGCGTAGCATCAATCAGCTTTGACTCGTCTGAAGTTTTAATTTGATATCCCGCATCCAATGGAGTTGCAACTGACCTACAGTTTTCCATCTTGTATTAAATTAGCAATGCTCTGATATATCGTGTTTGGCTTACAAACACATATCCAGTATCTTCATTTCGCTCTATCTCGAAGCCCAAGAAATCTTTTATTTTTCCTTTGTCGACTGACTTGAACACTTTACCAATGTATTGCTTTATTGCAAATAAGTCTTTTTCGCATTTGCTAGCTATTAAGATGTCATCGACATAAATTGCAACTATGTTTATTTCGCCATCAATTCGTAGTGTATATAAACATGGCTCGCTACTGCATGGAACAAATCCGTAATTTCTTAAAACCTCATCCAGTTTTGCGTTCCGTTCGCGTCCAGACTGTTTTAAGCCATAAATAGCCTTTTGGAGTTTGGCAACTCGGTTTGGATATTTTTTACTACAAAATTCTTCAGGTTGTTTCATGTAAACTTTATCCGTCAACTCACCATTTAAATATGCCGTACAAATATCCATTTGATGCATATGTAGTTGAAGTTCTGCTGCCAGTGCAAACACCATACGTATTGTTGCATAGCGTACAACTGGAGAGTAGGTTTCTTCGTAGTTCACTCCGTACTGTTGGCTGCATCCTTTCGCAACTAATCTTGCCTTAAAGCGATCTATGTTGCCAGTGGGGTCTCGTTTGATGCTATACACCCATTTGCATCCGATAGTCTTTTTACCCGGGGGCAGATCAACCAATGACCATGTGTTGTTAGCAACCAGCGAGTCGTACTCAAGCTGCATTGCTTTCTTCCATTCGGCTTCTTGAGAGCTACTTAATGCCATCTTAACGTTGTCTGGAACTTCAACCTCTTATATTGTCTGCATTACGTTGAGCTTATTTTTCTGTTTTGCCGGTCTACCTGGTGCGCCTGTACGCATGATGCGTGGTCTCTCTGGACCAAATATTGGAGGTGCATCATCGTCACTGCTAGAATGTGTAGAGCTAGCGTTCTGGTCATCCTCAGCATCCTCGTAGTCTGTCTGCGGCGAATGTGGTCGTATATTGTCGTCTTGCTCATGATCTGTTAGTACCTCAAGATCACTGTAGATCTGAAGAACGTTTTTCTGCTCCCCACGATTAAGATCAGTACTACTTTGGTTTCCCCAGAATAAGCTCTTTTCGAATCTTACATCACGCTTGATAATTTCCTTTTTTATGTCAAGATCATAAAGTCTGTAACCTTTTGTTGCAGTACTGTATCCTACAAAAACATATTCTTTGCCTTTTGCTTTAAATTTCCGTTTTTGCGTTTTGTCAAGACCTATTGCTAAACAGCCAAATGTTCTTAGATGCTTCACTACTGGTTTTCTATTTAACCAAACTTCAAATGGCGTTGTTTGTTCTAATGCTGTTGTTGCTGTGCGATTCCTAATATATAACGCACATGCACATGCTTCCGCCCAAAACTTTTCATCCAGACCTGCATGTACTAACATACAACGTGCCATTTCTACTAGAGTACGGTTAAAACGTTCCGCTACTCCGTTCTGTTGCGGTGTGTGCGGTACTGTTAGCTGTCGTTTTATGCCTTGACGCTGTAGATCAGTGGTGTCCAAACTCACACAATGAAAGCGTTGCGCTTGTGTGCGAAGCAGCGAAAAACGAAGGCAACGTGACGTTCTACTGCTTTACACTGAAAAAATAAAATGCGTGCGATCCAAGCATAAAAAAAATTATAACATCAAAGTTAAAGCGACATGCATCGTAATGGCACAATAAACATTGAGCTTTTTACCATCCATATTCTCAATGAAAAATAATTCATTTTCCCAATTGACATCAAACATTTTTTTGCAATGCAGCATAGCGAATGACTGCGCGTTTGACTTTTGAGCTTCAGCCGAACACATGAGTCGAGAGAGCAAATGCAGGCGAACACGCGCATCGTAAGAGAACAAGCTGCCGAGCGTTCTATTTATAGAATACACATATTCTCTCTCCCTATACATGTGTCGGCTGCTACGCCGGCAGAATTTTTCTTGCCAACCACGCGTGGCTGCCTTTTCAAATTTTGGACACCACTGCTGTAGATACTGCTCAAACTCGTTGTTCACATATTCACCTCCATTATCGCTCCGTAATATTTTTATTTTATGGTTTGTTTGTTTTTCGACATACGACTTATAGTTTTTAAAATGTTCAAAAACTTCGCATTTATTTTTCATAAATATTACCGTTGCGTATCGAGATTTATCGTCAATAAATGTCAAGAAATATTTTGACCCGCCGATCGAGTTCACATTAAAAGGCCCGCATACATCCGAATGTATGATCTCTAGGAGTTCTCTTGCCCGATAATTAGCTTCTTCAAATGGCTGCGAACAAATTTTTCCTTTTAAGCACGATTCACACGAAATGCTTATTGTGGGCTGTATTTTTTCCATACCCTGCACAATTTCACTCGACGATAGTTTGTACAAGCTTTGTAGGTTGATATGGCCAAACCTATTGTGCCATTTCATAACATTATCGACACACGACACGCATATTGATTCAATCAAATTTTGAAATAAATACAATTCCTTCTTAGCAATTACTAACATTTCGTTATTTGCTTTTATTTTAAAAACAGCTCCTTTATCATTAAAATTTATTTGAAGACCGTTCTCAGCACCTTTGCCAACTGAGAAAAAACTTGCTTGTATGTCCAGCACATACAATACGTCTTTTAATTTAAACTCTGAGATTTTTGTTTTAACACTCACGACCCCGATTCCAATCGCTTTTATTGTTTGATTACCCGCCACTAACACATTTTGCTGGGTGTCTGTATACTCTATAAAAGCCGTACGGTTGTTACACACATGAGAAGTGGCGCCACTGTCGACACACCACATATCGCCACGATCATATTTTCCAGAAGTGAAAAGAGCAATATTCGGTGACATACACACTAGAGAGCTGCATGAATGGCAAAAAAACGGCATTCGAATGAACCATGTGTAAAATGAGTTGAATGAATCAGAATACTTCTACAAAGTTGTACGGGTAAATGAGTTGCTCTGGCAACAACTCAGTCCCACAACATCCAAACGTCTGGTCACGGATCAAATGAACGAACATTTACAGTTACATTCGAGTAGTACTGAGACTATTCGAGTGGTAATTCTGCTATGTATGTAGCTTTTTTGCCTGCTTATATGTATGCGCATATGCCGTTAGGTCACTTTTATGATCCTGTGCCCGAGCTGCTTGTGCGTCAGGCGCGAAAATATCACAAAAAATGTGTGCACTGAGCGAAGTGATATATGCACAAAAATAAGAAATTTGAATTTGGCAGGGCATCGTTCACTAATTTGCCTATGCACGCATTCTCTAAGAAGCAGGTCTACAGTTTTTTCTAAGTGCACACACAGAACCCTTTTTTATGACCCTTTGCCGAGCTGCTTGTGCGGCCCGCTGACGAGGCAACGCTTGCGATCAGACCGTCAGCTTGTGCGTCAGTCTGGCGCTGGGCATAGAAATATACGTAATTTCTCTAGGCCCACGAAATGAAGGGAGTCATTACAAATGAATCATCTCAGTCTAGCCTTGGTATGTTTGCGTTTTCTACTCATAACATTCATGTTCAAAATCATGAATTATGATGAATTATAGTATCGACGAATTTGGTCTACTCAACTCACTCATACCATATTGTGTCTGCACTCATTCATCGCAATTCAACTCGAATGCACTCTATTAAATTACAGTTGTGAATCATCTCATGCAGCTCTCTAATACACACATAAGATTGTTCGTTTTTATACTTCTTTTCTTGCTTCGGTGTCTGTTCTTCACTTTGCTGTTTGCCACTGTATTTCTTTTGACGACACTCTGCAGCGAAGTGTCCGCGCTTCCCGCACGTATAGCATTTACCGTTAAAACTGTTTCGTTTTTGCTCTTTTTCACGATTCTCTTTATTTTTATACCCTTAACCCATAAAATGGGTAAATAAGGGTATAATGGTTTTGTGCAAAAGTATGTAACAGGCAGAAGGAAGCATCTCCGACCCCATAAAGTATATATATTCTTGATCAGCATCAACAGCCGAGTCGATATAGCCATGTCCGTCTGTCCGTCCGTCTGTCCGTCCGTCTGTCCGTCTGTATGAACGCGTGGATCTCAGAGACTACAAAAGCTAGAGACTTCAGATTTTGGATATAAGTTCTCCTATACCATGAGCAGAACAAGTTTGCTTCAAATTATCGATAACTATTCTGGTTTCCGATATACACATGTGATCGATAACAAAAAAATATCAAATTTGGAAAATGTCAAAATGAGCGTTGAAATAATGGGTAACGATAGATCTTTTCTGAAAATTTCGACCAAATCGGTTAAGAAACACCGGAGATATCGAATTTAATCGATTGAAGTTAAGTCAGTATACCAAAGTCTTATATAAATTTAATATATTTATTGCAACTAGACTAGAGCCTTCTTTCTTGTTTACTATGTATGCTTGCTGCGCACTGCTTTCGTCTTTGGTTTGATTTCGGCGTTCTGCCTCTTCTAAAAGTTTATTGCGCATTATGTTAAAACTTGGTAGTTCATCACGAATTTCTATTGCTATTACAAAATTTTCATAAGACTGCGGCAAACTGGATAGCAATATAAAAACCACAATTTCGTCACTAAGCGAAACACCAACTTCTTTTAATTTATCAATAATATTTTCGATGTCATAAACATACGTGACAATGTTCTCACCGTCTGTGAATTTTTGATTTAGTAACTTTTTATATTATGACACTTTTCTTGCTGGTCCACTTGGTTCATATATTTCCTTTAGTCTTTTCTAAGCCTCTGCAGATGTATTACAGTTCTTGATATAATTTAATTGTGTTGACTTCACCGACAAAGAAATTGTTGCTAATGCTTTTTCGTCAGCCTTTATAGTCATAGTTTTTCTCATCTAGTTTGTCAATCGAGTACAAGTGATTTGCCATTTTATTTTATTCATGTAAAAATTTTCGACACACAATAACTTTATTTATTGGACACACCAATCATAAGCACATAGCATTGTTCCACAATCACTGCGTCTCTGGGCATCAGCTTATTTGGACTCTTGCTTTCCTGGGCCCTTAACCTTTTGTTATAATTTGCTTAACCGAGACCTTTATACATTGGTTTTCTCTTATGTCCTCTTCTTCGCGGCGCTATCGCTTCAATCCGCGCTCGCAATATATCGACTATCGATAAGGCATAACGGGGCTGCCAGACATAGATCTAATAATAGACAGGGAATAAATTTCCAAATTTGTGAATAAATTGCAAATTGAGCAATTGACCTTATTTTTATCAAAACAAGAAGTATTTGATCATGACAATGCGCCGTCGCTCTCGCCGCACAGAAGAATCAAGAAGACGCTTTAAAAAAAAAAGGAGGGGAAAAAAAAAAAAATGTTTGCATTAGTCAGATAACCAACCACGAAAGACGTCTCCCGGTTGCCACTCGCTTCAAATTAATTTAAACAAATATAAGTCGAGTAGAGCCATAACTGGAATATAATCGTCTTCATTCTGGTACAATCCTTTTATTTTATTTAAATTCGTTTTTTTTTTTTTTTTTAAATATTTTTTTTTGTTATTACTAGCCGGTTAAAAAAAAAAAATCAACAAAGTCAAGTGCAGTTTCAAATTCTGAAAACATTTCACGTCTAGCTAGTTAAAAGTTGTTGAGTGGAGCTAGAAATATAATCTCCTTCCAAAGACCAAAATGTCAATTCATGCCAATTTTATTAAACAAAGGGCAACTAAAACACAAAACTGGCTCCCCCCCCCCCTTCTCAAAAAAAAAAAAAAAAAAAATAAAAAAAAAAAATTTATTTAAAAAAAAAAAAAAAAAAAAAAAAATTTGAAAAAATTATATTACGATCCATAATTTGAAGGGCTTCCGAACTTTGATACGTGGTTACAGCCCGACTAGAGCCACAGATACCCAATTTTATTCACGCAGAACCCCAGTTGCAATAAATAAATTAAATTTATATAAAGACTTTGGTATCAACTGACTTAACGTATCCTCTATGTTAAATGTGATTTTATGCGATTAAATTCGTATGGTGCAGAAGTCAATAAAAACCGGTGTTTCTTAACCGATTTGGACGAAAATTTCAGAAAAGATCTATCGTTACCCATTATTTCAACGCTCATTTTGACATTTTCCACATTCGATATTTTTTGTTATCGATCCCATATGTACATCGGAAACCAGAATAGTTATCGATAATTTGAAGCAATCTTGTTCTGCTCATGGTATAGGAGAACTTATATCCCAAATCTGAAGTCTCTAGCTCTTGTAGTCTTTGAGATCCACGCGTTCATACAGACGGACAGTCAGACAGACGGACTGACAGACGGACAGATGGACATGGCTAAATCGACTCGGCTATTGATGCTGATCAAGAATATATATACTTTATAGGGCCGGAGATACTTCCTTCTGCCTGTTACATAATTTTGCACATAACCATTATACCCTTATTTACCCATTTTATGGGTTAAGGGTGTAATAAATTTCCAAATTTGTAGAAATAAATTTCAAATTTTGGAGAAAATTGATTATTTTTAACGGTCAGAAAAACAAAGGAAAAGAACGTGAGTGAAATAATGCCACGCAGAATGACAAATTTGCGCCGTCGCTCTCGCCGCACAGAAGAATCAAGAAGACGGCTTTCGAATATGACAGAGGCAGAGCGAGCAACCGTACGAGAGAGAAACAGAATGAGCACCAGCCAGTCACGTAACGCAGAACCAGCAGAAAGACGATCTGCCAGGCTTGAGGATGCACGATTGCGTGCACGTCAGTGGCGCTCTGCAACAATAGATTTGGTTCGTTCAGAATGGAATGAACGCGAAAGGGAGAGGATAGCAGAAACACGAGCAGAAAGAACAGCTGATCTGCAACTGGAATATAATCGTCTTGCATTCTGGTACAATCCAGCGGTTGATTATAGTTCAAGTCGGCATGTTGTCATTGGTTAGATGAGTCATGTCTGTAGCTACTGCCAGGCTCTAAAGTTTAATAATGAAACGAAAGGGATGTGTTGCGCTGGCGGAAAAATCAAATTGCCTCAACTTGGTGCACCACCAGAGCCATTGAAAACTTTACTTGCTGGATCTACCGCTGAATCGAAGCATTTCCTATCGAACATAAGGAAATATAACTCATGCTTCCAAATGACGTCATTTGGTGCGGAAATCGTTTCTGCTCAATTCATGCCAACTTTTAAAATCAAAGGGCAAATATAACACAAAGCTGGCTCCCTGCTCCCGTTCTCAGATAGTGACCATAAATTCCTACAAATGTACTTCATTGGTGATGATAGAGATGAAGTAGATGCACGTTGTGGAATGTATACCTCGCTAAGACGATCCATTATTTCGCAGCTGCAGGAGCTTCTTCACGAAAGAAACAATTTGATACGTTGGTTCAAAACAGCCCATGATATGATGCCATCAGATACCCACAAAATTATTATTCACGCAGACAAAACTCCCACTGGAGAACATGTCCGAAGATATAATGCTCCAACTATAGACGAAGTAGCAATTGTCATAGTCGGAGATCAGTTCCAACCTAGAGATATTGTTCTCCATCGAAGAAATAATCAATTGACAAACGTATCAGAAACTCACCGTTCTTACGATGCTTTACAACATCCAGTGATTTTTTGGGATGGTGCCGATGGATATCATTTCAATGTGAAAATGATAAATCCAGTAAATGGTGCAGAAGTCAATAAAAAATGCAGCTCAATGAACTTTTACGCATACCGCTTAATGATTCGGAGGAACGAGGACAATTATATTTTAAAATGCCGTCGGTTGTTTCACCAGTATATTGTGGATATGTATGCAAAAATTGAAACGGAACGTTCGCTATTTCTCCGATTGAATCAGACTAAACTACGCTCTGAAGAATATGTTCATTTGCGAGATGCAGTTCTGAATGACGGTACTACAACCAACGTTGGAAAGCTTATTATTTTGCCAACTTCATACATTGGCAGTCCACGTCACATGCAAGAATATGCTCAAGATGCAATGTCATATGTTCGTCATTACGGGCGTCCAGATTTATTTATCACTTTCACATGCAATCTACCTTGGGACGAGATACGGCAGCTGTTACTTCCTGGGCAATCACACGTGGATAGGCATGACATTATAGAACGGGTTTTCCGTCAAAAGCTTAAATCACTGATGGATTTCATCGTTAAAAATGAAGTATTAAGATCCGTGCGCTGCTGGATGTATTCAGTGGAATGGCAAAAGAGAGGATTGCCACATGCGCATATACTAATCTGGCTCTACAATAAAATAACTTCAGACGAAATCGACGATGTGATATGCGCTGAGATTTCTCGGGCTGACAACGATAAGGATTTGCATGAAGCTATTATCAAAAACATGATACATGGACCATGTGGTACACTAAATCCAAATTCACCATGCATGGTAGATGGGAAATGCTCTAAGCAATATCCTCGAGCATTCACAGCCAA
This sequence comes from Scaptomyza montana, assembly GCA_018904305.1. NCBI lineage: Eukaryota > Metazoa > Arthropoda > Insecta > Diptera > Drosophilidae > Scaptomyza > Scaptomyza montana. The sequence continues at coordinate 390,813 of JAEIGR010000076.1, forward strand.
CACAGTAACGGGCGACGATGGATATCCTCGGTATAGAAGACGATCAACTGAAGATGGTGGGAATTCGGTAACTATTCACATGCAAATTGGTGATATTGATGTAGACAACCGGTGGGTGGTTCCATATTCTCCTTTGCTTTCAAAAACATATAAAGCCCACATAAACGTGGAATATTGCAATTCCGTCAAATCAATTAAATACATCTGTATATATGTTAATAAGGGCAGCGATAGGGTAGTTTTTAGAGTACAATCAGATAATAGAGACACAAATGCAGTACAAGATATCGATGAAATTGCTCAATACCAGGCTGGAGATACATAAGCAGCAATGAGGCTGCATGGCGAATTTTTTCATTTCCAATGCATGACCGCAGTACTTGGCAGTACATTTAGAAAATGGGCAGCGTCTTTATTTCTCAGATGCAAATGTGCAAGAAAGACCCCTTAATCCACCTAATACAACTCTGACTGTTTTTTTCACCTTATGCCAGGACGATGCTTTCGCCAGAACACTGATGTATTCAGAAGTTCCCTCTTATTACACGTGGAATCTAACTAACAAAGTATTCGTACGACGCAGACGAGGGGAGCCAGTCGACGGTCAACCTGGTATTTTCAAAGAAAATACAATTGGAAGACTTTATACAGTGCATCTCAATCAAAATGAATGTTTTTTCCTTCGCATGCTTTTGAAAATAGTTGACGGCGTCACACATACCACTTTCCGCGCTGCGTGTCAAGCTCTGAATTTATTAGAAAATGACCAGCAGTGGAATATATTCATTAATGAGGCGTGCAACACTGCACATCCCAAACCAAATTCGCTCATTATTCGCAATTATATTGACCGCTTGCTTTCCAACATCTCCAACAGGGTTTTGGGAAAGATATCGATCGCATATGGCTGAGGATATTTTGCATAGTGAACGCCTTGAAAATAACAATATGACCTTAGAATTAGCCGAAGGCATGTACAACAAAACATTGGTAAATATTGAAGACAAGTGCTTAGCTATTGCAAATTAATCTCTTGGTCAATTAGGAATGCCAACACCAACCCGAACTGCGACTGCTGCATTTAATGTAGATTTATGCCGAGTTATAACATTGATGATCTTCAGGCATATGTTCAATCAAACATTCCCAAATTAACACGTGAACAGAATGGCATTTATGATCGCATAATGTAAACGATAAATGACAGAGTTGGGGGGATCTTCTTCTTGGATGCGCCAGGAGGAACTGGGAAAACATTCCCCAAAAGATTATTCTAGCAACGAGTCAATCTAAAAATGACATAGCCTTAGCTCTAGCTTCGTCTGGAATAGCTGCGACATTGTTACCAGGTGGAAGAACTGCTCATTCAGCTCTTAAGTTGCCATTAAACATGCAAATCATCGAGACACCTACGTGCAATATTTCCAAAGCATCCGGTATGGGAAAGGTATTACAGAAATGTAAACTATTTGTTTGGGATGAATGCACGATGGCACATAAAAAATCACGAGAAGCTCTTGCGTGGAAACGTTCAACCATTCGGGAATGCATTGATATTGCTCGCAGGAGATTTTAGGCAAACATTGCCTGTAATTTCTCGATCGACACCAGCAGACGAAATAAGTGCTTGCCTAAAATATTCAACACTATGGCGGCACGTACGTACATTGCAGTTGACTACAAATTTGCGTGTCCAGTTGCAGAATGATCCATCAGCTGAGGTATTCTCAAGACAGTTACTGGAAATTGGAAACGTACAGCTGCCAGTCGATGAGATGTCTAAACGAATATCGTTTTTACGATTTTAACGGGGCACCTTTCAAAGGTGAATATGTCCTCATTCCACGAATACCTATCATCCCGACCGACACACCATTTGAATTTAGAAGGTTGCAATTCCCAATTCGATTGGCATTTGCAATCACAATCAACAAAGCTCAAGGTCAATCCCTAGAATTGTGTGGATTAGATTTAGAAGCCGACTGTTTTTCACATGGACAACTGTATGGTGCGTGTTCCCGAGTCGGCCAACCAGATAGTCTTTATATCTACGCAGGCAGTGGAAAAACAAAAATATTGTATATCCACAAGTATTGCCAAATTAAACCGCATCCTTGAGCTTTTTTGATTTTTTTTGGATAATTGAATGGTTGAAAAACAAAAAAAATTGAATATCCACAAGTATTGCAAAATAAAACTTATATGAAATGTATTCTTTGTTTTGTTTCTCATTTCTCATCCAATGAATCACAATGGGCCACTGCGGAGCGTGGGAGGGTACAGCTAGTTATCGATATAATATGTCCATCTGAAATGGGAAAGCTATCGACAGTTTTAAACAAATTTGATCTGCTTATGGCTAGAAAGAGTTTATTCATATTCAAAATCTGGCCTCCTTAGTATTTATAGTCTCCAAGGTCGACGCATTCATACAGACAGACCTACATAATTAAATCGACACGGCTACCGATCCAGAATATTTATACTTTATGAAGTTGGAGATGCTTCCTTCTGCGTTTAACACTCTTATGCACAAATCATTTTACCCTCTACCACATAACATGGGTTCAGGTTTAAAAATATATAAGTTCGATTTTTTAAGCTCGTTTTTTTATTCATGAACACGATTTAGGTTCATGTGTAATACAAATAAAGAATTTCTGTACTTGATTTAAGTATGACGATTCTTCATCCAAGAATTTGAGAACTTGATACAATTATGAATATATTTGATTTATTTCCAAAAAATCTTAGAAATATACCTCTAGCTTCAGTTAGGAATGTAGTTAGCTTACCATGACAGTAATTCGGCGAGTGCCTTATCTGTTGAGTTGCAAACACATTTTAGCAGGTATTTCTTATGTTAAACGAACCTAATTGATTTCAGCTTAATTCGCATTCTTATGCTTAATAATGGCTTTTACAAGAAATAAAAATAAAAGTAAAATATTCACATAAATTCTATTTTACAGCCGAAATAAAAAACAAATTGGGATTTGAACCAGCCAATCGAACTGTAATCAAGAATTTCCGTACTTGATTTCAGTATTTCTGGGGTTACTCTAGATTCACGTTCGCTCATACTTATTTCAAGTATTTCGTACTCTCTTTAAAATATTTTTATACTGTTATCAAATATTTGGTTTATATATGAAGAATAAATTATAGAATCGCGATTACTCATTTCAAGTACAAGCAATCTTAATTTTAGCACGAACTTTTTCAATCAGTACTCAAATTGCGATTAAAAAATGGATGGGTAGGGAAAAAAGGGTGAACGTTTGTGGCTTATTTATTGCGGGTTTATTTATGCGGGTTTAAAATAAAAACTTTAAAAACATTCTGTTTCGGTACAGCCTTAGATGATAGGGTGTGAAACATAACTTATGACATTTGCTCACACCTAACAAATATATATACCTACAAAATTGCACAAAAATTTAACCTGGCGTTTCAAAGGAATACGTAAATACATAAACACCGTGAAATTGTACGTGTAGTATATATGTTAAGCAATATGTATACATTAGTTTAGTTTAAGAGTCTTGTTTTCAAAGTTATCTTTAGTTTTATTGTTCAGGACGGTACAATATCAAGCGCTTTATTGCTAATATTGGTCTTAATTTGAATCCATACTCTAATGACTTTACGAGCTAAATGAGCTTTAAACAAACATGAGATTTTCGATTGCAAATAAAACACGGAATCATATATAAAACATTGCGTTTGTGTATCTACCAAACAGATAACTTCCACATCCAAACTTTGTTATTTTTATTTGATTTTATTTTTATCCCCTGCAGTCTTCATATGTTTAAGGATTTGAATTTAATTTAAGAATATTGTATCTTAGGCCTCAGATTATTGTAAAATATACTTCATAAAAATGGAACAAATTATAAAGTTGTGTTGCTTTCTATACAAAACAAAAACTGTTAAATATATACATAAATATATACACATATATATACATATATACATATATACATATATACATATATATTAATTAGTAACGAGCTAAGCATACACAAGAATACGCAAATTAAAATACATATTATACGTGTGGTAGGCATATACGAACTACATACATATGCCTATATATACAAACTTACATATTTAAACACTTTAACCATGTAACATGTATTTAAGAATACGTAATGAGTTGTCATTGCAATGGCAATGGAATTAATACAAGCCCAATTTCCAAAGAGCTAATTGAAATAAAAATCAACAGCAACGAAATAAAATAATAATTGTGTTTTATTAACTGCTTTCTTGTCAAACAAGAGCACCAAGATCTCAGCAACAATTAGAACAACATATAAACTCACATTAATTTACAAAACAATGCAAACCAATATTTGGCAATGATCATGTGTCCTTTAATATAGAACAAAGAGATAGTTCTACCTTTTCTTTACAGCTGTGTAGAATCCTTAACATTTTCGGAGGACGGTTGTTATACCAGAGTATATATATTTTCAGGTAAATAAAAGAACAGATTTATTTTTATACTCGTTACCAAAGAAAAACAGTATATTGGGTTTGTGCAATGTCCGTCATGGTGTCCATCCGTCTGTCCGTTCCACGCTATCCGCCCACAGCCCCAAGCATGTTTAAGTCAAACAAGTGGAAACGTTGCAGTCGGACGCAACCTACTGTGGTATACTCGCTACCAGCATTAAAACCGGTATAAAGAGGCCTGATTGCAAAAGGGTTCGGATGCAGCAGGGGTGTACGCTGCCTTAAAGATTCTACGATGCAGATGGGGATGCCACCAGCAATTTTCCTTCCAAATTTGGTGACTCTTTCTCAAAACTTGTATAAGGTGGGGAAAGGGGAGCTGGGGGCAAATTGGGTGGGTTTGGCATCCCAATTTTTGCTGCCGATTTTTGTGGAATGTCAATTGCTATCTTCATACTAAATTTGGTGACTCCAGCTCAAACTCCAACTTCAAACTTTTGATGCAGTTTTTGGGGGTTCATCACCGCCTATCTTGGCACCAAATTTGGTGGCTCTAGCTCAAAAACTGTGGAAGATATAGGCTTTTTTGATTTCAAAATGCGGGGGGGCTAGGGGCGGAATGGGTGGGCGTGGCTCCAAAACTTTGATGCAGATTTTTGGGGGTCGTTGCCAGCTATCTTCCTACCAAATTTGGAGGCTCTAGCTCTACTACTCTGGAAGATACACGCAATCCCGTTTTTGACGAAGTGTTGGGGCAGATGGGGGTGGCTAGGGCGGTATTGGTGTGCGCGGCATCCAATCTTTTGATGCAGTTTTTGGGGGGTCATCATCACCTATCTTGGCACTAAATTTGGTGACTCCAGCTCAAAAACTGTGGGAGTTATGGGCTTTTCTGATTTCAAAATGTGGGGGGGGCTGGGGGCGGAATGGGTGGGCGTGGCTCCAAAACTTTGATGCTGATTTTTGGAGGTCGTTGCCAGCTATCTTCCTACCAAATTTGGTGGCTCTAGCTCCACTTCTCTGTAAGATACACGCATTCCCTTTTTTGACGAAGCGTTGGGTTAGATTGGGGTAGCTAGGGCGGTATTGGTGGGCGTGGCATCCAATCTTTTGATCCAGTTTTTTGGGGGTCGTTACCAGCTATCTTCCTACCAAATTTGGTAGTTCTAGCTGTAAAGATGTGCGAAATACATGGATTTATCCGTTTTGAGTTATCGAATTTATCGATTTGCCAGCCCCCCCAGTTATCGTAGAACCCCAATATTGACAATTTAATTTACTATCCCATAGATAAAGACAATTGGAAGATTTCAAGTCCCTAGCTTAAAGGGTATGGAAAAAAGTTGCGAACATACAGACGGACAGGCGGATGGACACCATTACGGACATTGCACAAACCCAATATACTCTTTATCTTTGGTAACGAGTATAAAAAGCCCATATCTCACACTGTTTTTAAACTAGAGCCACCAAATTTGGTGCCAAGATAGGTGTTCATGACCCCACAACAACTGCAAAAAGCTTTCAGCTGCCGCATTGCTTCGTCAAAAACGGGAATGGGTGTATCTTTCAGAGTTGTGGAGATAGCACCACCAAACTTGGCAGGACGATAGCTGGCAACGACCTCCTAAAATATGTATCAAAGTTTTGGAGCCACGCCCACCCATTCCGCCCCCTTTTTCTCACATTTACAAACTTTGAGCTAGAGACGCCAAATTTGGAAGGAAGATAGCAATTCACATTCCACATAGATCTGCACTAAAAATTTGGATGCCATGCCCACCCATACCGCCCCCAACCCCTCTTTAACATTTTTTACAAACTTCGAGCTAGTGTCACCAAATTTGGTATGAAGATAGCAATTGACATCCCACAAAGATCTGAAGCAAAAATTTGGATGCCACACCCACCCATACCGCCTCCCTTTCCCCGCCTTATGACAAACTTTGAGCTAGAGTCACCAAATTTGGTATAAAGATAGCAATTGACATTCCACAAAGATCTGCATCAAAAATTTGGATGCCACACCAACCCATACATCCCCCAGCCCCTATTTCCCCAACATTTTACAAAATTTGAGCTAGAGTCACCAAATTTGGAGGGAAGACAGCTGGTGGCATCCCCATCTGCATCGCTGAACCTTTAAGGCAGCGTACAGCCCTGCCGCATCCGTTCCCCTTTGCAATCAGGCCTCTTTTTACCGGTTTTAAAACTGGTAACGAGTATACCGCAGTCGGTTGCGTGCGACTGCAACGTATTTCTATTTATCGATCAACTTACATTTGAATACTGTAATTCCGAAAGAAAGTGTAAATTGGTTTGTACAATGGCTGTCTTGGTGTCTGTTCGTCAGAAAAATTGTATGGGGGTCTGAGAAATAACAAGTCGATACACCTCGAGGTGCAGATCGATAGGACACACATATTTCCCACATTACAGAAGATAGAATCACCCGCCTTTTCAAATCGGAAGTCCCCATATCTTGTTAAGTTTTTATGATAATCACCAAGTTTTAATTCAAGTTAGTTGAAAATGACTCCTACGATGTGCATTAAGCTTTCTTTGAAAGCAGCGCCAACGTCTGCCGCTCCTGTACTTTTTTTTTTAACAAGCTTTCTCCTCATCAACCGTTCTTACACTTGTATCATGGTATGCCGCGCTCGGTTGCACTGTTTGCACTTGCTGTTTTTTGTCCTTTTCTGTTTTTAATCATCACATCTCAAACCTAATATTTCAAGGGCCCCTGGCTATGTATGTGTAAGCTTCAAAAGTGCTATGGCTAGAGATAGAATCATAAGTATGGTTCTAAGATACAACTCCGTCTATCGAAACCAACATTTTCCTACTACGTGGAAAAGAGCTGTAATCATCCGATGATACGACATATCTTTAGAACTTTAGGAAAAAAGCAGCATAGCTCTGCAGTATTCTTAGATGTTCAGATGGTGTTTGACCGCGTGTGGCATAATGGTTCATTATTCAAACTAAAATCACTTTGTGTGAATGGAAACATATCTCAGAATTGCAACTTTACTCTCAGGAAACAAAATTGTTCAATGATTGCACTCAACAAAAGGGTAATACCACGGTAGAACCACATTCGCTACCTTGGTATATACCTAGACAAGAAGCTGACCTGGCGCTAGTACAGATTAAGACAGCGAAGTGTAGATATTTTTTTTTTTGTTTTTTTTGTTGCTCTCATTGGACATTTTCCTGTGATTTGAAAAATTACAATATATATGCAAATCTTATGAATATATTTAGCTATCGGTAAATTTGTATTTTGAGCGCACGTCCCGAAAATTCATCGCTGGGTTTGTAGGTTGTTACGACGAAGACGGGATAGGCTGAGCAGCCTAGTAAGACCTCTCGCGAGATGGGGTGCGATGAGGTCTTGGTGAAGTATTTTACTTTTTGTTCGTCTATTTCCTCCTTGACTGGTAGGATGTTTTCGTTTTAAACATACCACGGTTCCCGGTTGATGGCTCTGAAGATCTTCGACTGGGCTCTCTGGAAAATGTCGATGTTGCTGCTGTAAGCGTTCCCCTGTAACTGGCAACCACAGCTCAAGATAGGTTTTAGAACAGAGCTGTAAGGCAGGACTTTGTAGGAAGAAGCAGCATTGAAAAGCTAATGAGGGCTTTTAGTTTGAGGTGTGTTCTCTTAGCTCTAATGCAGTGGTGTCCAAAATTTGAAAAGGCAGCCACGCGTGGTTGGCAAGAAAAATTCTGCCGGCGTAGCAGCCGACACATGTATAGGGAGAGAGAATATGTGTATTCTATAAATAGAACGCTCGGCAGCTTGTTCTCTTACGATGCGCGTGTTCGCCTGCATTTGCTCTCTCGACTCATGTGTTCGGCTGAAGCTCAATAGTCAAACGCGCAGTCATTCGCTATGCTGCATTGCAAAAAAATGTTTGATGTCAATTGGGAAAATGAATTATTTTTCATTGAGAATATGGATGGTAAAAAGCTCAATGTTTATTGTGCCATTACGATGCATGTCGCTTTAACTTTGATGTTATAATTTTTTTTATGCTTGGATCGCACTCATTTTATTTTTTCAGTGTAAAGCAGTAAAACGTCACGTTGCCTTCGTGTTTCGCTGCTTCGCACACAAGCGCAACGCTTTCATTGTGTGAGTTTGGACACCACTGCTCTAATGTGTTGGTGCCATGAAAGTGTTTTGTCTAGGGGAACGCCCAGATACGTTACATCGTTTGCTTTCGGAAGTGCGTTGTTGTTTAACGTGAGCGCTGAACAATCTTGCCTGATAAGGGTGAAAGTGAATTGCTATCATTTTTATTCGTGTACCTTAATTCGCCGGTCGGATAACCATTTTTCCACGTTGACCAGATGAAGGGCTAGTTGCGCTGTTGCTTGTATTGGGCATCTGGAGCGGCTGAGAATAGCTGTATCATCAGCAAAGGTAGATGTTGTCAATCGGCTACTTATTGGGATGTCTGCTGTGAATAGCACGTACAGTGTTGGTCCAAGTACGCTGCCCTGTGGAACACCAGCTTCAATACTGTGTTCGTCAGACATTGCAGTGTTACATCTTACTGCGAACTTCCTGTCGTAGAGGTACGACTTAAGCAGCTTATGTGTGTTGTTTGGGAGCATTGTTTTGATCTTATGCATCAGACCTTCCAACCAAACTTTGTCGAATGCCTGGGAAACATCCAGAAATATTGCAGTGCAGTATTCTCTATTTTCGAACGCGCTTCGTATCTCTGATGTTATTCTGTTAACCTGCTCAATTATTCCGTGCTTTTCACGAAAGCCAAATTGGTGTGATGGGATTATGCTATGAAGATTCAGGAATTTATTTATCCGGGACAGCAAACATTTTTCAAAAAGTTTTGATAGACACGATAATAAGTTTATAGGTCTATACGACATGGGAACTGTGAGATCTTTTCCAGGCTTTGGTATCATAATGATGATTGACTTTTTCCATCTGTCTGGATAGTGGCCAAGTTTGGTGATAGTATTGAAGAGCTGGGCAATTATGCAGATCGCACAGTAAGGAAGCTCAATAATCATCTTCTTGGGGTTATTTGGTCACCTCCTGGAGATTTTTTTGGGTTCAGTTGCTCTTTAATGATTCTAACGATTTCATTCGGACGAAACTTGATTGGATCATGTTGAAGCTGAGAGCCGTTTGAAACAGTCGGTAGTGCAAACGTATTTGTTGCAGGGTTAGGTTGGAACACTTTTTGAAGATGAGTAGCAAATGTGTAGCTCTTTCTTTATCGCTGCGGGCCCAGCCGCCTGCGAAGTTTCTTATAGGCATTACTGTTTCTGTTGGTGAGCTTAGAGTTGGGTGAGCTCTCCGCAATGAGTTTTTCGTACTGGTGGTTGATAATTGCTCGATGTAATGCTCGTCCTCGATTTTTAACGTTTTGGTGAGTTTACGTGTGGCGTCTTTTAGTTTTTGCTTTGCCGATGGCGATCTGTTCGATTGCCAGTCACGTCGTAAGCGCCGCTTTTCAAGAACGAGCTATGCAATTCGTAGATTTGTCTTTTTTTGGTTGTGTATTGTTTTTACTATTTGAGGTGCTGAGGTACAAGCTGAGGTGACGAAGATGGACTCCAGAGTGTTAACAAAACTGTCAATGTCAGCTTCCTCTTCGAGACGTGGCTTCAGCTCAATGTGTGAGCTTGTAAATTTTTTGTATATGAGGTAGTTAGTTCCTTAAGGCTGATGTCAGAGTGCGGGCGAGAAGCGATGTGACAATAACTTACAATATATTTTCAAATCAAGCGTTTTCAAAAGCTCATACGGAATTTTTTTTTGTCATTTGTGTGTCATTTGTGAGAGAGCACCAGAACGAAATGGAGATAAAAGTATAAAATTTAATTAATGAAGTCTTTTTACGCCCAGCGCTATGGGACCAAATGAGCAAAAACTATCACAATAGAGTTTTGGAGGAAAAAAATTGGACAGAAATGGAAAACATATTAAAAACGAGCAAAAAAATCCTCGTCCGAATCCATCACGTTCACATTAATAACTAAAAGAGAGCAAAGCAGCTCGCTTCTCGCAAAGCTTTCACTCTGACATCTTCTCGCTTTGCTCTTCGCTTCTCGCGTGCACTCTGACATCAGCCTTAAGAAGTTCACTTACCGGGTCGATATATGGATTCAGGGTGTCGTAGTAGATTTATTTGAACAGGCGAGTGATCGGATGATAGATGAGAAAGGCTTTCGCCCCTTAACAGTCTACGCAAAATGTTTTTGGTAGCTACAAAGTCAATTCAATCGGGTAGTTTTCTGGGATCTGTCGGCTAAGTATGTTGGTCTGCCAAGAGCAATATATAAGAGCAATTATAAAGCTTTTTTTTTGAGTATCGATACGAGATCCCCAGTGTGTGTACTTGGCATTATAGTCTCCTGCTGATATAAATCGTTCTCCTAGTGAGTTGAAAAATTCCATAAATTGGTCTGTATACAGTGGCTAGAGTGAGTTGGTAACCACTGTCGAAATGTATTTTTAGAGATTTTTCCTGCAGAAAGTTTTCAGCAAAATATTTATAGTAGTGGTGCTTGAGACGTTTCCGATCAAAATACCAGTTCCACAATGTGCCTTACCATCGGGTTGATTTGTGCCGTAAGTATCCTCTCATATTTAAGTTATATTTGCTTGTAAGATGTTTTTCGAAAAGAAGCATTGCGTCGATGTTCTTGTCGGGTAAGATTTGAGCTAACTCAAGTTAACGCTGTAAAACGCCATTAGTGTATCTTGTATAATCGTAGCGAAGCCATTTATTATTTTGATCTTTGTGATAGAAGTATTTGTATCAAAAGATTATGATTACGCATCAATTCTTGCATAGTTGTCTGCATGAATTACATAAACTCCGTCATGGTCTCCGGCAGGGTACATAGTTCTTTACATTAGTTCTTTAAAGTTGCATTGTTGCTGCTCCGGTGGCTTTTTGTCCATGATCATGTTTGAGATCTCTTGTTTTGCTTGTGAATACGGTTGCAAGAAGGCAAGAAGATTCAGTCCAGATCTGAATGCGCGTGCGTGGGTTGCTTTTTTGTTTGCTAACGATGGGGAAGTGAGGTTCTGGCTTCAGCCGAAAAGCAGACGTCTGGGTTTTATTTCGTTGATGTGAAGGTGATCGGTGCATTTTGTGAGTATACAGTGGCAAAGCGCTGATGGATGCGGGTTTTAAGTTCCATTTAAATTGGGCAGCCTCTGTAGTTGACTGTGTGATTGCCACCGCATTATTATTCTCCTGGAGTCATCTGTGCTTGCTAGGTAGCTTGCGGAGCTATGCAGTTCACCACAAACTACGCAAATCGAGTACAGTGTACAGGAGGACATTGTATGGCCGTGCTCTTGGCAGTTCATTCAGTGTACCGGACCATTTCGTTTGTACGGCTCTTCTACGGTGATTCTGTAGTGCAATAAGAGGTGAAGATTGTATACACAATTTTTTTGTTTAGCATCTTTGTTTCTGGTTCAATATCTTCTTTATAGAGTGGTTGCGGTTTCCTGTTCCTTTTTGAGATGTTAAAGACTTTTTTTGCGCGAAATCCTTTCTCCTGTAGCACCCGTTTTATTTTCTTCTGGAGTTACATCAGACTAATTGCCATATGGTACGACTTGCAGGCCCTTGCAGCTTTTTAGTTGGTACCTGAATTTATTAATTTTTTGTCATTTAGAGGATTTGGCAAAACTTTATAGATAGCTTACCCCTTATGAGAGGAGCTAAGTGGAAATTGTATTTGCCTATGATCAGTATAACTTTGTTAAAAAAAGCACTGGAGCTTTTCTCTCGAATAAATATTATGTTAGGCTTTAGAGGGCAGAACGCCAATGTTTTCTGCCAAGATGTCAAACCTATTGGTATTTTTTGTTTCATTTGGAAATATGTTTAAATTGCTAGGGGGAATTTTTTGTTTATTCTTAGAGCTTTACTTTCTTTTGACTAGAATGTACCAGTCTGCGTGGCCAGCTTTACATTTTTTCTGGTTGCAGCTTGTTTTTCTGACGGCACAGCAGTCCTTATGTTTGTTGAACGGTCGATCGACACCAGTGCAGTCGTTGTTGTAGGCACCATTGCGGTACCTAGAGAGGGCACTGTGCTTGTTGTCGTAGCTAACAGAGACGGAGGCATGAATGTGCTTTGTGCAAGAATTCATCTGTCGGGTTCGGTGTTGTAGACCACGCGACCAACTACAGAGAAGTACCGATACCGAAGGTAAAGAGAATATTAGTTTGGTGCAATATCAGCCTGCCCGTCTGTATGAACGCAACTTTATTGAATACCCTTATAGCTAGAGACTTGAAACTTTTCAAATACATTTTTCTATGGCTGGGAGAGACACAGTGTCCACTGGGTTTCTACGCCCACTGGGGGATGGGTTATACATACTTTTTGATCATACCAAAAAAAATTTGTTTACATAGTACTTTTTTTTAAAGTATGTTTTATTTGCAATTCGTCTTTTAGGACAATAAACAAGAAAATTAACATTAATAATTACATCACCGGATGGATTCAACTCCAGCAAACTCAGTTTATATATATACATATTAACATACTATTACCTTTTGTAACTTTACATGGCAGATCCAGGACGTGAAATTCTTATCGTCGATATAGGTTGGCTGGTGTTGTCTAGAAGACCTAGTGATTGTGTTGCCTATTATTATTATTATTTTTATTATTATTATTATTATTATTAACGGAGGGAGGCGAAATTTTTAGGAGCAGCGGCCTAATGTCCAGGTCCCCAATGCAAAATGGAGATACAACAGTGCCAAACCAACAGAGACCCACAGCAACTGAGAGTGAGCTGAGTGAACCAACACCCGACAAAGTGCCAACTTACGGAGAGTCGTCGTCTACTAGTCTGACAACACCGAGTCTGCCCCAGTATAGGGCACACGTAAACAGCTCTCCACGGCAAGAGCTGATTTACAAGATGCGCGCTTTAGAGGAGGAAGCTATAGGTCAGTGCAAGTCTGTACTTCGCAAGATGAAGCACGCAATGACAAAACAGAGAAATATAAGTATGGAAGTCAAAGACGGTGTTTCAGAGTTGGGTGAGCTTTTTGACGTAATCGCGAGTTATAGGAAAAGTTGGGAATCCGCTGAAAAAGGAAAAGCAGAAGAAACCAACAGAATAGCTATAGCAAGAGGAAATAACGATACTCCTGTTTCGTCTATCCCAAAATGAATAGCTTCCAGTCCAGCGGCGCCCGACTCAGCGAAAAAAGTCAGAAGCAAGGAGCCAGACGGATTTCAAACAGTGGTGAACAAAAAAAACAGACAAAAATCTGAAAAAACAAGGGAGACTAAAGGTCAGAGAAAAAAGAGCAATAAAGGAAACAAAGTAAATCGTATAAAAACAAGAACAAGGACGCGGCCGGACGTGGTGCTAGTAAGACCAGCAGAGGGTAAAAGCTATGAGCATGTACTAAAAGAGCTTAAAACGGGAATGAAATCAGAAGACGCGGAGATCCGATCAGTCAGAAAGACAAAGTCCGGAGATATGCTTCTGGAAGTGGCCAAAGGAAGCGAAGCCAACACACTGCGCGACTGCATCAGACACACGCTAAAGGAAAACGCAGCAGTGAAGCTTATTAAGCCAAAAGCCAAAATTGAGATTCGTGATCTGGATAGTCTCGTAGACGAACAAGAGGTGCTAGCTGCTATCAAAAATATAGTAGGAAACCCCTGTAACATCCAAATCCACTTGACAAAGGTAAACAGCATGGAACAAAAGCGAGCTTTTGTCACGCTGAGCACAGAGGACGCAGATAAAATCCTAGAAGAGTCAAGAGTTAAAATAGGATGGACCCGATGCCGAGTTAAGCGGTGTGTAAATACTCCGCGATGCTACAGATGCTTCAGCACAGAACACCTGCAAATGCATTGCACCGGTCCGGACCGCAAAGAGTTATGCATTAGATGCGGGGAGAAAGGCCACAAAATGACGAGCTGCACAAAGCCGCCCATATGCGTTCTTTGCGCACATAAAAACCTTGACGAAGTAAATCATGTCCCAGGGACGAGTATCTGCGCTGCCAGTATTGGTATGACAAAAACATGATAGTCCTCCAGGGAAACCTACGCAGAAGTAGAATAGCAGATGACCTACTATCCCAAATTGTCCTTAAGCAGTAAGCAGACATGGTGATAATAAGCGAGCAGTACAAGGCTAAGCAAACTGGCACATGGCTAGAAGACGAAACAAAGACGACGGCAATATGGACTCCAGACAGAAGTGACGTCACAATCCTGAATAAAGAACGAGGAAGGGGCCACGTCTACATTCAATTCAAGGACTATACTATAATTAGCTGCTATTTGACACCAAGTGACAACTTCCAAACATTCCAAGAAAAATTAGAAGACATCGAACATACAGCACTACAGCAAACGGGAAAACTAATTGTAGCCGGTGACTTAAACTCCTCTGCTCTGAAGTGGGGAATGCCTGCAACCAACTCCAGAAGTCAGAGGGTCCTAGACATGGCCGCAAGACTCGGTCTCGTTGCTGCAAATGTAGGATCGACAACTACCTTTAGGCGATTGGGAAATACAGGCACAATCCCTGACGTAACTATGGTGTCAGAATTGTGGGCATATAAGATAACAGGATGGAAAGTTCTGGACATTTACAATGGAAGCGACCATGAGTACATTACCTACTCTATAAATTACACAAGGACGGCAAATGTCCCAGCCAGGACCTTACGGCGAAGGTGGAACGTAAACCGCCTTAATAAATTAAAATTTATTGATGAAATTGACATGAGGGACAATGAAGAGCTTTACTTAGAAAGCACCGACAATTTAGTCCACAGAACAATGAAGAACATACGAAGAGCATGCGATGTAGCAATGCCAAAAACAGGAAATCCACGTAGACCAGGACAGGGAGTATACTGGTGGACGGACGAAATAAGAGCTCTGAGAAAGACCTGCATAAGAAGAAGACGACTTCTTACTAGGGCCAGGCGGAGAGGCGTCTTTATCACACAGGATGAGCAGTACAGAAAAGCGAAAAAGAATTAAACACGGCTATCAAGAAGAGCAAGCGTGAAAAATGGAAATCTCTCTGTGACGACATAAACAATAACCCTTGGGCCTGGGATACAAAATTGTCATGAAGAAGCTCGGTTCCAAAAGTGTGGTACAAAACCTGGAGGAAGATCAGATGGACGATATTATTATTATTATTATTATTATTACTAGGGCCTTGTTGCACTGCGACAAGATATTAGATCTTTTGTGCCGGCCTGTAGGAATTAGGGTAGAGCCTCTATACTTAGGCTTCTGATAAAAGAGAGCACTTTGGTAGGGTCTATATGTTCCCATATCCTGTAGGGGGGGATAATTTCACCTCCTAGTTGTAGAAGTCGACGTCTGCTTAGCGAGGGGTATGACATAGAACATGTTCTGATGTTTCTAGCTCCAGCTCACAGAATCTGCATGTGTCGATTTGCGAAAGCTTTAATTTCTTAAGGTGATACCTTAGGTTGCAATGACCCGTTAGGTAGCCTGTTAAAGTGCGAATTTCGTTCTTTTTTAAGTTGATGATGCGTTTTGATCGCGTCATCTGGAGGACGAGAAATTGTTTGGCTTGTCTCAGCCCTGCACTGTCGGTCCAGTGGCGGCTTATCTCCTTTTCCTCCCATTCCCTGACCAGTTCTCTTATGTGTCCTTGCGAAAGTCCACAGAACGGTTCAGGGCCGATTAGTTGTGTCATCGCCCCGCGTTTTGCTAGGGAGTCTGCTACCTCGTTTCCTATATGGCCTTCATGCCCTGGCACCCAGCCCACCGTTAAGATGTTCTTGGAGGCAAGGGCGTTCAGCTGTTGGAAACAGTTCTCTACAAGTCTGGAGGAGATCGTGAAGGATCTCAGCGCTATGAGCGCCGCCTGACTGTCAGAGCAGATGTAAATCCGTGCACCTTGCATTTTCCTGCGAAGGCATTCACGAGCACAGATTTCTATGGCGTATATCTCTGCTTGGAAAATGGTTGGAGACTTTCCCATGGCTATGGACTTGTTGAACCTTGGTCCGAAAATACCAGCCCCGGTGTCGCCGTTTTCCAGTTTCGACCCGTCGGTGTACCACGTTTGTGAACCATTGGGCAGAGATATAGATTTTGTTTTCCAGTCATGTCTGGTGTGCAAGACTACAGAGAATTTTCTGTGGAAAACAAGTTTTGGTTTCTGTACGTCAGTTACGCGCAGAATGGGCTCATTTATTAAGGGTTCGAGAACCCGAAGATGCCCGGTAAGATCACAGCTTTTTATGTAGGTGATGTTTTGAAGGCGAAGTGCCCCCAGGCAGGCCTCCTTTTTCAGGGTGATGGGTAAAGGGGGTATGTCAGTTATAACTCCAAGTGCTGCAGTGGGGCATGTTCGGATGGCTCCAGTGATGCCTATGCAGACCAGTCGTTGTAGTTTGGTAAGTGCAGCCGCAGCTGTCTTCTGGGTAGATTTCGTCCACCAAGCAAGAGATGCATAGGTTAGGATCGGTTTTACCACAGTGTTAAAAGACCAGTAGATCATTTTGGGACTTAAGCCCCATGTTCTACCGAAAAGTCTGTTACAAGCGAAGTATGCTCGAGTGGCTTTATTTATGGTCTTTTCAAGGTGTGCATTCCAGTTGAGCTTGGAGTCGAGTGTAACTCCTAAGTAGTTGGCTTCAACCGAAATGTCAATGGTGGATTCATTTAAGGATGGTCTTAATAGAGACAGAGACCTTTTCCTGGTAAAAGGAACTAAAACAGTTTTAGACGGGTTTATGAACAAACCTTTGTTCTGACACCATCTATTGGCTATGTTAAGGGCTTGCTGCATGCGGTCCGAGATGGTTTGTTCATGCCAGCCCACTATATAGATGGCTAGATCATCAGCGTAGCCTTGAGTGGAGAACCCTAAGTTGTTGAGCTTATAGAGTAGCTCATCGATGACCAGAGTCCACAAGAGAGGAGACAGTACTCCTCCTTGAGGGCACCCCCTTGTGGCTGTGATTGAGGTCATGGTTCCTCCGAGGTCTACAGTTATGATTCTGGATTTAAGCATTTCCAGAATCCACCTAATAATGGGTGTGGGGACATTTTTATGTACAAGAGCGGCACGGATAGCCTCATATGACGTGTTGTCAAAAGCTCCTGAAGTGTCTAAAAAGGCACAAAGTGCTATTTGTTGAGCGCCAATGGCCTTTTCAATGGTTATTGTAAGGCAATGAATGGCAGTCTCAGTTGACTTACCAGCTTGGTACGCGTATTGATACTTATGTAAGGGAAGATGCTTGAGATGCACCTCCCTGATGTGCTGGTTAAATATCTTCTCCATAGTTTTAAGGAAGAAGGAGCTAAGACTAATCGGTCTATAGGACTTAGGCAATTGCGAATCTTTCTTCCCTACCTTAGGAATAAACACAACTTTTACTTTAGCCCATTTGCTTGGTATGTGTCCAAACACGAGACTAGCTCGGAATAAACGGACCAGGGGGATTGCGAGTTGGTGCAGTCCCCGCTGCAACAGACACGGATATATTCCATCTGGTCCAGGGGATTTGTATGGACTGAAACTCTGTATAGCCCATTGTTCGCTATTTTGATGAAACAGTCTATAGGGGAAGTTTCCAACACGTTCTGAGTGATAGGGGGGTTCCCTTCCCTCAGCACCATTGGAGTCTGCCACCATAGCCACACGCAGGTGTGGGCACTCTCCAATCCCAGAGAGGTAGGTTGGTGCCTCACTTTCTGAGATGGGCTGCTCCACGCACCCTTGTTCACGCGCCCAGTTCCGCGCGTGATGCGCCCGTGAAGGGGAGGGCGCAGAATTTTCCGCGGTGCTGCGGGTACTTGGGCAGCTGCGGTTCCACTAGCCCCATTTCCGCTGGATGTCCGGATGCTGTCGGCTGCAGGCAGCTCAGGGGTTGCATGAGCTGCACCCTGTGGTGTTATTGTAGCCGTGTCCGGTAAGATGGCCTTGGAGCAGGTCGGCTTCTCCGCTGCCAGAGCAGGAGCCACCGCCTGTTCCTTCGGCTGCGTGCTGGCCTTAGGCTTAAGAGTAGCCGTGCCCCACGCAAAGTTGAGCTGGTATCCAATCATCTTCAGCCGGTCGGCCGAGACTGGGTCCAGCGCTATGGTGATGATGGCCATATTTTGCTTCATCTCGCGGTGGAAGATACGCCAGTCTCCCACGCGCAGGCCGCTGTTCTGGCCCTCGACGAGCTTCAAAATCTCGTCCGTCTTCATATCCGCTTTTGGAAGCGGGAAGTAGCCAATGAAGACGGCGGCACGTGGAGCCTCCGCGTCCGGGACTAACTTAATGTGGGCGTCCTTCCACAGTCGGAGTTTGGGCACCTCTGTGCTCAGCCACTCGACCGTCTCCGCATTTCCACACGTTATAGCCAACCACCCTGGTCGGAAGGTGCAGCCAGAGAGTTGTTCCATATATGGTCCAACGAGTAGTGAGGAAGGAAGTATCTCCCGGGGCAGAGCCTCATACCCCGGATCGGGCACTCATACGACCGGAGGAGCCAGGTATCCGGAAGCCACCGTTAAAAGACACACAAACGTAGTGCCATTCATCACATGGGCACGGTATGGTAACACCGGTGATTACGGGGTTTTTCGAGTTGTCCTTTCTAGATCCGCTATATTTCGTCTAGAGCAGGGTCACCTCGAGCAAGATGTGGCTCTTCACCACGTATAGTCGGTCTTCAGTAGTCGGCATGTGACTGCCAACTCCCACTGGCTGAGTCAGCTTGGCGCGGCGGCAGGCACACACGCTTCACTAACAAAGCCTTAGCCCCCAGATGGACGATATAGTCCGTGCTCTGTTTCCGTCTGACCAACTTAGGCTAACCAGCACACCAGACCGAAGGACTGAAGAAAGCGGCGAGCCATTCTCCCAAGAAGAACTCGTAGAGGCTGCAAGAAGTCTAAAAAACAGAGAAAGCTCCTGGTCCGGACAACATTCCTTCAGAAGTCCTTAAGATAATAGCTGAGTGCAGACCCCACATACTGCTAAAAATTTATAACGCATGCCTTCAAAACGGAATTTTTCCCGATCAGTGGAAAAATTCAACGACTGGTCTTAATAAGCAAAGGAAAAGGCGATCCTACAAAACCATCCGCATATAGACCTTTATGTATGCTAGACACAGCAGGGAAGCTATTGGAAAAGCTAATCAAACCCCGATTAGTGGATGCCAAAGAAAGAAATGGCGGTCTGTCCCCAAGACAGTATGGGTTTGGACGAGGGCGATCAACGATTGGGGCTGTAGCAGAGGTTGCAAACGCTGCCCTCAAAAGCAGACTGGGCAACCACTTCTCACGACCCATTTTGCTGCTGGCGACGTTGGACATTAAAAACGCCTTTAGCAGTGTTAAATGGAACAACATACTTGACGCACTAAAGAGACGGTTTCGGGTACCTGCATATCTCTTGCAGCTGATAGGCAGTTACTTAAATAACCGAAAACTAATATACACGTTCTCTCCCGGACAAAAGTGCATAGAGATTACGTCAGGCGCAGCGCAGGGCTCCATACTCGGCCCAGAGTTGTGGAACATAAGCTATGACGAAATCCTTCGCATAGAATTGCCAGAGGATACATTCCTGGTAGGATACGCTGACGACATTACGGTGGTTCTCGCGGCTCGCAATGCAGAGTACGCGCAAAGAAAACTAACACAGGTAATGATACGGGTCAAAGACTGGTTAGATTTACACGGCTTAAAACTAGCACTTTAAAAGACGGAGCTACTTATGATAGCCGGACGACAGATACCACTGGAGATAAATATGAGAGTCGGAGAAAACATTATGAAGACGATGAAAGTATTCAAGTACCTAGGAATAAGGCTTGACCCAAAGATGACTATTAAAGCGCAGATCCAATACGCAAAAGCGAGGGCAGTACAGGCTACAAAATCACTCAGCAGACTTATGGCAAATGTTCGCGGCCCGTACCAATCTAAGCGTAAACTTCTTATGGAGATCAACAACGCCATCCTTTTATATGGATGCGAGATATGGGCAGATTCGCTTTAAGTTAAATGCAGGATGAGAACAGCCGCGCTAAGAATAACAAGCGCATACCGAACTGTATCAGGCGCAGCATCGCTTTCTATTGCGGGTTTGATACCAATCGCCCTCCAAGCAAGGGAACGTAAGAAAATCTATGAGCTTAGACAAAAAAGGGAAGCCACTATACAAAACCTTAACACATGTAAGCAAGAGACGATCGCATTATGGCAGGAAAGATGGACAAATGAACGATATGGAAGATGGACAGCAAGACTACTGCCATGTATTAAAGACTGGACTTTAAGAAAACATGGAGACGTAGACTACTACGTTACACAAATGATGACGGGACATGGCTACTTTAGTGCCTTCCTAAATTCAATAAGAAAGAGCACGGAAGCTAGCTGTGTATATGGAGATGCAGAAATCGACAATGTGGAACATACAATCTTCCACTGCGAGCGTTTCAGAGATGAAAGGCGAAAAGTCGAGCATACAACAGGCCCTCGCACACCGGAGAACATCGTAGCTAAGATGATAGATAGCGAGGATTCGTGGAGAAAAGTATCTATCTTCATTGGCGACATTTTAAGATGCAAAAAGAAAGACTTAGAGGAGAGGATGTAAAATAATCTGGACTCACAAAAAAGCACGAAAAATACCTAGATGAGAGGTCGGAATTTGGTATCTGGACGCAGAAAAGCGCTTATTGCGTAGAGGGTCCCACTTGGATCATCTTACAATAAGGGCTCATGCTTATTTAAGAAGAATGCGCTTGGCGCACAAAGGCCCCACTTCGAAGTATTGTGAAAGCGTTTCCGAAGTGGAGACAGGCCCAACGGGGAGGGGTTGTTTGTGGGTATGCTACTCTGTAGAGAATCCCAAACACCCTTACTACGACGGTAGCAGGCAGTGCATAAAGCATTTTCCCCTCCCAGCCCACAAAAAAAAAAAAATAGTAAAAAAAAATTATTATTATTATCATTATTATTATTATGGAGTTGGAAGTTCTGTTTGTATGGCAAAGCGTCTGATCGGCTTTAACTTGGTAAAGCGCAGCGTCATCCATTAAATGATAAACTTCAAGCATCTCACCGCTTCCACGTGGCGACTCCGGAAACAGTTAATTCATCATCCGACAAGGATCTGGCTAAGGTGAGAAGGCGTCATGACAACCTGGCTATCGACAGGGACTACAATATGGATACGATATGGAATACACGCCTTGGGCTAACGACTGCAGTGTTCGGTTACCTTAGTACGCAAGAGTCATATCTTGCTGAAACGGCTTTCCGGCTAATGCTGTCAGTCGCCTCCGTCCCGTTAAAACTGTGGCTAGTCTCCATTTACGTTCTAAGCACGTCACCATTGAATTGGCGGTACCGGTCTTGTTGAGTTTACTCCAAGTTAGCGTCCGATCCTGGCTCTGAACAGAAGCACCCATAAGGACTCCTGTCAACCTCGCGTCTTCTAGTCTGACACTCCGAGTCTGCCCCAGCATAGGGCACACGTAAACAGCTCTCCACGGCAAGAGCTGATTTACAAGATGCGCGCTTTAGAGGAGGAAGCTATAGGTTAGTGCAAGTCTGTACTTCGCAAGATGAAGCACGCAATGACAAAACAGAGAAATATAAGTATGGACGTCAAAGACGATGTTTCAGAGTTGGGTGAGCTTTTTGACGTAATCGCGAGTTATAGGAAAAGTTGGGAATCCGCTGAAAAAGGAAAAGCAGAAGAAACCAACAGAATAGCTATAGCAAGAGGAAATAACGATACACCTGTTTCGTCTATCCCAAAAAGAGTAGCTTCCAGTCCAGCGGCGCCCGATTCAGCGAAAAAAGTCAAAAGCAAGGAGCCAGACGGATTTCAAACAGTGGTGAACAAAAAAAACAGACAAAAATCTGAAAAAACAAGGGAGGCTAAAGGTCAGAGAAAAAAGGGCAATGAAGGAAACAAAGTTCATTGTGTAGTAGGCTAGGTTTCCGGGTTGTGCTGGTGGCTTCAAAAATGACTCCGTTATGTATAGGTGAAAAAAATAAAGTTCCAAAGGCAGACAAAAATACGTCGTTTTATGTTCACTTATATTTTCACACTAAATATACATGTTGCTAAAGTTAACTAGCCTAGTTTACATGTTACATGTTGCTGACATAAGGTGGATTTACGATGTCTGCAGAGAGAGGGTAAGAGAGCGGCAACTCCTTGTTCACTGCCTACTTTTAGGCATAAACATACCGCCCCCTTTGCAGCATCATGCAAAACAGAAAAAATCAGGAATCCAAAGGAGACCGGAATGCGTGGAGCCACGGAACCAAAATATTATTGGTGGGCGCATGAGCCGGATAGCATCCAGCCGAAAACCGTGTTTTGAGCCAACGGACCTCCTTGACTCGGAATCACCCCCGTCAGGATGATTTCTGAATATATATCCGCTCCCAACTCCAGGCTGGTCATGCTTGACCGGAACCAGCGGTCTTCTGCCAGAGTAATATTCGCCGTATTGGCGCAGTGCTGCTCCGCTATGGCCTTGATGGGGGTGCGGATTTTGGTGGGCATCGCCTGAAGAATGACCTCCTTCTGGAAATCGGAGGAGCGCGACTTGATCACGGCCGTGCACGCTCTGTCGTTACCGACCCGGGTGACGGAAAGCCCGAGGGCCGTTGCCATGGACATGTCGATACGACTGAGCGGGCAGCACGGGTCGACTACTGCTCGCATGTCGAATGTTTTGGACCCCGTGTCAAGTCGCAGGATCACTGTTGGCAGCACTGTTGTCCGCTGCCGCTCCAGGATTGATGAAAAGGACAACGGGCGTACCAAAGTTGATTGAGGTTGTGAACCAGAAGGCTGAGGGGAGCCTGGTCGAGCCCGGGATGTCGATGGTGTGGATGCCGACGAGAGTGGCTGTGCCTCGTGCATGTGTAGGAGGGTGTGGTGGTCGCCCTGGCACACGTGGCATCGGTCTTCACGTCGACACGTCGCTCCAGAGTGCTGGTGAGCGAGGCATTTGGGGCAGTACTTGTTGATGAGTACTGCCCGTAATCTTTTTTCCGCCGTCAAGTGCATGAAGCGCTGGCATTTCCGCAACGCGTGAATACCGCGGGATACGCGGCATCGGAACGATGCCGTTCCCTTTGGGCCCTTCCTCTTGAAAAAAGGAACGAGACGGAAGTTAGCTATGGTAGGATTAGATGATATTTTTCGACTGGTTTCCAGTCTCTGTGGGAAGCAATATCAGCTTTGCGATTGGACGTTTAATGACGCCTCGGGCAGTCAGGACGTCGTCTACTCGGACTTTGAGATCGACGCCAGGATATGTATTTTGGATACGCCCTAGACGCCATTCATTCGATGGGAGATTATCCTCCTTGATTATGACAAGATCATTTGGTTGAAGATCTCGGGATGGCGACTGCCATTTATTTCTTTTGTGGAGTTCCTTGAGGTATTCCTCCTTCCACCTTAGACAGAAATGTTGATGAAGGAACTTCAGACGCTGCCATGCATGATGCTGGACACCCACGCCTTGCTATGAATCTAGCAAATGCTGCTAAGAAATTTTCGGTCGTTAGGTCCGAAGTAGCTTCTAAGTGGATTGCTTTGGTGCTAAAACACACAAAGACGCACACGTACCCTTGGTTATAAGACATGCTCGGCCTTTATAATTCTTAATATCGAAGGGGCCGGCAAAGTCATCACCGGTGTGTGTGAAAGGGCGCAAAAGGCAGTACGTTGAGCCGGTAACTCCCCCATGAGCTTTGTCTGAAGCCGTTTGCGATGGATTATGCAAACCTTGCAAGAATTTATCGTGGATTTGACCAATACTTTGAGCTTTGGGATCCAGTATTTTGCTCGGATAAGACGCATCATCAGCTGATTGCCCCCGTGCAACGATATTTGATGAGTGAAGCTCACAAGAAGGCGAGAATACGAACAGGGCAGTATGATGGGGTGACGCTCATCATAACTAAGAGTCTCGCAGGATCGGATGCGCCCACTGGCCCAAATAACTCCGTATTTGTCTAAAAACGGGTTAAGATTAAGAAGACTGCTGGAACGCGGGACTGATTTCCCTTGTAGAAATCCCTTATATTCTTCTGGGTACTCAGTTCTTTGCGCGAGAATGACCAGTTTCTCTTGAGCTTTGGAGAGCTCTTTGTGATGCAAATCTGCTGAGCATGGATCTGCACTTCCCTTACAGCGCGTTATAAAACTTGGAAAATCGTTCGAGAAAGATGAATGCGGAACTAGCGGTCGCCACATTGACCTTGATCGGACGCTGTTCCAGTTCCGTGTCGAGAGGGAATTCTATGGAGGCTGGCCACTGTTGTTGCGCAACTTGCAACCATTCTGGCCCGTGCCACCACAGTGAACTGCCAAGTAATTCAACTGCTGACACTCCTCTGCTCGCGAGGTCAGCTGGATTGGACTCGGAGCGTACGTGGCACCACTGTTTGGAATCTGTGGCCTGAGTAATTCTGGTTACTCTGTTCGCCACAAAGGTTGACCACGCACATGGAGGCTTATTTAGCCATGCTAAAACTATTGTCGAATCAGTCCAGTAGTAACACTCGCACTCTTTAAGCGGAAGTGTTGGAATTACTGCTGCTGACAATTCGGCTAACAACACGGCTCCGCACAACTATAGTCGTGGGATGGACACCGTCTTTGTGGGAGCGACTCTAGTTTTTGCGGTAAGGAGGTGGACAGAGATTTTGTCCCTTGCTTCCGTGCGAACATAAAGCGCAGCGCCATATGCACGCTGAGACGCATCACAGAACCCATGAATTTGTAGCCGGAGCTTTGGCCGCGTTTCTACCCATCGTGGAATGCGCACCTTCTCGAGGCTCGCAAAGTGGTCGAGGAATGCGTGCCACTTCGAAATTAGGTCATCGGGTAGTGGATCATCCCATCCTAGTTCCCTGAGCCATGTTTCTTGCATGAATATCTTTGCTCGGACAATGACTGGCGCTAACCAACCAGCGGGATCGAAAAGCTTCGCAATCTGCGAGAGAACTTCTCGTTTCGAAATAAGTGATTTCGTCGGAAACTGGGAAGGTGAAAAGAAGAACTCATCACAGTCTGCTTTCCATCGAATACCGAGAGTTTTTGCAGCACTGGCTTCTTCTATCTCGAGGAAGTCGGATCTAAGGCGGTGCTGCTCTGGGATGACTTTGAGCAAGTCCTTTTTATTGGAAGTCCACTTTCTTAGTGGAAACCCTGCGGATTCAAGTGCATTAGAAAGTTCGGGTATGCATTGCACTGCACAACTCTTAGAGTGCGCGCCTGCTAGCACATCATCAACATACATATAATTGGATATAATGTCACTTGCTAGGGGGTAGCGACACTGCACATCTTTAGCTAGCTGCTGCAGTACTCTGATCGCTAGGAATGGGGCACAGTTCACTCCAAAGGTGACTGTGTTCAGCTCGAAATCTCGGAGCTCTTTGTCCTTTGATCGGAACAGGATTCTTTGGTATGGAGTGTGTTTGGGATCCACCAGGATTTGTCTATACATTTTGGTAATGTCTGCGTTAAACACGTACTCAAAGAATCGCCATTTTGGGATCTGCATAGTCAGATCGGATTGGAGAACGGGTCCTGGATGTAGGAGGTCGTTGAGACTTTTGCCGTTAGTAGAAGAACTGGAGGCGTTAAACACAACGCGAAGCTTTGTAGTGGTGCTATCTGGCTTATAGACAGCATGGTGCGGGAGATAAAAGTTGCCTGAGCCGTTTGTAGGGGGGACTGGTCTCATATGACCAAGGTCCGAATATTCCTGAAGGACCTTATCGTACTGCTCTTTAAGGGATACGTTCTTATTCAAACGATTCTCATTGCGAAGGAGCTGAGCCAGTGCGATAGATCTTGAATGACCTAAGTCGATGGATTCAGGATTCTTAAAAGGCAGGGTGACAAAATATCTACCACTTTCGTTTCTGGCGATTGTCTGCTGAAACAACTTCTCACAAGCTGCATACGACCCTTTAAACAGCTTAACTGGGATATCCTCCACCTCCCAAAATTTCGTGAGAAGTTTCTCTAACCTTACTTTCTGGCTGTGCGCAATTCGAGTGGAGAAATGACTTTGGCGCCAGTGTTGGAAATAGGACCCGTGATGGTCCAGCCAAAGATCGTTTCCTGACCTAAAAGGGTACCACAGATATTGGTATAGGACCCCTTAAGGAGTATGGAAGGAAGGATATCAGCTCCCAGTAGTACATCTATCTGGGAACTCTTATAGAAGATCTGCCAGTTGAAGATCAGGAAGACCTTCCAAAGAACTTTGTGGAATTGTGTAGGAGGGCAGATTTCCTGCCAACTTTGGAAGTACGTAGGCCAAAGTTTCAATCTGAATTCTTGGCTTTATTGGAGAACCAATATGGAAATGGCATAAACTTTGAGGTTGAGCTGAAACAGCTCCATTGAGCCCCGAAACTTGAGCGTCAACGGACTGATACTGGGGTCGTATCAATTTGAACAGCCGTTCAGAAATGAAGGTTGCTTCTGAACCAGAGTCTACCAATGCACGAGCTGTATATTTTGTTCCCAAAGAACATACTTGGATTATAGCCGAACCGAGGAGAACGCTTGTGGGTGAGAAGTGGACTGTAAATTTTCTGGAGTGTCCAAAATTGTTCCAGAACCACCTGTTTGGCAATTCGTCGGACGATGAAGGAGAGTGTTATGACGCCCCTTGCAAGTATGGCAATTATGCGCACTAGTGCAATCTTTGAGGTGGTGACCCCTAGCGAAACAATTTAAACACAGCTTGTGCTGCTTTATAGTGTCGGATCGCTCTTGAACCGACATTTGTAGAAATCTAGGACACGTACGGATTGGATGGTTTTCTTTTGCGCAAAGTTTGCAAGTCTGAGCCTTGGCAGTGACCTTGGCTTCAAAGGAGTTCACTCTTTTGGAAAGCGGTTCTTTTCTGGTAGCCTTTACCGCCAACTGAGGAGCTACCTGGGGCCTTACATCTTCGATTGCCCCTAAAGTTCTATACCGCTCTAACAGGAAATTATTTAGCTCAACCCAAGTCGGAATATCTGATGTGCTATGGAGAGACTGTTCCCACGGCGATAGTGTGAGTTTCGGAAGCTTTGTCGAACACATGCAGACGAGGAGACAATCCAGATATCGGATAGTTCTAAAGCCGATAGGCACCCTTGGATGGTGCTCAGTAATTCTTTTAATGCGGCTGCAGACTCGTGAAAAATTGGCTGTACGTTGAACAGAATTCGGAGCTGACTGTTGACTAACAGTCTTTTGTTCTCGAACCTGTTCACGAGTGCTTGCCAAGCTGATGCAAAGCCATCATTCGTGAGTGGAGATTTCGACACGATAGCTTTAGCTTCACTACTAGTTTTTGCATTTAAGTGGAACAGCTTTTCGACTGGGACTAGACTTGGGTTGTTGATGTACACCGCTGTGAAAATGTCCCGGAACGTGGGCCATTTCTAATAGTCTCCGGAAAAGACTTCGGTGTCGACAGGCGGTAAGCGGCAGCCTCTTGGCTGATAGACACTATTTGAACTTGGGACTGGAACTGTAGCTTCCTCAATCTGTTGACTGAGCATGGATGCACAGCGTTCGTACGCCGAATAGCAGTGGTCATATTTTTTGTGGAGTATCTCGGTATCGGAAGCACCGCTGTGTCCAGCAGATTCAGCGAGCGCTCCTGAACAGCGCTCGAACTCTTGTTCAACCTTGTTTCACAAGGTCCGAATCTGCTCTTGGCGGACCTTGAGAGTGTGCAGTGACACATCAGAATTGGACGCGAATATTGACTCAAATTGACTCAGTCTGTTGGTCACCGAAATGATAGTTGTCAGCGTAAACATGCTGTGCATTTTATGTGTTTGACCGACGGATCTGGTAATAGGCGGGACGACTGTGTCTGGACACTTTTCAGATGTGGATGCTCGGGGATCAATTTGTTCCTTGCTCACTGGGTTACTAGACCCAACGAAATTGCTTGGCTCGGAATTTGATCTTTTGTGGAGCCCGACCGGAACAGCAAGGAGGTTATTTTTGTCCTTGGCTTCGTCAATGGGCATGCTAGGATCTTAAGCAGTCAGAAATAAATAACTATTTATTTTGAGGACGATATACACATATGCCAATAAAAACAGAACAGTGCGGAACGGCTCACAAATGTGAATTAGGAATTTCTTATTAAATAAAAAAAAACACGATTTATTTAATAACCTCGAATCGATAACGATAAATCACGAGCATATAAAAAATATGAACGTCTGATGCGGAACAGAATTGCGATGCTAAACGATGAAACCGTTTAGTATTTGCCGATATCGATCTCGCCGATAGTTTGTATTAGCATTCGAATGTTATTACAAAGAACTTGCAATGCCTTGTAATAAATTATAAATTTATTTATATATTTATTTATTAATTCTTTATATTGACATTGTGTTCTTATAAGTAATATCATACAATTAAAGCGTTCAGGCCTATTGACCTTTTCTACTAAGTTTATTTTAACTTAAGTTTATTAATTTTAGTTTATTTCTTTTTAGCATTTCAAGATAGGGACAAAAATTTTTCAAAAAATCCATAAATTGTATCTTAAGTCTACTTAATACTATACTTAATTTAAGGTACATTGAATATATTATTTATGTGTGGATATGTTGAAAACATACATCTGTTATAAAAACTTATATACAGTTTGGCTATTCTGTCTGCAACATAATCTATTTTTGCTAAATGGTGCAACTCGGATGTGGAAAAATGCCTTGGTTCATTAAATATCATTTTGAGTATTTTATTTTGCAACACTTGAACTTTATAAATATGACATTTTGCTACGTCAGCCCATACTGGGGCCCCATAATATAATACTGCTTGGAAAATTGATCTAAATAGGTACATTTTGTTTGATATACTAAGACATGATTTCCTATTTATGAACGGGTAGAGCGTTCGAATTAATTTGTTTGTTTTTTTTTTGACGTGTTCAACATGGTCTCTAAAGGTAAGTTTCGAGTCTAGTATCAGTCCCAGGTATCGTACATTTTTTTCCCAGTTGACGTCAACAGTGTTTAACGTGATGTGACTCGGAGGAAGAAATATGCTTTTCCGTTTCCTTGTGAAAAAAATTGCTTGCGTTTTTTCTGTATTTACTAGAATTTTCCATTTTTTGAAGTATGTAATGAGCGTGTTAAAGTTCTCTCGAAGCGAGACGGAAATGTCCGCTGCAATAGTGCCAGAACAGAGTATTGCGGTGTCATCCGCGAAAATGGAGGCTGTGCAATCAGGTAGCAGAGGAAAGTCAGCTGTAAAAATGTTGTACAGGATAGGGGGCAACCTGCAACGATTTCAATTTTGCGAGAATGTACCTCACCTACGCATACTGTAAAGGAGCGATCTTTAAGAAAGTTTTGTATAATTTTGATTAGTTCTGTGGGGAATTCCAACTGTTTCATTTTGAAGATGAGGCCATCGTGCCAAACCGTGTCAAATGCAGCTTTTATATCCAGTAGAATCATACCAGTTGACTTAGAACTGGCAAAATTGGTTTTGACTATTTTTTTTATTTTAGTTAACGGGTGTAGTGTATTATGTTCACTACGAAACCCGAATTGTTCTGAAGGAAGGACCTCTTTGTCGTCAATGAACACCGATAATCTTGTTTTAATCACTTTTTCAAGTATTTTGCCTAACGACGACAACAAACTTATAGGGCGATAAGACGATGGGCTTTCGGCAGGCTTATTTGGTTTCTTAATAGGAATTACTTTTGAAAGCTTCCAAGCAGCGGGAAAGTAGCCAAGGCGCAGGCACTCATTTATTACTTTAGCTATGTACTTTATTCCTCTGCGAGGGAGGGCTTTGAGGCATCTATTATCAATGGCATCTGCACCTGGAGATTTCTTTGGTTTAAGACTTTTTATAATTGAAGAGATTTCTGAACAGTTGGTGAAGTAATGTTCTTCTGGCATTGGGGTTGAAGAAATCAGCTCGTGCACAAAATTAGCGACTTCGGCTTCAGTCGCTTGGTCACTGAGGTTGACTGAGTAAGAGTGATTCATTTCAAACGTTTCCGCTAATATGTCCGCTTTTTGTTCGAGTGTGGTGAAATTTCTTGCATTGTGTCTTAAGGTCGGTATGCTAACGTGTTTCTTCTTTATTACTTTTGTTAGGTTCCAAAAGGGAGAAGAATTTTTTTCCAGGGAAGCTAGTAGATTGTTCCACTTTTCATTCCTAAAAGTGGCCATCTTGCTGTTTATAGTTTGACTAAGCCATCTAACCAGGACAAGGTCGGCCCTATTTCTGTATCTTAGCCAGTTTCGACGATGTCGATTTCGGCATTTAATAAGCAATATAATACTTTGAGGAAGGGGTTTTGAGGAGTGTTGAACACGTTTTTTTGGGACGCTGCCTTGTTTAGCAGTGCTAAGAGCTTCGTAGAAATTATTGATTAAATTATCTATATCATTTGAGTTCTTTATAGGAGTTTGGTCGTAACAAGGCAAAGTTAAGTTTATAAGCCTACTAAACTCGACCCAGTTTGCAGATTTGTAATCATAACGATATGGAATTACCAAGTTTGGAGCAAACAGGAGAAATGTACGTACTGGTAGATGATCTGATCCCAAGTCGTTTATTGCTGCAGTGTTAGAATGACATCCAGGACGATTGGTTAAAAACAGATCCAGGTTTGAGGTTGCGTTTCGACTATTGGCCGGCACATATGAGTGCTCTGCTGAGTAGAGAACATCAATACCATTTGACGAGATGTGGTCGTGTAAGATTTGTCCCCATGCATTTGAACGGTAACAGCCCCAAAGACTATGTCGACTATTTAAGTCTCCTCCTACTAAATAATTTCCAGTGCCGTGGGTTAGTAGCCGTATGTCATTGGCAAACATCTGTTTACTATCTGGACCCGCTCGACCACCGGGGAAGTAGCAGCAGTATACTGTAGTAGGGTACCCAGTAGAGCTAAAAACTTTAATGCCAATAGATTCTATGATTTTGGTGCACGGGAGGGGTAGCAGGCAATGGCGAATAGATTTCTTAATAAGTATGGCTGCCCCTCCCCCTCTGTTACTACTTCTGTCATATCTGTAGACAACATACATATTGTTTTTAATAGAGATACTGTCATTGAGCCAAGTTTCAGTGAGTAGGCAGATATCAATGTTTTGTATTTTAAGAAAATTAAAAAGTTCGTCCTTTTTGTTTCTGATGCCTCTGGCATTCCAAGTAATAATTGATAGTTGGTTTAACAATATATAAGGAACTTGCACGCTAATGAAGTAATAACTTCAAACTGGTCTGCCTTGGATTTGCAGTTTCTCAAATTATTGATTAACTCAAACGTAAGTGACTTGATTTCTTCAATAGTGAAGAGTTCATCATTGTGTTTAGGAGGATAAGGACGTTGGGAATTGGACCAACCTACGTTTGCTTGCACGTTCGGTTGTCTAAGTGAATTTGGGAACATATTATAATCGTTTAAGCGAGGGGGATTTATGGCAGTTTTTGCTTGGTGCTTGCCTTGATATAACTAAGTCTACTAGGGCATTCATGAGAATTTGATTTGTGCGGCCCACTACAGTTTGCACACTTTACCGTTGATATCTTCGTGCGGTCAATGGTTTTGTGACTTCCAGCGCATATTGAACAGTACGAGTTTACTGAGCATCGGCTTGAACCATGTCCAAACATTTGGCAGTTGTAACACTGAGTAAGTTGGTTACTATGTCTCTTTTGATATTCCCATTTAACTCTAACATAATTTATAACGGCGTGATTTTTTCTAAGCTCGTTAAGTGAGGTAGTTTTGTTGGCGAAGTAGACCACATAAAATATGAATACCGAGCTATTAAGTCTCTTTCTCTGCACTCTCTTGACATCCAAGCATTTTAGTCCCATTTTGTTGAGATCGTCTTTTAGTACTGAGGGTTCCACATCATCTAGCCCCAGCAGCAGGGCTTTATATGGCTTATCATTTTTGTCAGCATAGGAGAAGAACTCAATATTGTTCTCCTTCATAAGCTCGCAAGCTTTGACAAAGTCGACTTTTTCCACGCAGTGTAATTTTACTCCGATTGAGATTTTTTTGATGGAGTAATTTGAACATTTAATTTTTTTGCAAATGTTATGCAGTTGTTCCACTGTGCATTTAAGAACCGTAATAGGCGGGACAAACTCTCTCTTTTTAACGATCTGCTCGTGCTCATCTTCATTCTTATCAGCAATGTCTGCGTCGTCCACAGTTTGCAAGGGCGAGAAATAATTTTGGTCAACGATTACGCGCTGACCGGTGTCAGTTTTGAACAGCTTTTTCTTCATACGCGGTGACATAACGGCACCGCCGACGCCTCTTCGTCTCTTAATCTTGTTTTATTTGGATTACTCTTTGTTTTAACTTGGTATTTGCTTGTGTCGCGATAAAGCGGTGGTAGTTGCGTACGGCTCAAGCTCTCACTCCAGACTGAAAATTATAAATAAATGAAGCATGTAGTATTTAATTGTTTAAATAAGTTGTAATTGTGTTTGTGATCGGCCGCCTTATTGAAAATGTATTTATTTATTTATCTCTTTGTGTTGTAGGCGGCCAGATATTATTGTGTTACATTTTGTTGTTATTATTTATGTGCATGTGCAAGTCCAGTGTAAGAAAATGGAATATGGAATAATAATAATAATAATAAGAAATAACGTAAATATTTTTTTTTTTTTGAAAGTTCAATAATATTTATGGAGTAGATGATATGCCCCAATTTCGGAAAGGGTATTTAAAAAACTAAACAAAAAAAATAATAACAATAATAAAAAAAAATTATGTGACTAGTTTAATGGAAAAAAATATATACCCCACTTGTTTGGAAAAAGAGAGGGTATCACAAACCGTTGGCGGAAATTTTTGCCGCGATGGAAAAAATAATATAAAGGAGAAAAGGAAAAAAAAAATTTTTTTTTTATAAAATGGTTCAATAATATTTATGAAGTGATTGATATACCCCAATTTCGGAAAGAGTATTTAAAAAACAAAACAAAAAAAATAATAACAATAATAAAAAAAAAATTATGTGACAAGTTTAATGGAAAAATATATATACCCCACTTGTTTGGAAAAAAGATAGGGTATCACAAACCGTTGGTTACTGACATCTGTTGCTTGAGCAGCCAACGATAACGGCTTGGAGTCAGTGACCAACGTATGTATGTACATATGTGCGTTTGCCGGCATATGCTTGTAAATATGTAAGTACGTTCACTTTTCAATGCATATGCAAATGCAATTATGCCGGCTGAGTTTTTGACGCGATGGAAAAAAAATTATATATGGATATCATTTTTGCACTTGCCCTTTTATGTGGGCGTAAATGAGTTGAACAGAGTGTTCTCAGAGTAAGCACCAGTTAGATAAGTATATTTTGCGGAGGAGTTGCCACTTGGCAAAATGCAAAAAAATATATGGAAAAAATATGACTTATCTGTGGTCTCTGATCGGAAAATTCAAACGATGCTTGTGGTCGATTTTTAGAATGATCCGGCTCGAAGAACCAATGATTGTGTAGTAGGCTGGGTTTCCGGGTTGTGTTGGTGGCTTCAAAAATGACTCCGTTATGTATAGGTGAAAAAAATAAAGTTCCAAAGACAGACAAAAATACGTCGTTTTATGTTCACTTATATTTTCACACTAAATATACATGTTGCTAAAGTTAACTAGCCTAGCTTACATGATACATGTTGCTGACATAAGGTGGATTTACGATGTCTGCCTACTTTTAGCCATGAACAAAAGTAAATCCTATAAAAACAAGAACAAGGACGCGGCCGGACGTGGTGCTAGTAAGACCAGCAGAGGGTAAAAGCTATGTGGATGTGCTAAAAGAGCTAAAAACGGGAATGAAACCAGGGGAGGCGGAGATCCGATCAGTCAGAAAGACAAAGTCCGGAGATATGCTTCTGGAAGTGGCCAAAGGAAGCGAAGCCAACACGCTGCGCGACTGCATCAGACACACGCTAAAGGAAAACGCAGCAGTGAAGCTTATTAAGCCAAAAGCCAAAATTGAGATTCGTGATCTGGATAGTCTCGTAGACGAACAAGAGGTGCTAGCTGCTATCAAAAATATAGTAGGAAGCCCCTGTAACATCCAAATCCACTTGACAAAAGTAAACAGCATGGAACAAAAGCGAGCTTTTGTCACGCTGAGCACAGAGGACGCAGATAAAATCCTAGAAGAGTCTAGAGTTAAAATAGGATGGACCCGATGCCGAGTTAAGCGGTGTGTAAATACTCCGCGATGCTACAGATGCTTCAGCACAGGACACCTGCAAATGCATTGCACTGGTCCGGACCGCAAAGAGTTATGCATTAGATGCGGGGAGAAAGGCCACAAAATGACGAGCTGCACAAAGCCGCCCATATGCGTTCTTTGCGCACATAAAAACCTTGACGAAGTAAATCATGTCACAGGGACGAGTATCTGCGCTGCCAGTACTGGTATGACAAAAACATGATAGTCCTCCAGGGAAACCTATACAGAAGTAGAACAGCAGATGACCTACTATCCCAAATTGTCCTTAAGCAGAAAGCAGACATGGTGATAATAAGCGAGCAGTACAAGGCTAAGCAAACTGGCACATGGCTAGAAGACGAAACAAAGACGACGGCAATATGGACTCCAGACAGAAGTGACGTCACAATCCTGAATAAAGAACGAGGAAGGGGCCACGTCTACATTCAATTCAAGGACTATACTATAATAAGCTGCTAATTGAAACCAAGTGACAACATCCAAACATTCCAACAAAAATTAGAAGACATCGAGAATTTAGTCCAAAGAACAATGAAGAACATACGAAGAGCATGCGATGTAGCAATGCCAAAAACAGGAAATCCACGTAGACCAGGACAGGAAGTATACTGGTGGACAGACGAAATAAGAGCTCTGAGAAAGACCTGTATAAGAAGAAGACGACTTCTTACTAGGGCTAGGCGGAGAGGCGACTTTATCACACAGGATGAGCAGTACAGAAAAGCGAAAAAAGAATTAAACACACCTATCAAGAAGAGCAAGCGTGAAAAATGGAAATCTCTCTGTGACGACATAAACAATAACCCTTGGGCCTGGGATACAAAGTTGTCATGAAGAAGCTCGGATCCAAAAGTGCGGTACAAAACCTGGAGGAAGATCAGATGGACGATATAGTCCGTGCTCTGTTCCCGTCTGACCAACTTAGGCCAACCAGCACACCAGACCGAAGGACTGAAGAAAGCGGCGAGCCATTCTCCCAAGAAGAACTCGTAGAGGCTGCAAGAAGTCTAAAAAACAGAGAAAGCTCCTGGTCGGGAGAGCCCGACTAGAAGATACCCTGAACCCAGTTGCAATAAATAAATTAAATTTATATAAGAAATTGGTATACTGACTTAACTTCAATCGATTAAATTCGATATCTCCGGTGTTTCTTCACCGATTTGGACGAAATTTTCAGAAAAGTTCTATCGTTACCCATTATTTCAACCCTCATTTTTACATTTTTCAAATTCGGTATTTTTTTGTTATCGATTGCATGTGTATATCGGGAACCAGAATAATTATCGATAATTTGAAGCAAACTTGTTCTGCTCATGGTATAGGAGAACTTATATAAAAAATCTGAAGTCGGTAGCTTTTGTAGTCTCTGAGATCCACGCGTTCATACAGAAGGAAAGACGGACAGACGGGCGGACAGACGGACATGGGTATATCGACTCGGCTGTTTATGCTGATCAAGAATATATATACTTTATGGGGTCGGAGATGCTTCCTTCTGCCTGTTACATACTTTTGCACAAAACCATTATACCCTTATTTACCCATTTTATGGGTTAAGGGTATAAAAATGTGTTGCATGCATTTCTGGGCCATTTATGACACATAACCGTGAAAACCAATTCTTATCGTTATTGTTTCGTTCCTAATTGTTAAGATGCATGATGTTTGTTTTTCATGCAGCTACGCTGGCCTGAAACCCTTTGTTTATTTCTGGTCCCTAAACTCAGGTGCAGTTAAAGGATATACAAATAAACTACCTGATACGCACCATATATAGAAATTGCCCTGGTGTACAAGTAGTAACATCCCATACAGGTAGGCACAAATCTTATTTGGACACGTGCGTAGTACCCTAATTGCACAAATTGACCTAAGCCCAAATATGTAACAAGTATTAGGTAAATTTTGCAGGCATGAAAACTAACTCTTTTATTGAACCCTTGATCGAAACGGTATCTATCAGGTAGTAGATTAGACTATATATTGAAAAAAAAAAATCATAATCTCTGGATTAGTCTACGACAGAAAATTGGCGAGACAAACATGTCATTGAACAATCAAAATTATTTGACCTGTTAAGGTAGTCAGACACACCAACAAATTTCATGGAAGCTGCCTTCGAAGAACTTGATAGTTTATACGGCAATGTACAGAGAAGTGAAAATATAAAAAAAAAACTTGCCTTGACTTATGCCAAACAATACACGATGCGTTTTTCAAACAAGTAGGACTTAAAGTAGACTGCCCCAAGTACGACAACGGAAACTCAAACGATGGAAACACTTCAAGGAGATTTTTTGAAAATGATGAGGCTGTAACTCGAATCACTGGAATCAACAATCAAATCGTAATGAGATTTGGAACGATCTTAAATGTTTTGAACTGCAAGGAAAAAGTTGATTCTGCCAAATATGGAGAATATGCTTCAAAAA
The DNA here is from genome assembly GCA_018904305.1 of Scaptomyza montana. Lineage (NCBI taxonomy): Eukaryota > Metazoa > Arthropoda > Insecta > Diptera > Drosophilidae > Scaptomyza > Scaptomyza montana. Next base: position 428,040 of record JAEIGR010000076.1, read on the forward strand.
CAGCATCACTTTTAGCAGAATTATATCCGCAGAGTAAGTTGACCCCGCTAGTTCATAAAATATTGGCGCATGGCAAGGATATAATTGAGTATCAGTCTTTGCCAATTGGAGAGCTCTCTGAAGAAGCACAAGAGTCCCTTAATAAGTTTTATAAAAAATACAGATTGCTAAACACTTTCGAAGCTTCAAGGGTGAGACAAAATGAAGACCTCTTCAACATTTTAGCAGCATCTTCAGATCCACTTATTTCATCTCTGAGGCATGTTAAGTCACGAAAAGAATTAGAAAATACTTATAGTTCAGAGATGATTACTCTTTTAGATATACCATCTTTTACGGATTGTGATGAATATTTTACAAAAAATTAAAAAAATAAGCCACTGTGCGTCGCCATTTGACTTTTTTCGTTGCAAAAATCATAACTTTTGAACCAAACAAGATAATCGGTCAACTTAAAAAGCATCTGAAAGATAATTAATCAACCAATAAAATGAGTATTTGAAATGAATTCTACGATTTTTAGGTGCTTATGAAGGGGTATGCAAACTGGAAATTGGTGAAAAAATCAATTTTATGGGAAGGAAAAAATACTTTTTAAAATTTTTGATATTTTTATACTCGATACCAGGTGAGTATATTGAGTTGTGCTGTCCGTTGGTGTCCGTCGTCTGCCGTCTGTCCGTCTGACCGTCTGTCCGTCTGTCCGTTGTATGTCATTTTTCCACCCTTCAAGTGAGACTTGAACTTTCCATCTCTTTATTATGGGATAGTAATTAAGTGTCAGATGGGGTTCTCGTAACGGGGGGCTGGCAATCGATAATCGATAACTCAAACCGATAAATCCACTTTTCCATCCTTACGCTAGAACTACCAATTTGGTGGAAGATAGCTACTGCAACCCCCAAAACTGATCAAATTTTGGATCCACCCCCCTTTCCCCCGCTTTTAAAGTAAAGCCTTATCTCCGTTTTGAGCTGAGCCCCATTTGGTGCCAACATAGCTGATGATGACCCCACTGCACTAAAGTTTGATGCCACGCCCCCACTGCCCTGCCCCCCGACGCCCCACGCTTCGTCAAAAACGGGAATGCGTGTTCTTCCAGAGTAGTGGAGCTGAGCCACCAATTTGGCGGAAGATACTGGCAACCCCTCAAAATCTGTAAGTTTTGGGCCCGCCTCTTTGCCTCCTTTTCACTTTTTAAATTTTGAGCTAGTCCCAATTTGGTAGAAGATGAATTGACATTTCAGAAGATCTGCATCAAAATTTGGATTCCACGCCCACCCTACCGCCCCCACCCCTTTCCCACTTATTAAATTAGTTAGAGTCACCAAATTTGGTTGGAATTGACATTTTACAATGATCTGCTAAGTTGCCCACCTACCGCCCCGCCCCCTTTCCCCACTTTTACAAACTTCGCTGGTCACCAATTTGGTATGGATAACAATTGACATTCCACAAGATCTGCATCAAAATTTGGATGCCACGCCCACCCAAACCACCCCGCCCCCTTTCCCACCTTTTACAACTTCGAGCTGAGTCACCTAATTTGATATGGATGATTGACATCCCAAGATCTGCATAACAAATTTGGATGCCACGCCCACCCACCGCCCCCAGCCCCCTCCACTTTTAATTTCCGCTAGTCACCAATTTGGTATGAAGTGCTTCAAAGATCTGATAAATTGGGATGCCACGCCCATCCCCCTGATTCCAATTTGGTTGAAGATAGCATTGACATTTCAAGATCTGCATGAATTTTGATGTCACACTCCCATACCGCCCCCGCCCCCCCCTCCTACCTTCAACTTTGGCTGCACCATTTAGGAAGATGCTGGTGGCATCCCCATCCATCACCTTTAAGGCGTACCCCTGCGCATCCGTCCCTGATGGCCTTTTACCGGTTTTAATATGGTAATATACCGTTTGCGTCACTGTTTCTTTTTGTATTGTTTTTAAGGCTTTTAAATTTTAAAATTAATATTACAATTAAAAAAATTATTTTTTTTAAGCTTATTTTTTAATTTTTTGTAAAATATTCATCTCAATCCGTAAAAGATGGTATATCTAAAAGAGTAATCATCTCTACATTATACGTATTTTCTAATTCTTTTCGTGACTTAACATGCCTCAGAGATGAAATAAGTGGATCTGAAGATGCTGCTAAAATGTTGAAGAGGTCTTCATTTTGTCTCACCCTTGAAGCTTCGAAAGTGTTTAGCAATCTGTATTTTTTATAAAACTTATTAAGGGACTCTTGTGCTTCTTCAGAGAGCTCTCCAATTGGCAAAGACTGATACTCAATTATATCCTTGCCATGCGCCAATATTTTATGAACTATCGGGGTCAACTTACTCTGCGGATATAATTCTGCTAAAAGTGATGCTGTTTTTGAAGCATATTCTCCATATTTTGCAGAATCAACTTTTTCCTTGCAGTTCAAAACATTTAAGATCGTTCCCAATCTCTTAACGATATGATTGTTGATTCCAGTGATTCGAGTTACAGCCTCATCATTTTCAAAAAATCTCCTTGAAGTGTTTCCATCGTTTGAGTTTCCGTTGTCGTACTTGGGGCAGTCTACTTTAAGTCCAACTTGTTTGAAAAACGCATCGTGTATTGTTTGGCATAAGTCAAGGCATTTTTTTTTTTATATTTTCACTTCTTTGTACGTTGCCGTATAAACTATCAAGTTCTTCGAAGGCAGCTTCCATGAAATTTGTTGGTGTGTCTGACTACCTTAACAGGTCAAATAATTTTGATTGTTCAATGACATGTTTGTCTCGCCAATTTTCAGTCGTAGACTAATCCAGAGATTAAGATTTTTTTTTTCAATATATAGTCTAATCTACTACCTGATAGATACCGTTTCGATCAAGGGTTCAATAAAAGAGTTAGTTTTCATGCCTGCAAAATTTACCTAATACTTGTTACATATTTGGGCTTAGGTCAATTTGTGCAATTAGGGTACTACGCACGTGTCCGAATAAGATTTGTGCCTACCTGTATGGGATGTTACTACTTGTACACCAGGGCAATTTCTATATATGGTGCGTATCAGGTAGTTTATTTGTATATCCTGTAACTGCACCAGAGTTTAGGGACCAGAATTAAACAAAGGGTTTCAGGCAAGCGTAGCTGAATGAAAAACAAAAATCATGCATCTTAAAAATTAGGAACGAAACAAGAACGATAAGAAGTGGTTTTCACGTTTATGTGTCATAAATGGCCCAGAAATGCATGCAACACATTTTTTACCTATGACTTTTTTCACTATTTTACCTCTAAAAACCACAGGGGCAAATTCGGGCAGCTCAAACTTTTTGCATAAGATAAAGGAATAATCAAAAAAATTATTTTGAAAATATGGCAGAGGTAAAAAAGGGTAATTTTTTTTAATTTTCCATCAAAGTTGAAAAATAGTGAAAAAATGGATAGTTGGTAAATATCGATTTACCCGGTCAACCGCAAAGCAAACATTACAATTTTTTTATTCTTTTTTTAATAAAAGTATCTATTAACAGAATCAAAAATAATGATGATCCGTTTCCTAGTTTTTGAGGTATTGTATCTCAAAGCCGACAAAATCACATTAAAATTGCTATTTTTATGCAACACAAAATATCAGTCAACTTTGCAGGGCTTTATCTTCTAAACAAAAAATCTGGTTGTATTAAGGATTGCAGATTTGAAATCGCTGGAAAATTTCCTATAAAGTAGGTTCATTCAATATTTTTTAGAGGCACATGCAGTTTTTGATTTTTGACACCTGACTTGTTCTACGGGCGCCACTGTGCGACGGTAGCAGGCAGTGCATAAAGCATTTTACCCTGACAGCCCAAAAAAAAAAAAAAAAAACTAAATAAAATTATTAATATTATTATTATTGAACAAATTACAAAAGTTTGTTTATGTATCTATGTACGGTTATATGTGGCAGGCGCTATATCCAAAACTTGTTTGTTGCATTTTGTGAACAGAACATTTTTGTTCTTGTTTTATGCATTTTTAATTGTTAGCCATTTATGCTTAATATTAAGCGTACTATAAACATAATCATATTATTACTATCACCATGTTGCTGCTAAAGAAAAGAAAATATTTGTTTCCATAGGCGAAAATAATGTTTTAATGTACGTTTAAATTTCAAAAGTAATGCAAGTTAAACAACCCATATTAAAGTTATATAATATATATCATATCTTTAATATTATTTCGCATCGCACATATATACATATGTATACATGTACGTATTTGAAATGCTAGAAATATTTGTAGAATTTTTGCCAAGTTTTTCATTTGGGAAAAAACACTGTGATTTAGTATGCTAGTTATACTCGATACCGAAGGTAAATAGTATAATGGTTTTGTGCAATGTCCGTCATGGTGTCTGTCCGTCTGTCCGTCCGTATGGTTGCAAGTTTTTTCCACACCCTTCAAGCTAGAGACTTGAAACTTTCCAATTCTCTTTATCTATGGGATAGTAAATTAAAGTGTCAAGATGGGGGTTCTACGATTACTGGGGGGCTGGCAAATCGATATCGATTCGATCGATTCGATAACTCAAAACCGATAAATCCACATATTTCGCACATCCTTACAGCTAGAACTACCAAATTTGGTAAGAAGATAGCTACTAGCAAGCCCCAAAAAACTGCATCAAAAATTTTGGAGCCACGCCCCCCATTCCACCCCCACCCCACCCGTATTTTAAAGTCAAAAAAGCCTATATTTCCCTCAGTTTTTGAGCTATAGCCACCAAATTTGGTGCCAAGATAGGTGATGATGCCACGCCCACCGATACTGTCCTAGCCGCCCCCATCCACCCCAACGCTTCGTCAAAAACGGGAATGCGTGTATCTTCCAGAGTTGTGGAGCTAGAGCCTCCAAACTTGGTAGAAAGCTAGCTGGTAACGACCCCCCAAAAACTGCATCAAAGTTTTGGAGCCACGCCCACCCATTCCGCCCCCAGCCCACCACATTTTGAAATCAGAAATGGCTATATCTCCCACAGTTTTTGAGCTAGAGCCACCAAATTCGGTGCCAAGATAGGTGATGATGACCCCCCAAAAACTGCATCAAAAGTTTGGATGCCACGCCCACCGATACTGCCCTAGCCGCCCCCATCCACCCCAACGCATCGTCAAAAACGGGAATGCGTGTATCTTCCAGAGTTGTGGAGCTAGAGCCACCAAATTTGGTAGGAAGATAGCTGGCAACAACCCCCAAAGAACTGCATCAAACTGCATTTGGAGCCACGCCCACCCATTTCGCCCCCCTTGTCCCCACCTTTTACAAACTTTTAGCTAGAGTCACCAAATTTTTTATGAATATACCAACTGACATTCCGCAAAGATCTGCATCACAAATTGGGATGCCACGCCCACCCATACCGCCCCAGCCCCCCCTGTCCTCACTTTTTACAAACTGTGAGCTAGGCTCACCAAATTTGGTATGAAGATAGCAATTGACAATCCACAAAGATCTGCATCAAAAATTTGGATGCCACTACCACCCATACCGCCTCCAGCCCCCCACTCCCCACATTTTACAAACTTTGAGCTAGAGTCACCAAATTTGGTATGAAGATAGCAATTGACATTTCACAAAGATCTGCATCAAAAATTTGGATGCCACGCCCACCCATACCGCCCCCAGCCCCCCTTTCCCACCTTTTACAATCTTCGAGCTAGAGTTACCAAATTTGTAAGGAAGATAGCTTGTGGCATCCTCATCTGCATCGGAAAATCTTTAAGGCAGCGTACACCCCTGCCGCATCCGTACCCCTCTGCAGTCAGGCCTCTTTTTACCGGTTTTAATACTGGTATCGAGTATGCCGCAGTCGGTTGCGTCCGACTGCAACGTTTCCACTTGTTTTTTGATTAGTTTTATGTTGTCTGCCTTAAAACCTTGTAAAGCAACTACAACAGCAACAAATTGTAAAAACATTAATGCAGCTCGTTGTATTATGTTAACTTTAACTAATTATATGTAATTAAATTTATTTAAATCTTTGTATACAAGAAAAATTATTAATATTATTATTATTATTATTTATGTATAAAAATATACTGCTTGACATGTACAACGCGTGCATATCAAATGGGAGTTCTCACGACACTTGGAAAGGAAATTGAGATTCTACGACTCCATCCGCATACCGCCCTCTTTGCTAGCTAGACACAGCAGAGAAACTTTTTGAAAAGCTGATTAAGCCCAGATTAGCAGCGGCAGTAGGAAGTGCTGGAGGCCTCTCTCCTAGGCAATACGGCTTTAGACCAGGCAGGTCTACAATAGGAGCTATCCAAGAGGTGGTTCATGAGACGCGCAAGACACAACGAGGAAACCAAACTTGAGACCCATAGTCCTGCTAGCAACGTTGGATGTGAAAAACGCGTTCAACAGCGTCAGATGGACAGATATGATGGCTGCACTTGAGAGACGATCCCACATCCCGGAATACCTGATGTGTATTATTGATAGCTACCTCAGCAACAGGAAATTAATATACCAGACTTCAGGAAATGCATAAGGTTCCATTCTTGGGCTGGAACTCTGGAAAATAAGCTACGATGAAATCCTCCGCATAGAAATGCCTCACGACACTTTTCTGGTGGGGTACGCAGACGACGTAGTAGCAGTGATCACGGCGCGCAACACGGAGTACGAACAGAGACAACTCACTCAGGTAATGTTACGAGTCAAGGACTGGCTTGACGCACACGGTTTGCAAGCAGCGACAGAAAAAACAGATCTCATTCTAATTACCGGTAAACAAATCCCGGTTGAAGTGGATATGAAAGTCAACGATAGCTATGTAAGGACTCAAAAGGTGATTAAATATCTGGGTGTTAGACTAGATACAAAATTGACTTTCGGAGCACAGCTACAGTATGCTAAGAACAGAGCAGCCGAGGTGATAAGAAACCTAAGCAGGCTCATGGCAAATATCAGCGGACCAACCCAATGAAGGAGAAAGCTCTTAATGGAGATCAACAACTCCATTCTGCTATACGGATGCGAAGTCTGGGCAGATACTTTGGGAACCAAATGTAGGCTAAAGCCACTACTTGCAATGCAGAAGACATGTGCACTGAGGATAACTAGTGCATACAGAACAGTTATAGCAGACGTGATACCGATAGATCTGTTAGCTAAAGAACGAAAGACAATCTACGAGCTTCGACAAGTTGGACAATTTTCTAGGCAATCCGCAGACACATGTAGACAGACAACGTTAGCACTATGGCAAGAAAGATGGGCTGACGAGAGTTCAGGAAGATGGACAGCCAGGCTCATACCTAACCTTAAGGCATGGTCCCAATGGCAGCATGGAGACCTAGACTATTACATCACACAAATGCTAACAGGACACGGATACTTCAGTGCCTTTCTACACAAGGTAGGCAAAAACGCAGAAGCTAGCTGTGTATATGGTGACGCCGAGACCGACAATGTGGAGCACAAAGTATTTTACTGTGCGCGATTCACATTGCAACGAAGGCGACTCACACAAGCGATCGGACAAATAACACCGGAGAACCTGGTATCAAAAATGACCGTAGATGTAGATGTTTCCACTAGGATCATCTATTCACTGGGGGCTCATGACTCACCAAGAAGAAAGCGCCTCGCGCATAAAGGCCCCACTTCGAAGTATTGCGAAAGCGTTTCCGAAGTGGTGATAGGCCTAACGGGGAGGGGTTGTTAGTGGGTATTCTACTCTGTAGAGAGCCCCACACTCCCTAACTATAGTATATATAAGACGTTAGTAGGAAGTGCGTAAACGCATTTTTTCTTTACATTTAATCGTAAACGATAGTTTCAGAATATAAGTCAACTCAGCTGTTTCGTATTGTGAACGGAACTGTTTAATATGTTAAGCAGCATATGCCAAAAATCAAATGTGAACATAGCATAAATTTAGCCAGACCAATATATTTTCATGTTCTTTTCTTTAAGGTCAGAAGCTTAAACCCGGCCCTTGCCCATTTCAAGTTCAGGGTATCTTTTAGTAAATCTTTTCCGACGAGAGCCGGATCACTTGTTTTTTTGTGGCTGTGTTATTGTTATTATGTTATTTAATTTATAACTTTTATATCAAAATTACTACAAGAAATTTAATGAAAAATTATGTTTGCATTTAAATTTAAATAAGCGCTCTAATGGCGAAATTGAAATTCAGGGCGTGCAAAAGTTACAGTACTATTTGGGTGCTTGTGTGTGTCTCCTTTCTTTGTGCATTTTTATGAATATGATGGGAATACAAGAAAAACAAAAAGCGCAGTAAGATAAATATAGAAAGCAGAGGACGAAATCAGCTTGAAATCGCGGCACGAGATGTCAATTTCATTACGATAAAGGACGACGGCGAGCATAGTGTACAGCACTCATCTGCATAAAGGGGAAATTATTTTTGCTTCCAACTGTCAACAGCTACAACAACTAAATGGCAAAAGCAATCGCAGCTGCTTGAATAAAGTTTTTGATGCCAAAAAAAAAAATAAATAAAAAACAAGAAGAAAAAATTGCAAAAATAAATCCGGGCAAAATGGAAAATGCTGAAATGAACTATTCACGACAATTTCCGCAGCGAAAAAGAAAAAAAAGAAACCAATTTAAATTTGTGTAAAGCAACAACAAAGTTAAAAAAGTCAACAAACAAATACAAATGAAGCTAAAATACTGAACAAAAATTAGCCCTATAAAGAACTTACAGGAATAACTTAGAAATAAAGAAAAACTTGCGATTGGCCACTTGGAAAATATGCAATTATATTTATGAAAAAATTCATTGAAATAACAACAAATACTTTGTACTTTCTATAAACTTAAAAATAGCCCATATAATACCAAGAATAATGCATTTACTTCCGCGTTACATACTTTTGGGACGAACAGCAAGTATCGAAACTCGAAAGCAATTGTTTGTGCCTAAAAATAGCAACAATACAGAGGAGGGTGAGGTAGCATTTTGATAAAGGACAAGTTTGTGTGTGATATACATACAAAAGTATAAATACGTATGGAAAAGTTGTATGCGGAACACGGTTGCCATACTTTTTATCTCTGCTCAATTCTTTATCCAAGCAGTTTATTAAAGGATGCGAAGTAGTGTCCTGCACAAAAAGTCCTGCATTCAACTTTATAAGAATGTGTGTGGGTGTGTGCGTAAAAAGTTGTAAGTGCATTTCGATTTATCGGCGCACAAAGGAACACACGAGCTTGGAACGTGGGCACACTGGAATAACTTGCAAGGTTCCCTTCTATTGAATATATAAATATTTTGTTTAAGTTTATCAACTCTAAGCAAGTAAAAAGGTTGCGGTCGGACGCTGGCGACTTTGATATATTTTTATAGAAGAATAATGCACGGGCAAGGGGAAGAATAAAAGTATAATTTTTAAATTTTGTAAAGCTATTACACTTAAAGAAAAGCACAGAACAAATTTTTCGAATTAAAAAAGATTGAATTTGAATTGATTGATTTTACCTTCTACATTGGGTAACAGAGTATAAAAACCTGTTGTTTGTTTTATTAACATCATCATCATCCTCTCTCTAAATCCTCTCTGTTTGAAATCATTGCCTCAAATGAGGCGCATCAAATTTTATTTTATTCGGGCATTTAAACCACAACAATAACAATTAAAGATCTTCATTTGGAGTGCTGTAAACCGCCTTACCAGAATAATGAGCTGCATTAGAAAGATGATAAAAATATTAACAGGCCAACAACAAAACATTTTACATTCCAGTAGTGAACCGAAAGCAGAATGGAGCAGCCACGTAAACATTGGACGGTTGTCAAGATGACACCAATAAAATATTTAAGGCCACAACAAAGAAATGCCACCCCGCATTCACCGCGAGAAGTGGCTTTCAAGTTTCTTCCAAGTCAACCCCATCAACCATTCCCAGCCACACAGTTGGCAAAACAACTCAAGAAGGGAGCTGAATAAACCCAACTCCACCCGACTGGCACTGTTGTAAACGAGCTTTACAGGATAAACCGATGAAAACTGACGAAGGAAATGTACAATGCGATTCAGCTTGAAATGAGGAATGAGTTGAATATTGAGAATAAAGATAAAGACGAGAGAAACGGCATTGACGGCGAACTTCAAGTTTTCGATAGTCTCGATTTCAACTCTACTTTGATGTGCAATAGTGGAATTTTAATTCAATCGCAATTGCAATCTCTTTAATTTCAGGTTCAGCTTTATGACCCAACAATCCAACTTCATCCTTTGCATAACGGGCTTTTTATTGCGTCTTCCCCTTCTGTTTTTCTTCTTGTGTACTATTTGTGGTCGACTTGTGGCAAGCGGCTTAGACTTGTTAGCAACGTTCTCAAACTGCTTACGGCTCTTAGACTTTTACAAAGGGGAAGGTATGGGCTTTAAAGAATACTAAGTTTGCTTTTGAATCACAACTGACAATCAAGGATTGCTTTTAGATGGGTTACAGCAGATAGTCAACTGATATCAAATGCTGACAAATTCTGTTTCGGATTCGATTTTTTATAATATGTATCGTTATTTTAATTGAACTGACTCTTGAACAACACACAGATTACCTCTTCTTTTGAAGAATTTTTTTATTTTTTATTTTGTTCAGCCAAAATCAATTTCAAGTCAAAAACAATTTAAAACGATTTAACTCGACAATCTGGAATTTAATTTCTATACCATTCGCCAATTAAAGGCATAAAATGGTCTAATGATCGTGTGCAAATGTTTGTAGCAGGCAAATAAACCATCTCCAACCTAACAAAGAATATATATTCTTGGTTTTTCTCAAAGTCCGGATGTGAAACGCAAATTCTGGGTTTGTGTTCAGCGCGCAATAAAACATTGGATGTCACTCTTATATCTCAAAAGGAAGACTTATATTTATTAACTTCTAGACATCAATTGATTCACTAATGGCCGCCAATCAAAGCTATAAATGAATTCACAAATATCCACCGTTTTAAGTGATTTCACCACTATCAAACAGTTAATGGTCAACAAGGAGCTCACCAATAATAATCAATTAATTTACTAAGTATAATTTATTTGATTAATTAATTTATTAAAATATCTTCGATTTTATATATAAGACATTTTTCTCACCTTTTTATACTGGACACCGAAGGTAAAGAGTTTATTGGGCTTGTGCAATGTCCGTCATGGTGTCTTTTTTGTCACCTTTCAAGCTAGAAACTTGAAACTGCGTCATTGTGTCTTTTTTGTCACCTTTCAAGCTAGAAACTTGAAACTGCGTCAAGTTTGGGGCTCTATGCGTACTGGGGGCCGTGAGAAATCGAAAAATTTGATAACTCAAAATCGATAAATCCAATTTTTTCCGCATCCTTACTGCTCAAATCACCGAATTTGATAAGGATAGCTACTGGCATCCTCCAAAAAACTGGATCAAAAATATTGGAGCCACTCCCACCCATTCCGCCCGTATCTCGCAAAGTTTTCGAGCTAGAGTCTCAAAATTTGGTAGGAAGATAACTGGTTACAGCCCACACAGATTATATTCAGAATTATTTTTATAAATAATAAAAAAATAAAAATTTACGTTTCTTTCTTCATTTCCTATATTTTTCTGCAGTTGCATGGTCTGAATTTTCGTAAAGATGATGGCTTTAATAAACTTCACTCAGCACAGCATAAAATTGTAGGCACATACACTCATCACCGTTATAGTCCAGCTAATATTTGGGAAAACCCCGTGGTGTGTTACAATATGCCAAAAATTTGCATGTGGGGGCAGCGCCAAACAATCAGAATCAGTCTTGTTTACATTATCGAGTTCGGATTTTAAACCAAAGGACTCAAAATAATGTTTGTTTGTTATTTATTAAAGATTTTGGTTGCAGCAAATATAAATACAAGTTAAGGAAATTCATAAAGAATGCAACTATATTATTGTATTAAAAATGCATTTAAATTGTTCAACCAAACTTTAACTTTTCCAGCGTCCACATTTTTTAGTCAACCCGTCAGATGAATTTTTAAATTGGACAATACTTGGTCAAATATTTTTCTAAATATTTCGAAAACCATTGCCAAGAAAAAAATTCTGACAACAAACAAAACACAATCGCAATGGTACGACCCGTAATCACCCTGCCGTGACCATAGAGTGTTGATGTTAAAACACTTAAAGCTGGTTAAGTTACAGAACTCTGCGCGTTGGTACATGGAACAAGAATTGAAGCTGGAAACAAGTCCGTAAGACAGGCAATAACGATGCTAATGAAAAACACAGCTCAAACTTTAACAAAACAAAACTCCCTACGAACAGCAATAATATGTTTGATTTTCAAATATTATTTATTTTAGAGTTGGATAAAGTTTTGTTCAATAATTTAAATTAATCAAACACACATGCATACAAATACTAACCAAACTTTAGCGTTCGAACTTTCCGCTGGTCCGCCGCCTGTCACACACTTGTTGCTTACAGCTTTTGTTATTTGCTATACCATATGAAAAAAAAAAAACAGCAAGTTAATCAAATCAATGATCTGAGAGCGACTACCTAAGGTCAAAGAATTTTTGGCAATTGCAATTTTTTTTAGTATTTAAGCTCGTTACTAATAGCTACATTTGCACAAAAACTTGAATACTCCTTATAACATTTCATGATCTCAGATGATAAATATGATAAGTATAAGGTAAATTTATAATGTTAAAGTAATTCATTTCGGTCACAACATATTGGTTACGGTAACTGTTACAGTTTCTCTTAAATTTTAACGAACTTTCACTATTAAAATTAAGAAACGTGGCACAAAAACTCATCAAGAATCATTTTAAGTAAATAACTTGCATTTTTGACATTTTTATAGCCGTTTTCTCGCAGCATCTTTCAGCCATAATTTTGGCGGCTTGCCAAGCAGTTATTCACACGTGCGGCAATTAATACAATAATTAAATTTAATGCCACAAAGCATACACGATTTCATGCATTCGGATACGACATATACATATGTAGCTATTCTTCGTTTCCCATTGGAAGTCTCTTGCTTTTAAACTAAAACCTCGTTGTGAGTTTTTTAGGCAACAGTAAGGGGAAGTCTTCGGGAAGACCATTCAATTACACCTACTTACGAGCGTAACACAGCTGGTTTGTTGCATGTGTAGGTGTTTTTTTAAAACGAGCACTTGGCAGCCACCACGCCAGCAGCTTATCTAATATATATATATATATATATATATACGTCCTATACCTTGTGCTTCAGACTTGCCAACAATTTTATTACATTTTCGGCTGTCGACACTTTTGTATGGCTGTTGTTGATGTGCTTGCTTATTACTGGGTAACAAATGCAACAACAACAACAAAATTAAAGTTTGCAGTCGAACGCAATCGACTGCGGAATACTTTGATACCAGTAAAAAAAAAAAGAGTCTGCGAGGGTGGATGGTGTGGTTAGCTGGGGTTGGTCGCGGCCTTCTGATGCAGATCTATAGGGAATTCAACAAAATTTTGATTCTTACTCCACAACTGTGAGAGATATAGCCGTAGCTGCTGAATCTTGATACTTAATCTGACGCAGACGTGGCCTAATATCGGCAAAGTTTCAAATCTCTAGCTTGAAGTCTGTCGAAAAAATTGTGTTTATACAGAATCATCCGTCATAAACATTGTACAGCACCAATATACTCGATTAACTTCGGATTCAGAGTATTAAAATGCCAAGAATTGCAACAATGAGCAAAGCTGTAGACCAACTCTTGCCTAAAGTGCCAATAACAACGGCAACAACAATTACATCTGAAACTGTTTGCGCAAATTTTCCTGGCTCTTCGTTTCCGTGTGCCAAAAAAGGTCGACGACATAATTTATGTATATAAAACAAAATCATATCAAAACTCAAAAACGCCTGGACCGATGTTGATCAATGATTTATTGGATTTGTCTTTTCCCGGTATAACAGAATAAATTACACTGTGATAGCTTTTTTCAAAAAAAAAAAAAAGAAAAGACCAAATTCGACGGTTTCCCCCTATTTCGAGTCCTACGAATCGAACTGCATCATTATTTTTTTGAGTTACAATCATGGTTTCATACAAAATTTTTTGTTGAAGTTTTTAATCAAAGTGGCCCATTGTAAGAGAAAGGCACATTTTTCTTCGGTCTCTAACTTTTTTAATGTTGACTGTTTTGGTAAACTTTCTTTGGCAAAGCTTCTCAGAATAAGTCCGTCTGTAAGTTCTTAGATGACTGTAAACCCCAAAATCAATGTTTTGGGTGTCCTTATAGCCAATATGTCGAAAAAACTGAAATTTAACCCATTTTTTAAATGTTTTTTCCCTCACGTTTCGTCAATATTTTAATTTACCCTTTGATACTTATACATTAAGTGACATGTTGTAATAGTAAGAAACTTAAGCAAAGACAACGCTCTGAGCAAACTTACCATTAGAAAAAAAAACTTAACAAAATTTGTTTTTTTTAAAAAAGCTACACTAGCTATGTTTTTGTGCTTTAATTTTTTTTGTATCTTATACGTGTTATTAATAAGTATCATAAATTTGTACACAATATTTAAATTAAATTAAATAAGACTCATCTACCAATGTCCAACACAAATCAGCAAGCAAAGAGTCAAGCTTTTTGCCGCTGTACCAATGCTCAAGGGGAGCGGCGACTTGGTGAAATCTTTCTCCATGCTCATCGGATTCAGTCGGAACTTGCTGCTCAAAATGGTCCTTGTGAAGGAAATGAATTTTTAAGGACATATTCACACCTACTTCTTCAAAAGCGTCTAACACGTCTACTCCGAGGGCTTGTAAATTTTCCACACACGTAGCAGAACAACGATAGGCCAATTGAACATATTCATTTTAATTTATTTTCTTAATATACAAGGCACTAAAACAATGTTCTTTCCGCGAAGTCAAAGTCAAATTAACTACTGCAATCAATGCTTAAATTTTAACTCTTAGGCAAGCTAACATCAGATAAGATGTTATCAGCAGCATTAAACGGTTCTTTCAAACGTAATTTGTTGTTATTTCTTATCAGAGCAGTGGTTAAAAGCTTGACTTGTTGCTTGTTGATTTGTGTTGGACATTGGTAGATGAGTCTTATTAAATTTAATTTAAATATTGTGTACAAATTTATGATACTTATTAATAACACTTATAAGATACAAAAAAAAATTAAACAGCACACAAACATAGTTGGTGTAGCTTTTTTAAAATATACAAATTTTGTTAAGTTATTTTTTCTAACCATTAGTTTGCTCAGAACGTTGTCTTTGCTTAAGTTTCTTACTATTACAACATGTCACTTAATGTATAAGTATCAAAGGGTAAATTAAAATATTGACGAAACGTGAGGGAAAAAACATTTAAAAAATGGGTTAAATTTCAGTTTTTTCGACATATTGGCTATAAGGACACCCAAAACATTGATTTTGGGGTTTACAGTCATCTAAGAACTTAAAGACGGACTTATTCTGAGAAGCTTTGCCAAAGAAAGTTTACCAAAACAGTCAACATTAAAAAAGTTAGAGACCGAAGAAAAATGTGCCTTTCTCTTACAATGGGCCACTTTGATTAAAAACTTCAACAAAAATTTTTGTATGAAACCATGATTGTAACTCAAACAAGTTAGAAGGCCCTAGTCGGGAGAGCCGACAATAAGATACCCTGAACCCAGTTGCAAAAAAAAAAAAATAAAATTTATATAAGACTTTGATATACTGACTTAACTTCAATCAATTAAGCTCGATATCTCCAGTGTTTCTTAACCGATTTGGACGAAATTTTCAGAAAAGATCTATCGTTACTCATTCTTACAACCCTCATTTTTTTATTTTCCAAATTCGATATTTTTTTGTTATCGATTCCATGTGTATATCGGAAACCAGAATAGTTATCGATAATTTGAAGCAAACTTGTTCTGCTCATGGTATAGGAGAACTTATATCCCAAATCTGAAGTCTCTAGCTCTTGTAGTCTCTAAGATCCACGCGTTCATACAGACGGACAGACGAACGGACAGACGGACGGACAGACGGACATGGCTAAATCGACTCGGCTATTGATGCTGATCAAGAATATATATACTTTATAGGGTCGGAGATGCTTCCTTCTGCCTGTTACATACTTTTGCTCAAAACCATTATACCCTTATTTACCCATTTTATGGGTTAAAGGCCTGTACGCATGAGCCCCGTACAGCTCCCGTACAGTATACATGAGTTTTACGGCTGTAACGACAAGTGTTGAAAATTCACATATTGTGGCGGTAGGCTAATTGTTTTTTGTAAATAAATCGGAAATGCAACTGTGTTTTGTACACTTGATTTCAAAATAATGATTCGCGCGCTACTTTTGTGTTTGAGTACAGCTAACGCCCTGCTTCTAATAATCTATACCCTGCAATAGATCAGTGGCAGTACAATCCAGTTTATATGTTATTTAAATTGTATCTTATTAATTAATAAATATATTTTTATTATTACTTCTTGTGCAGCATTGACTGCCAAAACAATAAGTATGGCTCTATTGGAGCCTGAATTAGGTCAACTTTGTTAATATTATCCGAAAAATTTATAGCCGGCTCTTGCCCGACATGTTGTTGCATTTTTACAACCGTAAATAGCTGCTGAAAGCTATTTACTGCCCGTAGCATTTTAACATAACATTTTAACATTTTCATTGTTCAACACTACCGTACCAGCAGTAGCTAACAGAACTGCAGACCTTAAATGTACGTACTGTACTGAAGCTGTACGGGACCATTTTTTTTATATGAAGTTTTTGCTGTACGGGAGCTGTACAGGCGTCTGCGTACAGGCCTTAAGGGTATAAAAAGTAATGATGCAGTTCGATTTGTAGGACCCCAAATAGGGGGAAACCGTCGAGTTTGGTCTTGTATTTTTTTTGACTATCATAGTGTTATCAGATATTGAAAATTCTTTGTTTGAATGTAAAGAAATGCAAAAAAAAAATAATTATGTTCAATTTAAAAGTAGGGAGAGCCCGACTAGAAGATACCCTAAGCCCAGTTGAGTTAATATATTAAATTTATAAAAGACTAGGGTATACTGACTTAACTTCAATCGATTCAATTCGATATCTCCGGTGTTTCTTAACCGATTTAGACGAAATTTTCAGAAAAGTTCTATCGTTACCCATTATTTCAACCCTCATTTTGACATTTTCCAAATTCGATATTTTTTATCGATATTATGTGTATATCGGAAACCAGAATAGTTATCGATAATTTGAAGCAAACTTGTTCTGCTCATGGCATAGGAGAACTTATATTCGAAATCTGAAGTCTCTAGCTCTTGTAGTCTCTGAGATCCACGCGTTCATAACGACAGACGGACGGACAGACGGACATGGCTATATCGTCTCGGCTGTTGATGCTGATCAAGAATATATATACTTTATGGGGTCGGAGATGCTTCCTTCTGCCTGTTACATACTTTTGCACAAAACCATTATACCCGTTTTACCCATTTTATGGGTTAAGGGTATAAAAAAATAAACTGCATGCAAAATGTTATTGGATTTTTGGTCATGCCTGAATTGTTAATATGATGAATTAATTTAATTATTTAATATCTCAGGTGTTTCTCAGCCGACTTGGATTCGGTACTTAACAACTATCGTACAACGTGGTACTTCTCAAGCGCTTTTAATACCCTTAACCCATAAGAAGATTAGACATTTGTTTTGACGTTGTAGTATAAATCACTCTATACACAAACCACAACTTACAATAGTTTGAAAAATGTTAAGTAATTCAGTTATTCAGAATGGCGAGGACTGATTTGGCAAAATTTTTTCACTTGTTCCAAATTGCCACGAGTAGGTTTTCAACGAAAATTTTTTAAAAACATTCCGAGAAGATGGTGAAAAATATTAATAAAATGCTCATATGTTTCTTTGATACCTTTAAAACTAGAGACTTGAAACTTTGCAAATATTTTGGTTCATGTCTGCGTCAGCAAGGTGTCAATAATGGGAGGGTTATGTCAATTATAAGCTGGGAAGTTGGTAACAAGTCAAGATAAAGCGTACATATGTATTTCCTACTTTACTTATGTGCTGAAAGTGATCACTAAGAAAGTGTTTTGTTAAATTTCACCCCTTTAGGGGGTTTCTGGCCCCGGAAATGTTTGTTTGGAAAACCTTTCTAAATTGTTGAAAACTCGGTTTCGACCCCATTTCTTCCGGATTTTGAAAACACACCTACAAGCAAAGTACCCGAAAATTTCAGTATGAAAAATATTTTCTGTTTATCCCATTGACTTCAAATTCAGTTTGTAGGTACGCATTAAAAAAAAATACAAATGTGTTTTTCCGATTTTAAAAAATCTGTTGAAACAAGTCAGTAATTTTTATTGGCTCGACTAATACAACGGCGGCGTAGCGAGGCCCAGCGGGTACTATGCTAGATGTTGTTTTATAATCTCCCGAACGCCAAAAAACACGTTGATAATTAGTTATATGGGTTTAATAGTTTTGTGAAAGTTTTGATAGCACCAACGGCCGATTCGATTTAGCTGATTAAGAACCTCGAGGAGCACATTCCACATCTTAACAGATAGAGTCACCACATTTATTGGAAAGTTAACTTTTGATCTATCCAAAAAATCAGCAGTTTGGATGCTACGCACACTCCTGTTGCCCCCAGCCCACCGCTTTTAAAAAATATAAGTGCGTACATTTTTCACAATGTTTGACCGAGTCATCAAAATTGATATGGCTGAAGTGAGTCGCGGTGTAATGTGTTCATGCGTGCACACTAGAGTGAACATTTTTTTTTTTTTTTTTAATTACATGTTATTCGAGCCCCAATTTTCTTCCTTTGAGCACAAATAACATATTTCCAAAGTTTAAGACAGATCGGTCAACGTTAAGGCGTGGCACATGCGCCCTCAAATTGATTAGAAGGCATTTTGCTAAATTTTTTTAGAAACAACTTATAAGTTTATTATTATTCATCAAAATTTATATTAAGTGTCGATATTATGTTAAATAAGGAGTTTTATTTCAATGCATGCCCCCAAAAAAGGCGTGGCACATTATAAAATTTAAGTATTTTATAGGAAAATATTTTGTTTTTGCGTCAAAATAAGTTTAAATCTTACTTAAAATTTAGTTCCTTATGGTTATTGAATAAAAGTGGGCAAATTGGGGCGTGGTAATTTAAAATGTTCAGAAAGTGCTATTTAAAAATGCAGCTCTGTGATAATTAGTTTCGATGAAGCATATTTATATTTACATAGAAGTGGCAACACTGGAATAACGGTATCTGGTAAACATGTGTTTTGGTGAAGCTAAGTGAGAGCGGTAATATTGTGTTATTATTAATGCAAATGTGAAAATATTTATTTGATTTCCTTGAAAGATAAGGTTTATAAGATCGGTAAGTTTGAACAACTAAAGTGCTCGATGTTTTAAAAATATAATATTTATGTTACTTAAACAGGAATGGAAACAAGAGCAAACGAAAAATTATTTCTGCTTGGCCACGACGAAAGTCAAATCATTGGGTGCAAGTTGCCATCAAAAGGGCAAATATTAAAAGTTCTTTTTACAATATGCGTAAAATAAAGCTCAATCTTCGCCCGAGCGCATATCTGGTTGTTAAGGAAGCAGAAGTACTCTGGGATAAAGCACGTATTCCCACAAGGCAAAATATTCGTAGCGTTGAGAAAGTGGAAGCATTATATCATCAGTGGAAGACACTTCAGAAAACATGCAAGCGACGTACAGCTTTGCAGGAGAAACGAGAGCACGATTTTGTGGAAGAGTTAGACAATTTGTTCGATATTTCTCATGGTGATGCCTTGAATATGATTCAAATAGAAGAGGATAAATTATTTCTACAAAATCAACGGAAAAAAAACAGGCCGAGTGGTATGGTTGGAAGCGATCGTGCACTTTTTGAAAGAGAGAAGAGAAAAAATATGCGTGAAGAAAAAGAACTGATAAGGCAAGAAAAGCATCATCAGGAGCAATCCCAAAATTTAGTTGCAAGTCTGGACTCAGGGGATGAAGGACAATTGACACAAATAGAAAGTGATGAGCTTCAAGACAATTTTCAACCAACAGCTACTGGAAATGTGAGAAGGAAACGGAAAATGAAAAACTTTATAACACCAAAGCTTGTTGCGACTCTGGATAAATGTAAAGTTAGCGACAGAGATGCTGTTCGAATTCTCATAGCCACCGCTGAAGCATTGAGCCATGATTTAAGTCAGTTAGCCATAAGTAAAAGTACAATTCGAAACTGCCGTAAAAAAATTCGATCTGAAACAGCTACAATTTTAATGAAAAAATTTAAAAACAGTTTACCGCAAACTATAACAGTGCATTGGGATGGAAAACTGTTACCATCACTAACTGGAAAGGAAAAAGTAGACAGATTGCCAGTTGTTATTACATCTACCGAGACGGATCATCTACTTGGAGTTCCTGCATTACAATCTGGTACAGGAAGACAACAGGCTGAAGCAATAATACAGTTATTAAAAGAGTGGAATTTGACAGACAAAGTTCAGGCCCTGTGTTTTGATACAACAGCAACAAATACGGGAAGACTTCAAGGGGCTTGTGTGATATTGGAACAGGAATTGGAAAAAGATCTTTTGTACTTGCCCTGTCGTCACCACTCTTACGAAATTGTGTTAAAGAGCGTATTTGATAACAAAAAGTTGTCTTCAAGTGGACCGACTTTGTCAATTTTCCAAAGGTTTAAAGGGTCGTAGACGACGATCAACCAAAAAAATTTTAAATTTGGAGTTGATGACAAGACCGTATGTCTGCATATAAGCAGTACAGAGTTAGAGGAGCTAACCAAGTTTTCCAACCAATATTTAAAAATAAAACAGCCTAGGGCTGATTATAAGGAGCTTCTGGAGTTGAGTCAAGTATTTCTTGGGAAGCACGATAGGAATTATAAATTCAAGCCACCAGGAGCATTTCATCATGCCCGTTGGATGGCCAAAGCAATTTACTCATTAAAAATATTTTTATTCAGAAAAGAGTTTGTGATGTCATCAGATGAAATACACGCCATACGCGATGCTTGTTTATTTATTGTGAAAATTTATATAAAAGCCTGGATAGAAGCTCCAATAGCAGCCAAAGCACCTAATCAAGACCTCCTTTTATAAAATCACTTCTCGCCTACAAAAATGTCAACGAACAAGTAAGCAATGTAACTTTGGGAAAATTCCGTAACCATTTATGGTATTTAGCAGCAGAAACAGCAGGTTTTTCGTTTTTTGATAGAACAATTACTACTCAAACAAAAACTCGTATGGTAGAAAAACTTCGTGTAGAATCAGAAAATTAGAGCAAGCGGTTGATTACTGATATACAGGACTTACAATCAAAATCAATTGAGGACTTCATAACCAAAAATACACTCAACTTTTTTAAACGTTTTTTTATTTCAACCGATTTCTTACAAAAAGATCCTTCCCAATGGCAGAACGAGCCAAGCTATATAGACGGAGTAAATATAGTCAGTAAAATGAGGGTAGTAAACGATACTGCCGAACGAAGTGTCAAATTAATGGAAGAATATAATAATGCATTATCCAAAAATGAAGAAGAAAAACAATTTATTCTACAAATTGTAACTGAATATAGAAAAAACTATAGAGGTATTAATAAATCAGATTTCATAGAACACTAATCTCTTTGTGTTTGCCACGCCACGCCCCATTTGCCCACTTTTTATTCAATAACCATAAGGAACTAAATTTTAAGTAAGATTGAAACTTATTTTGAAGCAAAAACAAAATATTTTCCTATAAAATACTTAAATTTTATAATGTGCCACGCCTTTTTTGAGGGCATGCATTGAAATAAAACTCCTTATTTAACATAATATCGACACTTAATATAAATTTTGATGAATAATAATAAACTTATAAGTTGTTTCTTAAAAAATTTAGCAAAATGCCTTCTAATCAATTTGAGGGCGCATGTGCCACGCCTTAACGTTGACCGATCTGTCTTAAACTTTGGAAATATGTTATTTAAGCCCATAGGAAAAAAATAAGGGGGCGAATCACCTCTTTCAAAATCAAAAAATAATTCCATATAAAAATTGTCCACTCTAGTGCACACTGGCGATATCCCACAAATATTAGCATCAAAAGTTTGGACTCCACACCCCCAGACTACGCCCCTCACCTAACTACCTTTAAAAACTACTTTGGAAATGACTGGATCTTACCCAAATTTAAAGCTAGCGTGACCAAATTTGGTAGGATGATAGCTGATGACATTTAAAAAGATCTACATCAAAATTTGAGGGCCATGCCTACCCCAGTCTCCCCGCCTTTGTAAACGGAGATATCTCTGTCTTCCAAAGAATTTATGCTTGAGCATCGAAATTTGGAGTAAACATAGCTGGCGACATCCAGCATCAAAAACTTTTCGAAGGACACGCCAACACTTCCCGCCTCATACCCAGCAATTTTAACAAACTATTTACCACCTGTTTTAATACTGATATCGGTTGCACCCAGCTGCAACTTTTTCAACTGTTCTATTTTTTTTTTTTTTCTTTTTTACGATTTTTGCAGATCTGTTACAGTTCTGTTACAGACGGATTTCGAGAGTAGAAGTGAATAAAAAAAGAAGCTCAAAACAATATAATTATTTTTTGTAACAAATATTTTGTGTTTTTATACTCGATACCGAAGGTATAGAGTATATTGGTTTTGTGCAATGTCCGTCAATGTGTCTGTCCGCCTGACCGTCCGTATGTGTCCAATTTTTTTCCACACCCTTCAAGCTAGAGACTTGAAACTTTCCAATTCTCTTTATCTATGGGATAGTAAATTAAAGTGTCAAGATGGGGGTTCTACGATAACTGGGGGGCTGGCAAATCGATAAATTCGATAACTCACAACCGATAAATCCACATATTTCGCACATCCTTACAGCTAGAAGTACCAAATTTGGTAAGCAGATAGCTACTAGCAACCCCCGAAAAACTGCATCAAAAATTTTGGAGCCACGCCCACCCATTACGCTCCCAGCCCCCCCGCATTTTAAAGTCAAACAAGTGGAAACGTTGCAGTCGGACGCAACCGTCTGCGGTATACTCGATACCAGTATTAAAACCGGTAAAAGAGGCCTTATTGCAAGGGGTACGGATGCGGCAGGGATGTACGCTGCCTTAAAGATTTTCCGATGCAGATGGGGATGCCACAAGCTATCTTCCTTACAAATTTGGTGACTCCAGCTCAAAGTTTGTAAAAGGTCGGGAAAGGGGGGGCTGGGGGCGGTATGGGTAGTTGTGGGATCCAAATTTTTGATGCAGATCTTTGTGGAATGTCAATTGCTATCTTCATACCAAATTTGGTGACTCTAGCTCGAGCTTTGTAAAAAATGGAGAAAGGGGGCTGGGGCGGTATGATTGGGCGTGGCATCCAAATTTTGATGCAGATCTTTGTGGAATGTCAATTGCTATATTCATACCAAATTTGGTGACTCTAGCTCGAAATTTGTAAAAGTTGGGAAAGGGGGCTGGAGGCGGTATGGGTGGGCGTGGCATCCAAATTTTTGCTGCAGATCTTTGTGGAATGTCAATTGCTATATTCATACCAAATTTGGTGACTCTAGCTCGAAAATTGTAACAAATGGGGATAGGGGGCTGGGGGCGGTATGGGTGGGCGTGGCATCCAAATTTTTGCTGAAGATCTTTGTGGAATGTCAATCGCTATATTCATACCAAATTTGGTGACTCTAGCCAAAGGTTTGTAAAAGGTGGGGAAAGGGGGGTGAAATGGGTGGGCGTGGCTCCAAAACTTTGATGCAGATTTTTGGGGGTCGTTGCCAGCTATCTTCCTTCCAAATTCGGTGGCTCTAGCTCCACAACTCTGGAAGATACACGCATTCCCGTTTTTGACGAAGCGTTGGGGTGGATGGGGGCGGCTAGGGCAGTATCGGTGGGCCTGGTATCCAAACTTTTGGTGCAGTTTTTGGGGTGTCATCATCACCTATCTTGGCACCAAATTTGGTGGCTCTAGCTCAAAAACTGTGGGAGATATAGCTATTTCTGATTTTAAAATGCGGGGGGGCTTGGGGTGGAATGGGTGGGGTTGGCTCCAAAACGTTGATGCAGTTTTTTGCGGGTCGTTACCAGCTATCTTCCTACCAAATTTGGAGGCTCAAGCTCCACAACTCTGGAAGATACACGCATTACCGTTTTTGACGAAGCGTTGGGGTTGATGGGGGCGGCTAGGGCAGAATCGGTGGGCGTGGCATCCAAACTTTTGATGCAGTTTTTGGGGGTCATCATCACCTATCTTGGCACCAAATTTGGTGACTATAGCTCTAAATCTGTTGAAGATATAGGCTTTTTTGACTTTAAAATGCGGGGGGCTGGGGGCGGAATGGGGGGCGTGGCTCCAAAATTTTTGATGCATTTTTTGGGGTTGCTAGTAGCTATCTTCTTACCAAATTTGGTAGTTCTAGCTGTAAGGATGTGCGAAATATGTGGATTTATCGGATTTGAGTTATCGAATTTATCGATTTGCCACCCCCCAGTTATCGTAGAACCCCCATCTTGACACTTTAATTTACTATCCCATAGATAAAGAGAATTGGAAAGTTTCAAGTCTCTAGCTTGAAGGGTGTGGAAAAAACTTGCATACATACGGACGGACAGACGGACAGACGGACAGACGGACAGACAGACAGACGGACAGACGGACAGACACCATGACGGACATTGCACAAAACCAATATACTCTTTACCTTCGGTATCGTATAAAAAGCCTATATCTCCCACAGTTTTTGAGCCACCAAATTTGGTGCCAAGATAGGTGATGATGACCCCCAAAAACTGCATCAAAAGTTTGGATGCCACGCCCACCAATACTGCCCTAGCCGCCCCCATCCACCCCAACGCTTCGTCAAAAACGGGAATGCGTGTATCATCCAGAGTTGTGGAGCTAGAGCCAGCAAATTTGGTAGGAAAATAGCTGGCAACGACCCCCAAAAATCTGCATCAAAGTTTTGGAGCCACGCCCACCCATTTCGCCCCCCTTTCCCCACCTTTTACAAACTTCGAGCTAGAGTCACCAAATTTGGTATGAAGATAGCAATTGACATTCCACAAAGATCTGCATCACTAATTTGGATGCCACGCCCCCCCATATTGCCCGCAGCCCCCCTTTCCACTCTTTTTACAAAGTTCGAGCTAGAGTCACCAAATTTGGTATGAAGATAGCAATTGACATTCCACATAGATCTGCATCAAAAATTTGGATGCCACGCCCACTCATACCACCCCGAGCCACCCTTTCCTCACTTTTTACAAACTTCGAGCTAGATTCACCAAATTTGGTATGAAGATAGCAATTGACATTCCACATAGATCTGCATCAAAAATTTTGATGCCACGCTCACCCATACCACCCCCAGCCCCCCCTTTCACAAACCTTTAACAAACTTTGAGCTAGAGTCACAAAATTTGTAAGGAAGATAGCTTGTGGCATCCCCATCTGCATCTTAAAATCTTTAAGGCAGCGTACACCCCTGCCGCATCCGTACCCCTCTGCAATCAAACCTCTTATTACCGGTTTTAATACTGGTATCGAGTATACCGCAGTCGGTTGCGTCCCACTGCAACGTTTCCACTTGTTGTTAAAAGCTGTTAGTAATCTCTAATACCGAAGGTTAAGGGTAACATGATTTACAATGTCCGTCATGTTTTCTGTGTGTTTTTTTCCGTCTGTGTAAACGCATTTATTTTCCGACACCTTTAATTTTAACATCGTGATTATATTTGTCCATTGACTGGTCAGATAAAGTGTCAATATTTGGCGTAGCACCTACAAGGGCTAAAAAACATTAGAATTGGAAATGCCGATGCATCCTTACTCAGTTTATGAGCTAGATTCAACAAATTTGGTGACAAGTTTTTCACTGGTTTTTATTTTTGTTTTGTTGAGACTCATGCCAGGCATAGCTTAAGCTTAAACTTGACCATTTGTATTTAGCAAAAACAAGAAATATTTAACGAAGCCATGCACTCGAGTAGCTTTTTAAAGCAGTTAAACAGGCACTCAGCAGGACTCACTCTCATTTGCTTTTACTTGCATTTAAGCAACATGAGCATTTGCACTCACCGCTTAGTAAGTGCCAAGAGCTCAGCCAGAGTCTATAATCAGTGATACGTAATTCTACATCAAAACTTTTACGAAATATTGTACACACTTATAAGTTCATATAAGTATGTACATATGTTTGTCTTAGTCTTAGTTGTTGTTTTGGTCTTGCTTATAGTGTTGGCCTGGCTTCTTCGTTCGACTTTGGAGCCATAAGTAGCTGGCAGCCTGTCTGCTTCTGTTAAATCGTACAGTCACTGGCAGCAAGTAAAATTGCAAGGCTACAGCTGCAAATGCTGTGTAGTGCTGCCACAGAATGCCAGCTGGCGCCTTAAAGTAGGCAATGCTTCGTTGCACATGTGCAAGGGTGTTAATATTTAACACACAATCACTCCAACCACTACCCACACAATGACTAGTGTTGTAAAAATGTTTATGTTGATATCCATTTTGTCAATATTTTATAGCATTTTATTTGCCTGCTTCAATTTAAAAGTAGGCGACTAGCCAAAGCGGTAGAGGAAGTGGAAATTAAATTTAAAAACAAAATTTTCCAACAATTTGCAGGCCTGCCGGCAACGCAAACGCTTAATCCTTTATGCCTGTTCGTTTCTTTGGAAAATAAAAAAAAAAATTTTAAAATGGTTGGGTGAATAAAAAGGAAGGAAACAAAGTTACCAAATACTTTGGCACATTCCGCAGTCCTGAACGCCGCTGGCTACACTCAAAAATGTTTGCTCGAAGCCCAATAAAATCATCAGGAAATCCGCAGCCAGAAATGCAGCTGCCAGCCCAGCAACAGCAACAGCAAAGGACGTGGTAGACACGACTGTCGTTGTCTTTAATTTTTTATACTCGATACCGAAGGTAAAGAGTATATTGAGTTTGTGCAATGTCCGTCATGGTGTCCGTCCGTCTGTCCGTCCGTCCGTCTGTATGTTCGCAACTTTTTTCCACACCCTTCAAGCTAGAGACTTGAAACTTTCCAATTCTTTTTATGGGATATTAAATTAAGATTAAATTCAAAAGTCAAGATGGGGGTTCTACGATAACTGGGGGGCTGGCACATCGATAAATTCGATAACTCAAAACCGATAAGTCCACATATTTCGCACATCCTTACAGTTGAAACTACTAAGTTTTGTGAGCAGATTGCTAATAGCAACCCCCAAAAAACTAAATCAAAAAGTTTTTAGCCACGCCCCCCCATTCCGCCCCCAGCCCTCCCGTATTTTAAAGTCAAAAATGCCTATATCTCCCACAGTTTTTGAGCTATAGCCACCAAGATAGGTGATGATGACCCCCCAAAAACTGCATCAAAAGTTTGGATGCCACGCCCACCGATACTGCCCTAGCCGCCCCCATCCACCCCAACGCTTCGTCAAAAACGGGAATGCGTGTATCTTCCAGAGTTGTGGAGCTAGAGCCTCCAAGTTTGGTAGGAAGATAGCTGGCAACGACCCTCAAAAATCTGCATCAAAGTTTTGGAGCCACGCCCACCCATTTCGCCCCCCTTTCCCCACCTTTTACAAACTTCGAGCTAGAGTCACCAAATTTGGTATGAATATAGCACCTGACATTCCACAAAGATCTGCATCACAAATTTGGATGCCACGCCCACCCATACCACCCCCAGCCCCCCTTTCCACACTTTTACAAACATTGAGCTAGGGTCACCAAACTTGGTATGAAGATAGCAATTGACATTCCACAAAGATCTGCATCAAAAATTTGGATGCCACAACAACCTATACCGCCCCCAGCCCCCCCTTTCCCAACCTTTTACAAACTTTGAGCTAGAGTCACCAAATTTGCAACGAAGGCAGCTGGTGGTATCCCCATCTGCATTGGAGAATCTTTAAGGCAGCGTACACCCTTGCCGCATCCGTACCCCTCTGCAATCAAGCCTCTTATTACCGGTTTAAATACTGGTATCGAGTATGCCGCAGTCGGTTGCGTCCGACTGCAACGTTTCCACTTGTTTTTTTTTTCTGCACAAAACAGAAATGCCTTTCTTTGCCCAGCTCTTGCTCTTAACCGAATTTCATTTTTTCTTTTACACAATTGAAACATAGCTTAAGCTTTAAAAAGAAAACTTTAGAGACGACTTTCCATTTAATTGCTCCTGGTTGCTTAGTTCAAGTTGCGACCGAAGCGTGTGTTGCTGAATGATAAATTATTAAAATATTATAATTATTAACTTTTAATTATAATTCTTGGAGTCGGACGCAACCGACTGCGCTATACTCGATACCTGTGGCCTGGTTGAGCGTTGCATCCAAAGTTTTGATGCATATCTTTCGGGGTCGTTACCATCTATCTTCATAACAAATTTGGTGACTCTATCTTGAAAACTGATAAAGATACACGCAATCCAATTTTTAAAGAGGAGTTGGGACGCGGGCATGATTTGGGGGCGTATCTTTAAAATTGTTTTAATTGTTTTACTAAATTTGGTTACCCTAGCTCAAAAATATTTCTTAATTTCAGTTTTTGAAAGGCGATGTTTGGAGGTCGTCACTAGCTTTTTTCCTACGTAATTTGTTGAATCTGTCTTAAAAACTGAGAAAGATACACGAATGTCCATTTTGAGAGAAGCGGTGGAGCGACTGGGGGATGAAGTGAATGTAATGCTGTTTTTTGGGGGATGTCATCGCCTATCTTGGCAAAAAATTTGGTGGCTCAAGCTTTCAAACTGTGGATGATAAAGGCGTTATTGATTTAAAAATGTTGTGGGTGGGGGTGGTGGTATGGGTGATGCGTTCTGATTCACCTGCGAGAAGTGACTATAGATGCTCCGTCGGACTGAGAAGAGGTAACAAAACCACTTTGCCTGATGAAAAACATTGCGGAATTTCAAAGCCCGACAGCATCGGCATATTTGATCCATTGTTTGATGTGTGGGTAATACTCGAACGCAAGACAAAAAAAAAAAAGAGATGGACTTGTTAAAGCGCAATTAGTTTGCTGTCTTTCTTGATCCTGTGCTAGAGATCTAGATACATTTTTTTCACGCGCCGCTTTGGACCTTTCTCATTATAACCGCAGCATACCTGTTAAGTTGCCATTAGAATTAATAATCAATTAAATTATTTTTGGAAAATAGTCGTAGTGATAATATAGTTCGCTGGTGAAAAATGTATGATTATTTAATGATTACGATTACAAATAATCAAAAATAATGGAAAATTGCCATAAATTATTAAAAGTAATGGAAAATAATCATTTTAATATTTTCCATAATTTCCATTATTTCGACTATTTGAGACTTTTTGAGAGAAAAAAATTATTTTCAACAGGTACGACTTTCTGTTGCGGTTTGATTTGCTGACGTGAGGGCTCTCTCAGCACGTTGACGTCGCACAGTGGGGCCTTTTCTCGGATAGCTTATCAAAAATCATTTTTTTCATGAACGCGTTTGGCAAAAGTGAAATATGTAATCGATAGAGAATACTTCAAAGATTATGGATCCAAAAGATTTTTTAAATCGGTTAATAATTATGGGTGGTAGAGCTCCTCAAAGTTGAGTAATTTTACGTGAGTACGAAAAAATGACAATTTTTACAGAAATTTACCACTTTCGAACTGAATATTGGGCGACGTACACAACCGATCTTCGATATTTTTCTTTATCTGAAAAGTATGTTCAATCTCAGTGTTTTTCTGTATACAGTTTAAATATAGCTGAAATACTTATTAAATTAGAATCGTTTAAAAAATACACTAAATTTTGGCATTTTTTGAACTTTCGTGGACTATAACAAAAAAGTATCTCTCAGAATCACGGTGGGACCACATGCATTTGAAAGGTATAATATATACCTTTGATATGTATATAGTCATAATCTGCGAAAATCTGCATTTTGGAAACGCGAGCCAAAAAACTAGGGATACCTCGAGTTAAAAACACGCGGCAGGTATAAGGAAGAAGAAGAGCGCATACAAATTTGGCTGTAGCGTGTGTGCTGTTTATTGACAACATTTCTAAATGTTGTATTATAAGTACTACCTGTCTATATATATCCCTTCTAATCCTTTTTTCCTTCCTATCCTTTCTAATTACCTGAATGGAAAAGGTCTGAGGAGGCAGGTAAATATAATTGTAGTTGATAGAAAGTTGCGGTACTACAGGTTATTTTTTTTTTATTTCTGTATTTCCCCGTTTACCTATTTTTAATGTAAATCAATACCTTAGGTATATATTGTTTTTTACCTAGCTAATTGGAAAAGGGTTATACCAATTTTGCTTGCTTACCTAGCTAACTCAAAAATATGGTATAAAGTGCAAATGAAAATGATCAAATAACAACTTTGATAACAGGTGTTCATAATGAGATCATTAAAAGGTTTGCTGTTATCCTAAATGTTATAAACTGCAAAGAAATGATAGATGGTGCAAAATTTGGCGAATACGCATCAAAAACAGCTCAACTTTTGACAGGATTGTATCCTCAGAAAAAACTAACCCCCACGGTACATAGGATTTTGGCTCATGGAAAGGACTTAATAGAATATCAGTGCTTACCTATTGGAGAGCTGTCCGAAGAATCACAGGAATGTAAAAACAAGGACTACAAGAGGTTCAGATACACTAATACGTGCAAAATTTCTCGGGTGCGACAAAATGGAGACTTTTTCAACATGCTGGCAGCCTCATCGGATCCACTTCTTGCATCGCTGAGACATGTGCGATCACGAAAGGATTTGGAAGATAGCAACTATAGTTCCGAAATGTTGAGTTTATTAGATGTTAACCTTACTAGCATTAATGTTGATGATTATTTGGTTGAAAATCAGCCATCGATAGCAAATATTAAAAATTAACCTCAAAAAATCACCCAAAAATAAGAATTTAAATTTTATGTATTTAAGTTAGAAAATCGAATAAAAACAACAAAAAATGCGAAATAGTCATTGAAGTTATAAAAAATTTTCAGTTATGATTAAAAACAAACGTTTTTAATTGGAATTTTACAGGTAAAATGTGCTGGAAATATTTCTTGACTTTGACCTTGAATATTTAAGCACCACGGATACCTAGCACTTTTGGCAAACATTCATTTTAAAGCTTGAAAAAAATTAATTGCTTTTTAAATTTTTGAAATCACTTCATTAGTTTTGAAGATATGGTTTTTGATAAGCTAAATGAGCAAAGGCCCCACTGTGCGTCGTGCCTCATTGTTTAGATTTTTTGGTGGCGTTTAATTGATATCATACAATATAATTAAAACTAACAACAGTTTAACTGTTTTCTTGTTTAACGATTATCGATATCGCTCCGATTCCATACCGATACCAACAACACGCATACACACATTCGTCGATTGGCTGTCTGCAGATTGTATTTAAGGGGTTACATGGTTTTCATCGTTTTGTTTTTTTCCGGTAAAAAATAGTATACTTTATGCAAACTTTTTTAATCTTAAAAATATACATTTAATAAATAATTTTTTAAATTTTCAAATCAAAATATTAAGAGCTTCGCCATTGCGACGTTATTTCCTGTGACCCCTCGGAAAATAGATGCTTCCACGTTGACAGCATAACTTCGAGCAGGATCATACGAAATGAAAAAACAAATACTCCTCTTTTAGTTAAGAATATAAACTAGCAATTGAACGAAGGAAAAAAATAGAATGAAAATTCAAAATTTGGTAGACCTTTTTCCGAAAAAGTTTTAATTTCGGAAAAATTTTTTCCTGTATTTTATTTTTTAAAAATAGTTGTAATTGAAAAAAAGTCCTTCGTTAAATTAATTGAGAATGGTGTCTCGAAGACCTGTGCAAAGTTTGATCAAGATCGGAAAAAATCTAGTAGCGCGCAACTTTAACAGGCTGTCTCTTCGAAACTACAGTCGAACTTCCATATAACGAACTTCCGTATAACGAATTTTCTATACAACGAAGTCAAAAACCAGAACCCTGCAATTTGATTCAGTCAAAAACCCATTCTATATAACGAATTTTCTCTATAACGAAGATTTTTCTTGTTCCCTTGAGCTTCGTTATATGGAAGTTCGACTGTAATAGATAAAACATTTTTTTTTTCACGCAACAATTAAGTTAAACAATCGTTAGTTGAACTTTGGTTTTCGTTTACAAGAGTTTTCTTCTGGGAACAATCGGCTTATATCCCTTTCTTTTACTAAACACAGACATAAAAAGCATTCATGTATTCCACTAGTTGAGTGTTAATGTAAAGTACGTCTGTGTGTGTGCAAGGGTGTGGCCTGACCACAAAAGGAAATTCTTGTCGAATACGTACGGCATTTTCAGCGCCGATAAAATCACAAAGTCACGTGCGGAACGCCTTGCCCCATGTCCATCACGGGAACCTCACACAACTCCTTTTTGTGCTTTTCGTTTGCTTTTTTCTGATAATTTAGCTTCGCCGTCTGTTTTCGTTTTGAGCTACTATATGTATCTCATGCGGTTGCCCTGCACTGCCCAGCCCAAATAAGCGAGCTTCCCATCATGTCCTTTATTATGACAAGCTGCGGTTTTAGGTTTGCTGATTGCCTTATCGTTGGCGTCCTTGTAATAGCTCAGTGTTGGGTTTGTGTTAATAGTTTTTGTTGTTTATCATATTTATGGGTTGAATTTCATGCTTTGTGGGCATAATACATACATAAGTACATAAGTATTAATGTGTACGTGGCAGGTTACAAAGAAATTGCATGGCAATAATCTTGACAATATATTGTTCCCCAAAGTTCAAATATGTGTGGTTGGAGACAAACTGAAGGTTGACTGGGTAAGTTACCTGAGATTACTTCAGGATTGCTATGAAAGAAATTTGAATTCTGACAGGCACTTAATTGGTGATGAATTGCGAAGGCTTATAAAAATAAAATGTGTTTGTATTCGCATGCTGACTAAAGAAAATATTTGCACATCATACCAAGACCTATGTGAGGATGAATGGGTGTGTATTTAAGTTAACTGTTTCCTCGTGTCATTGTTCTTTTGTAAACTCTCAAATTCAAAAATCGAAAATGACAACACAAACCACTACGCGAGGGGAAAGTCTAGAGACAAAAGAAAATTTAATCCGGATAAAATCAATGTTATTTTGTTCTGACAACATTCAGGAGGGGATGGGATCGCATTGGTCGGTCTCGGTGATGCGTCGAATAATCGTTGTGTTGAATGCTAGGAGTGGAGCCTTGGGAGGCGATTCGTTACAAAACCAAGCGAAAACGTTGCAATTTGGTGCAACTTACTGCGAAATACTCTGATACCAGTAATAAACATGTTGTTAAGAGTCTTGTTGCGTATATAGGTATCGCAGAGGCGGTTGGGGGCGTTTAATTTTTGACGCAGATTTTTGAGAAAAGTCACCAGCTATTTTACCACTACATTTGGTGTTTTAAGCTGATAAAATGTGGATATTATGTTTTTTTTTTTTTTTTTTGTGTTAACATCTATCTATACGCGCGGTAGGGTAACAACTCAAAGTCACACACAATCAAACTTCTCTGCAGTAACTTACACAGAAAAGGCATCACAGACACTCAGACTGGAGTCAAAAATTAAAATAGTATGTGGTTGTTGTACAACAATTGTCTCTGCTTGCAAACGAATATGATGGTATTGGTGTTGCGGCAGAGAAAAGTGGTCGTAAAAGACGAAGTCTCGCTCGTGAATTAACGAGCGCTGTGTCTGTTGCTTTGAATTCGCTTCGTTTTGTTTGAGTTTAAATGCAGAGAATCAGCCCACTGAGACGATTGAGTCACGCGGTTCTACTGTTTATGTTATGCCCACAAACAGCCACAAAAGAAAATATAATATTTATACATATATAATAATTTTTTTTAATTTAATTTAATTTAATTTTTATTTAAATATTCCTAGTGCTACAAGTTTTACACTTTTAAATTAATGCACTAGTCACTATCGGATTTTACATTAAACAGTGAAACTTAACTTAAGAAACTATAAGATTTGAATTAAAACTTAAAATACTAAACCAATCACATTGAAAAGCAAATAATTTAAAACATTTATTTTTATAAATAAATTTTAAATTTTGGTAATACATGCCTATTAAAGTTTAGTTAGTGATACTTTGATTTTTTAAATAACTCTATTATTTTTTTGTTAAACAATTTATTGTTAAACAATGGTGCGCTACTAATAATTTTCAAGTAAGGTGGTAACTGATTCCAAAGTCAGACAGCCCAGATAAAGAAGTGTGTATTAGAACAAGAAAGTTTGGTTCTAAAGCAAGCAATGTTATTGGTCCTCTGCGACAAATTGAAACGCAACGTCTTAGTAAAAATAATTTTGTGAAGCTGTATTAACATTTTAATTATTAATATATTACGTACAACCTCATTTATTTGCAAGTGCAAGGTTTCTGGGTTGGCAATTATTAACAAATTTAGTTATAATAAGAAATAATGGGTTGGCAATTATTAAACTCAGCTATCATAAATAAATAAAATAATTTATTACAAAAAATCAAGTTTAATTGTAAGCCCATTCAAATTCAATTTTGGTTTTCCGCTTTGTTAGTCTTACTAAGCAGTGATTCCTCTATAAATTCTTTGTAAAATAGCCTTCAGCATAGCGTTGGGTCAAAACTGCTCATTTTGGTGAACATGTTTTGCTATGAAGTGATAAACCAGCAAGAAGGCTCTAGTCGGGAGAGCCCGACTAGAAGATACCCTGAACCCAGTTGATATACATATATTAAATTTATAAAAGACTTTGGTAAACTGACTTAACTTCAATCGACTAAATTCGATATCTCCGGTGTTTCTTAACCGATTTAGACGAAATTTTCAGAATAGTTCTATCGTTACAAATTCGATATTTTTTATACCCTGAACCCATAAAATGGGTAAATAAGGGTATAATGGTTTTGTGCAAAAGTATGTAACAGGCAGAAGGAAGCATCTCCGACCCCATAAAGTATATATATTCTTGATCAGCATCAACAGCCGAGACGATATAGCCATCTCCGTCTGTCCGTCCGTCTGTCCGTCTGTCTGTCTGTCCGTCTGTATGAACGCGTGGATCTCAGAGACTACAAGAGCTAGAGACTTCAGATTTTGAATATAAGTTCTCCTATACCATGAGCAGAACAAGTTTGCTTCAAATTATCGATAACTATTCTTGTTTTCGATATACTCATGCATTCGATTACAAAAAATATCGAATTTGGAAAATGTAAAAATGAGGGTTGAAATAATGGGTAACGATAGAACTTTTTTGAAAATTTCGTCCAAATCGGTTAAGAAACACCGGAGATATCGAGCTTAATCGATTGAAGTTAAGTCAGTATACCAAAGTCTTATATAAATTTAATTTATTTTTTGCAACTGGGTTCAGGGTATCTTCTAGTCGGGCTTTCCCGACCAAAATATTAAGAAAGTTTCTAATGACTAACTTCGAGGATGACGAAAAAACCCCAGTCATACGAACAGACAGACGGACATACACTATGACGGACATTGCACAATAGTAATATACTCATTACTTTTGGTATCGGAGAATAAATATAAAGTGGGACTAAGAGATATCCTGAGATCTATACGTTCCGTGTATGGCCATTGTTTGTATATAAATATAAATATTGGAGAGTACTCGATGTGTTCTAACTAAATAACTAATAACTAACTAAATAAGTGGAGCGATTCACAGCGCGTTGAGCGTTTCAGTTTCACAATTGAACTGAGACAGTACGTCGGGTATCTACTCTATAGTTATCTATTTCTCTCAACCTTACACTGAGCCACACTGACGACTTCAAATGCTGTCGTCCCATTCTTCTAGTGCTGCATAATATCAAAGACTGTGTTTGTCTTTATTATACCCTAATCATGTATGATGATAATAATAATTATGAAAAAAAAAAAAAAACTGAGTTGTTTTCAGCTCATGCGAACATCTTATGTAAAAAATTTTAAATTTTAATGGTTTTGGACGTCTGAAATATTATTACTGAAAGGTGAAAGAAAATATAGTACTCAAATAAAAACTTTGCACTCGGACGCAACTGACTGCGGTTTAGTCGATGCCTGTTTAATAACGGTTAAGAAGAGGCCTGATTGCAACGGGGTACTTATTCGGTAGTGGTGTACGCTGCGTTTAAAGATTGGCCGATGCAGATCTCTTGGGGATGCCCCAGCTATATTGCCAACAAATTTGGGCCATTCCCGTTTTTAAAAAGGCAGTGGGGCGGAGGGTCATAGTTTGAAGCCGTGGCATCTAAATTTCTGCTACAGATCTTTGTGGGCTGTCACCAGCTGTCTTCCAACAAAATATTGTGACTCTAGCTAATAAACTGAGAAATATACACGCATTTCCGTTCTTAACGAGGCGGTGAGAGTGGCTAGGCGGCTAGGGCGGTATGGGTGGGCGTGGCATCCAATGTTTTGTATGCAGTTTTTTGGGGGATGTCAGCACCTATCTTTGCACCAAATTGGGGGCTCTAGCTGTGAGCTGGGAGCGGAATGATCAGGCGTGGCTCCGAAATTTTGATGCAGTTTTTTGGGAGACGCCATTAGCCATCTCCTTACCAAATTTGGTTAATCTAGCTGTAGGGATGTGGGATAGATATAAATTTATGGATTTTCAGGAGTCCAATTTATTGACTTGCCAGCCTCCTAGTATGAACCCCAATCTTGACACTTTATCCGTCCCGGCCATAGAAAAAAATATTTAAAATGTTTCAAGACTCTAGCTTGCACAAAACCAATATACTCTTTACCTTCGATATCCAGTATAAAAATCCGATGAGCCGGAATAAATTTGGTATTTTTCATAGTTTTAACGTGCTGAATCCCAATTCGAAACCAATTGAAGCTAGCATTCAAACACAGGAAAAGTAAAAAAAAATCGGTAGCATGGGAATTTCTTCCTCTAGAAACTGTAGCAATGGTTTTGAGTTTTCATTACTGAAGTCGATGTTAAAATCACCGGCCAAAATGAGTGGAACTTTATCTAAATTCTTGTTGTATCTGCTAAGCGTTCGAGATACATCTTTAGAATACTCTAGCTGTGCTCGATGAAAAAACTCCTGAATATCTAATAATTTGTTATTTGGTGAAACATATACGACTTCCATGATTAAGATAACGCCGTTTTCCATAACACACTCTGCTGTACATAAATCTGCAGCACTTGTTCGTCTTAGACCCCTTTTACACGATGAAGTTTTTTCATGAAGTTTTTTTTCATTCTGTTTTAAAACTTCTTCGCAAATCTGGTCGCATTTACACGATGAAGTTTTTTCATGCAACCTTTTCTTTGTAAATGCAACTCTGATTTAAATTTATGGTCGATAAACATAAATCTTTGCCATCGATTGTATTATTTGTTAACATATAATTGATTTAAGAAGTAACAAGTAAATAAAATGGATTCGTGAACATTACTATTAATAATTTTTTTAGTACTCTAAATTTTATTTAGCCATAATATTACATTTGTGATCTAAATTTAATAAAAAAAAAAAAAAATTTCTTAACCAAAACAATGTATTTACTATTGGCGCTAATATTTGCTTGTGCGATATTTCGTATCGATAGTTTTATTATTCACATCAAACACTGTGCAACTCTGTGTTTACATGCAATCGGAATAAGGCAAAGCAAAATGAGGAAAATAAATGATTGCTACAAAAGTCATGAAGCATTGCTTGCAGCTGTTACCCCTCTACTCCCTTTGCCAACAAACGAATGCTTCAGAAGCAAAAACTTCATCGTGAAAAAGGGGTCTAACGTGCAAGTTCTGAATATTTTTCACAATGACCGACAAATTTGGTGTTACAAGATTGGTCGTATCATTTGTGTTGTGATACATCGCAACTCAACCTGAACGAACAAAATCACGTTTAAAGTGAGTTATACAAATAAAATTCGGTATATAAAATTTTTCTTGATTGTCCAACCATGTCTCTGATAATAACAAAATGTTCGTTTTTTCTGTAACAGAGTCGATTAAATCAACTGAATGTTTACGAAGGCTTTGGACGTTGAACGTACACAATGAAATGCCTTTATCTCTAGCAATGAAATCAATGACAGATTTTGCCTCCGTATCAAGCTTATTTAATGACAATATCTGAAACTCGTGTTCATACTAGAGATATTGTTCATGAAGCTTGTACTCGATAATGATGAAATCGAAATTTGGTTTCATCATCATCAAATGTAACGATAAATAAACCTTCGATGCTTGTTACACGAAAGAGAGCAACATAAACAAGTTGTTGTGGATGTATTTTGTCATACTCGTAAACAATTTGATCAAATGTTCCACCTTGTGACTTATGAATAGTCAAAGCACAAGCAGAATTTATGGAAAAGTGTCTACGTTTAACAATAACTGCTTTATTCTTTGTCATGGTAATGTTGGGTGTTCGCCATTCAATGGGTCCAGCAGCATTATCAACTTTACTTTGCACAAATAGTAAAGCAGCTTTTTATACTCGATACCGAAGGTAAAGAGTATATTGGGTTTGTGCAATGTCCGTCATGGTGTCCGTCCGTCCGTCCGTCTGTATGTTCGCAACTTTTTTCCACACCCTTCAAGCTAGAGACGTGAAACTTTCCAATTCTCTTTATCTATGGGATAGTAAATTAAAGTGTCAAGATGGGGGTTCTACGATAACTGGGGGACTGGCAAATCGATAAATTCGATAACTCAAAACCGATAAATCCACATATTTCGCACATCCTTACAGCTAGAACTACCAAATTTGGTAAGAAGATTGCTACTAGCAACCCCCAAAAAACTGCATCAAAAATTTTGGAGCCACGCCCACCAATTCCGCCCCCAGCCCCCCCGCAATTTAAAGTAAAAAAAGCTTATATCTCGCACAGTTTTTAAGCTAGAGCCACCAAACTTGGTGCCAAGATAGGTGATGATGACCCCCCAAAAACTGCATCAAAAGTTTGGATGCCACGCCCACCGATACTGCCCTAGCCGCCCCCATCCACCTCAACGCTTCGTTGTGGAGCTAGAGCCAGCAAATTTGGTAGGAAGCTAGCTGGTAACGACCCCCAAAAATCTGCATCAAAGGTTTGGAGACACGCCCACCCATTTCGCTCCCCTTTCCCCACTTTTTACAAACTTTTAGCTAGAGTCACCAAATTTGGTATGAATATAGCAGTTGACAATTCACAAAGATCTGCATCACAAATTTGGATGCGACGCCCACCCATTCGACCCCAGCCCCCCTTTCCCACACTTTTTACAAACTTCGAGCTAGGGTCACCAAATTTGGTATGAAGATAGCAATTGACAATCCACAAAGATCTGCATCAAAAATTTGGATGCCACTACCACCCATACCGCCCCCAGCCCCCCTCTCACCACTTTTACAATCTTTGAGCTAGATTCACCAAATTTGGTATGAAGATAGCAATTGACATTTCACAAAGATCTGCATCAAAAATTTTGATGCCACAACTACTCATACCGCCCCCAGCCCCCCCTTTCCCCAACTTTAACAAACTTTGAGCTAGAGTCACCAAATCTGCATTGGAGAATCTTTAAGGCAGGGTACACCCCTGCCGCATCCGTACCCCTCTGCAGTCAGGCCTCTTTTTACCGGTTTTAATACTGGTATCGAGTATGCCGCAGTCGGTTGCGTCCGACTGCAACGTTTCCACTTGTTTTTCTTGTTTTTTGCCCAACCATTGGTGATTCACATAATTCGAGCCAAACTCTGAAAACTACGTTGTCTCTTGGTTATTGAATTATATTTATTTATTTTTTTTTTTAATTGTTGTCCTAATAAATACATTGAAGGCTTCAGGCATGTGAATTAATATACCAACGGCACCATTAACTAAACCATCACTTACATCGATGTTTGTTGTTATAAGGTAATACTTTCCTTTTAAAAAAGTGATTTGGTAATGTAATCCACCAGTATCGATGACAGATTTTTTGCATAGTTGTTATGTAAAAAAAACTTCTTGTTCTTGGTTTTTAGATCCAGTTATAATATCCTTTGCTATTGAGAAGTGTTACTGTCTACAGCGACATTAGTATGAAATAAACGAATGCCATCAAGACTTTATTGTTGAGTTTCTTCTTTTTTGAAAAATCTTGATTCAGTAATTTAAAATTGAAACTGTTCTAAAACTTCGCCATTGCCAATCTTTGTAAGTATCAATCAAAATGCAGCATTAGCCTGTCTCATGACTTACGTTAGTTTAACAAAATTTAAAACTTCGCTATAAATGTGAACCAGACATTGTCGTTTTAAAAGGTTTATATATCAATGTTGCCCTTACTGGTGGCGCCTGGCGCAAATCACCAATTAAAATGACGTCAACGGAATGACGAAACATAAAATTAGGCTTGGCATCACATCTTGCTTGACTATTCATCATGCTTAGCTCAGAACAAACAACTCAGCTTTCTCATATTTTGCGACTGGCTTGCTTTCTGTAGAGAGAGAGAGAGAGAGAGAGATAGAGAGAGAGAGAGAGACAAGAGATAGAGAGAGAGAGAGCGAGAGTGCGAGAGAGAGAGAGAGAGAAGAGAGAGAGAGAGAGAGATAGAGAGAGAAACAGAGAAAGACAGAAAGACAGAGAACAAAGACAGAGAAAGACAACTAAAGAAAAAACTTTTAGTCTTAGCTTTTTCCGTCGAGCCCCCTTTCACAACGTGCAATAAAGAACTTAGTTCCAAAAACATGGTTTTGTCGATATTCTCGATCACACCCTTTAAATCGCCAGCATAAGCCAACGCAAGTGGTTATATAAAATGTCAAGATTGGCAGCTGCGCGAACTGGGAGGCTGAGAAATCTATAGAATCGATAACTGAAAATCGATAGATCTTAGTATTGCCCACATCTTTGCAGCCAGAGATTCCAATCTTGGAAATTATCCTTCGTTTCTTTCCCCAGGTACCTCATCGTCTTGTAAAATCAGAATGGCTTACACCTTTGACAGTTTTGAGGCTACAGCGACTAAATTTGATATGATATAAGCTAGTGACATCTCCCTAAGATTTACTTCAATTGAAGGTGGGATTTCCCTGAAAATACTAAAATCAAAAGATATTCTACAGTTTTTTGTGGTAGAGCTATTAAATTTGGTGACAAGTTATCTAGCGGTGACTGACGTTCTAGGAGGAAGACCTGGAAAGGATGGATGATGAGGTGCCGAGGGCTGGCTGAGGAGCTTCAAACGGCAGAAGCTGACGTCACCATGACGGGCAGCGGTGATGTAGGAAGCTCCCAAACTGCATCACCGTCACTGGGCTAGCCCAGATAAACCTCCATAGTGCTAAGGCAGCATCTGCTGTCTTGGCCAGTATGTTAATCACCCATTATCTTGGGCTAGCCCTGGTACAGGGGCCATGGACTAACAATGGCATAAATGGCCTGTACACCGCTGACTCGAAGGTATTCTAGGATCAAAGAGATCCTCTTCCTAGGGCATGCATCATGGTAAGGAAATGTATTAATTTTACTATTCTTTCAGAATTCCACCCTAGGGACTGCGTACCGATTGCCTTTTGGGCAATAGGAAACGCGCCACGTTGTTAAGTTGATAGACATCTTTATTCTTTGCGGCAAGGATAGGTCTTTCACTGAGCCAATCGTGATTTCTATGATGTACTTGGATGTCAGGAAACACTTTTTCGATCAGTTCTTCTTTCGATGTTATTAACTTACAAAAAATGATAGACATCTCATCGACTGGCAGCTGTCCGTTTCCAATTTCCAGTAACTGTCTTGAGAAAACCTCAGCTGATGGATCATTCTTCAACTGGACACGCAAATTTGTAGTCAACTGCAATGTACGTACGTGCCGCCATAGTGCTGAATATTTTAGGCAAGCACTTATTTCGTCTGCTGGTGTCGATCGAGAAATTACAGGCAATGTTTGCCTAAAATCTCCTGCGAGCAATATCAATGCATTCCCGAATGGTTGAACGTTCCCACGCAAATCTCGTAACGATCGATCAAGAGCTAACATTTCTGTAATACCTTTCCCATACCGGATGCTTTGGAAATGTTGCACGTAGGTGTCTCGATGATTTTCATGTTTAATGGCAACTTTAGAGCTGAATGAGCAGTTCTTCCACCTAGTAACAATGTCGCAGCTATTCCAGACGAAGCTAGAGCTAAGGCTATGTCATTTTTAGATTGACCCGTTGCTAGAATTAATCTTAGGAGGAATGTTTTCCCAGTTCCTCCTGGCGCATCCAAGAAGAAGATCCCCCCAACTCCGTCATTTATCGTTTACATTATGCGATCATAAATGTCATTCTGTTCACGTGTTAATTTGGGAATGTTTGATTGAACATATGCCTGAAGATCATCAATGTTATAACTCTGTTCACGGCATAAATCTACATTAAATGCAGCAGTCGCAGTCCGGGTTGGTGTTGGCATTCCTAATTGACCAAGAGATTTATTTGCAATAGCTAAGCACTTGTCTTCAATATTTACTAATGTTTTGTTGTACATGCCTTCGGTTAATTCTAAGGTCATATTGTTATTTTCAAGGCGTTCACTATGCAAAATAACCTCAGCCATATGTGATCGATATCTTTCCCATAACTCTGTGGGAGATGATGGAAAGCAAGCGGTCAATATAATTGCGAATAATGAGCGAATTTGGTTTTGATGTGCAGTGTTGCACGCCTCATTAATGCATATATTCCACTGCAGGTCATTTTCTAATAAATTCAGAGCTTGACACGCAGCGCGGAAAGTGGTATGTGTGACGCCGTCAACTATTTTCAAAAGTATGCGAAGGAAAAAACATT
Source organism: Scaptomyza montana (assembly GCA_018904305.1). Taxonomy (NCBI): domain Eukaryota; kingdom Metazoa; phylum Arthropoda; class Insecta; order Diptera; family Drosophilidae; genus Scaptomyza; species Scaptomyza montana. The sequence continues at coordinate 470,896 of JAEIGR010000076.1, forward strand.
CATTTTGATTGAGATGCACTGTATAAAGTCTTCCAATTGTATTTTCTTTGAAAATACCAGGTTGACCGTCGACTGGCTCCCCTCGTCTGCGTCGTACGAATACTTTGTTAGTTAGATTCAACGTGTAATAAGAGGGAACTTCTGAATACATCAGTGTTCTGGGGAAAGCCTCGTCCTGGCATAAGGTGAAAAAAGCAGTCAGAGTTGTATTAGGTGGATTAAGGGGTCTTTCTTGCACATTTGTATCTGAGAAATAAAGACGCTGCCCATTTTCTAAATGTACTGCCAAGTACTGCGGTCATGCATTGGAAATGAAAAAAATCGCCATGCAGCCTCATTGCTGCTTATGTATCTCCAGCCTGGTATTGAGCAATCTCATCGATATCTTGTACTGCATTTGTGTCTCTATTATCTGATTGTACACTAAAAACTACCATATCGCTGCCCTTATTAACATATATACAGATGTATTTAATTGATTTGACAGAATTGCAATATTCCACGTTTATGTGGGCTTTATATGTTTTTGAAAGCAAAGGAGAATATGGAACCACCCACCGGTTGTCTACATCAATATCACCAATTTGCATGTGAATAGTTACCGAATTCCCACCATCTTCAGTTGATCGTCTTCTATACCGAGGATATCCATCGTCGCCCGTTACTGTGTTGGCTGTGAATGCTCGAGGATATTGCTTAGAGCATTTCCCATCTACCATGCATGGTGAATTTGGATTTAGTGTACCACATGGTCCATGTATCATGTTTTTGATAATAGCTTCATGCAAATCCTTATCGTTGTCAGCCCGAGGAATCTCAGCGCATATCACATCGTCGATTTCGTCTGAAGTTATTTTATTGTAGAGCCAGATTAGTATATGCGCATGTGGCAATCCTCTCTTTTGCCATTCCACTGAATACATCCAGCAGCGCACGGATCTTAATACTTCATGTTTAACGATGAAATCCATCAGCGATTTAAGTTTTTGACGGAAAACACGTGCTATAATGTCATGCCTATCTACGTGTGATTGCCCAGAAAGTAACAGCTGCCGTATCTCGCAAGTTGGATTGCATGTGAAAGTGATAAATAAATCTGGACGCCCGTAATGACGAACATATGACATTGCATCTTGAGCATATTCTTGCATGTGACGTTGACTGCCAATGTATGAAGATGGCAAAATAATAAGCTTTCCAACGTTGGTTGTAGTTCCGTCATTCAGAACTGCATCTCGCAAATGAACATATTCTTCAGAGCGTAGTTTAGTCTGATTCAATCGGAGAAATAGCGAACGTTCCGTTTCAATTTTTGCATACATATCCACAATATACTGGTGAAACAACCGACGGCATTTTAAAATATAATTGTCCTCGTTCCTCCGAATCATTAAGCGGTATGCGTAAAAGTTCATTGAGCTGCATTTTTTTTTTAATGATTTCTGCACCATTTACTGGATTTATCATTTTCACATTGAAATGATATCCATCGGCACCATCCCAAAAATCACTGGATACTGTAAAGCATCGTAAGAACGGTGAGTTTCTGATACGTTTGTCAATTGATTATTTCTTCGATGGAGAACAATATCTCTAGTTTGGAACTGATCTCCGACTATGACAATTGCTACTTCGTCTATAGTTGGAGCATTATATCTTCGGACATGTTCTCCAGTAGGAGTTTTGTCTGCGTGAATAATAATTTTGTGGGTATCTGATGGCATCATATCATGGGCTGTTTTGAACCAACGTATCAAATTGTTTCTTTCGTGAAGAAGCTCCTGCAGCTGCGAAATAATAGATCGTCTTAGCGAGGTATACATTCCACAACGTGCATCTACTTCATCTCTATCATCACCAATGAAGTACATTTGTAGGAACTTATGGTCACTATCATGAATTGAGCAGAAACGATTTCCGCACCAAATGACGTCATTTGGAAGCATGAGTTATATTTCCTTATGTTCGATAGGAAATGCTTTGATTCAGCGGTAGATCCAGCAAGTAAAGTTTTCAATGGCTCTGGTGGCGCACCAAGTTGAGGCAATTTGATTTTTCCGCCAGCGCAACACATCCCTTTCGTTTCATTATTAAACTTTAGAGCCTGGCAGTAGCTACAGACATGACTCATCTGACCAATGACAACATGCCGACTTGAACTATAATCAACCGCTGGATTGTACCGAAGAACGCAAGACGATTATATTCCAGTTGCAGATCAGCTGTTCTTTCTGCTCGTGTTTCTGCTATCCTCTCCCTTTCGCGTTCATTCCATTCTGAACGAACCAAATCTATTGTTGCAGAGCGCCACTGACGTGCACGCAATCGTGCATCCTCAAGCCTGGCAAATCGTCTTTCTGCTGGTTCCGCGTTACGTGACTGGCTGGTGCTTATTCTGTTTCTCTCTCGTACGGTTGCTCGCTCTGCCTCTGTCATATTCGATATCTTGATTCTTTTGTGCGGCGAGAGCGACGGCCCAAATTTGTCATTCTGCGTGGCATTATTTCACTCACGTTCTTTTCCTTTGTTTTTTTGACCGTTAAAAATAATCAATTTTCTCCAAAATTTGAAATTTATTTCTACAAATTTGGAAATTTATTTAAGTTGGTGTTTTATAAAATAAATTTTTTTTGGAAATTTATTTTATCTCCACTCACAACTAACTGGCTAGACTGAATGTTAGAATTTGAAACTACACTTTACTTTGTTGATTTTTTTTTTTGAATGGCCTACTGACTTATATTTGTTTAAATTAATTTAAGCAGTGGCAACGGGAGACTCGTGGTTATCTGACTAATGCAAACAATAGATCAAAACAATCCTTGATGCAGATTATATATCATGTTAAAATTTAATCAAAATCGGATCAGCGGTTTTCGATAGATATGTTTATAGATAGATATAACTTAGAAATAGGTAATGTTGGATCGACACCGACATTTGTAACTAGAGTTAGAGAAGAAGTATTAGAAAGCCACTGAAAACTCTGAAACAGAGTTGTTAGACATCTAAATAGACATATGAAGAAAACTGGGCACTAGGGAAAGAAAAAGATGTCCCATGGTGGAATGACGGTTTTGAGAGACTGCGGCTCACCACCCGTCACCTCTTCAATAAAGCCAAGAGGGACTGGTCATGGGTTACATACCGTGAAAGCCTCACCTCCTACAGCAAGGAGATTAGAAAAGCCTAGCGTAGGAACTATAGGGACTTCTGTGAAAGCATAGCCAGCACGAGTATAGGTGCCCGGCTCCATTGAGCGTCATCAAAGTGGGCGCTGGAGGCTAATTAAGCCTTGAAGCGTAAAGACGATTCATATACGAGCACCAATACGCAAAGATTAGAGCTTCTGTTTGAGACGCACGTCCCAGGAAGACGGTCAACATAGACCAACGGCCATTGACTGGGCATGTGCCAAGTCGGTGGTCACAATGGAGAAAATAAAATGGGCAATTGAAACCTTCCAGCCTTACAAATCCCCTGGTCTGGATTGCATATCACCGGTATTCCTTCAGCAGGGCAGGGAATACTCCTACCCACTCTAAGAAAAATCCTGGTGAGCAGCCTAGCCTTGTTCATAAACCAAAGCACTTGGAGTAGAGCTAGGGTGGTCTTCATCCCCAAGGTAGGGAAGACAGACCCATTAGCTTGACATCGTTTTTGTTGAAAACGTTGGAAAGCTGGTGGATTATAACGTTAGGCGTACTTCTAACACAAAGTCCACTGCAGGGAACGCAGCATGCATACAGAACAGGTAGGTCTACGGAAGCTGCCCTGTATGAGCTAATACCTGTTAAGTTGCCATTAGAATTACTAATCAATTAAATTATTTTGGAAAATAGTCGTAGTGATTATATAGTTCGCTGGTGAAAAATGTATGATTATTTAATGATTACGATTACAAATAATCAAAAATAATTTAAAATTACCATAAATTATTAAAATTAATGAAAAATAATTGAAAATAATGGAAAATAATCATTTTAATATTTACAGATAAAATGTACAGAAACATTGTTGTTATTAAATGTGATGTTGAAAATAATTTGTTTCTCTCAAAATAGTCTCAAAAATTCGAAATAATGGAAAATAATGGAAAATATTAACATGATTATTTTCCATTATTTTCAATTATTTTCCATTACTTTTAATAATTTATGGTAATTTTCCATTATTTTTGATTATTTGTAATCGTAATCATTAAAAAATTGTGTGAAACCGAAAATAATCGCAATTTAATCATGAATTCAACATTTAAACAAAAATAATCTAATTAATAATAACTACAATTAATAATCATTATTTAACAGGTATGTATGAGCTGCACCGTAATCTGCGGGCGGCATTATTTAACAAAGCAGTAGCAGTCTGTGCATTTTTAGACATTGAAGGTGCTTTCGACAACACATCACATGATGCTGTCAACGCTTCGGCATCTATACAAGATAGTACCGTAACAGTAACAACCACAAGGGGCTGTCCGAAAGGTGGGGGGGTTTATCTACCCTCTTAAAGAGTATTCTAGTAGACGAACTGTTAAGTAGACTTGCCGACAGTGGTATCCAATGTCAGGGCTATGCAGACGACATTGTGATAATAGCTCGGGGCAAGTATGAAGAAACTCTTTGTGACAATGTTCAACTGGGACTTAGGATCACGCATGGTTGGTGTAGGGAGGTTGGTCTCAACCTAAACCCTGCGAAAACAGTCATCGTTCCGTTCACCAGAAGATATGAGCTACAAAGGATGAGGGAGATTAGGCCCTAAGGGAGTTCAACAGAAACAAGCAAGGAAGTCAAGTAACTTGGGGTCAATTTTGACAGCAAATGAATCTTTGGCACCCATGTTCAGAATACAATTGCAAAGTGCTGCAGAGCGCTACATAAGTGTCGTAACATAGCCGGGAAGTCATGGGGCACATCACCAGAGATAATTATATGGCTATACCTTATGGTAGTAAGGCCCATGCTCACGTACGGAGTGATTGCATGGGAGGATAATGCACAGCAAACCACTGTGCAGAAGCAGCTTCAAAAGCTACAAAGAATGGCATGTGTAGGAATCACGGGAGCGATGAGGACCTGTCCGACAGCAGCTTAAGAGGTTCTATTGGAGATAACACCACTCCATCACACAATTAGGCAATTAAGAATGTCCATTGAAGGAGTTGGGGAGGACACATTCTTAGTTGAGTAGAGGCAGATATGCTATCGGGTGAACTTCCCTTACTGGCACAGCCAAGGGATGAAATGAAAGCCGAACACATGTTCGGGCAAAAGTTTCAAGTTCACCTCTGTAACAAAAAGGAGTGCACATCTCTGGAAGAGGATCACAACATGAAGTCACACACCATAAAATGGTACACCGATGGATCCCTAGTCTTGGCTCCGGTCTTGGTGTGGTAGGCTTTCGGTTAACTTACCACGAACCCCTAGGTATGCACACCAGCATATTCCAAGCTGAGGTATGATCAATCGGGAGGTGTGTGGACTTTAATCTAAAGCGTAACTATCGGAATAGGGATATAGCCATCTTATCCGATAGCCAAGCAGTAATAATGGCACTTAGTAAGACCGAAAACAGGTCGAATGTAGTTCGTGAGGTACGAACCAAGCAAGACACTCTGGGATCACAAAATAGGCTTGCCCTAAGATGGGTCCCGGGACATGTCGACATAGCGAGTAACGAAGAGGCAGATAAGCAAGCAATACTGGGGGCAGCGACACCCCTAATAGGATCAGAGCCGTACTCTGGTGTAGGAAGGAACATAATACGGCAAGAGCTTAGGAATGAAGAGAGACTTCTGCGAAGGACGAGCTGGGCAAGGACACCAGGACTCAGACAAGCAAAGATGCTCTTGGGTAGCTAGCTATAACCTCAAACGGTTTAAGCAAGTAATATCAATGGGTTAAAACCATAGCTCGCAAATAACTCTCAACCGTTTTTCGTTTTGCGGTCTGCACGCGAACACAACCGAAAAAGACGATGCGCGTGTGCTCTCGCTCTGAACAGAACTTTTCGTTTCTCTTTGTTTTGGTTTTCGGTTAACTGTTCTCAGTTTCGTGGTTCTTGTTATGCTCACTCAACAACAACTAAGAGAGAGCCATCCAACTGATCGAACGTTCATTGAGGGTCAGCAGAAGAGCGAAAAAACAAAAGGCTCATCGTAAACGGTCTTTTGTATTCACACCGAATCCACAAAAGCAAGTGTGATTTACACGTACACTGATCATACACTCATACAGATGCAAAAGACACTGATCATTCGCATATACACTCATACAGATGCAAAAGACTTTTATTTTCTTCGCTCGTTGCAAAACGGTCAGCGAATGAGCAGAGCAAAAGGGAAACACGAAATTGGTTTTTGGTTGAGCACAGACCGTTCGTTCAAGAGACACTGGTGAACGACTCTTGTCTGACTTTTTGCGCAAGTGGTGCGCAAAAAACAGTTTTTTGGTGACTGCAAGAAACGGTCAACTGTTATTTGCGAGCTCTGGTTAAAACAGACTCAGGATACTCACCGGTCTCTTGACAGGACATTGTAGACTAAGAGGTCACCTAGCAAAGCTAGGTATAGTCAGCACCAAGATTTGCAGATTCTGCGAAACAGAATGCGTAGCCTTAGTAAAGAAAAGAAGTAGTTTTCTAGGAAAACATATTGTGCAACTAAGCGATTTAAAAACCATCGACCCAACAAAGGTACTTGCTTTTATGCAACACCTTGGCCTGATGGAAGAGCTATAGGCCAAGAAGACGGCACAATAGATCTGTTTGGTCGCAGTGCATTTACCCCCAATATAATAAAAGTAGTAATAATAATAATAATAATAATACCTAGTGGTGTCATCCAAGATGAACATCAAACTATATGTCATAAGCTTGCGTCAGATCAACATAAATAATATTATAGCTGTACCACTAAGTTTGCCTTAACTGGTAAACTCTGTATGTGCATTTTTTTTTTTTTTTTTTATACTCGATACCGAAGGTAAAGAATATATTGAGTTTGTGCAATGTCCGTCATGGTGTCCGTCCGTCTATCCGTCTGTCCGTCTGTCCGTCCATATGGTTGCCAGTTTTTTCCACACCCTTCAAGCTAGAGACTTGAAACTTTCCAATTCTCTTTATCTATGGGATAGTAAATTAAAGTGTCAAGATGGGGGTTCTACGATAACTGGGGGGCTGTCAAATCGATAAGTTCGATAACTCAAAACCGATAAATCCACATATTTCGCACATCCTTACAACTAGAACTACCAAATTTGGTAAGAAGATAGCTACTAGCAACCCCCAAAAAACTGCATCAAAAATTTTGGAGAAACGCCCCCCATTCCACCCCAAGGCCCCCGTATTTTAATTCAAAAAAGCCTATATCTCCCACAGCTTTTGAGCTATAGCCACCAAATTTGGTGCCAAGATAGGTGATGATGACCTCCCAAAAACTGTTTGATGCCACGCCCACCGATACTGCCCTAGCCGCCCCCACCCACCACAACGCTTCGTCAAAAACGGGAATGCGTGTATCTTCCAGAGTTGTGGAGCTAGAGCCTCAGAGTTTGGTAGGAAGCTAGCTGGTAACGACCCCCAAAAAACTTCATTAAAGTTTTGGAGCCACGCCTACCCATTCCGCCCCCAGCCTCCCCGCATTTTGAAATCAGAAATGGCTATATCTCCCACAGTTTTTGAGCTAGAGCCACCAAATTTGGTGCCATGATAGGCGATGATGACCCCCCAAAAAACTGAATCAAAAGTTTGGATGCCACGCCCACCGATACTGCCCTAGCCACCCCCATCCACCCCAACGCTTCGTCAAAAACGGGAATGCGTGTATCTTCCAGAGTTGTGGAGCTAGAGCCACCAAATTTGGTAGGAAGATAGCTGGAAACGACTCCCAAAAATCTGCATCAAAGTTTTGGAGCCACGCGCACCCTTTTCGCCCCCCTTTCCCCACCTTTTACAAACTTTCAGCTAGAGTCACCAAATTTGGTATGAATATAGCAACTGACATTCCACAAAGATCTGCATCACTAATTTGGATGCCACGCCCACCCATACCGCCCCCAGCCCCCCTTTCCCCAATTTTTTCAAACTTCGAGCTAGGGTCACCAAATTTGGTATGAAGATAGCAATTGACATTCCACAAAGATGTGCATCAAACATTTAGATGCGACTACCACCCATACCGCCCCCAGCCCCCCCCTCCCACCACTTTTACAAACTTTGAGCTAGAGTCACCAAGTTTGGTATGAAGATAGAAATTGATATTCCACAAAGATCTGCATCAAAAATTTTGATGCCACGACCACCCATATCACCCCCAGCCCCCCTTTCCCTACTTTTTACAAACTTTGAGCTAGAGTCACCAAATTTTTAAGGAAGATAGCTTGTTTCATCCCCATCTGCATCGGAAAATCTTTAAGGCAGCGTACACCCTTGCCGCATCCGTACCCCTCTGCAATCAGGCCTCTTATTACCGGTTTTAATACTGGTATCGAGTAAGCCGCAGTCGGTTGCGTCCGACTGCAACGTTTCCACTTGTTTTTAATTAAATTTAATTTATTAACGAAATTCTTAGTGCTACAGTATTACTACTATAAATTAAAGCACTAATCACTATCTCTCATATTAATATAAATAGTCCAACGTTTGTCAGTTCGCTGCTTACACTCTTTAAACATGCATGTTAGCGCACGGCTGTGCATGCTTCTTGCATTCGTTAACCAGTCGTTGTTTATCTCTTATAATAAACGGTTGCGCGATTCTATCTTTAGGTGAAGCTGACAATTGGTCAAGCCACAGCCACTTATAGCATATTTACATATTTGCATATGTGCCAGTAACAAAAAAAAGTTTATTGATTTTCGTGGACCTATGGCTTTTTATTTGGATAATAATCGTTTGCCAAAAAAGCTTGGTAACTCAACATATGGAGGTCCCGGCGAGATTCTTATAACTCGCATTCGCATTGGTGCTTATTAATAAGTGCATTTAATAAGCAAAGTGACTATTGTTTAGTTCTGATCAAGTGAGAACAATCGATTCTTGCGTTAAGTTTCTTAAGCGAAAGCTGTTTGCTATTATTGAGAACTTTTGTAGGCTTGATGCCAACAAAAAATTTTAATCTAAGCTCAGCTAAACTTATTGGTCGACTAGAGTTGCTTGATCAGACTCAAGCTTCATTAAACAGTACGCACGGTGCATGAAACGAGCTCCAGTTCAACGAAACCGGAAGTAATGTGCGCGTTCATTTCGATGAGCTGTTCTTAAATCTTAAGTCGCACCTGCGAGTGCAAGAAGATCTTCGCAAAGTGCAAACACAGCGCGTATCTACACAACTGCCTGATGAATCGAATTATGTTGCTGATTCGCTTGCCTGAACTTAAGCTGCTAAAGTTCACTGGATGATACACCAAATATACCAGTTTATTTTCAGTATTTGATTCGGTGTTCAACAACGATCCCGATTTAAATGATATCGAAAGGCTGTATCATTTGCGCTCATGTTTAGTTGGATTTACGCTGGAGACAATTCGATCTTTAGAAATGTCAAGTTCTAACTTTAGAGTAGACTTGTATTACAGGCACAATTTAAAAAGATATTGAGTCTCAAGAGGGTGGAGGCAATGTCAATTGAGCAATTTGGAGCAGATTTCTGTCAGCATGATATTACACATGCTGCTGCCAAGGCTGGACTTTGCTAGTCAGTCAGTAGAAAGGCTTTTGTCGTTACCGATGTCAACCAAAACAAATGCCTGTTCTTCGACATGTCTGGCTACGAAATCTATTCCTGCAGCAGATTAACCAAACTGTTACCTACACGTCGCACAGTGGCGCCCGTAGAACAAGTCAAGTGGCAAAAATCAAAAATTGCATGTGCCTCTAAAAAATATTGAATTAACCAACTTTATAGGAAATTTTCCCACGATTTCAGATCTGCAATCCTTAATACAACCAGATTTTTTGTTTAGAAGATAAAGCCCTGCAAAGTTGACTGATTTTTTGTGTTGCATAAAAATAGCAATTTTAATGTGATTTTGTCGGCTTTGAGATACAATACCTCAAAAACTAAGAAACAGATCATCATTATTTTTGATTCTATTAATAGATACTTTTATTAAAAAAAGAATAAAAAAATTGTAATGTTTGCTTTGCGGTTGACCAGGTAAATCGATATTTACTAAGTATCCATTTTTTCACTACTTTTCAACTTTGATGGAAAATTAAAAAAAATTACCCTTTTTTACCTCTGCCATATTTTCAAAATAATTTTTTTGATTATTCCTTTATCTAATGCAAAAAGTTTGAGCTGCCCGAATTTGACCCTGTGGTTTTTAGAGGTAAAATAGTGAAAAAAGTCATAGGTAAAAAATGTGTTGCATGCATTTCAGGGCCATTTATGACACATAAACGTGAAAACCAATTCTTATCGTTATTGTTTCGTTCCTAATTGTTAAGATGCATGATTTTTGTTTTTCATTCAGCTACGCTTGCCTGAAACCCTTTGTTTAATTCTGATCCCTAAACTCTGGTGCAGTTACAGGATATACAAATAAACTACCTGATACGCACCATATATAGAAATTGCCCTGGTGTACAAGAAGTAACATCCCATACAGGTAGGCACAAATCTTATTCGGACACGTGCGTAGTACCCTAATTGCACAAATTGACCTAAGCCCAAATATGTAACAAATATTAGGTAAATTTTGCAGGCATGAAAGCTAACTCTTTTATTGAACCCTTGATCCAAACGGTATCTATCAGGTAGTAGATTAGACTATATATTGAAAAAAAATCATAATCTCTGGATTAGTCTACGACTGAAAATTGGCGAGACAAACATGTCATTGAACAATCAAAAATTATTTGACCTGTTAAGGAAGTCAGACACACCAACAAATTTCATGGAAGCTGCCTTCGAAGAACTTGATAGTTTATACGGCAATGTACAGAGAAGTGAAAATATAAAAAAAAACTTGCCTTGACTTATGCCAAACAATACACGATGCGTTTTTCAAACAAGTTGGACTTAAAGTAGACTGCCCCAAGTACGACAACGGAAACTCAAACGATGGAAACACTTCAAGGAGATTTTTTGAAAATGATGAGGCTGTAACTCGAATCACTGGAATCAACAATCAAATCGTTAAGAGATTGGTAGAATTATATCCGCAGAGTTGACCCCGACAGTTCATAAAATATTGGCGCATGGCAAGGATATAATTGAGTATCAGTCTTTGCCAATTGGAGAGCTCTCTGAAGAAGCACAAGATTCCCTTAATAAGTTTTATAAAATATACAGATTGCTAAACACTTTCAAAGCTTCAAGGGTGAGACAAAATGAGGACCTCTTCAACATGTTAGCAGCATCTTCAGATCCACTTATTTCATCACTGAGGCATGTTAAGTCACGAAAAGAATTAGAAAATACTTATAGTTCAGAGATGATTACTCTTTTAGATATACCATCTTTTACGGATTGTGATGAATATTTTACAAAAAATTATAAAAAAAATAAGCTAAAAAAAAAAATATTTTTGAATTGTACTTTTAATTTTAAAATTTAAAAGCCTTAAAAACAATACAAACAAGTGGAAACGTTGCAGTCGGACGCAACCGACTGCGGTATTCTCGTTACCAGTATTAAAACCGGTAAAAAGAGGCCTGATTGCAATGGGGTACGGATGCGGCAGGGGTGTACGCTGCCTTAAAGATTCTCCAATGCAAAGGAGGCTTGGGGCGGATTGGGTGGGTGTGGCATCCAAATTTTTGCTGCTGATCTTTGTGGAATGTCAATTGCTATCTTCCTACTAAATTTGGTGACTCTAGCGCAAAGTTTGTAGAAGGTGGTGATAAGGGGGCTGGGGGTGGTATGGGCGGGCGTGGCATCCAAATTTTTGCAGCAGATCTATGTGGGATGTCAATTGCTATCTTCATACTAAATTTGGTGACTCTAGCTCGAAGTTTTTAAAAAGTGTGGGAAAGGGGGTTGGAATGGGTGGGCGTGGCTCCACAATTTTGATGCAGTTTTTTGGGGGTTGCTAGTAGCTAAATTCTATACAAATTTGGTAGTTCTAGCTAAAAGCATGTGTGAAATATGTGGATTTATGGGCTTTGAGTTATCGAATTTATCGATTTGCCAGCCCCCCAGTTATCGTAGAACCCCCATCGATAAAGAGAATTGGAAAGTTTCAAGTCTCTTGCTTGAAGGGTGTGGGAAAACTGGCAGCCATATGGACGGACAGACAGACAGATGGACAGACAGACAGACTGACCAGACGGACAGACACCATGATGGACATTGCACAAAACCAATATACTCTGCGGTAAGGAGTATAAAAATATCAAAAATTTTAAAAAATAATTTTTTCCTTCCCATAAAATTGATTTTTTCACCGATTTCCACTTTGCATACCCTTAATTAGGCACCTAATAAAGACTTCATTTCAAATGATCATTTTATAGGTTGATTAATTATTATTCAGATGCTTTTTAAATTGACCGATTATCTTGTTTGTTTCAAAAGTTATGAGTTTTGCAACGAAAAAAAGTCAAATGGCGTCGTAAGGAAGTACAGAAGCTTGAATTGTGCTATAACTGACTTAAAAAACTTCATCAGTCACGAACATGCAGCTCAGATAATTGACGTGCCTGCAATGGTTAAAATCATACACTGTTGCAAATTGCTGCTTCACAGCTTGAAATACCAACTGATTTTGCTAGCACATCATTGCCAAATTCGACGGTTGCCACTGCCTTCCAGCCCTCCAACTCTCTTGCAGATCAATATTTTCGTCCTGATGTTGTCCTCCTGGCTACTGCGATCGTCTTAATCAAAAGCCGTGCAGCCTCATACATGCCCTGCAGAGCTATGCTGGATTCAGGCTCACAACTTCATCTGGTCAAGTCGCAGCTCAAAGGCTTCAGCTAAAAAGGACCCGATCTGTAGCTACGGTATCCGCACGAGCTTCACTATAGATGGTTTCACAGCCAGCATATGCTTAAGATCTCTAATTGCTCCCACATCAGGGATTGTCAACCCTGCGTGGTCACTGACACGACAGATTTTAAAATTCCATCAAATGTTAAATTAGCTGATCCCGCCTTTAATAAACCACTGAAAGTGGACTAATTGCTTGGTGGCAGCATATTCCTTTAGCTCCTATGTGTGGAACAAATAAAGCTAGGCCCGAGTCTGCCACTCCTGCAGAAGACTCGTCTGGGTTGCGACGTATCATGTGGTTCAGGATCGCAAAACGTGTTGGAGGCGGCGCTACGCGAAAAACACTTTGTACACCTATCCTTCGATTTACACGATACTTGTTTTACACGATTTCGCTTTTACAAGGTTCATAAACTTATGCAATTCGGAAAATTTCTAAAAATTTATTTTTGGTAACATAATCATATCCACAATGCATATGTTGAAATTATTTTTGAGTTTCTTTGATTTGGCAACACTGATTGCAATAAAAAGGGATTCCCCCTTTCTGTGAAATATGTGTGTTTGAGCTGGTCGTATAACCCGACGGGAAACGTTCCAGTGGTGGAGGTGACAATATACCGACCAATGAAGAAAGACAGATAAGATAGTTCCTGATAGTAAATCTTCCCAAACGACCGATCTTCCGATCCTCTCGAATCTATCAACGGTCGAGCTAATAGATTACGACCGGGAATATTCTAGTGATGGAAGTGACATTATACCAATCAAGAAGAAAAAGCTGATAGTTCCTCAAAGTGAAAGCAATTAAATTTCAAGCTTACCTGAATTTGTTAAATTTCAGCGGGTTCTTTTTGAAACATTTTTCGTTTCCATTTTTGTTTTAATTAGACTCGTTACCGAAGGTAAAGAGTATATTGGTTTTGTGCAATGTCCGTCATGGTGTCTGTCCGTCGGTCTGTCTGTCCATCTGTCCGTCTGTCCGTCCGTATAGTAGTAAGTTTTTTCCACACCCTTCAAGCTAGAGTCTTGAAACTTTCCAATGGTGCTTATTCTGTTTCTTTCTCGTACGGTTGCTCGCTCTGCCTCTGTCATATTCGAAAGCCGTCTTCTTGATTCTTTTGTGCGGCGAGAGCGACGGCCCAAATTTGTCATTCTGCGTGGCATTATTTCACTCACGTTCTTTCCTTTGTTTTTTTGACCGTTAAAAATAATCAATTTTCTCCAAAATTTGAAATTTATTTCTACAAATTTGGAAATTTATTTAAGTTGGTGTTTTATAAAATAAATTTTTTTTTGGAAATTTATTTTATCTCCACTCACAACTAACTGGCTAGACTGAATGTTAGAATTTGAAACTACACTTTACTTTGTTGATTTTTTTTTTTGAATGGCCTACTGACTTATATTTGTTTAAATTAATTTAAGCAGTGGCAACGGGAGACTCGTGGTTATCTGACTAATGCAAACAATAGATCAAAACAATCCTTGATGCAGATTATATATCATGTTAAAATTTAATCAAAATCGGATCAGAGGTTTTCGATAGATATATATATATAGATAGATATAACTTAGAAATAGGTAATGTTGGATCGACACCGACATTTGTAACTAGAGTTAGAGAAGAAGTATTAGAAAGCCACTGAAAACTCTGAAACAGAGTTGTTAGACATCTAAATAGACATATGAAGAAAAATGGGCACTAGGGAAAGAAAAAGATGTCCCATGGTGGAATGACGGTTTTGAGAGACTGCGGCTCACCACCCGTCACCTCTTCAATAAAGCCAAGAGGGACGGGTCATGGGTTACATACCGTGAAAGCCTCACCTCCTACAGCAAGGAGATTAGAAAAGCCAAGCGTAGGAACTATAGGAACTTCTGTGAAAGCATAGCCAGCACGAGTATAGGTGCCCGGCTCCATTGAGCGTCATCAAAGTGGGCGCTGGAGGCTAATTAAGCCTTGAAGCGTAAAGACGATTCATATACGAGCACCAATACGCAAAGATTAGAGCTTCTGTTTGAGACGCACGTCCCAGGAAGACGGTCAACATAGACCAACGGCCATTGACTGGGCATGTGCCAAGTCGGTGGTCACAATGGAGAAAATAAAATGGGCAATTGAAACCTTCCAGCCTTACAAATCCCCTGGTCTGGATTGCATATCACCGGTATTCCTTCAGCAGGGCAGGGAATACTCCTACCCACTCTAAGAAAAATCCTGGTGAGCAGCCTAGCCTTGTTCATAAACCAAAGCACTTGGAGTAGAGCTAGGGTGGTCTTCATCCCCAAGGTAGGGAAGACAGACCCATTAGCTTGACATCGTTTTTGTTGAAAACGTTGGAAAGCTGGTGGATTATAACGTTTGGCGTACTTCTAACACAAAGTCCACTGCAGGGAACGCAGCATGCATACAGAACAGGTAGGTCTACGGAAGCTGCCCTGTATGAGCTAATACCTGTTAAGTTGCCATTAGAATTACTAATCAATTAAATTATTTTGGAAAATAGTCGTAGTGATTATATAGTTCGCTGGTGAAAAATGTATGATTATTTAATGATTACGATTACAAATAATCAAAAATAATTTAAAATTACCATAAATTATTAAAATTAATGAAAAATAATTGAAAATAATGGAAAATAATCATTTTAATATTTACAGATAAAATGTACAGAAATATTGTTGTTATTAAATGTGATGTTGAAAATAATTTGTTTCTCTCAAAATAGTCTCAAAAATTCGAAATAATGGAAAATAATGGAAAATATTAACATGATTATTTTCCATTATTTTCAATTATTTTCCATTACTTTTAATAATTTATGGTAATTTTCCATTATTTTTGATTATTTGTAATCGTAATCATTAAAAAATTGTGTGAAACCGAAAATAATCGCAATTTAATCATGAATTCAACATTTAAACAAAAATAATCTAATTAATAATAGCTACAATTAATAATCATTATTTAACAGGTATGTATGAGCTGCACCGTAATCTGCGGGCGGCATTAGTTAACAAAGCAGTAGCAGTCTGTGCATTTTTAGACATTGAAGGTGCTTTCGACAACACATCACATGATGCTGTCAACGCTTCGGCATCTATACAAGATAGTACTGTAACAGTAACAACCACAAGGGGCTGTCCGAAAGGTGGGGGGGGTTTATCTACCCTCTTAAAGAGTATTCTAGTAGACGAACTGTTAAGTAGACTTGCCGACAGTGGTATCCAATGTCAGGGCTATGCAGACGACATTGTGATAATAGCTCGGGGCAAGTATGAAGAAACTCTTTGTGACAATGTTCAACTGGGACTTAGGATCACGCATGGTTGGTGTAGGGAGGTTGGTCTCAACCTAAACCCTGCGAAAACATTCATCGTTCCGTTCACCAGAAGATATGAGCTACAAAGGATGAGGGAGATTAGGCTCTAAGGGAGTTCAACAGAAACAAGCAAGGAAGTCAAGTAACTTGGGGTCAATTTTGACAGCAAATGAATCTTTGGCACCCATGTTCAGAATACAATTGCAAAGTGCTGCAGAGCGCTGCATAAGTGTCGTAACATAGCCGGGAAGTCATGGGGCACATCACCAGAG
This sequence comes from Scaptomyza montana, assembly GCA_018904305.1. NCBI lineage: Eukaryota > Metazoa > Arthropoda > Insecta > Diptera > Drosophilidae > Scaptomyza > Scaptomyza montana. The sequence continues at coordinate 487,440 of JAEIGR010000076.1, forward strand.
ATAATTATATGGCTATACATTATGGTAGTAAGGCCCATGCTCACGTACGGAGTGATTGCATGGGAGGATAATGCACAGCAAACCACTGTGCAGAAGCAGCTTCAAAAGCTACAAAGAATGGCATGTGTAGGAATCACGGGAGCGATGAGGACCTGTCCCACATCAGCGTAAGAGGTTCTATTGGAGATAGCACCACTCCATCACACAATTAGGCAATTAAGAATGTCCGTTGAAGGAGTTGGGGAGGACACATTCTTAGTTGAGTAGAGGCAGATATGCTATCGGGTGAACTTCCCTTACTGGCACAGCCAAGGGACGAAATGAAAGCCGAACACATGTTCTGGCAAAAGTTTCAAGTTCTCCTCTGTAACAAAAAAGAGTGCACATCTCTGGAAGAGGTTCACAACATGAAGTCACACACCATAAAATGGTACACCGATGGATCCCTAACGCAACAAGGCTCCGGTCTTGGTTTGGTAGGCTTTCGGTTAACTTACCACGAACCCCTAGGTATGCACACCAGCATATTCCAAGCTGAGTTATGATGAATCGGGAGGTGTGTGGACTTTAATCTAAAGCGTAACTATCGGAATAGGGATATAGCCATCTTATCCGATAGTCAAGCAGCAATAATGGCACTTAGTAAGACCGAAATCAGGTCAAAGGTAGTTCGTGAGGTACGAACCAAGCAAGACACTCTGGGATCACAAAATAGGCTTGCCCTAAGATGGGTCCCGGGACATGTCGACATAGCGAGTAACGAAAAGGCAGATAAGCAAGCAATACTGGGGGCAGCGACACCCCTAATAGGACCAGAGCCGTACTCTGGTGTAGGAAGGAACATAATACGGCAAGAGCTTAGGAATGAAGAGAGACTTCTGCGAAGGACGAGCTGGGCAAGGACACCAGGACTCAGACAAGCAAAGATGCTCTTGGGTAGCTAGCTATAACCTCAAACGGTTTAAGCAAGTGATATCAATGGGTTAAAGCAGACTCAGGATACTCACCGGTCTCTTGACAGGACATTGTAGACTAAGAGGTCACCTAGCAAAGCTAGGTATAGTCAGCACCGAGATTTGCAGATTCTGCGAAACAGAATGCGTAGCCTTAGTAAAGAAAAGAAGTAGTTTTCTAGGAAAACATATTGTGCAACTAAGCGATTTAAAAACCATCGACCCAACAAAGGTACTTGCTTTTATGCAACACCTTGGCCTGATGGAAGAGCTATAGGCCAAGAAGGGGGCACAATCTGTTTGGTCGCAGTGCATTTACCCCCAATATAATAAAAACAGATCAACATAAATAATATTATAGCAGTACCACTAAGTTTGCCATAACTGGTAAACTCTGTATATGCATCTTTTTTTTTTTTTTTTTTATAATTAATTAAAAAAAAAAATATTATAAATACAAAAAAAAAAAAAAAAAAAAAAAAACCAAACAACAACAAATAAAAAAAAAAAAAAAATAAATTTTTGTTCTTTTCTTTCTCCCCTCTCAAAAAAAAAATATAAAGAAAAAGTGTTATTTTTTTTTTTTTTTTTTTTTTTTTTTTTTTTTTTTTTAATCTTTTTTTGGTGCTTAAAAATTTTTTTTTTTATATTTAATTTAATTTATTTACGGAAATTCTTAAGTGCTATGTCCCAGCGAGATTCTTATAACTCGCATTCGCATTGGTGCTTATTGATAAGTGCATTTAATAAGCAAAGTGACTATTGTTTAGTTCTGATCAAGTGAGAACAATCGATTCTTGCGTTAAGTTTCTTAAGCGAAAGCTGTTTGCTATTATTGAGAACTTTTGTAGGCTTGATGCCAACAAAAAATTTTAATCTAAGCTCAGCTAAACTTATTGGTCGACTAGAGTTGCTTGATCAGACTCAAGCTTCATTAAACAGTACGCACGGTGCATGAAACGAGCTCCAGTTCAACGAAACCGGAAGTAATGTGCGCGTTCATTTCGATGAGCTGTTCTTAAATCTTAAGTCGCACCTGCGAGTGCAAGAAGATCTTCGCAAAGTGCAAACACAGCGCGTATCTACATAACTGCCTGATGAATCGAATTATGTTGCTGATTCGCTTGCCTGAACTTAAGCTGCTAAAGTTCACTGGATGATACACCAAATATACCAGTTTATTTTCAGTATTTGATTCGGTGTTCAACAACGATCCCGATTTAAATGATATCGAAAGGCTGTATCATTTGCGCTCATGTTTAGTTGGATTTACGCTGGAGACAATTCGATCTTTAGAAATGTCAAGTTCTAACTTTAGAGTAGACTTGTATTACAGGCACAATTTAAAAAGATATTGAGTCTCAAGAGGGTGGAGGCAATGTCAATTGAGCAATTTGGAGCAGATTTCTGTCAGCATGATATTACACATGCTGCTGCCAAGGCTGGACTTTGCTAGTCAGTCAGTAGAAAGGCTTTTGTCGTTACCGATGTCAACCAAAACAAATGCCTGTTCTTCGACATGTCTGGCTACGAAATCTATTCCTGCAGCAGATTAACCAAACTGTTACCTACACGTCGCACAGTGGCGGTAGAACAAGTCAAGTGGCAAAAATCAAAAATTGCATGTGCCTCTAAAAAATATTGAATTAACCAACTTTATAGGAAATTTTCCCAAGATTTCAAATCTGCAATCCTTAATACAACCAGATTTTTTGTTTAGAAGATAAAACCCTGCAAAGTTGACTGATTTTTTGTGTTGCATAAAAATAGCAATTTTAATGTGATTTTGTCGGCTTTGAGATACAATACCTCAAAAACTAAGAAACGGATCATCATTATTTATGATTCTATTAATAGATATTTATATTAAAAAATGAATAAAAAAAAATTGTAATGTTTGCTTTGCGGTTGACCAGGTAAATCGATATTTACTAACTATCCATTTATTCACTATTTTTCAACTTTGATGGAAAATTAAAAAAAATTACCCTTTTTTACCTCTGTCATATTTTCAAAATAATTTCTTTGATTATTCCTTTATCTAATGCAAAAAGTTTGAGCTGCCCGAATTTGCCCCTGTGGTTTTTAGAGGTAAAATAGTGAAAAAAGTCATAGGTAAAAAATGTGTTGCATGCATTTCTGGGCCATTTATGACACATAAACGTCAAAACCAATTCTTATCGTTATTGTTTCGTTCCTAATTGTTAAGATGCATGATTTTTGTTTTTCATTCAGCTACGCTTGCCTGAAACCCTTTGTTTAATTCTGGTCCCTAAACTCTGGTGCAGTTACAGGATATACAAATAAACTACCTGATACGCACCATATATAGAAATTGCCCTAGTGTACAAGAAGTAACATCCCATACAGGTAGGCACAAATCTTATTCGAACACGTGCGTAGTACCGTAATTGCACAAATTGACCTAAGCCCAAATATGTAACAAATATTAGGTAAATTTTGCAGGCATGAAAGCTAACTCTTTTATTGAACCCTTGATCCAAACGGTATCTATCAGGTAGTAGATTAGACTATATATTGAAAAAAAAATCATAATCTCTGGATTAGTCTACGACTGAAAATTGGCGAGACAAACATGTCATTGAACAATCAAAAATTATTTGACCTGTTAAGGAAGTCAGACACACCAACAAATTTCATGGAAGCTGCCTTCGAAGAACTTGATAGTTTATACGGCAATGTACAGAGAAGTGAAAATATAAAAAAAAACTTGCCTTGACTTATGCCAAACAATACAGGATGCGTTTTTCAAACAAGTTGGACTTAAAGTAGACTGCCCCAAGTACGACAACGGAAACTCAAACGATGGAAACACTTCGAGAAGATTTTTTGAAAATGATGAGGCTGTAACTCGAATCACTGGAATCAACAATCAAATCGTTAAGAGATTGGGAACGATCTTAAATGTTTTGAACTGCAAGGAAAAGTTGATTCTGCCAAATATGGAGAATATCAAAAAGCATTTTTAGCAGAATTATATCCGCAGAGTTGACCCCGACAGTTCATAAAATATTGGCGCATGGCAAAGATATAATTGAGTATCAGTCTTTGCCAATTGGAGAGCTCTCTGAAGAAGCACAAGATTCCCTTAATAAGTTTTATAAAATATACAGATTGCTAAACACTTTCAAAGCTTCAAGGGTGAGACAAAATGAGAACCTCTTCAGATCCACTTATTTCATCACTGAGGCATGTTAAGTCACGAAAAGAATTAGAAAATACTTATAGTTCAGAGATGATTACTCTTTTAGATATACCATCTTTTACGGATTGTGATGAATATTTAAAAAAAAAAATAAAAAATTAGCTAAAAAAAAAAATTATTTTTGAATTGTACTTTTAATTTTAAAATTTAAAAGCCTTAAAAACAATACAAACAAGTGGAAACGTTGCAGTCGGACGCAACCGATTGCGGTATACTCGTTACCAGTATTAAAACCGGTAAAAAGAGGCCTGATTGCAATGGGGTACGGATGCGGCAGGGGTGTACGCTGCCTTAAAGATTCTCCAATGCAAAGGAGGCTTGGGGCGGATTGGGTGGGTGTGGCATCCAAATTTTTGCTGAAGATCTTTTTGGAATGTCAATTGCTATATTTTTACCAAATTTGGTGACTCTAGCGCAAAGTTTGTAGAAGGTGACGATAAGGGGGCTGCGGGTGGTATGGGCGGGCGTGGCATCCAAATTTTTGCTGCAGATCTATGTGGGATGTCATACTAATATTTACAGATAAAATGTACAGAAACATTGTTGTTATTAAATGTGATGTTAAAGATAATTTGTTTCTCTCAAAATAGTCTCAAAAATTCGAAATAATGGAAAATAATGGAAAATATTAACATGATTATTTTCCATTATTTTCAATTAATTTCCATTACTTTTAATAATTTATGGTAATTTTCCATTATTTTTGATTATTTGTAATCGTAATCATTAAAAAATTGTGTGAAACCTAAAATAATCGCAATTTAATCATGAATTCAACATTTAAACAAAAATAATCTAATTAATAATAACTACAATTAATAATCATTATTTAACAGGTATTTATGAGCTACACCGTACTCTGCGGGCGGCATTAGTTAACAAAGCAGAAGCAGTCTGTGCATTTTTAGACATTGAAGGTGCTTTCGACAACACATCACATGATGCTGTCAAAGCTACGGCATCTATACAAGATAGTACCGTAACAGTAACAAACACAAGGGGCTGTCCGAAGGGGGGGGGGGTTATCTTCTCTCTGTTAAGTAGACTTGCCGACAGTGGTATCCAATGTCTCTTTGTGACAATGTTCAACTGGGACTTAGGATCACGCATGGTTGGTGTAAGGAGGTTGGTCTCAACCTAAGCCCTGCGAAAACAGTCATCGTTCCGTTCACCAGAAGATATGAGCTACAAAGGATGAGGGAGATTAGGCTCTAAGGGAGTTCAACAGAAACAAGCAAGGAAGTCAAGTAACTTGGGGTCGATTTTGACAGCAAATGAATCTTTGGCACCCATGTTCAGAATACAATTGCAAAGTGCTGCAGAGCGCTGCATAAGTGTCGTTACATAGCCGGGAAGTCATGGGGCACATCACCAGAGATAATTATATGGCTATACCTTATGGTAGTAAGGCCCATGCTCACGTACGGAGTGATTGCATGGGAGGATAATGCACAGCAAACCACTGTGCAGAAGCAGCTTCAAAAGCTACAAAGAATGGCATGTGTAGGAATCACGGGAGCGATGAGGACCTGTCCCACATCAGCGTAAGAGGTTCTATTGGAGATAACACCACTCCATCACACAATTAGGCAATTAAGAATGTCCGTTGAAGGAGTTGGGGAGGACACATTCTTAGTTGAGTAGAGGCAGATATGCTATCGGGTGAACTTCCCTTACTGGCACAGCCAAGGGACGAAATGAAAGCCGAACACATGTTCTGGCAAAAGTTTCAAGTTCTCCTCTGTAACAAAAAAGAGTGCACATCTCTGGAAGAGGTTCACAACATGAAGTCACACACCATAAAATGGTACACCGATGGATCCCTAACGCAACAAGGCTCCGGTCTTGGTTTGGTAGGCTTTCGGTTAACTTACCACGAACCCCTAGGTATGCACACCAGCATATTCCAAGCTGAGGTATGATGAATCGGGAGGTGTGTGGACTTTAATCTAAAGCGTAACTATCGGAATAGGGATATAGCCATCTTATCCGATAGTCAAGCAGCAATAATGGCACTTAGTAAGACCGAAATCAGGTCAAAGGTAGTTCGTGAGGTACGAACCAAGCAAGACACTCTGGGATCACAAAATAGGCTTGCCCTAAGATGGGTCCCGGGACATGTCGACATAGCGAGTAACGAAGAGGCAGATAAGCAAGCAATACTGGGGGCAGCGACACCCCTAATAGGACCAGAGCCGTACTCTGGTGTAGGAAGGAACATAATACGGCAAGAGCTTAGGAATGAAGAGAGACTTCTGCGAAGGACGAGCTGGGCAAGGACACCAGGACTCAGACAAGCAAAGATGCTCTTGGGTAGCTAGCTATAACCTCAAACGGTTTAAGCAAGTAATATCAATGGGTTAAAACAGACTCAGGATACTCACCGGTCTCTTGACAGGACATTGTAGACTAAGAGGTCACCTAGCAAAGCTAGGTATAGTCAGCACCGAGATTTGCAGATTCTGCGAAACAGAATGCGTAGCCTTAGTAAAGAAAAGAAGTAGTTTTCTAGGAAAACATATTGTGCAACTAAGCGATTTAAAAACCATCGACCCAACAAAGGTACTTGCTTTTATGCAACACCTTGGCCTGATGGAAGAGCTATAGGCCAAGAAGGGGGCACAATCTGTTTGGTCGCAGTGCATTTACCCCCAATATAATAAAAACAGATCAACATAAATAATATTATAGCAGTACCACTAAGTTTGCCATAACTGGTAAACTCTGCATATGCATCTTTTTTTTTTTTTTTTTTTAATTTAATTTAATTTATTTACGAAATTCTTAGTGCTAGCGAGATTCTTATAACTCGCATTCGCATTGCTTATTGATAAGTGCATTTAATAAGCAAAGTGACTATTGTTTAGTTCTGATCAAGTGAGAACAATCGATTCTTGCGTTAAGTTTCTTAAGCGAAAGCTGTTTGCTATTATTGAGAACTTTTGTAGGCTTGATGCCAACAAAAAATTTTAATCTAAGCTCAGCTAAACTTATTGGTCGACTAGAGTTGCTTGATCAGACTCAAGCTTCATTAAACAGTACGCACGGTGCATGAAACGAGCTCCAGTTCAACAAAACCGGAAGTAATGTGCGCGTTCATTTCGATGAGCTGTTCTTAAATCTTAAGTCGCACCTGCGAGTGCAAGAAGATCTTCGCAAAGTGCAAACACAGCGCGTATCTACATAACTGCCTGATGAATCGAATTATGTTGCTGATTCGCTTGCCTGAACTTAAGCTGCTAAAGTTCACTGGATGATACACTGAATATGCCAGTTTATATTCGGTGTTCAACAACGATCCCGATTTAAATGATATCGAAAGGCTGTATCATTTGCGCTCATGTTTAGTTGGATTTACGCTGGAGACAATTCGATCTTTAGAAATGTCAAGTTCTAACTTTAGAGTAGACTTGTATTACAGGCACAATTTAAAAAGATATTGAGTCTCAAGAGGGGGAGGCAATGTCAATTGAGCAATTTGGAGCAGATTTCTGTCAGCATGATATTACACATGCTGCTGCCAAGGCTGGACTTTGCTAGTCAGTCAGTAGAAAGGCTTTTGTCGTTACCGGTGTCAACCAAAACAAATGCCTGTTCTTCGACATGTCTGGCTACGAAATCTATTCCTGCAGCAGATTAACCAAACTGTTACCTATACGTCGCACAGTGGCGCCCGTAGAACAAGTCAAGTGGCAAAAATCAAAAATTGCATGTGCCTCTAAAAAATATTGAATTAACCAACTTTATAGGAAATTTTCCCACGATTTCAGATCTGCAATCCTTAATACAACCAGATTTTTTGTTTAGAAGATAAAGCCCTGCAAAGTTGACTGATTTTTTGTGTTGCATAAAAATAGCAATTTTAATGTGATTTTGTCGGCTTTGAGATACAATACCTCAAAAACTATGAAACGGATCGTCATCATTTTTGGTTCTATTGATAGATATTTTTATTAAAAAAAGAAAAAAAAAATTGTAATGTTTGCTTTGCGGTTGACCAGGTAAATCGATATTTACCAACTATCCATTTTTTCACTATTTTTCAATATTTTTTTGGAAAATTAAAAAAAATTACCCTGTTTTACCCCTGCCATATTTTCAAAATAATTTCTTTGATTATTCCTTTATCTAATGCAAAAAGTTTGAGCTGCCCGAATTTGCCACTGTGGTTTTTATACCCTTAACCCATATCATGGGTAAATAAGGGTATAATGGTTTTGTGCAAAAGTATGTAACAGGCAGAAGGAAGCATCTCCGACCCTATAAAGTAAATATATTCTTGATCAGCATCAATAGCCTAGTCGATTTAGCCATGTGCGTCTGTCCGTCTGTCTGTCCGTCTGTCCGTCTGTCTGTCTGTCCGTCTGTATGAACGCGTGGATCTCAGAGACTACAAGAGCTAGAAACTTCAGACTTGGGATATAAGTTCTCCTATACCATGAGCAGAACAAGTTTGCTTCAAATTATCGATAACTATTCTGGTTTCCGATATACACATGGTATCGATTACAAAAAAATATTGAATTTGGAATATGTAAAAATGAGGGTTGAAAGAATGGGTAACGATAGATCTTTTCTGAAAATTTCGTCCAAATCGGTTAAGAAACACCGGAGATATCGAGCTTAATCGATTGAAGTTCAGTCAGTATACCAAAGTCTTATATAAATTTAATTTATTTATTGCAACTGGGTTCAGGGTATCTTCTAGTCAGGCTCTCCCGACTAGAGCCTTCTTACTTGGCCATTTATGACACATAACCGTGAAAACCAATTTTTATCAGAGCTGCTAACCCCTGAAAAAACGGCAAGGGTTAGGTTTGGGTTCCGAACACTAGGTTGAAAATTCGCAGAGGTTCCAAAACCGGGTTCTGAATATTTTGGAACCTCGGTTTCGGTTCCAAACCCGGGTTTGTCGATTAAAAAAAATGAAAAGACATTTGTTGACTATTAATGAAAACATTTTCATTAAATTATTATTATTTTTATTAAATTTATTATTATTATTAAATTATACGCAAATAACGCTTTGCACATTTTTTAAATGCCGTTGCTTTTTAATTTTCAACCAATAGAACAACGCGAACGGTGTCGTCGCTGGTGTCGCCACAGTAGATGACCAATTTTGTGGCGCCTTAATGCCGACTTATGCATCGACTGCGAGCAAACCACAACAACATATACATAAGTATAAGATCAAAACGCATTGGAAAAGTGTGCATAAATATATGTACATTCATATGTATGTATGTGATACATTCAATGTATGCACTCATAGCTAACTCAGTTCTGTACAGCGCGCCGGGTTTATTTTTTGTGGCGACAGGCTGACGCACAAGCTGAAACAGATCGTCACTGATCGGACCGGTTTGCAGCTCTGGTTACAACACACAGTTGCCCTGCTTTCGAAGGATACCGTTCATATTGTTCATCTTGGGTTATAATTATTTTTTTTTTTTGAAGAACTTCTTTGTACACCCAGTTCGTTGTTGCTCCTCCTGGAGCAAGTATTATAAAATTTCTGGGACAGCTGACCCTTGAGCAAGCAACATAAAATTGTTCATTTGAGAAGCAGCTTTCTCTTAAATTTATTCCAGCTACTTTTAAGGTCTGACCCTGCGATTTGTTTATCGTGATCGCAAAACATACCTTTAATGGGAACTGTAGTCTTTTAAATTCAAATGGGTAATTTCATGGAATCAATGGAATCCTAGGTATGAAAACGCATTCTCCCTGAGCACCGCCTGTAAGAACTGTTGCTTCTTTAACATAACGATTTAATACTTTAATTTGCAGTCTTGTGCCGTTGCAAAGCTTTGGAGGCTTCAAATTTCGCAGCAACATGACAGGTGCTCCTACTTTTAAGATCAGCTTGTATGCTGGAAGTCCAGAAGGATTGAGTGAATTAAGAAATTCTGGTGGCATCATAAGTATTCAATACCTGATCAAATGATGTATAGACTATTTCTTCTTCTTCGAATGATTTTAAAAGAATTTCATTTATTTCAGCAGCTTTTTCATTTTTGGGCGTTAAAATGGCACGTTCACATAACCAATCAATCGATTTGTCTCTAATAAGAGAAATTTCTGGATAAACATGAGATTTTAGTTGATCCAGAGAATCGACTACAGTTCCTAAGCCTTCAGGAATAATTATTTCATCATTCATTGAAGGAAAATCACCATTGCCAATTTTGAGCAAAGTGTTTGCAAACTCTTGCTTTGATGAATCTCCCCTAACATGTACTCTCAAATTTATACCCTTCACACATGTGAAACAGGGTATATTGAGTTTGTCATGAATCTGTATCGCCTTAAAGGAATGATGGGAGACCCCATAATGATCAGGACGAGCTCAGGAATTGATTTCCGTTCGTCCGTCCGTCCGTCTGTCTGTTTCAACATGATTTCCGGCCAAACTGCTGAACCGATCTTGATGAAACTTTCACAGATTGCTTAGATCATGTCGGGTTTGTTCACTATGACATTTCATCCCGCTCGGACCATTCTACGACATAGCCACCATACAAATTGACCATATCGTACTATCAATTGTTGTTGCTGTCGTGCACTTTCAAGTACCTACATATAGCTCATTTGCTTCAAAAGTGGTATAACGCAAAAAATTGTCAAATTGTTGTTGTTGTTGTCGCACACGAAAAATATAAAAAAAAAAATAACAAAATTAATCCATTTGTGAAGGGTATCATAGTCTTGGCATAGCCAAAATTACTTATGCGGCACTTGTTTTCTTAAGAGAAAGCATTATAACATGTGACCATATACTCGAAGATTTAATGCAGGCTTGGATTTCTTCAGCTCGTGTTCCTATTGGTATCACCGGTAGTGTTTGACGAAAATCTCCTGCTAATAGGACTGTTATTTTTCCCATAAGGAAATCGTTTTCTCTGATGTCTTTAAGTGTTCTATTTAACGCTTCAAAACTACTTTTATGAGCCATTGTGCTCTCGTGCCATGTTACTTTGTTTTGAAATATTACAAAGAGGTGTTTCAGTTTGATTTATTTTCAAGGGCAACTTGAATGTAGAGTGTGCCGTTTAACCGCCATTCAATAACGTAGCTGCTATTTCGGAGGAAGCAACGGATAGTGCTACGTATCGTTCTTTACGAATTCCAGCAAGTAGTATACTTAAAAGAAATGTTTTGCCGGTTTATCGATGCACAAACATAGTCGCTTATTTTCTGTGCTCCGAAAAATTCCTTAATTTGATTGTTTTGTTCGCGAATAAATACCAAAAAGGGATATTTGAACATTGCGTTACTCAAGTCTTTTATCGCAAAAGTCGTGAAGTTTGTAATCTGTTTGTTTATTTAATTTAAACGCGAAAGAAGAAAATCTGAGCAACAACAACACCAAACTGCAACTTCTTCTTCTATCTTAAACATACACAAGCGAGTAACAACGCACCAAATAATAACACTCAATAACAGACGGTCAAGCGAAATCTCATTCAACTACACTACACACCATAACATGGCACCGATACCGAAGCGCTTGCGAGAAAACTCTGCTGGAGAACTTAAGGTAGGCAAAGGGAGTGATCTCGCTGCGCTTACCCAGCTTATCCATCAGAAATTCGACGAGCAATCTGCACTGACCGCAGAAAAAATGAAGAAATCGGAGGAAAACTTGCTGGCTGTGCTGCATGAGAGGCTGGATGGTCTTGGAAACGAGCTCCAAAGCCTTGTGCAGCGCGTCTGTAAATTGGAGCAGTCTACTCCCGAGACAGCTGCACTTCAGGCTCGTGTGGCGACTTTGGAGGCCAAAATAGCCCAACAAGCAAACGCCAGTGCAGCCAATGACGTGCGGCTACATGGAGTGCCGTTTGTTGAGGGGGAGCAGCTATGCACAACGTTTAACGCACTTGCCTTTGCACTGGGCGTCACTCCTGCGCCCAGACTCAAGGAGATTCACAGAGTTGGACTGCGAGCAGGTTCTAAGACCGTTGTTGACCCGGTTATTATAATTAGATTTGATAATTTACGCGACAAAATAAACATTCAGGGAACAGCAGCTGATTATCGCCGGATTAACAAAGCTCAACTGTCTCTGCATATGTTCGGCTTTGAAACACGTGCGAATGTTCCAATTTATCTCAACGAGCAGCTTAGCAGAGAGAACTATCTCATTTTTAAAGAAGCAATGCAGATGAAGAGAAAAAAGCTTTTATCAGCAGTTTTTTGCCGTCGCACAGTGGGGCCATTTGAGTTTTTTCATATCAAAAATCATAACTTTTGAACCAAATGAGATAATCGAACAATTTAAAAAGCATATGATAGATAATTAATCAACCTATAAAATGAGCGTTTGAAATGAATTCTACGATTTTTCTGTGCCTATTTATGGGTATGCAAAGTTGAAATTTGTGGAAAAATCAACTTTACGGGAAGGAAAAAAAATATATTATTTAAATTTTTGATTTTTATTGTTTCGTTTTAATGGTTTTTATAATCTAAAATTAATATTATGATAATTAAAAATAATTTTTTTTTTTTTTTTTTTTTATAAATTTTTTGTAAAATATTCATCTCAATCCGTAAAAGATGGTATATCTAAAAGAGTAATCATCTCTACATTATACGTATTTTCTAATTCTTTTCGTGACTTAACATGCCTCAGTGATGAAATAAGTGGATCTGAAGATGCTGCTAACATGTTGAAGAGGTCCTCATTTTGTCTCACCCTTGAAGCTTTGAAAGTGTTTAGCAATATGTATTTATTATAAAACTTATTAAGGGACTCTTGTGCTTCTTCAGAAAGCTCTCCAATTGGCAAAGACTGATACTCAATTATATCCTTGCCATGCGCCAATATTTTATGAACTAGCGGGGTCAACTTACTCTGCGGATATAATTCTGCTAAAAGTGATGCTGTTTTTGAAGCATATTCTCCATATTTTGCAGAATCAACTTTTTCCTTGCAGTTCAAAACATTTAAGATCGTTCCCAATCTCTTAACGATATGATTGTTGATTCCAGTGATTCGAGTTACAGCCTCATCATTTTCAAAAATCTCCTTGAAGTGTTTCCATCGTTTGAGTTTCCGTTGTCGTACTTGGGGCAGTCTACTTTAAGTCCTACTTGTTTGAAAAACGCATCGTGTATTGTTTGGCATAAGTCAAGGCAAGTTTTTTTTTTATATTTTCACTTCTTTGTACATTGCCGTATAAACTATCAAGTTCTTCGAAGGCAGCTTCCATGAAATTTGTTGGTGTGTCTGACTACCTTAACAGGTCAAATAATTTTGATTGTTCAATGACATGTTTGTCTCGCCAATTTTCAGTCGTAGACTAATCCAGAGATTATGATTTTTTTTTTCAATATATAGTCTAATCTACTACCTGATAGATACCGTTTCGATCAAGGGTTCAATTAAAGAGTTAGCTTTCATGCCTGCAAAATTTACCTAATATTTGTTACATATTTGGGCTTAGGTCAATTTGTGCAATTAGGGTACTAACGTGTCGAATAAGATTTGTGCCTACCTGTATGGGATGTTACTTCTTGTACACCAGGGCAATTTCTATATATGATGCGTATCAGGTAGTTTATTTGTATATCCTGTAACTGCACCAGAGTTTAGGGATCAGAATTAAACAAAGGGTTTCAGGCAAGCGTAGCTGAATGAAAAACAAAAATCATGCATCTAAACAATAAGGAACGAAACAATAACGATAAGAATGGGTTTTCACGGTTATGTGTCATAAATGGCCCAGAAATGCATGCAACACATTTTTTTCCTATGACTTTTTTCACTTTTTTACATATAAAAAAAAGGGGCAAAAACGGGCAGCTGAAACTTTTTGCATTAGATAAAGGAATAATCAAAGAAATAATTTTGAAAATATGGCAGATGTAAAATGTGATATTTTTTTTTTATTTTCCATCAAAGTTGGAAAATAGTGAAAAAATGGATAGTTGGTAAATATCGATTTACCTGGCCAAACGCAAAACAAACAGTACATGTTTTTTTTTATTATTTTTTTAATAAATAGATCTATCAATAGAACCAAAAATAATGACGATCCGTACCTTAGTTTTTGAGATATTGTATCTCAAAGCCGACCAATTTACCTGAAAATTGTGATTTTTATGTAACACAAAAAATCAGACAACTTTGAAGGGCTATATCTTCTAAACAAAAAATCCGGTAATATTAAGGGTTGCAGATTTGAAAATTTCCTATAAAGTAGGTTCATCCAATATTTTTTAGAGGCACATGCAATTTTTGATTTTTGCCACCTGACTTGTTCTACGGGCGCCACTGTGCGACGTTCCATAGCCTTTATTAGAGCAATTTTCTCCGAATCGCTATTAAAATCATCGAATCTACTTTTGTTTGCCGACATCTTGTTTCACTTTTTAAGGGCCGTAAAGAATTGCTGAACATTGATTCCAACAGTAACAACAGCACAGCTTTTATTTAACATTTTCATTGTTCAACACTTAGCCACTGCCAGTGACTAACAGAGCTGCAGACCAGTGTTTCGTAAGACGGTACGGGCGCTGTACGAGACTGTTTTTTTTATATGAAGCTTCTACGGTACGGGCGATGTACTAGCATCTGCGTAGAAGCCTTAACGATAAATTTCAAAACGAAAATCAAAAATTTCGCTTGCTGCCACAAATTCACAAAGCGACCCAAAAGTGTGTTGACGGGACATCTCCCTTTTATATAATTATAATTATCAGGACCTTGTAGTTAGCCCAATTAAGCACTACATGCTCCACGAAAAGCTCTCGAACTTCACTCGCGAATATATCATCCTCATAGACCCAGAGTGAAACAGACCGGAATAAACATCGCCAATAATTGGAATGACAGTGTGTGGTACCAATATACCCTCTACATTCAGCATATGAGATGCCATATTCATAAAACAGTAAAACCACTTACCTTGACTTGACAGCAAATGCAAAGAAATCTGTTTTTGAAAATTGGGAAAACGTGCTAAAATTGCTAATATATTGGTTTAGCAATCTCTTGCAAACTCTTATCCAAAATATAGAAATGGGGAAATGTTTTAAAAGCTAAAATCTAGAATTGAATTTCATGTTTTTTCTCTTTGTTCAAATCTGGCTGAGATATAGCGCTCTAAAAGCTTGCCGCGACTTTTTTCTATGTTTAGAGGACGAATTTGCAAAATATCCCGTCTTAGTGCGCATCCTTGCTATCAAATCTACATCCCTGCAAAATTTCATTAAAATCGGTCCAATAAATTGGTCTGGGCGTTGTCCGTTTGAAAAAGGGCTTCTACTGCCCGATCGCATATGATTGTATGTGTGCCTCTATTCCTACATGTGCACATAGTATAATTGTATGCGTAGCATTTGGTTTGTCTTTCCCTGATCTTTCTCAACTATATATTATGAATTTTGGCTAATTATAAGCAATCTGAAGACAATTCAAACAAAAAATTTTATTATATTATTATTTTAATTAAATAAATATTAATATTGAATTCCGTGATAATCGCCTTCTCACATTTAGCTGACTCCATGCAAATTTTTGCTGGAGCTACCCAGAGGATACTTGGTACTTTTTAAGGCACCGGAAGTATGTGAGCTGCTATAATTGCTCAAATATCATATTATTATTTCAATATCCAAAACATTTCCATCCTCCATTAACTAAAGTTTTTATCAACTATTGGTTAATTTAAGTCAGTTGATATACAGTAGCTTATTATTGTAATTTTTATACTCGTTACCGAAGGTAAAGAGTATATTGGGTTTGTGCAATGTCCGTCATGGTGTCCGTCCGTCCGTCCAACCGACCGTCCGTCCGTCTGTATGTTCGCAACTTTTTTCCACACCCTTCAAGCTAGAGACTTGAAACTTTCCAATTCTCTTTCTCTATGGGATAGTAAATTAAAGTGTCAAGATGGGGGTTCTACGATAACTGGGGGGCTGGCAAATCGATAAATTCGATAACTCAAAACCGATAAATCCACATATTTCGCACATCCTTACAGCTACAACTACCAAATTTGCTAAGAAGATAGCTACTAGCAACACCCAAAAAACTGCATCAAAAATTTTGGCGCCACGCCCCTCATTCCGCCCCCAGCCCACCGCATTTTAAAGTCAAAAAAAAATATATCTCCCAGAGTTTTTGAGCTATAACCACCAAATTTGGTGCCAAGATAGGTGATGATGACCCCCCAAAAACTGCATCAAAAGTTTGGATGCCACGCCTACCAATACCGCCAAAGCAGTCCCCATCCGCCCCAACGTTTCGTCAAAAACGGGAATGCGTGTATCTTCCACAGTTGTGGAGCTAGAGCCACCAAATTTGGTAGGAAGATAGCTGGTATCAACCTTCAAAGAACTGCATCAAAGTTTTTGAGCCGCGCCAACAGATTCCGCCCCAGCCCCCCCGCATTTTGAAATCAGAAAAGCCTATATCTCCCACAGTTTTTGAGCTAAAGCCACCAAATTTGGTGCCAAGATTGGTGATGATGACACCCAAAAACAAAAGTTTGGATGCCACACCCACCAATACTACCCTAGCCGCCCCCATCCGCCCCAACGCTTCGTCAAAAACGGGAATGCGTGTATCTTCCAGAGTTGAGAAGCTAGAGCCACCAAATTTGGTAGGAAGATAGCTGGCAACGACCCTCAAAAGTCTGCATCAAAGTTTTGGAGCCACGCCCACCCATTTCGCCCCCCTTCCCCCACCTTATACAAGCTTTGAGCTAGAGTCACCAAATTCACCATATCCGTACCCCTTTGCAATCAGGCCTCCTTTTACCGGGTTTAATACTGGTAACGAGTATACCGCAGTCGGTGCGTCCGACTGCAACGTTTCCACTTGTTTTTTTTTTTTTTTTTTTTTTTTTTTTTGAGGTTTTTTTATAAATAAATTTTAATTTTAAAGTAAAAAGTTCATAATTCAGTTCGTCAGTTATTGTCAGAAAATTAAGCTTTAAAATTTTCAGCCTTCTACAACCTTTAGCGTCAATGGCATCGTGTACTTTATCCGTAAGCCACATTGTGTTTTTTCTAAGCAAAACTAGCAAGAAATAATCTAATATATATTCCCTATGTTGTCTGCAGGATCTATGGATCTCGGAAAACCAATTGCTAAATATAACATTGCCATTAACTTGTTTAATACATTCATTATATATGCATTTTTTAATATTCTTAACATGTGGGCTTCTTTGAAATATGGCATGAAAAACTTAATAGAAAATTTTAACTAATTCGAAAAATTCGTCCTGAGGGGCCTTCAATTTGAAATTATTAGTTATAGTTTTGAAATTTTTGTTAAATAAAAAAAGTTCAGAATTTTCGCAATTTGCCAGCTCATCTTTTAAAAGAGTTTGGCAGGTGCCACAGTCAAACTTTTGTTGAGACCTATATAAAACAAAACCTGCAAAATAGCGTTAAGCATTCTCACTACTTGAACTTATCGAGCCAGAAGGGATATTATCAGATTCAACATTTATATTTTCTTTTGTGTTCGGACCACTTATTTCTTGACTTGGCAATTCTTCTTCGCATTGTTGTACTGCATCACCATGTAGTACTGCATCCTTAGATGCTCCTGTGTTGTCCCTTCAATAACATTAATAAGCATGGTGTCCTCATCGGGTTCACAATTGCTTTTTGTTGTTTTTGAAGTTATA
Source organism: Scaptomyza montana (assembly GCA_018904305.1). Lineage (NCBI taxonomy): Eukaryota > Metazoa > Arthropoda > Insecta > Diptera > Drosophilidae > Scaptomyza > Scaptomyza montana. Next base: position 505,271 of record JAEIGR010000076.1, read on the forward strand.
AGATTCATTGACAACATTTTCTAAATAATTGCATTAAATTCAAAGAGCATTGGATTAGAGTTTGAACCACCCCTACTTCTTATTAAGTACAATAAATTCTCCAATGTATCTTGATTTAACCGCGTTAACATCATAAAGAAAACATCTGAGTTTTCATCCCAAATTTCTTGCGATAAAGTACACGATGCCATTGACACCAAAAGTTGTAGAAGGCTGCAAATTTTAAAGCTTAATTTTCTGACAATAACTGACAAACTGAATTATGAACTTTTTACTTTAAAATTAAAATTTATTTATAAAAAAAACCACAAAAAATAAAATCATAAAAATATAAAAAACAAGTGGAAACGTTGCATTCGGACGCAACCGACTGCGGTATACTCGTTACCAGTTTTAAGACTGGTAAAAACAGGCCTGATTGCAAAGGGGTACGGATGCGGCAAGGGTGTACGATGCCCTAAAGATTCTCCGATGCAGATGGGGATGCCACCAGCTATATTCCTTCCAAGTTTGGTGCCTCTACCTCAAAGTTTGTAAAAGGTGGAGAAAGAAGGGCTGGGGGCGGATTAGGTGGCCGTGGCATCCAATTTTTTGATGCAGATTTATGTGTATTGTCAATTGATATCTTCATACCTAATTTGGTGACTCTGGCTCAAAGTTCGTAAAAGGTGTGGCAAGGGGATGCTGGAAGTGGTATGGGTAGGCGTGGCATCCAAACTTTTTATGCAGTTCTTTGTGAAATGTCAATTGCTATCTTCATACCAAATTTTGTGACTCTAGCTTGAAATTTGTAAAAAGTGGTGAAAAGGGGGCTGAGGGTGGTATGGGTGGGCGTGGCATCCAAATATTTGATGCCGATCTATGTGGAATGTCAATTGCTATCTTCATACCAAATTTGGTGACTCTAGCTTGAAATTTTAAAAAAGTGTCGAAAGGGGGGCTGGGGGCGTTATGGGTGGGCGTGGCATCCAAACTTTTTATGCAGATCTTTGTGAAATGTCAATTGCTATCTTCATACCAAATTTGGTGACTCTAGCTCAATTTTGTAAAAAGTGGGGAAAGGAGGGCTGGGGGCGGTATGGGTGGGCGTGGCATCCAAATTTTTGATGCAGATCTATGTGGAATGTCAATTGCTATCTTCATACCAAATTTGGTGACTCTAGCTAAAAGTTTGTAAAAGGTGTGGAAAGGGGGGCGAAATGGGTGGGCGAGGCTCCAAAACTTTGATGCAGATTTTTGGGGGTGCTTGCCAGCTATCTTCCTACCAAATTTGGTGGCTCTAGCTCCACAACTCTGGAAGATACACGCATACCCGTTTTTGACGAAGCGTTGGGGTGGATGGGGGTGGCTAGGGCAGTATCGGTGGGCGTGGCATTTAAACTTTTGATGCAGTTTTTGGGGGGTCAACATCACCTATCTTGGCACCAAATTTGGTGACTCTAGCTCAAAAACTGTGGGAGATATATGTTTTTTTGACTTTAAAATGCGGGGGGGGGAGGGAGCTGGGGGCGGAATGGGTGGTTGTGGCTCCAACATTTTTGATGCAGTTTTTTGGGGGTTGCTAGTAGCTATCTGCCCACCAAATTTGGTAGTTCTAGCTGTAAGGATGTGCGAAATATGTGGATTTATCGGTTTTGAGTTATCGAATTTATCGATTTGCCAGCCCCCCAGTTATCGTCGTACCCCAATCTTGACACTTTTATTTACTATCCCATAGATAAGGAGAATTGGAAAGTTTCAAGTCTCTAGCTTGAAACGTGTGGAAAAAACTTGCACACATACGGACGGACAGACGGACAGAGGGTTAGACGGACAGACGGACAGACACCATGACGGACAATGCACAAAACCAATATACTCTTTACCTTCGGTATCGAGTATAAACATAACAATGTTATTAACGCGTAGTGCGGCAAATTTGCTAGTGTAGCAAAAAGCCGGTTTGAAAAAGCGCAAAAAAATTCTGAGCAATAATGCGAGATCGCATATTCGGCTCGACAGCCGAAGTATTGCTGCCATTTTAGCCCTTTCCCCGCTAGATATGACTGGGATCTTCAAAATACTCGTACAGCTTCTTTTTATGACTAATTTCGTATCAGTTTGACTAAATGTTTATGTAATTAGCTTTTTTTGTAATATCTTTTGACGTTGACAGAACAGCGGCAATCTTTTGTGGAATATAAAAATAATGATCTGTTATACGTACAACAGACCATAGTTATCCCTATGTATACATACATACATACGTCTTAAATCCATTTTTTTTATGTATAAATATTAGTAAGTATATATTCATATTTATGTACATCGTTTATTTTGGGGACAGCAATTTAAATCACAAATGTCCCTGATATACACATTTAATATAAAATGTATATATACCTTTGGCGTTGCCACTTCGACCAAAAACAAGTATATACAAATAAAATAGCAACATTTCTTTGAGTCTAATGATCCTAAACCATGGCAAAAAATGAAGCTACACTGCATACAATAACAAATTACCATATGTTTGACACTTTCTTATGATAGATCGTTATTTATTGGTGATATAAGTTGAAGTCCCCAAAATAAACGAAGCATATAAAATATTAATATATACTAAAATTTATAAATAAAAAAAATGGATTTAAGACGTATATATAAGGATGACTATGGTCTGTTTTACGTAAAACAAATCATTATTTTAATAATTCCACAATAGATTGCCGCTGTACTGTCAAAGTCAATAGATATAACAAATGTCCCCAAAATATACGTTTTATACCCAAACATTTTGAGGACCGTCCTCAAATAATGCAATTTTCCCCAAAATATGCGTTAGTTATACAGAATGTACCGAAAGTATACACTGTACATATATATTTTTATATGTATTGTGGAGTAGGCTGCATCGGCCCCTTCACATAAAGTTATGTTTATTATCTTTATAGTTTGAAAGTCGCAGAGGAGCGCATTGTTGATTTAATTTATATTCTTTATTTTTTATAGTTTGATGATTTAATTTACATTTTGGTATTATATTTATAAACCGCAAGAAGCGCATTATATTTATAAGTTTTAAGTCGCAAGAAGCGCATCGGTTGGTTAAGCCATAGTTATAAGTTTTGTTAGACGCAAGGAGCGCGCAGTAGTTCTATTTAATAAACGCCCAACGTTCGAAATATTGTTAGAATTTAAATGTAACCGCCACAAAACGCAGGGTCGCAAGAGGCAGCGCGCCAGCTGCGATCATCAAATCCACCACGGTCATGAGCAAGTGTGGGGAGTGGCGAAAACTGCAACTTGGGCCGAAGCCGAAGCGTGGGCAGAGTAGTTGCGATTTACCTCCGAGAGTGAGCAGACGCGTACGCGGTATAAATAAAAGAAAAGATAAGCAACGTATAAGAACGAATAAGAGAGGCGGCAAAGGCATAGGATTTTTATAAGGATAAGGTAAGAGGGGATAGTTCGACGCAGTGCATTTAAATATATATAGCTAGGTTTAGGTTTGTCTTATATAAACGATCCTTAAGAGAAGTGGAATAAATTGGTCACCGGCAAGTCCGTGACACAGTGAAATTGAGTTGCTGTGTGTTCTCTCTTTTTTTATCTTTGGGTTTTTGTGCACGCGCGCACGCGAGTTAAGCTGAGTCGTTTTATACCCTGGCTTCTTAGTGTGCCGGTCGTCGCGTTGGTGCCGACGCCGGCGTTCCCCCTTCCAACTTGTAAGCGCGTTATAGTCCCACCAAAAATATACAAAAATTCTTGTGTGGTAGATCTGGCCGGACTGAGTTTATACCCTGGCTAAATTACTCCTTTACAAGTGGCGCCCGAGCAGGGACCCTAAAGTGCAAAGGTGTGGTATAATCTGGTATTAAAGCCCCAGAAATATCGCCAACAAGTGTGGAAGTGAAGTGCATAAAAGTGAAGTGCGGGTATACCCGGCGATACCCTGCTTTACAAGTGGCCAGCGAGAACGGTTTTCGAGCGTGGTTTTGTGCAATCGTCGCGGCACAACGAAAGTGACGGCGCAAGGCACGTGCCGATAAGAATAACTGTTCGCGTTTGAGTTGTGCCTAAGAAACATTTGCGGCGCAACGAAGTTCACGGTGGACGAAGACACACCGATCAAACTAGCGGTTCGCGTTCGAGACTGTGCAAAAGTGAACACCTGCGGCGCAACGAAAGTGTTGGCAAAGTGTACGAGCGGTCAACTAATGGCGTGACAGTAGCTGGTACAGGCCGCTGCAAAAGTCGTGGTCGCGTCGCACAGTGGGCTTCGACCGCGAAAGCTAGAAAATAAAAATTGGCTATTGTTTTGAGTGCGGAGTTGTCCCATCGGTTCTGGTCGAGTATCGAACTAACGTGAATTCCCCGCACAGTGGGCCTCAACCTTAAAAGCGTACAAAGAAATTAAAAGAAAAAAAAATATTTAAAATTTTTTGTTTATATCGTGAAAAGAAAATAGAACAACCGCGATAAACAGTAACCAGTAAACAGGGAATATTTTTTTTACACAGTGGAAAAAAGAGGGGGAAAAATTGTGATACCGCGGATCAAAAAAAAAGAGAATTTTTTTATTATTACACTGGAAAAAAAATTCGTTATAGCGGGAAAAAAATTTTTATATGAATATTTTTTTAATAAGTGTAATTATAAAGAAAAAATAAAGAGAAGTTTTTTATTATTACACTGGAAAAAAAACGTTATACCCAAAAAAAATTTTTTTATTAAATATTTTTTAATATCGTAATAAAAGGAGCAGCCGCGATAAACTGTGACAAGTTAAAAAGATTTTTTTTACACCAAAAAAAAATAGAGAGAAATTCGTGATACGAAAAATAAAATAAAATTTTTTTGTTTAATTTCGTAATGAAATAGTTACCGCGATAAACAGCGCCAGATTAAAAGTGAAAATTTTTGCAAAGTGGAACAATTCGTGTGACGGCGGGACAAGAGGGGAAAATTTTTTTTGTCGCGATTTTTGGTTCTTTTTGCGAAGCGGAACATATACGGCTCGAGACGGAATTTTTTTTTACGTTCGTTTTTTTTGATTAGATGGAGGAAAGCCGCAACCCTGGCGTGGGTGTGCAATGGGTCTACCACTGCCATAAGGAGGATCTGGAGGACATCGTCCGGGAGTTTGGATTGGAAAAGTGTGCCACGGTAACTGACTACCGGAAGCTGGTATGTACTTTCATAAGACAAGGTGGTCATACCACAGATATATGGGCCTGGTTAGCGGAATGGGAGTTGCGGTTCGCAAAGATCCCAGTGTCGCCGGACTGCCGCTCGGACTGCCGCGTCTGCTGGAGGAATACGACCCAGACAGAAATCTGAATCAGATGCGGCAATCCCGTCGATACGGACCGCTGGCACGGAACACTTGCTTCCGCCCTCCAGCAGTACGATTTATAATGAATTTTCCCCACAGAATACAGCATGTATCCCCGATATACGAGTAGGGTCACCTCTGGCATCCGGGGAAGATACCCCGGTGAGACAGGTGAACCCCCATCTTAATTCTAGTGATAGCTATAGTACCTCTAGGAACGGGATGGTCGTCCCCGAACTAGTACGGAAGTGGGGTATCCGGTTCGATGGGTGCACCGATCCACAAGTTTTCCTGGAGACAATTGGGGAGTTCCTTCTGACGCCCCAGTATTTCAACAGGTTAGAAGACGGTATCCGGGCACGACGGCAACATGATAACGAGCCGTTCAAGGACTACTTGCTCGAGCTGCGGGGTATGATGTACCACGCGGGGTACAAGGTAGAGCAAGAATTGCATAGGGTATACGAGAATTTGGCGCCAGAGTACCGTTTGTACTTTCGTAGAAGGGACTTCTCCTCTCTAGCGCAGCTAACTCAGATGGCAGCCGAGTACGAGAATGTGAAACAACAAAGTCGCGAGTGTGAAATACGTGGTAGGACCGGGACTAGCAGGTATACGGACGGATTAGCCGGCGAGGTAGCCCCCGCTAAACATTTTAACCCTTTCCGGACGCAGCCACAGCCAGGGTCAAGCGGTAACGTGGGGAGTACGCCGCCACTCGGGCATACGGGAGTAGTTTCAAACGGGATGATCAGCCAAGAGCGGTCGAAGGCTCTAGACGGGAAGAGGCTATGCTACAACTGTTCGCAAGAGGGTCACTTTGCCAAGGAGTGCCCCAATCCACGGGTACAGTTTTGTCGGCAGTGCGGGACCAAGGGGGTCAATACCAGCCAGTGTTGTCAGCAGTCAAGGGCGGGAAACGATTTGCGGCACCATCTGGGACGGGATCCGATGGGGGCCGACGTGAACCAGTCCCGAACCTAGAATACCCTTTAAGAGTGGAAGACGGGCGGATAGTCGCTACTGTAAGAGTCGGGAACCAAGTAGCAACTGCGACAGTAGATACAGGGGCGACTAGGAGTTTTATTAGTGAGGAATTTTCCCGTAAGGTGACCAGCGGTGAAGAGATGCTGGCCGCCTGCGCGAAAATTCGCCTGGCCGATGGGTCCACCTTAGAGGTAAAAAAGCTATTGAGGGTAAAGGTTGGTCTAGCGGGGACAGAGGTCACGGTGAGTATGCTCGTAATGCCTTCGATGCTAGACAACATTATACTAGGGATAGACTTTTTGTGCCGGGTGGGGACGACCATCGAGTGTGGCAAGGCTAGGTTAATTTTGGAAGCTGTAGAAGTACCGTAGGGGGACGGCGGATCATGGCAGGAGGAGGATGCCCCGGGGGCACCTCAGCCCAGTATCGCCGAGGGAACGGTTCGAGGAGACAGCGTGGACACGACAACGGCGGATGGAGTACAAAGGTTCGGTGAGGTAGGAGGGTGCGTCATACCCGGCCCCGCAATAACACCGGTGGAAAACTTCGAAACCAAGGAAAACGAGTGACCAGAGGATTTGGAACCAAAGATAAAGGAAATATTGAAAGCGGAATTGGCTCTCTTTGACGAGCTGCAAGGGGTGTCCCACGTAGCTGAGCACCGGATCATCATGAAGGACGACAGGCCGGTTAAGCAGAGGTACTACCCTAAAAACCCTGCGATGCAACAGGTGATAAACGAGCAGGTAGACGAGCTGCTGCAAGCCGGTGCGATAGAGCCCTCCTGCAGCCCACACAGCGCCCCGATCGTGCTAGTTAAAAAGAAAACAGGCGAGTGGCGGATGTGCATCGATTATAGGCAACTCAATGCACATTCCTTGCCATATGCATACCCCGTACCCATGATTAATCACATTTTGGAGCGATTAAGACACGTGCGTTACATCTCCACGCTCGACCTCCAACACGGTTACTGGCAAATTCCCATGGCTGCGGATAGTCGGGAGTGTACAGCGTTTACGGTACCAGGTAGAGGTTTATTCCAGTGGCGCGTAATGCCTTCCGGCTTGCACTCGGCGTGTGCGTCATTCCAACGAGCTTTGGATACAGTTATCGGACCAGATATGGAGCCGCATGCATTTGCCTATCTGGACGATATAATAGTGATCGGAGCGACAAAGGAGCAGCACGTGACAAATTTGAAGGAAGTCTTCAGGCGTTTAAGAGCGGCCAACTTGAAGCTGAATCGTAAGAAGTGTTTGTTTTTCCAGAAGGAGCTGATATACCTGGGACACCTAGTGAGCGGTGACGGGATCAAAACCGACCCCGCCAAAGTAGAAGCGATCCGGAACTTGAAGGCCCCAACCAATTGTAAGGAGTTGCGACGTTGCCTGGGCATGGCCTCCTGGTACCGACGATTCGTGCCGAATTTCGCTACAGTAGTGCAACCGATCACCGCTTTGTTAAAAAAAATCTAGGAAATGGTCATGGGGAGAGGATCAACAGGCAGCGCTAGAGACCCTCAAACATAGCTTGACAACCGCACCGGTCCTGGCCTGTCCGGATTTTGCGGAAAAATTTGTTCTGCAGACGGACGCCAGCGATTTTGGTCTCGGAGCGGTACTCACACAGACGATTGATCAACAGGAACGCGTGATAGCTTACACGAGTCGGAAGCTGAATAAGGCTGAAGAAAATTACTCAGCGACCGAAAAGGAGTGTCTGGCTATCGTATGGTCAATCCGGAAGACGAGATGCTACATGGAAGGATATCGGTTCGAGGTAGTAACCGACCATATGGCTTTGAAATGGTTGAATTCGATCAAGAGCCCGTCGGGGAGGATAGCGCGCTGGGCACTAGAGCTGCAGCAGTATCAATTTGACGTACGGTACAGACGAGGGAAACTCAACGTAGTAGCGGACACCTTATCCCGGCAACCCGTGGAGGTTTTTCAACAAGCGGTACAGGAAAAATCGAAAGGAAAGTGGATCGAAAGGATGAAGGATAAGATTGCTAAAGACCCAGTGAAATACGCCGATTTTATGGAAGAGAACGGTCAACTTTATAGGCACCTCGGACACCGTGCAGATGACGACGACTACATACCCTGGAAGCTGGGCATCGATGAGGATCAGAGGCAACGAGTGCTGTTAGAGTGCCACGACGCACCGACGGCCGGGCATCAAGGAGTACGGAAGACGATAATGCGTCTGGCACAACGCTTCTACTGGCCTGGAATGTTCCGAGACGCGGCGAAGTACGTTAAGTACTGCGAATCGTGCCAGAGGTTTAAGACGGAACAGGTAAAGCCGGCTGGACAGATGTTGACGCGGCAGGTGGCCGAGCCCATGGCTGTACTATGCGCCGACTTTGTAGGGCCCTTACCGCGCTCGAAACACGGGAACACGATGCTCCTGGTATTCCACGACGCGTTTTTAAAATGGGTGGAGCTGGTCCCCTTGAAGCGAGCAACAGCGGCCCAACTGCAGAAGGCGTTCCGTGAGCGTGTGTTATGTCGATTTGGCATACCCAGGAAGTTTGTATGCGACAACGGTGTACAGTTTACGAGCCGGAATTTTAAGTCATTTTTGAACTCGTTGGGCGTAGAATTACAGCACACTGCCCCATATTGTCCACAAGAAAACCCGAAAGAGAGAAACAACCGTACAGTAAAGACGATGATCGCGCAGTTTATAGTGGGACACCAAAGTTCGTGAGACGAATTGTTACCGGAAATTTCGTTGGAGGTTAACTCCAGTGTGGCGTATTCTACAGGATTTTCACCGGCTTTTCTGATGCAGGGGAGAGAACCACGCTTACCAGCTTCCTTGTACGACGAGAAGACACCCGGATCCGGAAACATGCCGCAAGCGCCAGAGGACCTGGCAAGAAGATTAAAGGAAGTTTTCAGTATCGTTCAGACAAATTTACAGCGAGCGTCGAAGGACCAAGGAAGGAACTATAACCTCAGGAGAAGAGAATGGCGACCAGGACTCAACACGTTGGTGTTACTAAGAGCACACCAACTCTCCAAAGCCAATGAAGGGTTCGCGGCGAAACTCGCTCCCAAGTTCGATGGCCCATTCCTCGTGAAAAAGTTCGTATCACTGAATATCGTGCGATTGGTAAAGGAAGGACAAAGAAAGAGCAAACTTGCCATTCTATCACGAGGGAGAGGAGCACGGAGAAGATGACCAACCCGACCGAGCGCCTGACGAAGAGCAGACTTGTCACAGTTTTAAGTAATCTCTTTATTCATTTTTTTATTAACACTAACTAAATTTGAATTCAGAAGGCCCGTTTATCAATTAAGACTAACCGATTGTGTTTATAAATCCCACAGAATACCCAAGATGAGCGACCAATTCCCTTATGTAATCAGCAGCGGTGACGAGGAGGACAGCGAGGGCACCACCGAGGGTCCCGAACAGGAGCAGCGAAACCCAGCGCCTTCGACATACAGGCACACGCTGCACCACCACCGGAAAGAAACCGCCTGCGTCGTGGAGGGTGGGATCATTCTAATGACGGTGGAGACTTCCGCGGTATTCGTAAAAATACCAAGCTTCCAAGCACCGCGGTCGGATGCCGAAGAGCCCGCTTCACAACACAGACGCTCGGCAACCGACCGGACACCCACCGTTGGAGCTCAGCGTGGCTGCATACCCGTTGGACGAACACCCGCAGCTGGAAGGGGCGTAGAGGACATGGCAGGAACGAGCGAGGAGGGGCGAAGAGTTAAGGACGCAGTCGGTCCGCCCAAGGATGTCATAGATTTGTGGGAGGAGGGCCTGGAATCTGTAGTGGCCGAGTTAGAGTCGTCGAGGATGACAGAGCCGCCAACCCAGGGGCAGGTGTTACCGTCGAAAAAGTGGGCGATACGCCCCGCCAATTGGGCAGTCTTCCCTGACGAGCACGAGCTGACCGACGCCGCAGCCGCGGCCATATCAGAGGCGTTGGAGAACTGCACGTCGAGAGCCCGCCGGTCAAAGTGGAGGTGGACGGGGAGATACACGGCGTGACGAGGAACGCGTACGGACACGTGACTGTCACGCTACCCAAGAAAGGGGGGGGTGTGAAGTAGGCTGCATCGGCCCCTTCACATAAAGTTATGTTTATTATATTTATAGTTTGAAAGTCGCAGAGGAGCGCATTGTTGATTTAATTTATATTCCTTATTTTTTATAGTTTGATGATTTAATTTACATTTTGGTATTATATTTATAAACCGCAAGAAGCGCATTATATTTATAAGTTTTAAGTCGCAAGAAGCGCATCGGTTGGTTAAGCCATAGTTATAAGTTTTGTTAGACGCAAGGAGCGCGCAGTAGTTCTATTTAATAAACGCCCAACGTTCGAAATATTGTTAGAATTTAAATGTAACCGCCCCAAAACGCAGGGTCGCAAGAGGCAGCGCGCCAGCTGCGATCATCAAATCTACCACGGTCATGAGCAAGTGTGGGGAGTGGCGAAAACTGCAACTTGGGCCGAAGCCGAAGCGTGGGCAGAGTAGTTGCGATTTACCTCCGAGAGTGAGCAGACGCGTACGCGGTATAAATAAAAGAAAAGATAAGCAACGTACAAGAACGAATAAGAGAGGCGGCAAAGGCATAGGATTTTTATAAGGATAAGGTAAGAGGGGATAGTTCGCCGCAGTGCATTTAAATATATATAGCTAGGTTTAGGTTTGTCTTATATAAACGATCTTTAAGAGAAGTGGAATAAATTGGTCACCGGCAAGTCCGTGACCCAGTGAAATTGAATTGCTGTGTTTTCTCTCTTTTTTTTCTTTGGGTTTTTGTGCACGCGCGCACGTGAGTTAAGCTGAGTCGTTTTATACCCTGGCTGCTTAGTGTGCCGGTCGTCGCGTTGGTGCCGACGCCGGCGTTCCCTCTTCCAACTTGTAAGCCGCGCGCGTTATAGTCCCACCAAAAATATACAAATATTCTTGTGTGGTAGATCTGGCCGGACTGAGTTTATACCCTGGCTAAATTACTCTTTTACAGTATGTTGATATTCATAAGTTCATGTGTTTTGTTATTTTACAGCTAGGTCAACGAAAGGCGAAAAAGAAGCAAAATACAAACAAATAAAGACTTATGAAGAATACGCTCATATGCATAAGCAAACATTGACGCTTGTTTATTTTGCTGTTCGCCTGTTCCTCAAATGCTCGACCAGCAGCAAAAATGATATTTGACTTCCCTGGAAGGTCTTGGATTTGAAACTCGGGCACGAAATGCGCTGGCAGAGAAAAAGTCTACAACAGCGCTCTGTGCAAGGTGGCGCCACAATTTCATATTCGAACTGGCAGTCAGAATTTGGCCCCATGACGACTCTATAAGAGTTTCATACTTGTTGTCCCGAACTGTGTGCAACGTCCATGGTGCGAATTTTAAATTTTTTCTTATATCTATCTCGTTATACAGAATGGCACCCAGAAAGGCACAGCCGCTGGAATACTTCTGGCACGCAGGGTGCAATCCTTTCGCTGCCGTATTTGCAGTGGAATCCATCCACTGCAGAAATGTAAAAGATTTCTGCGGCTGCCTGGCGACAAATGGCTTTGGGCCGTGTTGATCAACAAGTATTGCCCCTAATTTTTAAGCCCATCAACTTTCCACCTCCAGGAGCAAAGACAAATGTCGGAAGTGCAAGGAAGATCACCACACGCTGCTCCACCTCTCCGAACCACACCGACCAGCAGCATCCACTTCCGGGCCCCCATCCTCAATCCAGCGTCGCTTGGAAGTATCCTGGGAGCGAACCACAATACCAGCGGAGCGTCTCCAGCCGGCTATGTCATCGTCGTTGGTGTCGCTGCAAGAGTTCAAGCAGATTGCGCTCCTGCCGATCGTCTCCCTCTTCCTAAACAACGGAACTACGTCGTTCAAGTTGGCCGCGCTCGTGAACCCGTGCAGTCCGATAAGCGTTTCCTTTGCAAAGAGCTTCGGCCTTTCCGTCACCAGCGTTGGTGCGGATGAAGCCTGTACGGTGCTCCTCCATGACCTAGCGGCTACCTTCACGAGGAGGTGGTGTAAAAGGTAGAGGAGGACTTCCATATGATGTGTCCCTGGTCTTCCAGTGGCACAAAACTTCGTATTTGGTTGAATGCTCTCGGCATCGCGTCCAGCTTAAAGCCCCCTTCCGTCTCAATCTTGAAATCCTTGCAAGGGGGGGAGTATGTTTATGCCAAAAAGCTTAAATTCCGCAAACTGCGCTACTTCTGTGGCTAGAAAATCACCACGAGCCGAGCCTTCTAGCCGACGGCAGCTTTTAACAGAGGCCTCACCTCGTTTAAGCTTAAGCTGCTGTAGTTAGTTACAGTCTATTAGTGTCATATTTATAGACGGGCAGATTTACAGACATTGGCATAAGCTCTCATCTTATCAACGATGAGGATCTGTTCATCGATTATATGAAGGAGGAGTCTCCTATCAATATCTCTGTACCCAAGAATGCAGAAATTATCTTGCCTACGAGGCGAGGAATTGTGCGTCGGCACAAAGGTAATAACACCGAGAGGTAGCAGAAAACTTAATTTCTTCCAAGCGTGAAGCTTGTATGAAGGTAGATGTCAATATGAACGGAGTCAAAGTAACCAAAAATGCCATGGAATTTGCTTAGACATCAGGTGTGCATATCAGATGTGCTAATTATTGAGTTAAGAGATTATACCTGAAATACACATATACAAAATTTATATAGATTTTTGCATGAGAATTAAGGTCCTTTAAGTCAAAGAAAAATGCTTGAAATAAAAAATTCAATGAGTGTTCCCTGTAATGGGCGATGTGTTAACACCTGTTTGATTGTTACACGTTACCTGTTTGATTTTTATGATCGCATTAGCATAAAAAGAATAGTTTAATGAGTTTTGTTTTACTTTTATTTTTATAATTTATTGAAGACGCAAGAATGCTAAATTTTTCTCGATGCATTTAAATAGTGCTCATTTTGTACTTCATTCCTTGATATTTTAAGATTTGAACCGATGTATTTAAACGCAATGGTTATTTCTTAGGAATTCCTAAATTCTCCCCAATAAATTGTGGAAAAGGCAATTCTTCACAGTGCTCATCGAATAGAATAGACACAGTAGCGTAATTTTGACCAGGTGCCAAACGTATGTTGTTGTGCCAATAAACTCTCGTCAATATCAATAACTTCACTAAGGTCTTCTTGCTCTGTTGTTTGTAATTCGGTCGATTCATCCATGAAAAATGCGTTGTAGACTTGTATGTTATAAAGTTTATACAAAGGTGATTCAATAAGGAATTGTAGCCAAACTTTGATAACGTTTTTCTTAACCAATCCCATAAGATAACTTGAGTTATAGATCAATTTCCTTTTATGTGCACATTGATAGCAAAATCTTCATCTATATTGCGCGGTAAAACTTGAAACATATTATTTAAAGACACGAGTACATTTATAATTTGACTAAGCACTCCGTAATGGCTTTGGCAATGTCTTAAACGTCGTATTTGCATAAATGGCAATTTAGGGGACACCAAACGTTCGGCTAAAATTTCTCATACGGTAAATGCAGTGGCCGGGGTGGATATTTGAAGCCGTTTGATTTTGAAAGATTTGGCAACATATTTTTTGTTCCCACCTTCAGGTTTCTTCAGCAATTATTGCATTTGATGATCGAAGTTCTTGTTGCGATTGCTCTTGTAGTTGCTCTTGGTGATGTTGAATTAATGAATCCTGCATCGTTTTGATTAAAAATTGAACTTTTACACCACAAAATGTATTTTATTCTAAAACGAGTAATTCGATTTTGTATTTTACGACAACACCAATACAATCATAGTCTGACAATTATTTACTGTCTGTGTGATAACTCCGTGTGACTAACACGTCAGTGCTTGTATGTGTTCACTTGTAGTTTTGCTCTACCTAAAGATATTAACACTTATAAAACAAGTAAATCAAAAAACATTTTGAAGACATGCTTTTATACGATTTCTTGAATACATTTCAAATAGATCTTTTACCATCGCCAAAATATGATTTGAAAATCTTTTATTGGGATAGTTTAAAAAAGTTTATATCAAAAAAACAAAAACATTTAAAAGTTTAAATAATAAAAAAAAGAACAAACATAAAATGGGTTCATGTCAATTAAATAGTAATAATTGGGAAATAAGACCCCAATTTTTTGTTTGGATATATTGGACGGAACTTTCAAGATTGCACCCAAAGGTTGCTTTACACAGCTCCTAGTTGTGTCAGTCTTAGCGCTGCAGGCGAAAATTTATAAACAAAAAAATCGCGCTATTTTTTGTATATAAATTTTAATTATTTCTTAACGTTATAAGTAGTTTATTTTACTAAAAATTTAAATCTAATTAAAATTGAATATTTCAATTGCTGTTTTTCGTGGTTTTTACATGATATTACATATTTTATCGTGCCAAAAACTTAAAAAACATGTGTTGTCATCTGAAATACATCTTTGGTGAAAATTTCAAAGCTCTAGCTAGTCGGGAACTTTGTGAAAATTTGATTTTAAGAATACGGTACAAACATACAGATAGACAAGTCAAGTTTAATAAAAGCATGTAAAAAGGATTGGTTAATTGATAATAGCTTTCAAGATAACATAAAACCTATTGTATAATTATGAAGCTTACTTACACGGAAAGCAAGCTTTATTAAATATCGAAAAATATAAAAATAAGCAATATATAAAATAACTCCATTTGTAGTTCATTCTGATGAATGTGGCCCACTACTAAGTAAGTGGTATTCTGGCAATGCCACAGTTCAGCACAAAGGCGGCGTAAATGGTATTTGCTTAATCTTTTAAAAAAGCTGTTCATTTGAGAACCATCCCGCAGCATGTGATGGATTTATTATTATTACTATTACTATTACCAAGGCGCTTGGCGACTGACTTATCAACACGATAAGTTTTTTTTTTATAGAACTTAAAGAGAAGGGTGACATTGTAACGGTGGGGTCTCTTGTCGAAGGTATAGTCGACTCGCTACGGCGTATGGGTTGCTACTGCCTACTAGGGTAGACGAAGATGTCACAGGCAACCGGCCGCGGTGCTTAGGGATCGGAGTTGCGCACTTCTTGCTATCGCTCGGTCTATAGCTCGCCGGAGTGGTTGGGGTTCTTCCTCACCCAACGTAGAGATGGGCATGTGCCTAATTTTTCGCGCCCGACCCGACCCAGCCCATGGGCCGTAGCGCCAATCCTTACCCCGCACCCGATGGCAAAAAAAAATCATACCCGAACCCAACCCGCCCGCCCATTTAGAACTTTTTTCAAAAACTTAATTTTTTTATTTTTATTAAATAAAATTACATATTTTTGTACAAAAAAGAAGGTTGTCCAAATTCGCTCTGAAAGTATTGTGCGTCTTTCATTGAGAATTTTACCAGACAAAGAACAAACTCGCTCGCTTGTCGCAGAGCTAACAGGAATGCATAATATATTGTTAGCCGCAACTTGCAATATTTTGAGGTCAGTTACTTGTTTCCAACATCTAGAATTGGCAAGTTTGAATGAGAAGTTGTGGCAAAATATTTTTTCAATTTCTAAATCAATGGCATTTTTGTCAAGTTTTAGTTTTTTTGGTTGATGCGTGTCAAAAAACTCTTGAAACTCGTGACTCGTGTTTGGCGAAGAGTTTTCAGTTTGCGAGTCATCAAGATTGTCTTTTAACGTTTCGCGATATTCAACCATCATGCATTTCATTGTTTCTAAACCATGATCTTTTCGTTCTTTTGATAAAAAAAACTTAACTCTTTAAACTTAACTCTCTAAAAAAGGAAACTTTTCAGTATTTACCAGAATTTTTACTAATATATTTCGGGTAAAGCGGGTTGAACGGACTAACCCACACCCGCCCGCAATCAACCCGAAATATGATTTTTCAGCCCGTACCCACGGTTACCCGCGGGTACCCACGGGTACCCGATAAAAGCCCGGCCCGTGCCCACCTCTAATCCAACGGCAGGATTCCATTACCACATTAATTAAGTGCGCTTTCAGGATGACAACAACCGAACGTTACGTTAACAAAATATTAAAAAAAAAAAATGAATAAAAATAAATGTATCTTAAGGCCCATTCCCAGGACACTAACTAAATTTGAATTCAGAAGGCCCGTTTATCAATTAAGACTAACCGATTGTGTTTATAAATCCCACAGAATACCCAAGATGAGCGACCAATTCCCTTATGTAATCAGCAGCGGTGACGAGGAGGACAGCGAGGGCACCACCGAGGGTCCCGAACAGGAGCAGCGAAACCCAGCGCCTTCGACATACAGGCACACGCTGCACCACCACCGGAAAGAAACCGCCTGCGTCGTGGAGGGTGGGATCATTCTAATGACGGTGGAGACTTCCGCGGTATTCGTAAAAATACCAAGCTTCCAAGCACCGCGGTCGGATGCCGAAGAGCCCGCTTCACAACACAGACGCTCGGCAACCGACCGGACACCCACCGTTGGAGCTCAGCGTGGCTGCATACCCGTTGGACGAACACCCGCAGCTGATAGGGGCGTAGAGGACATGGCAGGAACGAGCGAGGAGGGGCGAAGAGTTAAGGACGCAGTAGGTCCGCCCAAGGATGTCATAGATTTGTGGGAGGAGGGCCTGGAATCTGTAGTGGCCGAGTTAGAGTCGTCGAGGATGACAGAGTCGCCAACCCAGGGGCAGGTGTTACCGTCGAAAAAAGTGGGCGATACGCCCCGCCAATTGGGCAGTCTTCCCTGACGAGCACGAGCTGACCGACGCCGCAGCCGCGGCCATATCAGAGGCGTTGGAGAACTGCACGTCGAGAGCCCGCCGGTCAAAGCGGAGGTGGACGGGGAGATACACGGCGTGACCAGGAACGCGTACGGACACGTGACTGTCACGCTACCCAAGAAAGGGGGGGTGTGAAGTAGGCTGCATCGGCCCCTTCACATAAAGTTATGTTTATTATATTTATAGTTTGAAAGTCGCAGAGGAGCGCATTGTTGATTTAATTTATATTCCTTATTTTTTATAGTTTGATGATTTAATTTACATTTTGGTATTATATTTATAAACCGCAAGAAGCGCATTATATTTATAAGTTTTAAGTCGCAAGAAGCGCATCGGTTGGTTAAGCCATAGTTATAAGTTTTGTTAGACGCAAGGAGCGCGCAGTAGTTCTATTTAATAAACGCCCAACGTTCGAAATATTGTTAGAATTTAAATGTAACCGCCACAAAACGCAGGGTCGCAAGAGGCAGCGCGCCAGCTGCGATCATCAAATCCACCACGGTCATGAGCAAGTGTGGGGAGTGGCGAAAACTGCAACTTGGGCCGAAGCCGAAGCGTGGGCAGAGTAGTTGCGATTTACCTCCGAGTGAGCAGACGCGTACGCCGTATAAATAAAAGAAAAGATAAGCAACGTACAAGAACGAATAAGAGAGGCGGCAAAGGCATAGGATTTTTTATAAGGATAAGGTAAGAGGGGATAGTTCGCCGCAGTGCATTTAAATATATATAGCTAGGTTTAGGTTTGTCTTATATAAACGATCCTTAAGAGAAGTGGAATAAATTGGTCACCGGCAAGTCCGTGACCCAGTGAAATTGAGTTGCTGTGTGTTCTCTCTTTTTTTATCTTTGGGTTTTTGTGCACGCGCGCACGCGAGTTAAGCTGAGTCGTTTTATACCCTGGCTTCTTAGTGTGCCGGTCGTCGCGTTGGTGCCGACGCCGGCGTTCCCCCTTCCAACTTGTAAGCCGCGCGCGTTATAGTCCCACCAAAAATATACAAAAATTCTTGTGTGGTAGATCTGGCCGGACTGAGTTTATACCCTGGCTAAATTACTCTTTTACAGTATGTTGATATTCATAAGTTCATGTGTTTTGTTATTTTACAGCTAGGTCAACGAAAGGCGAAAAAGAAGCAAAATACAAACAAATAAAGACTTATGAAGAATACGCTCATATGCATAAGCAAACATTGACGCTTGTTTATTTTGCTGTTCGCCTGTTCCTCAAATGCTCGACCAGCAGCAAAAATGATATTTGACTTCCCTGGAAGGTCTTGGATTTGAAACTCGGGCACGAAATGCGCTGGCAGAGAAAAAGTCTACAACAGCGCTCTGTGCAAGGTGGCGCCACAATTTCATATTCGAACTGGCAGTCAGAATTTGGCCCCATGACGACTCTATAAGAGTTTCATACTTGTTGTCCCGAACTGTGTGCAACGTCCATGGTGCGAATTTTAAATTTTTTCTTATATCTATCTCGTTATACAGAATGGCACCCAGAAAGGCACAGCCGCTGGAATACTTCTGGCACGCAGGGTGCAATCCTTTCGCTGCCGTATTTGCAGTGGAATCCATCCACTGCAGAAATGTAAAAGATTTCTGCGGCTGCCTGGCGACAAATGGCTTTGGGCCGTGTTGATCAACAAGTATTGCCCCTAATTTTTTAAGCCCATCAACTTTCCACCTCCAGGAGCAAAGACAAATGTCGGAAGTGCAAGGAAGATCACCACACGCTGCTCCACCTCTCCGAACCACACCGACCAGCAGCATCCACTTCCGGGCCCCCATCCGCAATCCAGCGTCGCTTGGAAGTATCCTGGGAGCGAACCACAATACCAGCGGAGCGTCTCCAGCCGGCTATGTCATCGTCGTTGGTGTCGCTGCAAGAGTTCAAGCAGATTGCGCTCCTGCCGATCGTCTCCCTCTTCCTAAACAACGGAACTACGTCGTTCAAGTTGGCCGCGCTCGTGAACCCGTGCAGTCCGATAAGCGTTTCCTTTGCAAAGAGCTTCGGCCTTTCCGTCACCAGCGTTGGTGCGGATGAAGCCTGTACGGTGCTCCTCCATGACCTAGCGGCTACCTTCACGAGGAGGTGGTGTAAAAGGTAGAGGAGGACTTCCATATGATGTGTCCCTGGTCTTCCAGTGGCACAAAACTTCGTATTTGGTTGAATGCTCTCGGCATCGCGTCCAGCTTAAAGCCCCCTTCCGTCTCAATCTTGAAATCCTTGCAAGGGGGGAGTATGTTTATGCCAAAAGCTTAAATTCCGCAAACTGCGCTACTTCTGTGGCTAGAAAATCACCACGAGCCGAGCCTTCTAGCCGACGGCAGCTTTTAACAGAGGCCTCACCTCGTTTAAGCTTAAGCTGCTGTAGTTAGTTACAGTCTATAAGTGTCATATTTATAGACGGGCAGACTGACAGACATCATAACTCATCTTATCAACGATGAGGATCTGTTCATCGATTATATGAAGGAGGAGTCTCCTATCAATATCTCTGTACCCAAGAATGCAGAAATTATCTTGCCTACGAGGCGAGGAATTGTGCGTCGGCACAAAGGTAATAACACCGAGAGGTAGCAGAAAACTTAATTTCTTCCAAGCGTGAAGCTTGTATGAAGGTAGATGTCAATATGAACGGAGTCAAAGTAACCAAAAATGCCATGGAATTTGCTTAGACATCAGGTGTGCATATCAGATGTGCTAATTATTGAGTTAAGAGATTATACCTGAAATACACATATACAAAATTTATATAGATTTTTGCATGAGAATTAAGGTCCTTTAAGTCAAAGAAAAATGCTTGAAATAAAAAAATTCAATGAGTGTTCCCTGTAATGGGCGATGTGTTAACACCTGTTTGATTGTTACACGTTACCTGTTTGATTTTTTATGATCGCATTAGCATAAAAAAGAATAGTTTAATGAGTTTTGTTTTACTTTTATTTTTATAATTTATTGAAGACGCAAGAATGCTAAATTTTTCTCGATGCATTTAAATAGTGCTCATTTTGTACTTCATTCCTTGATATTTTAAGATTTGAACCGATGTATTTAAACGCAATGGTTATTTCTTAGGAATTCCTAAATTCTCCCCAATAAATTGTGGAAAAAGGCAATTCTTCACAGTGCTCATCGAATAGAATAGACACAGTAGCGTAATTTTGACCAGGTGCCAAACGTATGTTGTTGTGCCAATAAACTCTCGTCAATATCAATAACTTCACTAAGGTCTTCTTGCTCTGTTGTTTGTAATTCGGTCGATTCATCCATGAAAAATGCGTTGTAGACTTGTATGTTATAAAGTTTATACAAAGGTGATTCAATAAGGAATTGTAGCCAAACTTTGATAACGTTTTTCTTAACCAATCCCATAAGATAACTTGAGTTATAGATCAATTTCCTTTTTATGTGCACATTGATAGCAAAATCTTCATCTATATTGCGCGGTAAAACTTGAAACATATTATTTAAAGACACGAGTACATTTATAATTTGACTAAGCACTCCGTAATGGCTTTGGCAATGTCTTAAACGTCGTATTTGCATAAATGGCAATTTAGGGGACACCAAACGTTCGGCTAAAATTTCTCATACGGTAAATGCAGTGGCCGGGGTGGATATTTGAAGCCGTTTGATTTTGAAAGATTTGGCAACATATTTTTTGTTCCCACCTTCAGGTTTCTTCAGCAATTATTGCATTTGATGATCGAAGTTCTTGTTGCGATTGCTCTTGTAGTTGCTCTTGGTGATGTTGAATTAATGAATCCTGCATCGTTTTGATTAAAAATTGAACTTTTACACCACAAAATGTATTTTATTCTAAAACGAGTAATTCGATTTTGTATTTTACGACAACACCAATACAATCATAGTCTGACAATTATTTACTGTCTGTGTGATAACTCCGTGTGACTAACACGTCAGTGCTTGTATGTGTTCACTTGTAGTTTTGCTCTACCTAAAGATATTAACACTTATAAAACAAGTAAATCAAAAAACATTTTGAAGACATGCTTTTATACGATTTCTTGAATACATTTCAAATAGATCTTTTACCATCGCCAAAATATGATTTGAAAATCTTTTATTGGGATAGTTTAAAAAAGTTTATATCAAAAAAACAAAAACATTTAAAAGTTTAAATAATAAAAAAAGAACAAACATAAAATGGGTTCATGTCAATTAAATAGTAATAATTGGGAAATAAGACCCCAATTTTTTGTTTGGATATATTGGACGGAACTTTCAAGATTGCACCCAAAGGTTGCTTTACACAGCTCCTAGTTGTGTCAGTCTTAGCGCTGCAGGCGAAAATTTATAAACAAAAAAATCGCGCTATTTTTTGTATATAAATTTTAATTATTTCTTAACGTTATAAGTAGTTTATTTTACTAAAAATTTAAATCTAATTAAAATTGAATATTTCAATTGCTGTTTTTCGTGGTTTTTACATGATATTACATATTTTATCGTGCCAAAAACTTAAAAAACATGTGTTGTCATCTGAAATACATCTTTGGTGAAAATTTCAAAGCTCTAGCTAGTCGGGAACTTTGTGAAAATTTGATTTTAAGAATACGGTAAAAACATACAGATAGACAAGTCAAGTTTAATAAAAGCATGTAAAAAGGATTGGTTAATTGATAATAGCTTTCAAGATAACATAAAACCTATTGTATAATTATGAAGCTTACTTACACGGAAAGCAAGCTTTATTAAATATCGAAAAATATAAAAATAAGCAATATATAAAATAACTCCATTTGTAGTTCATTCTGATGAATGTGGCCCACTACTAAGTAAGTGGTATTCTGGCAATGCCACAGTTCAGCACAAAGGCGGCGTAAATGGTATTTGCTTAATCTTTTAAAAAAGCTGTTCATTTGAGAACCATCCCGCAGCATGTGATGGATTTATTATTATTACTATTACTATTACCAAGGCGCTTGGCGACTACTTTTCAACACGATAAGTTTTTTTTTTTATAGAACTTAAAGAGAAGGGTGACATTGTAACGGTGGGGTCTCTTGTCGAAGGTATAGTCGACTCGCTACGGCGTATGGGTTGCTACTGCCTACTAGGGTAGACGAAGATGTCACAGGCAACCGGCCGCGGTGCTTAGGGATCGGAGTTGCGCACTTCTTGCTATCGCTCGGTCTATAGCTCGCCGGAGTGGTTGGGGTTCTTCCTCACCCAACGTAGAGATGGGCATGTGCCTAATTTTTTCGCGCCCGACCCGACCCAGCCCATGGACCGTAGCGCCAATCCTTACCCGCACCCGATGGCAAAAAAAAAATCATACCCGAACCCAACCCGCCCGCCCATTTAGAACTTTTTTCAAAAACTTAATTTTTTATTTTTATTAAATAAAATTACATATTTTTGTACAAAAAGAAGGTTGTCCAAATTCGCTCTGAAAGTATTGTGCGTCTTTCATTGAGAATTTTACCAGACAAAGAACAAACTCGCTCGCTTGTCGCAGAGCTAACAGGAATGCATAATATATTGTTAGCCGCAACTTGCAATATTTTGAGGTCAGTTACTTGTTTCCAACATCTAGAATTGGCAAGTTTGAATGAGAAGTTGTGGCAAAATATTTTTTCAATTTCTAAATCAATGGCATTTTTGTCAAGTTTTAGTTTTTTTGGTTGATGCGTGTCAAAAAACTCTTGAAACTCGTGACTCGTGTTTGGCGAAGAGTTTTCAGTTTGCGAGTCATCAAGATTGTCTTTTAACGTTTCGCGATATTCAACCATCATGCATTTCATTGTTTCTAAACCATGATCTTTTCGTTCTTTTGATAAAAAAAACTTAACTCTTTAAACTTAACTCTCTAAAAAAGGAAACTTTTCAGTATTTACCAGAATTTTTACTAATATATTTCGGGTAAAGCGGGTTGAACGGACTAACCCACACCCGCCCGCAATCAACCCGAAATATGATTTTTCAGCCCGTACCCACGGTTACCCGCGGGTACCCACGGGTACCCGATAAAAGCCCGGCCCGTGCCCACCTCTAATCCAACGGCAGGATTCCATTACCACATTAATTAAGTGCGCTTTCAGGATGACAACAACCGAACGTTACGTTAACAAAATATTAAAAAAAAAAAAAATGAATAAAAATAAATGTATCTTAAGGCCCATTCCCAGGACACTAACTAAATTTGAATTCAGAAGGCCCGTTTATCAATTAAGACTAACCGATTGTGTTTATAAATCCCACAGAATACCCAAGATGAGCGACCAATTCCCTTATGTAATCAGCAGCGGTGACGAGGAGGACAGCGAGGGCACCACCGAGGGTCCCGAACAGGAGCAGCGAAACCCAGCGCCTTCGACATACAGGCACACGCTGCACCACCACCGGAAAGAAACCGCCTGCGTCGTGGAGGGTGGGATCATTCTAATGACGGTGGAGACTTCCGCGGTATTCGTAAAAATACCAAGCTTCCAAGCACCGCGGTCGGATGCCGAAGAGCCCGCTTCACAACACAGACGCTCGGCAACCGACCGGACACCCACCGTTGGAGCTCAGCGTGGCTGCATACCCGTTGGACGAACACCCGCAGCTGATAGGGGCGTAGAGGACATGGCAGGAACGAGCGAGGAGGGGCGAAGAGTTAAGGACGCAGTAGGTCCGCCCAAGGATGTCATAGATTTGTGGGAGGAGGGCCTGGAATCTGTAGTGGCCGAGTTAGAGTCGTCGAGGATGACAGAGTCGCCAACCCAGGGGCAGGTGTTACCGTCGAAAAAGTGGGCGATACGCCCCGCCAATTGGGCAGTCTTCCCTGACGAGGACGAGCTGACCGACGCCGCAGCCGCGGCCATATCAGAGGCGTTGGAGAACTGCACGTCGAGAGCCCGCCGGTCAAAGCGGAGGTGGACGGGGAGATACACGGCGTGACCAGGAACGCGTACGGACACGTGACTGTCACGCTACCCAAGAAAGGGGGGGTGTGAAGTAGGCTGCATCGGCCCCTTCACATAAAGTTATGTTTATTATATTTATAGTTTGAAAGTCGCAGAGGAGCGCATTGTTGATTTAATTTATATTCCTTATTTTTTATAGTTTGATGATTTAATTTACATTTTGGTATTATATTTATAAACCGCAAGAAGCGCATTATATTTATAAGTTTTAAGTCGCAAGAAGCGCATCGGTTGGTTAAGCCATAGTTATAAGTTTTGTTAGACGCAAGGAGCGCGCAGTAGTTCTATTTAATAAACGCCCAACGTTCGAAATATTGTTAGAATTTAAATGTAACCGCCCCAAAACGCAGGGTCGCAAGAGGCAGCGCGCCAGCTGCGATCATCAAATCCACCACGGTCATGAGCAAGTGTGGGGAGTGGCGAAAACTGCAACTTGGGCCGAAGCCGAAGCGTGGGCAGAGTAGTTGCGATTTACCTCCGAGAGTGAGCAGACGCGTACGCCGTATAAATAAAAGAAAAGATAAGCAACGTACAAGAACGAATAAGAGAGGCGGCAAAGGCATAGGATTTTTATAAGGATAAGGTAAGAGGGGATAGTTCGCCGCAGTGCATTTAAATATATATAGCTAGGTTTAGGTTTGTCTTATATAAACGATCCTTAAGAGAAGTGGAATAAATTGGTCACCGGCAAGTCCGTGACCCAGTGAAATTGAGTTGCTGTGTGTTCTCTCTTTTTTTATCTTTGGGTTTTTGTGCACGCGCGCACGCGAGTTAAGCTGAGTCGTTTTATACCCTGGCTTCTTAGTGTGCCGGTCGTCGCGTTGGTGCCGACGCCGGCGTTCCCCCTTCCAACTTGTAAGCCGCGCGCGTTATAGTCCCACCAAAAATATACAAAAATTCTTGTGTGGTAGATCTGGCCGGACTGAGTTTATACCCTGGCTAAATTACTCTTTTACAGTATGTTGATATTCATAAGTTCATGTGTTTTGTTATTTTACAGCTAGGTCAACGAAAGGCGAAAAAGAAGCAAAATACAAACAAATAAAGACTTATGAAGAATACGCTCATATGCATAAGCAAACATTGACGCTTGTTTATTTTGCTGTTCGCCTGTTCCTCAAATGCTCGACCAGCAGCAAAAATGATATTTG
This sequence comes from Scaptomyza montana, assembly GCA_018904305.1. NCBI lineage: Eukaryota > Metazoa > Arthropoda > Insecta > Diptera > Drosophilidae > Scaptomyza > Scaptomyza montana. The sequence goes on from JAEIGR010000076.1 coordinate 530,435, forward strand.
ACTTCCCTGGAAGGTCTTGGATTTGAAACTCGGGCACGAAATGCGCTGGCAGAGAAAAAAGTCTACAACAGCGCTCTGTGCAAGGTGGCGCCACAATTTCATATTCGAACTGGCAGTCAGAATTTGGCCCCATGACGACTCTATAAGAGTTTCATACTTGTTGTCCCGAACTGTGTGCAACGTCCATGGTGCGAATTTTAAATTTTTTCTTATATCTATCTCGTTATACAGAATGGCACCCAGAAAGGCACAGCCGCTGGAATACTTCTGGCACGCAGGGTGCAATCCTTTCGCTGCCGTATTTGCAGTGGAATCCATCCACTGCAGAAATGTAAAAGATTTCTGCGGCTGCCTGGCGACAAATGGCTTTGGGCCGTGTTGATCAACAAGTATTGCCCCTAATTTTTAAGCCCATCAACTTTCCACCTCCAGGAGCAAAGACAAATGTCGGAAGTGCAAGGAAGATCACCACACGCTGCTCCACCTCTCCGAACCACACCGACCAGCAGCATCCACTTCCGGGCCCCCATCCTCAATCCAGCGTCGCTTGGAAGTATCCTGGGAGCGAACCACAATACCAGCGGAGCGTCTCCAGCCGGCTATGTCATCGTCGTTGGTGTCGCTGCAAGAGTTCAAGCAGATTGCGCTCCTGCCGATCGTCTCCCTCTTCCTAAACAACGGAACTACGTCGTTCAAGTTGGCCGCGCTCGTGAACCCGTGCAGTCCGATAAGCGTTTCCTTTGCAAAGAGCTTCGGCCTTTCCGTCACCAGCGTTGGTGCGGATGAAGCCTGTACGGTGCTCCTCCATGACCTAGCGGCTACCTTCACGAGGAGGTGGTGTAAAAGGTAGAGGAGGACTTCCATATGATGTGTCCCTGGTCTTCCAGTGGCACAAAACTTCGTATTTGGTTGAATGCTCTCGGCATCGCGTCCAGCTTAAAGCCCCCTTCCGTCTCAATCTTGAAATCCTTGCAAGGGGGGGAGTATGTTTATGCCAAAAAGCTTAAATTCCGCAAACTGCGCTACTTCTGTGGCTAGAAAATCACCACGAGCCGAGCCTTCTAGCCGACGGCAGCTTTTAACAGAGGCCTCACCTCGTTTAAGCTTAAGCTGCTGTAGTTAGTTACAGTCTATAAGTGTCATATTTATAGACGGGCAGACTGACAGACATCATAACTCATCTTATCAACGATGAGGATCTGTTCATCGATTATATGAAGGAGGAGTCTCCTATCAATATCTCTGTACCCAAGAATGCAGAAATTATCTTGCCTACGAGGCGAGGAATTGTGCGTCGGCACAAAGGTAATAACACCGAGAGGTAGCAGAAAACTTAATTTCTTCCAAGCGTGAAGCTTGTATGAAGGTAGATGTCAATATGAACGGAGTCAAAGTAACCAAAAATGCCATGGAATTTGCTTAGACATCAGGTGTGCATATCAGATGTGCTAATTATTGAGTTAAGAGATTATACCTGAAATACACATATACAAAATTTATATAGATTTTTGCATGAGAATTAAGGTCCTTTAAGTCAAAGAAAAATGCTTGAAATAAAAAATTCAATGAGTGTTCCCTGTAATGGGCGATGTGTTAACACCTGTTTGATTGTTACACGTTACCTGTTTGATTTTTATGATCGCATTAGCATAAAAAAGAATAGTTTAATGAGTTTTGTTTTACTTTTATTTTTATAATTTATTGAAGACGCAAGAATGCTAAATTTTTCTCGATGCATTTAAATAGTGCTCATTTTGTACTTCATTCCTTGATATTTTAAGATTTGAACCGATGTATTTAAACGCAATGGTTATTTCTTAGGAATTCCTAAATTCTCCCCAATAAATTGTGGAAAAAGGCAATTCTTCACAGTGCTCATCGAATAGAATAGACACAGTAGCGTAATTTTGACCAGGTGCCAAACGTATGTTGTTGTGCCAATAAACTCTCGTCAATATCAATAACTTCACTAAGGTCTTCTTGCTCTGTTGTTTGTAATTCGGTCGATTCATCCATGAAAAATGCGTTGTAGACTTGTATGTTATAAAGTTTATACAAAGGTGATTCAATAAGGAATTGTAGCCAAACTTTGATAACGTTTTTCTTAACCAATCCCATAAGATAACTTGAGTTATAGATCAATTTCCTTTTTATGTGCACATTGATAGCAAAATCTTCATCTATATTGCGCGGTAAAACTTGAACCATATTATTTAAAGACACGAGTACATTTATAATTTGACTAAGTACTCCGTAATGGCTTTGGCAATGTCTTAAACGTCGTATTTGCATAAATGGCAATTTAGGGACACCAAACGTTCGGCTAAAATTTCTCATACGGTAAATGCAGTGGCCGGGGTGGATATTTGAAGCCGTTTGATTTTGAAAGATTTGGCAACATATTTTTTGTTCCCACCTTCAGGTTTCTTCAGCAATTATTGCATTTGATGATCGAAGTTCTTGTTGCGATTGCTCTTGTAGTTGCTCTTGGTGATGTTGAATTAATGAATCCTGCATCGTTTTGATTAAAAATTGAACTTTTACACCACAAAATGTATTTTATTCTAAAACGAGTAATTCGATTTTGTATTTTACGACAACACCAATACAATCATAGTCTGACAATTATTTACTGTCTGTGTGATAACTCTGTGTGACTAACACGTCAGTGCTTGTATGTGTTCACTTGTAGTTTTGCTCTACCTAAAGATATTAACACTTATAAAACAAGTAAATCAAAAAACATGTTGAAGACATGCTTTTATACGATTTCTTGAATACATTTCAAATAGATCTTTTACCATCGCCAAAATATGATTTGAAAATCTTTTATTGGGATAGTTTAAAAAAGTTTATATCAAAAAAACAAAAACATTTAAAAGTTTAAATAATAAAAAAAGAACAAACATAAAATGGGTTCATGTCAATTAAATAGTAATAATTGGGAAATAAGACCCCAATTTTTTGTTTGGATATATTGGACGGAACTTTCAAGATTGCACCCAAAGGTTGCTTTACACAGCTCCTAGTTGTGTCAGTCTTAGCGCTGCAGGCGAAAATTTATAAACAAAAAAATCGCGCTATTTTTTGTATATAAATTTTAATTATTTCTTAACGTTATAAGTAGTTTATTTTACTAAAAATTTAAATCTAATTAAAATTGAATATTTCAATTGCTGTTTTCGTGGTTTTTACATGATATTACATATTTTATCGTGCCAAAAACTTAAAAAACATGTGTTGTCATCTGAAATACATCTTTGGTGAAAATTTCAAAGCTCTAGCTAGTCGGGAACTTTGTGAAAATTTGATTTTAAGAATACGGTACAAACATACAGATAGACAAGTCAAGTTTAATAAAAGCATGTAAAAAGGATTGGTTAATTGATAATAGCTTTCAAGATAACATAAAACCTATTGTATAATTATGAAGCTTACTTACACGGAAAGCAAGCTTTATTAAATATCGAAAAATATAAAAATAAGCAATATATAAAATAACTCCATTTGTAGTTCATTCTGATGAATGTGGCCCACTACTAAGTAAGTGGTATTCTGGCAATGCCACAGTTCAGCACAAAGGCGGCGTAAATGGTATTTGCTTAATCTTTTAAAAAAGCTGTTCATTTGAGAACCATCCCGCAGCATGTGATGGATTTATTATTATTACTATTACTATTACCAAGGCGCTTGGCGACTGACTATCAACACGATAAGTTTTTTTTTTTTATAGAACTTAAAGAGAAGGGTGACATTGTAACGGTGGGGTCTCTTGTCGAAGGTATAGTCGACTCGCTACGGCGTATGGGTTGCTACTGCCTACTAGGGTAGACGAAGATGTCACAGGCAACCGGCCGCGGTGCTTAGGGATCGGAGTTGCGCACTTCTTGCTATCGCTCGGTCTATAGCTCGCCGGAGTGGTTGGGGTTCTTCCTCACCCAACGTAGAGATGGGCATGTGCCTAATTTTTCGCGCCCGACCCGACCCAGCCCATGGACCGTAGCGCCAATCCTTACCCGCACCCGATGGCAAAAAAAAAATCATACCCGAACCCAACCCGCCCGCCCATTTAGAACTTTTTTCAAAAACTTAATTTTTTATTTTTATTAAATAAAATTACATATTTTTGTACAAAAAGAAGGTTGTCCAAATTCGCTCTGAAAGTATTGTGCGTCTTTCATTGAGAATTTTACCAGACAAAGAACAAACTCGCTCGCTTGTCGCAGAGCTAACAGGAATGCATAATATATTGTTAGCCGCAACTTGCAATATTTTGAGGTCAGTTACTTGTTTCCAACATCTAGAATTGGCAAGTTTGAATGAGAAGTTGTGGCAAAATATTTTTCAATTTCTAAATCAATGGCATTTTTGTCAAGTTTTAGTTTTTTTGGTTGATGCGTGTCAAAAAACTCTTGAAACTCGTGACTCGTGTTTGGCGAAGAGTTTTCAGTTTGCGAGTCATCAAGATTGTCTTTTAACGTTTCGCGATATTCAACCATCATGCATTTCATTGTTTCTAAACCATGATCTTTTCGTTCTTTTGATAAAAAAAACTTAACTCTTTAAACTTAACTCTCTAAAAAAGGAAACTTTTCAGTATTTACCAGAATTTTTACTAATATATTTCGGGTAAAGCGGGTTGAACGGACTAACCCACACCCGCCCGCAATCAACCCGAAATATGATTTTTCAGCCCGTACCCACGGTTACCCGCGGGTACCCACGGGTACCCGATAAAAGCCCGGCCCGTGCCCACCTCTAATCCAACGGCAGGATTCCATTACCACATTAATTAAGTGCGCTTTCAGGATGACAACAACCGAACGTTACGTTAACAAAATATTAAAAAAAAAAAAAATGAATAAAAATAAATGTATCTTAAGGCCCATTCCCAGGGAAAAAAATTTCATTTATGGAAAGTGGTAAATTTTTACGCTAGGTTCCACATAAAGTAAGAGTGACGAGCTGTGCCAAATATTTGTATGGCAAAATGTAAATATTTGTTGGTCACCTTATTTGATTAAATTGTTCAAATTGAGCGCCTTCTCGCATTGCTCCCTTGGGAAAGCAATTTTGGCAGATAGTCTAAATAGTCCGCCAGACAACGTTCTCAATGGAGTTGAAACACCATATTTTATTGTTGCAGACGATGCGTTTCCTCTACACAAGAGGAATATGAAGCCATACGGGTCGCGCTCACTCAGCGCACCCGAACGTGTTTTTAATTATAGGCTCAGTCGAGGTCGCCGCTGCATGGAAAATGCATTTGGCATTTTGACCGCCAAATGGATGGCTGTGCAAAATTTGTTCGAAATAACATTAAGAAATATGTAAACTCAAGCGAAGGTTCTGTTCCTCAGCAAAATAATTTGGCTGGTGTCAACAAGAATTTATTCATATTTATAAATTCTTGTTGCTGCTGTTTAAATTAAAAAAAACATTGAATTCATTTATAATTAAATTTAATTGTTTTTCTTTTTCATGCTCATTGATTAATGTGATTGTATCTTGTCGAAAAAAGCTTTCAAACCGCTTTCGTTTTAAATTTTCATGTGCGTCCATTTCATATGCTGCCCGTAATAATTGTAAAGCTATTATTCCGTTTTTAAGAACAGCTGATTTTGGAATCCACAATTGTTCCACTATCGGAACTATCGATTTACTTTTCTGATGGTTGCTGGGAATTTAAAAACGGAACACCGAAAAGAAAATTTCTGACAACTGTTTTTTATACTCGCAACTTTTTTCCACACCCTTCAAGCTAGAGACGTGAAACTTTCCAATTCTCTTTATCTATGGGATAGTAAATTAAAGTGTCAAGATGGGGGTTCTACGATAACTGGGGGACTGGCAAATCGATAAATTCGATAACTCAAAACCGATAAATCCACATATTTCGCACATCCTTACAGCTAGAACTACCAAATTTGGTAAGAAGATAGCTACAAGCAACCCCCAAAAAACTGCATCAAAAATTTTGGCGCCACACCCTTCATTCCGCCCCCAGCTCCCCCGCATTTTAAAGTAAAAAAAAACTATATCTCCCAGAGTTTTTGAGCTATAGCAACCAATTTTGGTGACAAGATAGGTGATGATGACCCCCCAAAAACTGCATCAAAAGTTTGGATGCCACGCCTACCAATACCGCCCAAGCCGTCCCCATCCGCCCCAACGCTTCGTCAAAAACGGGAATGCGTGTATCTTCCACAGTTGTGGAGCTATAGCCACCAAATTTGGTAGGAAGATAGCTGGTATCAACCCTCAAAGAACTGCATCAAAGTTTTGGAGCCACGCCCACCCATTCCGCCCCCAGCCCCCCCGCATTTTGAAATCAGAAAAGCCTATATCTCCCACAGTTTTTGAGCTAAAGCCACCAAATTTGGTGCCAAGATTGGTGATGATGACACCCAAAAACAAAAGTTTGGATGCCACGCCCACCAATACTACCCTAGCCGCCCCCATCCGCCCCAACGCTTCGTCAAAAACGGGAATGCGTGTATCTTCCAGAGTTGAGAAGCTAGAGCCACCAAATTGGGTAGGAAGATAGCTGGCAATGACCTCCAAAAGTCTACATCAAAGTTTTGGAGCCACGCCCACCCATTTCGCCCTCCTTTCCCCACCTTTTACAAGCTTTGAGCTAGAGTCACCAAATTCACCATATCCGTACCCCTTTGCAATCAGGCCTCCTTTTACCGGGTTTAATACAGGTAACGAGTATACCGCAGTCGGTGCGTCCGACTGCAACGTTTCCACTTATTTTATATAGAGTTGCTCATAAAAATTCCGTTTCGCAGCTGCTGGGAATGGGCCTTTACGTGGGAGGTTTAGCTCCGACCGAACCTTTGTTGAAAACTATTTTTGGGTTACCCTAATGAGAGTTAAAGGTGTTATTGCCTCTCTTCTATACCGTCCCAACCATGACAAACTTTGATAATGTATTTGCTTGTCCCTATATTAAGGTTCTTTAACTCTTAATTAAACTTGCAAGCAGCCATCACAGGTACTTTACAAACCAATTAGATAACTAAATTTCCATGGTATATATATTCATTCTTTTTATTTATCTACAAACTTTTCCTAGAACAATATCAAAACATTTCGATTTTATCTTTTCTCTCATCTCTTACTTGCTTGCTATTAATGCTTAACTTTAACCTAATCGGAATTTACTAATTCATAAATTCAATTCAAATATATTGGGCTAATTTCTTTTTCTAAAACTAAGAATTGTTCTGCATAGATATTCGTACACATATATTCATAAATATGTACATATATATTGTACTAGTAAGTGGCCCGCTTACTTCGCTGCGCGGATAGTTTATATAAATTTTAGCAATAGAAGATAGATACAAAATAAATAAATTAGAAAATATTTCACAAAATATTTAAGCAAAGTATTTAATATTCTCTTTTCCACGCCACCATTGAGGTAGAGAATCAGGCGCGTAATTTTTTATTGTGGTTTCCCCAGTAGGCCTTATCCACTTATTGAATTTAATTTGCAATTATTAACAACTTTAAGAGCTTCTTTATAAACGACATTGGTTGTTTTTCCGTCAGGTGCTAATACAAATAAACTTTTTGGTGAACTGACTCTTGAGCAGGCTACATAAAATTGGCTATGAGAAAAACAATCGTGTCTTAAGTCTAGTCCGGCTAATTTAAGAGTTTGTCCCTGTGATTTATTAATTGTTAAGGCAATGCAAACTTTTAAAGGAAATTGCAATCTTTTAAATTGAATTGGCAATTCAGAATCAGAAGGTATTAATGGAATTCTCGGTATAAAAACCGTTTCCCCTATTCCATTGCCAGTAAAGATAATTGCTTCGACAACATTCTTATGAAGGATTTTAACTTGCACTCTTGTACCATTGCACAGTTTTGGCGGTTTCAAGTTGCGAATCAACATTACAGGTGAACCAATCTTTAAAGTTAATTTATGTTGAGGCAGGCCAGCCGGATTTCATGAATTAAGAAAATTGACGGGGTAATGAACTGCATCTTCGATTTCAGTCACAGAATCAATAGAGTTATATGTCATTTCTTCACTTTGAAATGATTTTAATAAAAACTCGTTTATTTCCAATGCATTGTCATTTCTCGCAATCAAAATAGCACGTTCTGAAAACCATTCGAGTGATTTTTGAGAGATATTTGTTATATCCGGAAATATTTTTAGAGTTAGCTCTTCAATACTTTTCACAACATGACACAAAGTTGATGGTAAAGTTATTTTGCCATCATGGGTTGGAAATAATCCATTTCGTATTTGAAGAAGCATTTCTGGAAATTCACCAGCTATGCTATCACCTTTTAAGTGCACTCGCATATTTTTCGTTAATGCAATTTTCTGTATTTTGGGCCACAAAATTGAAGACTTTAAGCACGCATTTATTTCATCTGCTCTTGTTCCTCTGGGGATCACTGGAAGAGTTTGTCGAAAATCACCAGCTAAGAGAACAGTTATGCCACCCATTAAGTATTCACTATCTCGAATGTCTTTCAAAGATCGATCTACAGCTTCAAAAGCACCTTTATGGCCCATAGTACACTCATCCCAAACAATAATCTTTGAGCACAGCAGCAATATTAGATTGCTTTGAAATTGAGCAATGTGGTGTTTCTAAATGAATCAAATTAAATGGAATCTTAAGTGTAGAATGCGCTGTGCGACCACCATTAAGTAAAGTGGCTGCGATACCGGAAGAACCAACGGCCAATGCAATTTTTTTACTTTGCCGTACCTTTGCCAATAATAAATTTAAAAGATACGTTTTACCTGTTCCACCAGGTGCATTTAAAAAATAGATTTCTCCCTATTCTGCTTCAACGCTATGTAGTATCTCTTCGTATACTTGTTTTTGCTCAGCAGTAAGGAGTAGCTCATTATTAACAACAAAATTATCGCAATTTTCATAATTTGTTTCTCTATGATATTCAATATTTGGAACAATTTCCTCGGATCTAATTGGTAATGGAAGTCCATAGTAAGTCAAGTTTTGACCACCAATAGACAGTACAATATCTTCAATGTAAATAAGACATTTATTTAATACATTATTCACAATACTTTCATCAATATTTCTGTCTTGTGAAAAATGAAAGGCTTTTAAAATATCTTCTGAGAAACTGTCTTTATAAGTATTCCAAAGTTTAAGAGCATCTGAAATTTGACAAAATACTAACATTATTGCAAAAATTTCTCTCAGTTTTGTAGGATTTTGACATATGACAGCTTCGGCTATAGTTGAATCCCAGTGCTTATCATCTTCTAGTAATCCTAGAGCTTTACACGCCAATTGAAATGATGCGTATGCTATACCATTAACGGTTTTTAAATTTAAAAATGAAGTTGGGCCCCTTACAAAATGTAATAAAAGTCTTAAATAAAAACATTCTGTATTATTGGGATGAATAGTGTAAACTCTTCCCAAAGCTGAATCTCTTTTAACTCCAGGAAAATTTAGCACATCATGCCCTCGTTTTCTTCTTTGAAATTCTTTATTGTTCCATGTAAAATACGATGGAACTTCACAATATGGAAGCGTTCTTGCAAACTCATCACGTGTGCATAGCTCAAAGAAGGCTAGCAAAGTGGTTTTGGGTGTAGTGCTTAATCTGTCAAGTAACTGTTGCGGATTATTGGGGTTAAAATATATCCGTTGACCATTTTCTAAATGAACAGCTAAATGTGTAATAGCCGGAAAACGTTTATGTATGGGAAATGCAAGGATTCTTCATACCGCTTCTGAGCTACTTATTTAACGGCCACTTTCGTACATATTAATTTCATTACGTTGGTCTTCAAGAGTAAATGATGCTTGATCACTGCCCTTGTTAACATATTTACAAATGTATTTAATAGACTTTACAGAACTACATTACTCAACATTTATGTGAGCTTCAAATGTTCTCAATAGTACACAGCTATAAGACACAACCCAACGATTATCTATGCAATTTCCATTTATATTAATTGCATTACCACCATCTTCTATCGATCTTCTACGATATAGCGGGTAACTATCTTTTCCCGTCACAGTTTCTTTAAGTAATTGTCGAGGAAACCTTTTGGTACATTTTCCATTTTTCATGCATGGCGATTTATTATTAAATACACCGCAAGGACCATGAATCATATTTGACTTAACAATGTTAAATAACAAAGGATCCTCATCTGCGTTTGGTATTTCGGCACAGATAATTTTATCGATTTTATCTAGTCTTATTTTATTTTCTAACCAAAGTAGAATATGTATATGTGGTAAACCCCGCTTTTGCCATTCCACAGAGTACATGAAACATTGCACGCTTCCAAACAAAGAACCTTTTGTCAATAGTGACATTAAAGCTTTAACTTTTAAATGAAAAACTCGAGCTATAATATCGTGACGATCATGCGGTTTTGGATTGCATTTGAATGTTATGCAAAGATCTGGTCGCTCATAATGGCGAACATATGTCATAGCATCTTGAGTCTTTTCATGCATATATCGTGCAGAGCTTGTAAAAAAAGATGGTAAAATTACCATCTGACCAAGTTGAGCTGCGACAACATCTTGTTGGCCTATTGCATCTTGTAGATGTATATAGCTATCTGCTCTGAGTTTCGCTTGATTGTAGCGAATATAATTTAACCTTTCTATTTCAATTTTAGCATACATATCAACCAAAAACTGACTAAAAAGGGAACGACAATAAATTAAATGATTTATCTCAGATTGACGAATCATTATTTTATAGCTGTAAAAGCTTTACGCAGATATCTTTTTTTTTGGTTCCTCTTTTTTTAATAATGAATTCCATTCTTGTATATCAACTGAATAGCCATCTTCGCCATAAGGAAATAGCAAAGGGTACTGTAAGGCATCGTATGATCGATGCACCTCACTTATACGATGTAATTTATTATTATGGCTTTCAATAATAATATCGCGCTTTTCAAATTGCTGACCAACAATAACTAAAGCTACATCGCTTGATTGAGGTGCATTGTAAAGCCCTTTGTGAGCACCAGCGGGTGTTCGATCAGCATGTATAATCAATTTATAGTCTTTAGTACTTGTTGGTATTTTATTGAGAGCCATTTTTAATCTTTAACATAACAATTATGCTGATGAAACATACATTGAAGATCCTTTACTACGCTGCAATCAACATTTGAAATATTTTTGCAACGTAGTTGAGCTTCCTTTTCATCATCACCAACAAAATAAATTTGAAGAAACTGCATTTCTTCATTTGGCAAAGGTCGGACACTACGAATTAAGTGATACACTTGTCCTTGGACTTTAAAGGTTGACCAACTTTCATTTATAGTTTTTGTACTTCCAAAAGAAGTCATTTGAAAGCAGATGTTATACTTTCTTATACGATCAATGAAATGATCATGCTTGGGATGTCCACCAATTATTAAGCTTTTAAGTGGATCAGGCAAACTTTCATTTTGTGAAAGTTTAACTTTTCCTGCCTTGCAACAGATACCCAAAGACTAATTTTTCCTTTTTAAAGCATTACAATGTTTGCATATCAAATTCATACTACCAAGTTGAGTAATTTTATCTGACTTGTAAGCTATTTCAAAATCATAGTTTAAGCCAGACATGGCTTTAACACTCCATGCACGCAAACGCCTTTCTTGACGTGCATCAGGATTATTAGCCTGATGTCTTCTCACTGCAACTCTATGAGCTTCAGGATTATTAGCCTGATGTCTTCTCACTACAACTCTAATAACATCAGGATTATTAACACGATATTTTTTTGATGCTTCTATGCGCTTACCCCTATTGATGTCACTATTTTTTTCAAATGAACGTTTTTTTACCTTTTTTCTTGCATTGCCGGTGAATCGACTACGTCTTTTAACAGGATTTTTAACATTTTCAGTTATACATTCACTTGACGTATCAGATTCTTGAGTTAATACTTCCTCTAAAGAAATATAAACATCAAAATGTCCATTCATTAATGGACCGGTAAAACGCAATCTTTTTACAGGATGCATATTATTTCCGAATGCTTGTAATAATTTTCCATTTTGAAAAACTTGAAAATTTACAGCATAAATTTCTGCTGCTGCTTGAAGCTCACATGCAGTACCATAAGTATTTGAATTTGACATATCGCACTCATATTGTTCAGAAGAGCTATAACACTCTCCATTTAAGTTTATGCTGAAGCAAGCAAAAGTTTGCCAGTTGGTTACAACATGTTCAACAATATTTTGGCGTATGGTGCCATGGAAGCCTTGCCTACTATCTAAAAAGGCAGGCTCCATCACCAATTATAGCAACAACTGAATGCGGCACCAAAACACCACTAATATCTAAAGTTTCAATAGACATGTTTTAATTTGGCTGTGAGTCAATTGACTTCACTGTAAAACGATTGTTACAACGATACAGCGTCTAATCATAAGTATAAAATTAAATAAAATTGAATATACCAACTTATACTTTTAATAGAATATTCAGACTGCTTAGTTTTATTTGATTTTTAAATGCACTAAAGCAGCGTCTATATAAGTATTATATAATATGCAAAACAGAAGACCACTATAAATAATGTTGCTTCAATTATTAAGTCGAAAATCAACTTAATTTTCTTGGTTTTAAAAAACAACAAAAGAAATTAAAATACGTTGATCGTTATTTAAATATTTAAATAATAGCAATTAAATATTTTTTATAACTTATCATAAAATAGGTATTTTAAATGAACTTATATATATAAGTATTTTAAAGGAATGTTTTATATATATATAATACGAAAATCAGAATATTGAAAAACTCACTGATTCAAAAAGTAACTTTCGATGTTATCCTTGTCCTTAATTTAACCATATTAAAAAATTCACTGAAACGAAAAGTAACTTTCTTTGTTCACATTAAATATGAACTAAAATGCATAACCAATTCCCTTACCATTGTATGTAAAAACATAATGTTGGAAAGAGCATTCCAGTTATTCCTCTAAGCAGCAGATCCCGAGCTCATACATACAACGCTTGCACTTAAGAGCTATGTATGGGTGGTGTAAATTAGGCAATGCAATTCCCTTAACTGCAGCCTCTTAGTTATGGTTAGCTTAGCTTAGTGAGTGCGGAGGAGATAGGGAGATTAAGATTTATGTTTGACATGCAAAGCGCGCATAAACAAAAGAGTGAGCGTAAATGGGCAACAACAAAGATGCATGATTGCATTCAAATTATGTTATATCTAGCGGCAGTCATAAGAGAGTCGCGCGCGCTGATCAAGCTTTAAGCCGCTCTTTGTGTTGCAGCATATATTCGCTCAGCTGTGCATGCTGCTTGCAGTGAGTACCATTTACAGTTATATTTCTTCTTCTTTGTTCTTCTCTCTGTTATCTGTGGCTAAAAAATATAAGAAAACTTTGTGTTGAAAGCTTGCCTAAAATATTACATTATTTTTATACCCTGAACCCATAAAATGGGTAAAAAATGGTATAATTGATTTGTGCAAAAGTATTTAACAGGCAGAAAGAAGCATCTCAGACCCCATAAATCAGCTTCAACAGCCGAGTCCACATAGCCATGTCTGTTATTTAGAAAATGTAAAAATAGGAGTTAAAACTATGGATAACCTTATAATTTCTGTGAAAATAATAATCCAAATTGGTTAAGAAACACAGGAGATATTTTATATTAAAATGAAGTCAAGAAAAACTCACTTCTGCAAGTCATTTTAATACACGGGTTCAGGTATCTTTTAGTCGGGATTTCTCGACTAAAGCCTTCTTACTTGTTTTCAGATTCGCTCATTCTCGTGTTGTGCTGACAGTCGGCAATTCAACACCTGCATCATGAATTGAGCGCTGTTGGTCCAAAGCCCAAAGAGGCAGCTTAAAACTTGAACACGCTCGCGCATCGCTCATCATGTTCGGCGCTAGATGACAAATTATTTTTAAATCTCGCTCCGATCATGCGCCTTCGTTGTTGTCTTTTTCGGCTAACTCTCTTATGTAGGCGCGCGCTCTGCAAGTCAAACAAAGAGCACGCACTGAATCAACGCAAAACATATCTAAGAGGCTGCCGTTAAGTGAATTGTATATTGCCTTTAGCTTTAATTTAGTGTGTGCGGAGGAGGTAGGGTTATTTAACTTTATGATTGACATGCAAAGCGCGCACATAAAATAGAGAGTGAACGTAAATGAGCAACAACAAAGGAGCATGATCGGAGCGAGATTTCAAATTATCTGATTATCATAAGAGCAACACGCGCGCTTATGTGAACGCCCTTTGCTTATTCGAAATTGTATATCAATAATATATCAATAATGTTAGTGTGTTCCGTTTTGTCTAAGTTATATAAGCAGCCAGTAGGCGAATCCACCCCCATAACATATTCTGGTGTGGGAAATTTTTCTAGACGCACCAAGTTTTGTTATGTTGTTGCTGTTTTTTTTTTTTAAATTACACCAAGAAAAAGTAGCAGTGCGGGCCCAACAACAACACCTACAACAACAACAAACGCTACATGGGTCGTAAATCAATTGTCAAAGGCATACAAATTTGAAAAAAAAAAAAAATGTGCACTGTGCGAAGTGATACATGTACATAAAATTATTATTATTGTTCACTTAATTGTGTATGCACTTATTCATTAAGAAGCGGAATTCTGTTTCTTTTTTGCAAGTGTACGAACCTTTTTTTATGACTTTGCTTGTGCGACGCGAAGGCGTCACTGCGCATTTGTTTTGTTTTTGTATTCTCGCTCGCGATCAAACTCATGGGAGGTACTTGAAGGAGTTGTCCAAATAAAAATTCCCTTCTTAGTGCTCACCTCCTACCTGCATGGAAAATTGTGTAAAAATTTCAGCCTTCTAGCTCATTTCGTTTAGGCCGTGGCTCTTCCATTACCATCAGGACAAACTCTTTTATATATATAGAAGATATAGGTAACGAGGTAACTTACTCAGTTCAAAACAAGTAAGAAGGCTCTAGTCGGGAGAGCCTGACTAGAAGATACCCTGAACCCAGTTGCAAGAAATAAATTAAATTTATATAAGACTTTGGTATACTGACTTAACTTCAATCCATTCAATTCGATATCTCCAATGATTTTTTGCGTGCCCTTAACAATTTGTTACTTTTCT
The DNA here is from genome assembly GCA_018904305.1 of Scaptomyza montana. Classification (NCBI taxonomy): domain Eukaryota; kingdom Metazoa; phylum Arthropoda; class Insecta; order Diptera; family Drosophilidae; genus Scaptomyza; species Scaptomyza montana. The sequence goes on from JAEIGR010000076.1 coordinate 545,555, forward strand.
TGTGTTTGTGTACGATATAACTTAGTTTATTTGGTTTGTATTACTAACAGTGATCGCAAATATACGTGGTATAAATTTACATTGTCGGATTCTAATTTTGCCTAAAAATTACTGATTTTAAGTTGCACTCAAACTGACGCTGCAGTGCCTAACAATATAGAAAACAAACATACATACATACATATATTGGCTTTGCATATTGTGCTTTGCATATTTTGTGATTTCGTCCACAAACAACAAGCAGATTATCTTTTTTCTGGCTCTCACTCTCGCTCTCCAGCAACTCTCCCGCTTTTGTCCGCTCTTGACCGACGTAATTACGGTTCTATCTGCTCACGCTCTCTACGCGCTCTCTTTATTTTTACCGTTTCAACGTACTCATTGCATTGAAACGTTAATACATACATATATACTTGCACTCTTCATTGTTTTGTTTTAGCATTTCGATTTGCATATTTCTTTGTTTACATTTTCAATATGTTTACCTGCTGCAGCAAGAATTGTAAAACGGTTGGTAAAACCAACCAAGACTTTATTTTATGTAGATTGTGTGACAACGCAATCCACATAAAATGTGCTGACTTTACAGCCAAAATAAGGGACTGCTTAGTCGCAGACTCTGGCCTAAAATGGTATTGTGAGTCCTGCAATGAGGTTAAGAAGGAAACCGCTCAATTCATAAGGCAGACTCACCTGAGCTTTGTATCTGTGAACAAAGCTTTTAATAATCTGCATACGGCTTTCAAAGAGCTTGAGGCAAATTTTAAAAACGGCAAGATTATGACTGAATCTCCGAAGCACATAAAGACTTCGAGTCCTTCCCCACCTAACGTCCCACCTGTCTTGTCAACCAAACCACTACTGGTGCCAAGCAATAATCCCACAACGGGTCCTACTGCTTGCCCATTAATGGTTTTTAACTCGCCAGCTAGAAATCCTAGTAATAACTTAACCACCGTTCACTCTCTACCAGCTAACAATCCTTTACTAGTGCCCTCCGATTCGACAGCTTGTGTGCTTAGTAATCCTACTGTAGGTACAGTCGGGGCTCCCAAGCCTCTTGTTGTTGTGCCACTTAATAAATTTATATTTGTGTCCAGGCTGGCATCCGATACTTCATCGGATGATGTTTCAGCTTATGTTAAAAGTAAAATTGATTCTCCTCTTATTATTGTTGAGAAGTTTAAATTTAAACACGCCCGAAGTATATCTTCTTTCAAGTTGAGCGTGCCGCCTGAACTTTTTTCGACAATTTGTTCGGAAAAGTTCTGGCCGCTGCAGCTTGTTGTAAAGGAGTATGAGAATAGGCTAATTAATAATAATAAGGGTATTAGGATTAGTAGTGCACCGCCTGTTAGCCACCCAGTTGCCTCCACCTCAGTGGCAAAAAACTAATAAAACTACTTAGTTTTGCCTATCAAAATGTTAGAGGCCTTAACACTAAACTTTCTAAATTATATATTAGCAGCTTATCATTTGATTCACATATAGTTGCACTCACTGAAACCTGGTTAAAACCCGATTTTTCTGATTATTCCGTTTTTCGTTCAAAATATAACTTGTACAGTTGCGATCGTGCCTCCCGCAAGGGGGGTGGTGCTTTAATTGCTGTAGACTCTTGTTTTTCCTCTGAACAGATTCATTCTCATGATCTTCCGGACTTAGAGTTTTTATACCCTTAAGCCATAAAATGGGTAAATAAGAGTATAATGGTTTTGGGCAAAAGTATGTAACAGGCAGAAGGAAGCATCTCCGACCCCATAAAGTTTATATATTCTTGATCAGCATCAACCGCCGAGACGATATAGCCATGTCCGTCTGTCCGTCCGTCTGTCCGTCCGTCCGCCTGTCCGTCTGTATGAACGCGTGGATCTCAGAGACTACAATAGCTACCGACTTCAGATTTTGGATATAAGTTCTCCTATACCATGAGCAGAACAAGTTTGCTTCAAATTATCGATAACTATTCTGGTTTCCGATATACACATGGAATCGATAACAAAAAAATATCGAACTTAGAAAATGTAAAAATGAGGGTTGAAATAATGGGTAACGATTGAACTTTTCTGAAAATTTCGTCAAAATCGGTTAAGAAACACCGGAGATATCGAATTTAATCGATTGAAGTTAAGTCAGTATAAAATCTTATATAAATTTAATTTATTTTTTGCAACTGGGTTCAGGGTATCTTCTAGTCGGGCTTTCCCGACTAGAGCCTTCTTACTTGTTATGTGTTAAAATATTACTAAATGGCCGTTCACTTTATGTTACTTGTTCTTATATTCCTCCTCATTCTGATACTTAAATTTACTCATCCCATCTTAGTGCCCTGCAACTAGTTTCGTCATTGTTGACAGATATGGATAATCTGATAGTGGTTGGTGATTTTAATCTGCCACATGTTGTATGGTCTGTGAATGACACATCTTCGGCGGTATTACCAGTCAATTCTGATGATTTTATCGATGGCCTACTGGAGTTAGGCCTATCGCAAGTTAATAGGGTGCTTAACTGTAGTGGTAGAATGTTGGACTTAATATTTGCTTCGGACTCAGATTGCAGTAATGCTTGTAGAACACCCCCTCTAGTGCTTCCGGAAGATACCTACCATCCAACCTTAGAACTATCCATCGAAATTCTTTACCTTGTTCAGTATCTAATAATACTTTAAAAGCCCGTTGCTTTCGTAAAACTAACTTTACTAAATTAAATTATCTTCTTCAACATACTAATTGGTCTCACCTTTATTCTTGTAGTGATATAAAAACTACCATTGCCATATTTTATAAGACCTTCAATTCGCTATTGGATATCTGAGTTCCCCTCACTTGTTCTGCAAGTGATAATAAACCACCTTGGTTTAGGAGGGAACGAAATTGAAAAGCGGGAAGACAAGATCATATAAAAAATTTAAAAAATCGGGATTAACTTTAGATTTATCTTCGTATTTAGTAGCTAAATCAAGTTTTCTTTCTGTTAACACATATTGTTATAATAATTATCTTTATCGTTGTTGACTAATTTTTACACGTGACCCTAAACAGTTTTATAAATTTGTTAAGTCTTGTTTGTAAGTCTTCTTGCTTGCCGTCTTCAGTATACCTTGATAATACAAAAGCAAGTTCTGATCAGGCAGTAGCCGATCTATTTGCTGAGTATTTTCAATCAGTATATTCAATGAACTTACATAGTTGCAGTAATTCCTATCCTTTTGAAGTTCAATCGTCAAATTGCATATATATCCCAGTTATAACTGAATGTACGCTTCTAAGTGACCTTAAGTCTATCAAACCAGGCTATGTGCCTGGTTCTGATGGAAATCCAGGTTGTATACTTAGATACTGTGCGGATTCACTTTGTAAACCCTAACTTAAATTATTTTACTTGTCGGTTGACTCAACGGTGTATCCTGCTTTATGGAAGGCATCTTTTATCATTCCACTCCATAAAAGTTCTTCTAAGTCTAACGTTAAAAATTATAGGGGCATATCCAAGTGGTCCGCCATTCCTAAAGTCTTTGAGAAAATTATATGTTCTCAATTGCAACACACATGTAGTTCAATTATATCGCCTTATCAACACGGTTTTGTTAGGCAAAGATCTACCACCTCTAACCTTCTTGAATTCACTTCGCTTGTTATCAAAGGGTTTCTGGAAAAAATGCAAACTGATGTTGTTTACACCGATTTTAGTAAGGCATTTGATTCTGTTAGTCATTCTCTGTTGCTTCAAAAATTAAATATTATTGGATTTCCATCAAAACTCGTATTGTGGCTTTCGGAGTACTTGTGTGGCCGAACACAAAAAGTTGTTTTTAAATCGTCTGTATCTAAACCTATTTTAGTTACCTCTGGTGTTCCCCAGGGGAGTCATCTTGGACCATTGCTATTTAATTTGTTTATTAACGATCTTCCAGCTGTTATTACTAACTCTTTTGTATATATGTTTGCTGATGATGTGAAGCTATGTTTCACCTACAATGATGCTTTTCTTTGCAACTTACTACAGTCGGATTTGTGTGCGCTGTCGGCCTGGTGTCGTTTTAACTTACTCAATTTAAATTGTTCAAAATGTAAAGTCATGTCTTTTTGTAGAAATAACCCTCATACTGCTCACAACTTGCTTGATGCTTCACCACTTGACCGCGTGTTTGAAATTAAAGATTTAGGTATTATTCTTGATCCTCAATTAAAGTTTGACTCTCATATTTCGTCTATGGTCAATAAGGCCATTAATGTCATTGGTTTCATCAAGCAGTGGTCGAAAGAGTTTAAGGATCCCTACACCACTTAAACGCTTTATACATCCCTAGTACGTCCCATTCTGGAGTATGGATCTTGTGTGTGGTCCCCACAATACTCGATTCACCAGGATAGAATTGAATCTGTGCAGAAGAAATTTCTTCTATTTGCCCTTAGAAGTTTTAACTGGGTTCCTGGAGTTGACTTACCCTTCCTCAAGTAGACTCCTTTTAATAAATCTTCCCTCCCTATTAAACCGTAGAACCATGCATGGAGTATTATTTATTACTAACTTACTTAATGGTAAAATCGACTCATCAGTTCTATTGAGGCGAATTAAATTTAATGTCCCAATTAGATCTTCACGTTATTTTTTACCCCATAGCCTGGATCGTTGCTTGACCAACTATTTAATTCATGAACCATTCCGTATTATATGTTCTGACTGTAACAAATTTTATTCTCTTGTCTCCTTGGAGACCTCAATTTCAGTACTAAAAAGATCGATCCTTTTTGCTTTATCTAATCGTAACCACTAACTACTAATCTAATTGGGTTTTTCTGGGTTTTTCCCAATCCGTGCAACAAATGTTGGACTACTCAATTTTTTATTGAATTTCCCAGAGCTTTAACGCTTACTTTTAAATTTTACCTCAATTTATTTTCAGATTTATATATTTTTCTATATTTTACTTAATTTAATTATTTTAACTATTTGTAATGTAAATTAAATTTGATTTCATTTTAATGTCAGCTGCTCTTAGCTGACAATAAATAAATAATAAATAAATAATATATAAAATCTGAAGTCTCTAGCTCTTGTAGTCTCTGAGATCCACGCGTTCATACAGACGGACAGACGGACGGACAGACGGACATGGCTATATCGACTCGGCTGTTGATGCTGATCAAGAATATATATACTTTATGGGGTCGGAGATGCTTCCTTCTGCCTGTTACATACTTTTGCACAAAACCATTATACCCTTATTTACCCATTTTATGGGTTAAGGGTATAAAAAATAAATAAATCTGCCAATATCTTACTCCATTCCAAATTTCATCGACGCAGACGTTGGGCCCAAGGTTTACGACGATTTGAGATAATCTTTGCTATAGTTTTGGGAACATCAAATATATATTTATAAGTATATGTATGTTTAAATATGTATGCAGAACAACATGATTTCTTTTCTGGGGTATCACGAACGCTCCTTGCTTATATATTTTACTTATAATGAATATGCATTAACTTGTTAAATCGTGACAATAATAATATGAGAGAAAAAAAATAAATATATATATATATATATGTATATGTGTTTAAATATCGAATTGCTTAAACAAGCTTGATGTTAATGCATTTGCAAATTAATTGGCTATAGTCAATACTTTTGTAATTGAATGTATCAGTATAACGAGCGACGTGATTTCCAGAAAGGGTACAAACACTCTCGTTACATAACCTCTCGCAAGGTTATGTATAAGCTGCACATGCGGATACCGAAATGCTACGATCCGAGGCTTTTAGTTCCCTTCGATAAAAGTATAAGTCTCTTTATTGGTTGTTCTTATATCTTCTTCACTTGCTTGGTCACGATCCGATTTGTAGCCGTGCGCGAGTTGCAAATGGGTGGTTGTTCTTGGTATACTTGGTATAATCTGCACCACACTTTGGCAACCGCGACACACTAGTTTTTCTGTATGAAATACAATAATTAACTTCTATGCCACTTCGCAAAACTAATAAATACCCTTTTGAATAAGTCGGCACAACAGAAACAATTATCTTTTCCTTGGTGAGTTTTTCTTTCTCCCGGATCAACAGTACTTAGGGTCTAGGCACTAATAATAATTATATTAGTCTGTATTATCTCCTTTTATAATCACTTGCTGGTCAGAAGTTAAACTTTTCTGAGCTGATGCTTTCTAATGACTGACCGCTCAGTTGCATCGCTATACCAAAGGAACCATCTGCGCTAAAAGCTTTTACGGTTCTATGGTGTGATCTTATTGCCCAAAAGCTTTAACAGTACAGTGGCATGATCTTATCGCTTATTGTTGCTCACCCACGCTTCTGTTTAAAGCAGTGGTGTCCAAAATTTGAAAAGGCAGCCACGCGAATTTTGTACAAAGGAAGGCGTTTTATAAAAAAAAAAGACCTCGCGAATAAAAACACGACTGTATGTTCTGTGTATCGAGAATCAACTGAACTTCTTTATTTAAATTGGTTTACATGAAAGCTTAATTCTATCTTAAAATAATTGTTGATACAAATGTCTGGCTATTGACCTACTCATTGGCGTGTGCAGGTACATTTCCTGTTATTGCCAAATATGCAATGCTTGCATTTCCTGTTATTGTTATACTCGATACCGAAGGTAAAGAGTATATTGAGTTTGTGCAATGTCCGTCATGGTGTCCGTCCGTCTGTCCGTCTGTCCGTCTGTATGTTCGCAACTTTTTTCCACACCCTTCAAGCTAGAGACTTGAAACTTTCCAATTCTTTTTATCTTTGGGATAGTAAATTAAAGTGTCAAGATGGGGGTTCTACGATAACTGGGGGGCTGGCAAATCGATAAATTCGATAACTCAAAACCGATAAATCCACATATTTCGCACATCCTTACAGCTAGAACTACCAAATTTGGTAAGGAGATAGCTATTAGCAACCCCCAAAAAACTGCATCAAAAATTTTGGAGCCACGCCCCCCCTTTCCGCCCCCAACCCCCCCCGCATTTTAAAGTCAAAAAAGCCCATATCTCCCTCAGTTTTTGAGCTAGACACACCAAATTTGGTGCCAAGATAGGTGATGATGACCCCCAAAACTGCATCAAAAGTTTGGATACCACGCCCACCGATACTGCCCTAGCCGCCCCCATCCACCCCAACGCTTCGTCAAAAACGGGAATGCGTGTATCTTCCAGAGTTGTGGAGCTAGAACCTCCAAATTTGTTAGGAAGATAGCTGGTAACGACCCTCCAAAAACTGCATCAAAGTTTTGGAGCCACGCCCACCCATTCCGCCCCCAGGCCCCCAGTATTTTGAAATCACAAATGGCTGTATCTCCCTCAGTTTTAGAGCTAGAGCCACCAAATTTGGTGCCAAGATAGGTGATGATGACCCCCCAAAAACTGCATCAAAAGTTTGGATGCCACGCCCACCAATACTGCCCTAGCCGCCCCCATCTACCCCAACGCTTCGTCAAAAACGGGAATGCGTGTATCTTCCAGAATTGTGGAGCTAGAGCCTCCAAATTTGGTAAGAAGATAGCTGGCAACGACCCCCAAAAATCTGCATCAAAGTTTTGGAGCCACGCCCACCTATTTCGCCCCCCTTTCCCCACTTTTTACAAACTTTTAGCTAGAGTCACCAAATTTGGTATGAATATAGCAACTGACATTCCACAAAGATCTGCATCACAAATTGAGATGCCACGCCCACCCATACCGCCCCCAGCCCCCCTTTCCCCACATTTTACAAACTTTGAGCTAGAGTCACCAAATTTGGTATGAATATGACAATTGACATTCCACAAAGATCTGCATCAAAAATTTGGATGCCACGCCCACCCATACTGCCCCCAGCCCCCCTTTCCCCACTTTTTACAAACTTTGAGCTAGGGTCACCAAATTTGGTATGAAGATAGCAATTGACATTCCACAAAGATCTGCATCAAAAGTTTGGATGCCACGCCCACCCATACCGCCCACAGCCCCCCTTTCCCCACCTTTTACAAACTTTGAGCTAGAGTCACCAAATTTGGTATGAATATAACAATTGACATTCCACAAAGATCTGCATCAAAAATTTGGATGCCACGCCCACCCATACCGCCCCCAGCCCCCCTTTCCCCACTTTTTTACAAACTTTGAGCTAGGGTCACCAAATTTGGTATGAAGATAGCAATTGACATTCCACAAAGATCTGCATCAAAAATTTGGATGCCACGCCCCCCCATACCGCCCCCAGCCCCCCTTTCCCCACCTTTTACAAACTATGAGCTAGAGTCACCAAATTTGTAAGGAAGATAGCTTGTGGCATCTCCATCTGCATCGGAAAATCTTTAAGGCAGCGTACACCCCTGCCGCATCCGTACCCCTTTGCAATCAGGCCTTTTTTTTACCGGTTTTAATACTGGTATCGAGTATGCCGCAGTCGGTTGCGTCCGACTGCAACGTTTCCACTTGTTCTGATTGGACTTATGACTTATTAGGAATTTAAAGAGTTCAATAACTCTTGCACTTTCATACTTATGTTCTTATTTTCGACATTTTTACTGGTGGGATCATACATAACTTCTCCCCCTTTTAGATAAGAATTCTCCTGAATTCTACTGTTATTTAAATGAATTTTAATTTTCTTGTGTTTCAATATAATAATTGCAATCAATATAATTATTAGTATTAATATAGCTGCATTGCAAAAATATGTTATGTCTTTATGTGTATTTAAATTTTTTATGTTTAGCCAGTTAATTTTGTTATTCTCAAGTATTTTTTCGAATGTAATTTGTTTCGTAAAGTTTTGCATTTGTTTTCTTTTTTCATATAATGTTATTTCATTTTCTTTTTCGTAAATGTTCGTAAAATAATTATTTTCTATATTGATTGTACAATTTGCAAACTGTATTAACATATTGTTTTCAATTTTAATTTCTTTACTATTACAGTTTTGATGTAGTGTTTCGTTATTTGCGTTCTTAATAACTAAAGTTTCTTTGTCTAGTTCTATTATTTCCATTTCTTGTTTTTTAATTAATTTGCAGTTATTATTGAATATACAATGTGTACTTATTTTCATTTCTTTTAATTTTTATTCTTTTCGTATGTATATGTTATGTTTTTGTGGGTGAATGTTACTTCTGATTTCTGCTCTATTTCAAATTTTTCTTTATTCGGTATTGGTATTATTTGTAATATTTTAGTTGTTAAAAAATTCTTAGGTATTTCTATTGCAAAAATTAAAAAATTATTCTTAAATATTGCTGTAGCTAATTTTATATGATTTAGTTTGCTGAAATTTATATTATACTTTGTAATTTCGTTATTCGTTAATATGCTTGGATGTAAAATGTTATATTTAGCTGCGACAACATTGTCCTGTAAGTGTTCTATTTTATCTTTTATCATTTGAATTTTTATCTGTTGGTCGTAATATAAATTTTCTTGGTATCTGCTGTTCTCGTATTTGTCAATTGCATTTAATTGATTTTCGATTGCTATTCTATCTGACTTAATTATGTGTTCCATATATCTAATTGTGTCATTAAAATAAGTGTTTATGTAAACCTGTTTATTTAGTGATTCGTCCGTTTCTTGTATTTTTATACTCGATACCGAAGGTAAAGAGTATATTGACTTTGTGCAATGTCCGTCATGGTGTCCGTCCGTCTGTCCGTCTGTCCGTCTGTCCGTCCGTATGTTCGCAACTTTTTTCCACACCCTTCAAGCTAGAGACTTGAAACTTTCCAATTCTCTTTATCTATGGGATAGTAAATTAAAGTGTCAAGATGGGGTTTCTACGATAACTGGGGGGCTGGCAAATCGATAAATTCGATAACTCAAAACCGATAAATTCACATATTTCGCACATCCTTACAGCTAGAAGTACCAAATTTGGTAAGAAGATAGCTACTAGCAACCCCCAAAAAACTGCATCAAAAATTTTGGAGCCACGCCCCCAATTCCGCCCCCAGCCCCCCCCGAATTTTAAAGTTAAAAAAGCCTATATCTCCCACAGTTTTTGAGCTATAGTCACCAAATTTGGTGCCAAGATAGGTGATGATGACCCCTCAAAAACTGCATCAAAAGATTGGATGCCACGCCCACCAATACCGCCCCAGCCACCCCCATGTGCCCCAACGCTTCGTCAAAAACGGGAATGAGTGTATCTTCCAGAGTTGTGGAGCTAGAGCCACCAAATTTGGTAAGAAGATAGTTGGTAACGACCCCCAAAAAACTGCATCAAAGTTTTGGAGCCACGCCCACCCATTCCGCCCCCAGCCCCACCGCATTTTGAAATCAGAAATGGCTATATCTCCCACAGTTTTTGAGCTAGAGCCACCAAATTTGGTGCCAAGATAGGTGATGATGACCCCCAAAAACTGCATCAAAAGTTTGGATGCCACGCCCACCAATACTGCCCTAGCCGCCCCCATCCACCCCAACGCTTCGTCAAAAACGGGAATGCGTGTATCTTCCAGAGTTGTGGAGCTAGAGCCACCAAATTTGGTAGGAAGATAGCTGGCAACGACCCCCAAAATCTGCATCAAAGTTTTGGAGCCACGCCCTCCATTTCGCCCCCCTTTCCCCACTTTTTACAATTTTCGAGCTAGAGTCACCAAATTTGGTATGAAGATAGCAATTGCCATTTTACAAAGATATGCATCAAAAATTTTGATGCCACGCCCACCCTTACCGCCCTCAGCCCCCCTTTCCCCATCTTTTTTAATTTCGAGCTAGAGTCACCAAATTTGGTATATAGATAGCAATTGACATTCCACAAAGATCTGCATAAAAAAATTTGGATGTCACGCCCACCCATACCGCCCCCAGCCCCCTTTTCCCCACTTATTACAAATTTCGAGCTAGAGTCACCAAATTTGGTATGAAGATAGCAATTGCCATTTTACAAAGATATGCATCAAAAATTTTGATGCCACGCCCACCCTTACCGCCCTCAGCCCGCCTTTCCCCATCTTTTTTAAACTTCGAGCTAGAGTCACCAAATTTGGTATATAGATAGCAATTGACATTCCACAAAGATCTGCATAAAAAAATTTGGATGTCACGCCCACCCATACCGCCCCCAGCCCCCCTTTCCCCACTTATTACAAATTTCGAGCTAGAGTCACCAAATTTGGTATGAAGATAGCAATTGACATTCCACAAAGATCTGCATCACAAATTTGGAAGTCACGCCCACCCTTACCGGCCCCAGCCCCCCTTTCCCCACTAAATACAATTTTCGAGCTAGAGTCACCAAATTTGGTATGAAGATAACAATTGACATTCCACAAAGATCTGCATCAAAAATTTGGATGACACGCCCACCCAAACCGCCCCCAGCCCCCCTTTCCCCACCTTTTACAAATTTTTAGCTAGAGTCACCAAATTTGGTATGAAGATAGCCGGTGGCATCCCCATCTGCATCGGAGAATCTTTAAGGCAGCTTAAACCCCTGCCGCATCCGTACCCCTTTGCATTCTGGCCTCTTTTTACCGGTTTTAATTCTGGTATCGAGTATGCCGCAGTCGGTTGCGTCCGACTGCAACGTTTCCACTTGTTTCTTTAAAAGTTGATAGATGTGTTTCTATAATTTTTCTGTCTTCTTCGTCCATTGTTCCGAACAGCCATTTTGCTGCGCTACCTACTGCATTAACCAGTCCTCTTTTTGTACGAGTCCGATTGCCGTATAATGTGTTTAATTTATGTCTAGCCTCTGTTACTTGTAATTGTAGTATATGTTTGTTATCGTTGTTAATCATTTCTATGTTTTTCTCTATATTGTTCAAAATATTGTCAATGTCTTTTAAGTTTATTATATGTATTATTATGTCTGTTGCTATAACTATGTCTTGTTGTTTCATCGGTATTTGCGCGTAACCGTCTTCGTCAAGTATTTGTTGCGTCGTCAGTGTTCCTGATATTGTTGTCGTCATCATTAGTATTAGCATCGTCATCATTAGTGTTTTCTGTAAATTTATAGGCTCGTTTTATATTTGATGGGTCAACATCTTTAAGTTTTGCTTTTTTAAATTTCGCCATTTCCTTGGGTCTGACTGCTTTATAGTTTTTTATGAATCCTTCTTCACGATTCTCAACATAATTTTCTTTATTTTTGTTCCGAATTTTCAACATTTTTCCTTTTGCGTATTCTATATTTTCTCTTATTTTCTCCACTTCTACTTTATTATTTTGGGCTTCATTCGGTTTACATTTAATAGTAGAGTGATATCTGTCGTTATAATTTCTTACTGCTCTTTGCAACATCTGTTTCACTAAAATCTTTCCTGCTTCTGTCTTGTATATTATTCTGAATTTTTCTACTAATGAATTGTGTAATCTCTCTACATCTGCATTACCCGTGTGACTGTTTGGTTTAGTCAAATGTAATTCAATGTTTTCTTGATTTAACAGTTCTTTCATTCTAATTGAATTGAACTCATTATCAGCTACAATCTTTTTTGGTTTTCCTATTTTTGTAAAATGTTCCTCTAACTGTTCGATTATTGTCGTATGGTTTCTGTCGTTTAAAAGGTATACTGCTGCGAATTTGGAAAATTTATCTATTATCGTCAGAAAATGTGTATTTTTTACTACATACGTGTCTTTATGTATAACCTGATTTTTTTCCGTTGGAGTTACAGTTTTACTGAATTTATTTTTTACCGGGGTTCTATCGTACTTTATTTCCTTACAAAAGTCGCATTGGTTAATGACCACCTGTATTAATTCTAACAGTTTTGGGTAATAAATTTTATTCTTCATTTGGTTGTAGGTTTCCTGAATACCTGAATGCATACTCTCTCTTACATGGTAAAACGATATTTGTTTCACTGCTTCAGTTTCGTGTTCAATGTCTTGTGCCCTAAACGTGCATTTAATGAATTCTAATTGCTTGTCATTTGAGTATAGTTGAATTAATTTCTCCTGTACTATATTGTATTTGTGGTAGGATAATTCTGAGAAAATGCCTATTTTTCCTTTTTTTTATATATCTTACGAAAATCTCTTCCATATTCGGGAAGTCGTATTCTGCTATGAAAATTATTCTTTTCCCATGAATTATTTTCAATTCTTCTGTTTTTTCGTTTGTGATCACTATCTGTGTTTTGTATTTGTTTACTATCTCTTCTTTTATTGAAAAATGATCTTGTAAATTTTCCTCTGCTGAATGAACTGTCGCTATTGATGTGTCGTGTTCTACGTTTGCTATTATATTTATGTCTGATATATTGTCATTAATGTCATATTCTTCTTCCTTATTATTGCTGTCACATTCCTAATCATTTTTTTCTAACCTACTTAGGTAATCGGCTACTCTATTTTCTTTTCCATTTAAATAATCTATTTCGAATTGATATTCTCCTAGTTTCAATAACCACCTTTGATGTCTGGGTGAAATGTCTTTCCCTTTATACTTTGAATGTAAAAATTTTATTGGTTGATGGTCGGTTAATATTTTAAACTTTCTTCCATACAAGTAAGGTCTGAAGTAGTTTACACTCCAAAGTATTGCCAAAAATTCCTTATCTGTGGCTGAATAATTTCTCTCGTGTTTGTTTAGCATTCTTGATGCGAAACAAATTGGATGCCCTTCTTGGGAGAGGACCGCACCGATAGCGTAATTTGATGCGTCGGTCGTAAGTGTGAATGTTTTTTCAAAATTTGGGTATCTTAATATTGGGTGTGAGCTGATGAGATTTTTAAGTTTTTCGAATGCTTCGATGTAAGTTGGATCTTTTGTATTTACTTTTGCGTCTTTCTTGAGGTATTTTGTCATTGGTTGTGCTACTTTAGCGTAGTCTTTAATACATTTTCTGTAATATCCTGTTATGCCTTGGAATTTTTGAATTTGTTCTACTGTTTTTGGTAATAATAACTTCTCTATTACAATTATTTTGTTAGGGTTTGGCTTGGTACCTTCATTTGTTAAAATGTGTCCTAAAAATTCTGTTTCTCTTCTCATAAAGTTACACTTGTCAATTTGTATTTTTAAATTTTTTTTCTCTAAAATTTCAAATATTTCTTTAATAGATTGAATATGTTCTTGCAACGATGTGCTAAAAATAAGTATATCGTCTAAATATACCACACACTTTTTGTTAATGTGATCTCTTAAAATTTCATTCATAAGCCTTTGAAACGTGGCAGGTGCGTTTTTTAAACCAAAAGGCATTCTTATAAATTCGTATAAGCCGTGTGGCGTTTCGAATGCCGTTTTCTTTCTATCTTCTTCCCTTACTAAAATCTGATGGTAGCCCTTAGCTAAATCTATTGTCGTGAAGCATTGTGCTCTTCCGAGTTTGTCAAGAATTGATTCGATATTGGGAATAGGAAATTTATCGTCAATAGTTATTTCGTTTAACTTTCTGTAATCTACTACTATTCGAAATTTTTTCTTTCCTGAATTGTCTAATTTCTTTTGTATTACTATTAGTGGGCTTGAATACCTTGAGTTGCTTTTTCTAATTATTCCTTGTACTTCCATTTCTTTTATCTGTCTTCTAACTTCTTGCTCATGTTGAGGTGGGTATCTATATAATTATGAATTTAGTTGCTCATCTGTAGTCGTCCGTATTTCATGTTCGATCTCGGTTGTGCTAGTCAATTGTTCCCCTTCTTTAAAGAATAGTTCACTGTATCGATTAACTATTTTTTTAACTTCTTTAAGTTCTTCTGCATTTAAATGTCCCAATTCCAAGCTATCAAATTTTTCGTTATTACATTCGAGTGTACAAATTTCTTCGTATCGGTATGAATTATTTATTATAATATTTTCTTTATTATTCAAAGTTAAGATTTTCTTTTCAATGTTGATGAACGCGTTCAAAAGTTTAAAAGATCTATTCCTATTATAAAATTGTATTTTCTTCCTTTTTAACGGGGCCAACTTCCAGCGTACCCTAGCGTTATTTGGTAAATTGAATTCCCTAGGTGCATTTGTATGTATATCGTACTCTATTGTATCTCTGCCGTTTATTGTGCTGTTTATTTGATTATTCACTTAACTTAATGTGGCACCTGTATCTATTAATGCTACATATTTCTGTCCTTCAATGTTAAGTTCCATTAATGGTAGGCATTCCGAGGCTGCTTCGTAAAAAAAACAGAATTGTTTACCTCTGCCTCTTCGTAATAGTCTCCCTGATTCTGGTCGTTCTGTTCGTTTGAGTTGTTGTCGTTTTCATGGTAATTGTTATCATACGATTCATTGTGGCATGTGTTGTTACTCCTATTTCGTTCTGCTTCTACATTGTCTACTTCCATAGGTTCTGGGTTTCCAGACCTATATTGTCTTGTTTGTTGTGAGTTCGTTTGTTGATTATTCTGGTAATTCCTACTCTGTCCCGAGTTGTTACTTCTTATATTCTGTCTGTATTGTCCAGAGTTATTGTTTTTATAGATCTGCTGATGGTTCCTATTATTTTGGTTTAAATTCTGATTTGCGTTAAACTGCTGGTTGACTTGTTGATCGTATTGTTGATTCGTATTTTTATTTTGATAATTATTCTTATGATTTTGCTGTTGGGCGTTTGGGTTATAGCTATTGTTATTAACCCCTTGGTTTCTATTGTATGATCCTGCTTCCGTATTCTTTCTGTTGGGTCTTGATTTTTTATATTGAAATCTGATGCAACTATTTTCGTACCTACGTAACATCATTATTCTTAATATTCTGTTTAGATCCTTTTTTTCGTATATTTTATCTAGTAATGTCCCTTGCGTCATCACTTTAGCTGCATTAACTAACAAACTTTCTACATTGCTTAAATCTATAAAATTATCATTTTTATGGTATACAATAAGCTCGTCTGTCTTATATTTAATATTTTGCAGTTCTACTGCTAGCTCGCTTACCGAGTTAACCTTCAGATCGCATATTCTCCTGTATATGTGGTGTGGTTCTGTGTCCGGCCGGTACCGTAGTTTTAACGTTGCTTTTATTAATTCCCAATTGTCCGGTTCCGGTACGTTGATGATGACATCCTTGGCTTGTCCTTGGATGGTTTTGTAGAATATCGTCCGGGTTGCCTCTCGCTTCAATTGTAGATCCTGTACTCCTTGGAGAAGGTACTCCACGCTGCTGAAGAATGAGTTGATTGATATATCTCCTGTCCCCGAAAACGTTGCTAGGTGGTTCACATTTTTAAGTATGCGCTCTTGCTGGGCCATGTTATTACTGGTGCCTTGCAACTGTAGATATGCTTGTCGCAATTGTTTTAGTTGACTTTCTCTAAGGGCCAGTTGCTCTAAAATGTCCGCCTGTGGCATATTTTGGTTTTCTTGTGCCATCCTGTTTTCGTCGTAGTAAGCAGATCTTTTCTGCTTTCTAGAGGCCAGTTTGAGTTGTTCTGTTTTTAATCGATTTGCGCTCGACTTATTGTTTTTGATACACTTTATTAACTGATTTTAAGTTAATCTTTTAAAGTTTAGAATACAAGTAATTAACTGATTTTTAGTTAATCCTTTAAAGTTTTTAATACAATATATTAACTGATTTTTAGTTAATCCTTTACAGTTTTGAATACAAGTTATTAACTGATTTTTAGTTAATCCTTGGTTTGTATTTTTACTTTATAAGTTTACTTTTGTATTTGCACTTTATTAGTCTTGTGTTGTATTTGCACTTTACACTTTGTAAAACTGGAAACTGATTTTTAGTTCCTTTGTTTGTTCGTGCTTACTTTTTTCTACCGTTGTCCTTTGCCTCAATTTATTTATTTGGTTCGGATTATCACTGGATCTTATTCAAAAACAAGTGGAAACATTGCAGTCGGACGCAACCGACTGCGGTATACTCGATACCAGTATTAAAACCGGTAAAAAGAGGCCTCATTGCAAAGGGGTATGGATGAGGCAGGGGTGTACGCTGCCTTTGAGATTCTCCGATGCAGATGGGGATGCCACCAGCTGTCTTCGTTGCAAATTTGGTGACTCTAGCTCAAAGTTTGTAAAATGTGGGGAAGGGGGGCGGGCTGGGGCGGTATGGGTGGGCGTGGCATCCCAATTTTTGATGCAGATCTTTGTGAAATGTCAATTGCTATCTTCATACCAAATTTGGTGACTATAGCTGGAAATTTGTAAATAGTGGGGATAGAGGGGCTGGGGGCGGTATGGGTGGGCGTGGCATCCCAATTTTTGATGCAGATCTTTGTGAAATGTCAATTGCTATCTTCATACCAAATTTGGTAGCTCTAGCTCGAAGTTTGTAAAAAGTGGGGAAAGGGGGGCTGGGGGCGGTATGGGTGGGCGTGGCATCCCAATTTTGGATGCAGATCTTTGTGAAATGTCAATTGCTATCTTCATACCAAATTTGGTGACTCTAGCTCAAAGTTTGTAAATGGTGGGGAAAGGAGGGCGGAATGGGTGGGCTTGGCTCCAAAACTTTGATGCAGATTTTTGGGGGTCGTTGCCAGCTATCTTCCCACCAAATTTGGAGGCTCTAGCTATACAACTCTGGAAGATACACGCATTGCCGTTTTTGACGAAGCGTTGGGGTGGATGGGGGGCGGCTAGGGCAGTATCGGTGGGCGTGGCATCCAATCTTTTGATGCAGTTTTTGGGGGTCATCATCACCTAATTTGGCACCAAGTTTGGTGGCTATAGCTCAAAAACTGAGGGAGATATAGGCTTTTTTGACTTTAAAATGCGGGGGGCTGGGGGCGGAATGGAGGGGCGTGGCTCCAAAATTTTTGATGCAGTTTTTTGAGGGTTGCTAGTAGCTATCTTCTTACCAAATTTGGTAGTTCTAGCTGTAAGGATGTGCGAAATATGTGGATTTATCGGTTTTGAGTTATCGAATTTATCGATTTGCCAGCCCCCCAGTTATCGTAGAGCCCCCATCTTGACACTTTAATTTACTATCCCATAGATAAAAAGAATTGGAAAGTTTCAAGTCTCTAGCTTGAAGGGTGTGGAAAAACCTTGCAACCATACGGACGGACAGACGGACAGACAGACAGACAGACGGACAGACGGACAGACACCATGACGGACATTGCACAAAACCAATATACTCTTTACCTTCGGTATCGAGTATAACAAGATCCTACCGGCTGCGCCAATTTTGTACAAAGGAAGGCGTTTTATATAAAAAAAAGACCTCGCGAATAAAAACACGACTGTATGTTCTGTGTATCGAGAATCAACAGAACTTCTTTATTTAAATTGGTTTACATGAAAGCTTGATTTTATCTTAAAATAATTGTTGATACAAATGTCTGGCTATTGACCTACTCATTGGCGTGTGCAGGTACATTTCCTGTTATTGCCAAATATGCAATGCTTGCATTTCCTGTTATTGTTCTGATTGGACTTATGACTTATTAGGAATTTAAAGAGTTCAATAACTCTTGCACTTTCATACTTATGTTCTTATTTTCGACATTTTTACTGGTGGGATCATACATAACTCGCGTGGTTGGCAAGAAAAATTTTGCCGGCGTAGCAGCCGACACATGTATAGAGAGAGAGAATATGTGTATTCTATAAATAGAACGCTCGGCAGCTTGTTCTCTTACGATGCGCGTGTTCGGCTGCATTTGCTCTCTCGACTCATGTGTTCGGCTGAAGCTCAAAAGTCAAACGCGTAGTCAATCGCTATGCTGCATTGCAAAAAAATGATTCTTGTTGCCTTCGTGTTTCGCTGCTTCGCACACAAGCGCAACGCTTTCATAGTGTGAGTTTGGACACCACTTGTTTAAAGCTCTTCTTTCTCCGCACAGCAATGCATACAATTGCTGCGTTAACGAAAGCTCGATATAATTAAGGGAATCAGCCCTCTCTTTTAGCAGATTCAGAGGCAGTGTTCCCACCCAACAAAGCAGTTAACTTAGTAGAGCCTCATTTTATCCAACAAAAGATAAAATATAAAAAATAAATTAAAACTAAAAAAACAAAAGTTATTTTGCCAGCCACTACAGCACATAATTAAAAAAACAAAAGTTATTTTGCCAGCCAGTACAGCACAGTTTATGCAGCGCAAGTCTAGCTGCTGGACATGAACTGAAAAAAAAAAAAAAAACACCTCAGTCTTGTTGTTAAGCTGTATATCCTTTAAGTGAAAAATACATATGCTCTTGCCTTGCTCGTTTGCTAATTGATAATATGCTGAACTAACATTAGGTAAGACAACAGCTGGGTTGAGCACTGGTGCGAGCTTCGCGTTAAACTTCTTAATCGCATTACTCTGGCAAAAGTTACGAGCAAATACTTTGTCACCTACTTTGAGAGTGATATTTCGACTTCGAAAATTGTAGGCCTTTGCATTTCTTTCATGTGCTTTAGAAATATTTTCCTTAGCGGATTGACGCATTATTTGTATAGTAGTGGATCTCTTAATATGTGTATCTTCGGATAATAATTCTAATCTCCTTAGTAGCTCATAATCTTTTCCATGCAGCATCATGTTTTGACCAAACGCTGGGAAATATGGAGAGTAATCAGTGCTCTGATGGACGCTTGCTCTTAGAGCAGCACAAATTGCATACAATTTATTGTCCCAGTTCGTATGATCTTTTCCTATATATGATCGAATCGCCGCTAATACAGATCTATTTACTCTTTCACTAGCTTTGGCCTGTGGGGAATAAATGGCCGTACAGATATGGGCGATACCATATTGCGTTAAGAATGCTTCGAAGGTCCCAGATACGAATTGTGAGCCTTTGTCGGTCAGAATAGTTTCTGGCACACCAAAGGTACAAAATAAATTCTTTTCAAAATATTCGATCATTTTTTAACGAATTGAACTTTTTAAGCGGATACAGAAAATGAAATTTGGTATTGTGGTCAACCACGACTAGCAAACCTATGTTTCCATTTTTTGACCGGGGATATGGCCCAAGAAGGTCCATATAAAGTTTCTGATAAGGTCGCTCTGACGCCATAGGTTTACCCATCTTAGGTCTTAAAATAATATTAGGACTTTTTGTTTGACGACAAACATCGCAATTCAGCACATACTTCCGTATTTGGGCGGTCATATGCGGCCAGAATAAATATCTTTTGAGTTTCTCGATGGTTTTCCCTATGCCACAGTGGGCTGCGTTAGGAGGATCGTGAGCTCTCGCAATAATAGAAGTGGTCAGAGGGTACCCAAAGCTTCCACGATGAGTTATCCTCAACTAAATTCTCTGTTGCGAATTCGGTTCGCTTATACTCAAAATCATAAGTTTGGTAATTTCGCTTTATTAAAACAAATTTTTTTTCCAAAGATCACAGTATTCCTGACCTTTAAATTCTACTATAGGCCCCTGTTCTTCGATTTCAGATATCTCTTCTGCATTCTGTCTTGACAATGCGTCAGCCACCACGTTTTGTGTACCACGCCGATGTGAGACCATAAATATAAAACCTGGAAGTTTAATAATCCATCTTCCTTGCCTTCCTCTAAGATTTTTTTGTTTCATAAACCATTGCAGGGAGGCATGGTCTGTAATAACCTCAAAGTCTTGGCCTTCTGCGTAGGCTCTAAACTTATAAATGCCCTTAGTACAGCTAGGCATTCAAGATCTGTCACGCAATAGTTCCATTGAGCCTTTGAGAGCTTCTCCGACATAAATGCTATAGGAGCCTCTTCTCATTGGTCATTGAGTTGAGCTAAAGCGCAGCCTATTCCTGTAGTGCAAAAATTAACATGAACGGTCTCGAAAAATCTGGTGTAGCCAGTACCGGAACTGAGGTAAGCCGGGTTTTCAAATCTTTAAAAGCAAAAACTGCGACATCATTCCACTCGAGCCCTTTATGTTTTTTCAACAGTTCGGTAAGCGGAAAGCTGACTGACGCATAATTGTTGACAAAACGTCAATACCATCCTGCAAGTCCAAGGAAACGTCTTAATTGTTTTACGCTTTTTGGCACAGGGAAGTCAATTATGGCTTGTATCTTGCCTGGGTCAGTCTTCAATTGTCCGTCCCCAATAACAAATCCCAGATATTTGATTACTCGCAAGCAAAACTTGGACTTTGCTATGTTTATCGTTAGGTTTGCTTTCCTTAACAACAAATATACTTCTTGTAACAGCAATAAGTGGGAGTCAAAATCTTCTGATAACAAAAATAAATCGTCTAAATCGGGTTCGCAAATTAGCCGGAATCACATTTTACGGTGCGTTACAAAGGGGGAGGGGGAGTCTAAAATCTTCAAAAATTGCGTTACGTATTACTTGAATGATCCCCAAGTATGAAGTTCTTCACACGTGCATGCTAATCCATGCTTATTGCTACTAATCTAACGCTGGTCTGATTGGGTTTTTCTGTGTTTGCCCCAATCCACGCAACAAATGTTGGACCACTAATTTTATTGTTGAATTTCCCAGAGCTTTGACGTTAACTTTATAAATATTTTACCTAAATTTACTTTCAGATTTATATATTATTTAAGTTTAATTTATTTTAATTTCAATTATTAATTTTATTTAAATTAATTTGGATTTTATGTCAGCTGATCTTTGTTGACAATAAGCAAATCTATATATATAAAAGAGTTTGTCCTGATGATAATGGAAGAGCCACAGCCTAAACGAAAAGAGCTAGAAGGCAGAAATTTTCACACAATTTTCCATGCAGGTAGGAGGTGAGCACTAAGAAGGGAATTTTTATTTGGACAACTCCTTCAAGTACCTCCCATGAGTTTGATCGCGAGCGAGAATACAAAAACAAAACAAATGCGCAGTGACGCCTTCGCGTCGCACAAGCAAAGTCATAAAAAAAGGTTCGTACACTTGCAAAAAAGAAACAGAATTCCGCTTCTTAATGAATAAGTGCATACACAATTAAGTGAACAATGCGCTTGAAAATAATTTTCATAATTTTATGTACATGTATCACTTCGCACAGTGCATATTCTTTTTTTTCAAATTTGTGTGCCTTTGACAATTGATTTACGACCCAAGTAGCGTTTGTTGTTGTTGTAAGTGTTGTTGTTGGGCCCGCACTGCTACTTTTTGTTGGTGTCATTGATTTTAAAAAAACAAGAACAACATAACAAAACTTGGTGCGTCTAGAAAATTTCCCACACCAGAATATGTTATGGGGGTGGATTCGCCTACTTGCTGCTTATATAACTTAGACAAAACGTAACACACTAACATTTATTGATATATTATTGATATACAATTTCGAACAAGCAAAGGGCGTTCACATAAGCGCGCGTGTTGCTCTTATGATAATCAGATAATTTGAAATCTCGCTCCGATCATGCTCCTTTGTTGTTGCTCATTTACGTTCACTCTCTATTTTATGTGCGCGCTTTGCATGTCAATCATAAAGTTAAATAACCCTACCTCCTCCGCACACACTAAATTAAAGCTAAAGGCAATATACAATTCACTTAACGGCAGCCTCTTAGATATGTTTTGCGTTGATTCAGTGCGTGCTCTTTGTTTGACTTGCAGAGCGCGCGCATACATAAGAGAGTTAGCCGAAAAAGACAACAACGAAGGCGCATGATCGGAGCGAGATTTAAAAATAATTTGTCATCTAGCGCCGAACATGATGAGCGATGCGCGAGCGTGTTCAAGTTTTAAGCTGCCTCTTTGGGCTTTGGACCAACAGCGCTCAATTCATGATGCAGGTGTTGAATTGCCGACTGTCAGCACAACACGAGAATGAGCGAATCTGAAAACAAGTAAGAAGGCTTTAGTCGAGAAATCCCGACTAAAAGATACCTGAACCCGTGTATTAAAATGACTTGCAGAAGTGAGTTTTTCTTGACTTCATTTTAATATAAAATATCTCCTGTGTTTCTTAACCAATTTGGATTATTATTTTCACAGAAATTATAAGGTTATCCATAGTTTTAACTCCTATTTTTACATTTTCTAAATAACAGACATGGCTATGTGGACTCGGCTGTTGAAGCTGATTTATGTGGTCTGAGATGCTTCTTTCTGCCTGTTAAATACTTTTGCACAAATCAATTATACCATTTTTTACCCATTTTATGGGTTCAGGGTATAAAAATAATGTAATATTTTAGGCAAGCTTTCAACACAAAGTTTTCTTATATTTTTTAGCCACAGATAACAGAGAGAAGAACAAAGAAGAAGAAATATAACTGTAAATGGTACTCACTGCAAGCAGCATGCACAGCTGAGCGAATATATGCTGCAACACAAAGAGCGGCTTAAAGCTTGATCAGCGCGCGCGTCTCTCTTATGACTGCCGCTAGACATAACATAATTTGAATGCAATCATGCTCCTTTGATGTTGCTCATTTACGTTCACTCTCTATTTTATGTGCGCGCTTTGCATGTCCACCATAAAGTTTAATATCCCTATCTCCTCCGCACTCACTAAGCTAAGCTAACTATAACTAAGAGGCTGCAGTTAAGGGAATTGCATTGCCTAATTTACACCACCCATACATATGTAGCTCTTAAGTGCAAGCGTTGTATGTATGAGCTCGGGATCTGCTGCTTAGAGGAATAACTGCAATGCTCTTTCCAACATTGTGTTTTTACATACAATGGTAAGGGAATTGGTTATGCATTTTAGTTCATATTTAATGTGAACAAAGAAAGTTACTTTTCGTTTCAGTGAATTTTTTAATATTGTTTATATTAAGGATAAGGATAATAACAACCAAAGTTTCTTTTTGGATCAGTGAGTTTGTTAATATTCTGATTTTCGTATTATATATATGTACATTCATTTCAAATACGTATGTATATACGTTCATTTAAAATTCGTATATAATGATAAGTTATAAAAAATATTTAATTGCTATGATTTAAATATTTAAAAACGATCAACGTATTTAAATTTCTTTTGTTGTTTTTTAAACACCGAAAAAAGTTAAGTTGATTTTCGATTTAATAATTGAAGCAACATTATATATAGTTGTCTTCTATTTTGCATATTATATAATAGTTATATAGACGCTGCCTTAGTGCATTTAAAAATCAAATAAAACTAAGCTGTCTGAATATTCTTTTAAATTAATATAAGTTGGTATATTCAATTTTATTGAATTCTATACTTACGTATAGACACTGTAACGTTGTAACAATCGTTTTACAGTGAAGTCAATTGACTCACAGCCAAATTAAAATATGTCTATTGAAACTTTAGATATTAGTGGTGTTTTGGTGCCGCATTCAGTTGTTGCCATAACTGGTGATGGAGCCTGTCTTTTTAGATCTATTTCCTACCTTTTATTTGGTAGGCAAGGCTTCCATGGCACCATACGCCAAAATATTGTTGAACATGTTGCAACCAACTGGCAAACTTTTGCTTGCTTCAGCATATTTATACTCGATACCGAAGGTAAAGAGTATATTGAGTTTGTGCAATGTCCGTCATGGTGTCCGTCCGTCTGTCCGTCTGTCCGTCTGTCCGTCTGTATGTTCGCAACTTTTTTCCACACCCTTCAAGCTAGAGACTTGAAACTTTCCAATTCTTTTTATCTTTGGGATAGTAAATTAAAGTGTCAAGATGGGGGTTCTACGATAACTGGGGGGCTGGCAAATCGATAAATTCGATAACTCAAAACCGATAAATCCACATATTTCGCACATCCTTACAGCTAGAACTACCAAATTTGGTAAGGAGATAGCTATTAGCAACCCCCAAAAAACTGCATCAAAAATTTTGGAGCCACGCCCCCCCTTTCCGCCCCCAGCCCCCCCGCATTTTAAAGTCAAAAAAGCCCATATCTCCCTCAGTTTTTGAGCTAGACACACCAAATTTGGTGCCAAGATAGGTGATGATGACCCCCCAAAAACTGCATCAAAAGTTTGGATACCACGCCCACCGATACTGCCCTAGCCGCCCCCATCCACCCCAACGCTTCGTCAAAAACGGGAATGCGTGTATCTTCCAGAGTTGTGGAGCTAGAACCTCCAAATTTGTTAGGAAGATAGCTGGTAACGACCCTCCAAAAACTGCATCAAAGTTTTGGAGCCACGCCCACCCATTCCGCCCCCAGGCCCCCAGTATTTTGAAATCACAAATGGCTGTATCTCCCTCAGTTTTAGAGCTAGAGCCACCAAATTTGGTGCCAAGATAGGTTATGATGACCCCCAAAAACTGCATCAAAAGTTTGGATGCCACGCCCACCAATACTGCCCTAGCCGCCCCCATCTACCCCAACGCTTCGTCAAAAACGGGAATGCGTGTATCTTCCAGAATTGTGGAGCTAGAGCCTCCAAATTTGGTAAGAAGATAGCTGGCAACGACCCCCAAAAATCTGCATCAAAGTTTTGGAGCCACGCCCACCTATTTCGCCCCCCTTTCCCCACTTTTTACAAACTTTTAGCTAGAGTCACCAAATTTGGTATGAATATAGCAACTGACATTCCACAAAGATCTGCATCACAAATTGAGATGCCACGCCCACCCATACCGCCCCCAGCCCCCTTTCCCCACATTTTACAAACTTTGAGCTAGAGTCACCAAATTTGGTATGAATATGACAATTGACATTCCACAAAGATCTGCATCAAAAATTTGGATGCCACGCCCACCCATACTGCCCCCAGCCCCCCTTTCCCCACTTTTTACAAACTTTGAGCTAGGGTCACCAAATTTGGTATGAAGATAGCAATTGACATTCCACAAAGATCTGCATCAAAAGTTTGGATGCCACGCCCACCCATACCGCCCACAGCCCCCCTTTCCCCACCTTTTACAAACTTTGAGCTAGAGTCACCAAATTTGGTATGAATATAACAATTGACATTCCACAAAGATCTGCATCAAAAATTTGGATGCCACGCCCACCCATACCGCCCCCAGCCCCCTTTCCCCACTTTTTACAAACTTTGAGCTAGAGTCACCAAATTTGGTATGAAGATAGCAATTGACATTCCACAAAGATCTGCATCAAAAATTTGGATGCCACGCCCCCCCCTACCGCCCCCAGCCCCCCTTTCCCCACCTTTTACAAACTTTGAGCTAGAGTCACCAAATTTGTAAGGAAGATAGCTTGTGGCATCTCCATCTGCATCGGAAAATCTTTAAGGCAGCGTACACCCCTGCCGCATACGTACCCCTTTGCAATCAGGCCTTTTTTTTACCGGTTTTAATACTGGTATCGAGTATGCCGCAGTCGGTTGCGTCCGACTGCAACGTTTCCACTTGTTTTAAATGGGAAGTGTTATAGCTCTTCTGAACAAAATGAGTGCGCTATGTCATACTCATATACTTATGGTACTGCGCGTGAGCTTCAAGCATTAGCAGAAATTTTTGCTGTAAATTTCCAAGTTTTTCAAAATGGAAATTTATTACAAGCATTCGGAAATAATATGCATCCTGTAAAAAGATTGCGTTTTACCGGTCCATTAATGAATGGACATTTTGATGTTTATATTCCTTTAGAGGAAGTATTAACTCAAGAATCTGATACGTCAAGTGAATGTATAACTGAAAATGTTAAAAATCCTGTTAAAAAACGTAGTCGATTCACCGGCAATGCAAGAAAAAAGGTAAAAAAACGTTCATTTGAAAAAAGTAGTGACATCAATAGGGGTAAGCGCATAGAAGCATCAAAAAAATATCGTGTTAATAATCCTGATGTTATTAGAGTTGTAGTGAGAAGACATCAGGCTAATAATCCTGATGCACGTCAAGAAAGGCGTTTGCGTGCATGGAGTGTTAAAGCCATGTCTGGCTTAAACTATGATTTTGAAATAGCTTACAAGTCAGATAAAATTACTCAACTTGGTAGTATGAATTTGATATGCAAACATTGTAATGCTTTAAAATGGAAAAATTAGCCTTTGGGTATCTGTTGCAAGGCAGGAAAAGTTAAACTTTCACAAAATGAAAGTTTGCCTGATCCACTTAAAAGCTTAATAATTGGTGGACATCCCAAGCATGATCATTTCATTGATCGTATAAGAAAGTATAACATCTGCTTTCAAATGACTTCTTTTGGAAGTACAAAAATTATAAATGAAAGTTGGTCAACCTTTAAAGTCCAAGGACAAGTGTATCACTTAATTCGTAGTGTCCGACCTTTGCCAAATGAAGAAATGCAGTTTCTTCAAATTTATTTTGTTGGTGATGATGAAAAGGAAGCTCAACTACGTTGCAAAAATATTTCAAATGTTGATTGTAGCGTAGTAAAGGATCTTCAATGTATGTTTCATCAGCATAATCGTTATGTAAAAGATCTAAAATTGGCTCTCAATAAAATACAAACAAGTAACAAAGACTATAAATTGGTTATACATGCTGATCGAACACCCGCTGGTGCACATAAAGGGCTTTACAATGCACTAATGCACTAGCAAGCGAAGTAGCAGTTATTGTAGTAGAAGTAATTGTTGGTCAGCAATTTGAAAAGCGCGATATTATTATTGAAAGCCATAATTATAAATTATATCGTATAAGTGAGGTGCATCGATCATACGATGCCTTACAGAACCCTTTGCTATTTCCTTATGGCGAAGATGACTATTCAGTTGATATACAAGAATGGAATTCATTATTAAAAAAAGAGGAACCAAAAAAAAAGATATCTGCGTTAAGCTTTTACAGTTATAAAATAATGATTCGTCAATCTGAGTTAAATCATTTAATTTATTGTCGTTCCTTTTCAGTCAGTTTTTGGTTGATATGTATGCTAAAATTGAAACAGAAAGGTTAAATTATATTCGCTACAATCAAGCGAAACTCAGAGCAGATAGCTATATACATCTACAAGATGCAATAGGCCAACAAGATGTTGACGCAGCTCAACTTGGTCAGATGGTAATTTTACCGTCTTCTTTTACAAGCTCTGCACGATATATGCATGAAAAAACTCAAGATGCTATGACATATGTTCGCCATTATGAGCGACCAGATCTTTGCATAACATTCAAATGCAATCCATAATGGAATGACATCAAAAGTGTTTTGTTACCGGGTCAAAAATCGCATGATCGTCACGATATTATACCTCGAGTTTTTCATTTAAAAGTTAAAGCTTTAATGCCACTATTGACAAAAGGTTCTTTGTTTGGAAGCGTGCAATGTTTCATGTACTGTGTGGAATGGCAAAAGCGCGGTTTACCACATATACATATTCTACTTTGGTTAGAAAATAAAATAAGACCAGATAAAATCGATAACATTATCTGTGCCGAAATACCAAACGCAGATGAGGATCCTTTGTTATTTAACATTGTTAAGTCAAATATGATTCATGATCCTTGCGGTGTATTTAATAATAAATCGCCATGCATGAAAAATGGAAAATGTACCAAAAGGTTTCCTCGACAATTACTTAAAGAAACTGTGACGGGAAAAGATAGTTACCCGCTATATCGTAGAAGATCGATAGAAGATGGTGGTAATGCAATTAATATAAATGGAAATTGCATAGATAATCGCTGGGTTGTGTCTTATAGCTGTGTACTATTGAGAACATTTGAAGCTCACATAAATGTTGAGTAATGTAGTTCTGTAAAGTCTATTAAATACATTTGTAAATATGTTAACAAGGGCAGTGATCAAGCATCATTTACTCTTGAAGACCAACGTAATGAAATTAATATGTACGAAAGTGGCCGTTAAATAAGTAGCTCAGAAGCGGTATGAAGAATCCTTGCATTTCCCATACATAAACGTTTTCCGGCTATTACACATTTAGCTGTTCATTTAGAAAATGGTCAACGGATATATTTTAACCCCAATAATCCGCAACAGTTACTTGACAGATTAAGCACTACACCCAAAACCACTTTGCTAGCCTTCTTCGAGCTATGCACACGTGATGAGTTTGCAAGAACGCTTCTATATTGTGAAGTTCCATCGTATTTTACATGGAACAATAAAGAATTTCAAAGAAGAAAACGAGGGCATGATGTGCTAAATTTTCCTGGAGTTAAAAGAGATTCAGCATTGGGAAGAGTTTACACTATTCATCCCAATAATACAGAATGTTTTTATTTAAGACTTTTATTACATTTTGTAAGGGGCCCAACTTCATTTTTAAATTTAAAAACCGTTAATGGTATAGCATACGCATCATTTCAATTGGCGTGTAAAGCTCTAGGATTACTAGAAGATGATAAGCACTGGGATTCAACTATAGCCGAAGCTGTCATATGTCAAAATCCTACAAAACTGAGAGAAATTTTTGCAATAATGTTAGTATTTTGTCAAATTTCAGATGCTCTTAAACTTTCGAATACTTATAAAGACAGTTTCTCAGAAGATATTTTAAAAGCCTTTCATTTTTCACAAGACAGAAATATTGATGAAAGTATTGTGAATAATGTATTAAATAAATGTCTTATTTACATTGAAGATATTGTACTGTCTATTGGTGGTCAAAACTTGACTTACTATGGACTTCCATTACCAATTAGATCCGAGGAAATTGTTCCAAATATTGAATATCATAGAGAAACAAATTATGAAAATTGCGATAATTTTGTTGTTAATAATGAGCTACTCCTTACTGCTGAGCAAAAACAAGTATACGAAGAGATACTACATAGCGTTGAAGCAGAATAGGGAGAAATCTATTTTTTAAATGCACCTGGTGGAACAGGTAAAACGTATCTTTTAAATTTATTATTGGCAAAGGTACGGCAAAGTAAAAAAATTGCATTGGCCGTTGTTCTTCCGGTATCGCAGCCACTTTACTTAATGGTGGTCGCACAGCGCATTCTACACTTAAGATTCCATTTAATTTGATTCATTTAGAAACACCACATTGCTCAATTTCAAAGCAATCTAATATTGCTGCTGTGCTCAAAGATTGCAAGCTTATTGTTTGGGATGAGTGTACTATGGGCCATAAAGGTGTTTTTGAAGCTGTAGATCGATCTTTGAAAGACATTCGAGATAGTGAATACTAAATGGGTGGTATAACTGTTCTCTTAGCTGGTGATTTTCGACAAACTCTCCCAGTGATCCCCAGAGGAACAAGAGCAGATGAAATAAATGCGTGCTTAAAGTCTTCAATTTTGTGGCCCAAAATACAGAAAATTGCATTAACGAAGAATGAGCGAGTGCACTTAAAAGGTGATAGCATAGCTGGTGAATTAGCAGAAATGCTTCTTCAAATACGAAATGGATTATTTCCAACCCATGATGGCAAAATAACTTTACCATCCACTTTGTGTCATGTTGTGAAAAGTATTGAAGAGCTAACTCTAAAAATATTTCCGGATATTACAAATATCTCTCAAAAATCACTCGAATGGTTTTCTTCAAAGTGAAGAAATGACATATAACTCTATTGATTCTGTGACTGAAATCGAAGATGCAGTTCATTACCCCGTCGATTTTCTTAATTCATTAAATCCGCCTGGCCTGCCTCAACATAAATTAACTTTAAAGATTGGTTCACCTGTAATGTTGATTCGCAACTTGAAACCGCCAATACTGTGCAATGGTACAAGATTGCAAGTTAAAGTCCTTCATAAGAATGTTGTCGAAGCAATTATCTTTACTGGCAATGGTATAGGGGAAACGGTTTTTATACCGAGAATTCCATTAATACCTTCTGATTCTGAATTGCCAATTCAATTTAAAAGATTGCAATTTCCTTTAAAAGTTTGCTTTGCCTTAACAATTAATAAATCACAGGGACAAACTCCTAAATTAGCCGGACTAGACTTAAGACACGATTGTTTTTCTCATGGCCAATTTTATGTAGCCTGCTCAAGAGTCAGTTCACCAAAAAGTTTATTTGTATTAGCACCTGACGGAAAAACAACCAGTGTCGTTTATAAAGAAGCTCTTAAAGTTGTTAATAATTGCAAATTAAATTCAATAAGTGGATAAGGCCTACTGGGGAAACCACAATATTCTCTACCTCAATGGTGGCGTGGAAAAGAGAATACTAAATACTTTGCTTAAATATTTTGTGAAATATTTTCTAA
Source organism: Scaptomyza montana (assembly GCA_018904305.1). Taxonomy (NCBI): domain Eukaryota; kingdom Metazoa; phylum Arthropoda; class Insecta; order Diptera; family Drosophilidae; genus Scaptomyza; species Scaptomyza montana. The sequence goes on from JAEIGR010000076.1 coordinate 576,350, forward strand.
TTTATTTATTTTGTATCTATCTTCTGTTGCTAAAATTTATATAAACTATCCGCGCAGCGAAGTAAGCGGGCCACTTACTAGTAAATAAATAAATGTACAAAAACACACGTTCTATACGTAGAATGGTATTTAACGTTTTTATTCACTGTCGCTTGCTACTAAGGTCTTATAAAAAGCAAATGTAATAAAAATAAAATTTCAAAAATGAAAAATAATTTTTTATTTTTATTTATATATATAATTATTCAATTAAATAGAAAAATGTTTTATAATAATTAAAAAAATAAAAATAAAATATTTTAAATTACATGAGTGGCATAAAAATAAAAATAAAAGAAATTTAGTTAAATACAAATCAAGACGCCGAAATAACGGGTACTTTAAGTAAAACATCTTCATAAAAACTTACTTAGTCTACCTGTTGTGTGATTGATATAAAATAATTAAATACAGTTAAAAATATAACTATTAAATTTATTCTACAAAAAATAGACAGGTTGTTTTAGTATTCATATTCATGCATTAATTTCATTAATGTCTTGCAATGCAAATATTTTAATAGTTTTTATAATTATTGTCCTTATTTTATATTAACTAAAAAATATAATAATAATGTTTATCCAAACATTTTCAATTATAGTTACTTAACATCTAAACTTCTAACAAATTAAATTATATATATGATTTATATATACCCAGCTGTTGTTGTTCTTCGAGCACGCTGCATCAGGCGGAATGCACAATTAACACGTATATTAAATGACATAACTAATCAACCAAATGTCAAATCACATAAAATAAACAAATATTGTTGCCACAGCTAGAGTATCAAACCTAGAGGGTTAATTACAAATAACCTTATTCCATATTTCGCAATCAGACTCTTTACTTTATATTTTCATATTCACGTGTACTTCATACGGTAACATCATTGCTGTTAGATGTGCCCTAGTGTGAATTGGGTATTTCTTGCGCAATGACTTATACAGTTTCAAATCTCTTACTTTAAGAGCTTTAAAAAAGTGGCGTTCATCCAAACGGACGGTCGGATTGATGGATCAAAAGACGGACCGCATGACGGGCACCAACCCAATATTCTTATTACTTCCGGTATTGCCTTGAATGATTATTATCTGTTTTTGAACATTGGACAGCATCAACGGTCAATTAGGCGACTATCGAATGGCAGCGAATTGCAGTTTTGGCCAGAGCGCAGACCTAAGCGCGTTTGGTGCGTTAAAATTTCTGTGCGGCATCTTTAATTAGACGCTTGAGCGAGTAGAACGTAAGCACACTTAAAAAAAATAGCACGGACACAAAAAATAAAATTAAAAGGTAACTTGACCCAATAAACAAATTTCAGCAATACAGAAACTAGCGTTATTATTACTATGCACATTATATGCAGAACAAAAAAATAATTTTATGTATGCATGTGTATACTAATCAAAAAAATTTGACAATACAAGTACTATTTGAATGAGCGCAAGCTTCTTGTATTTTCTTTGCCGACTCGCAGCGAAAAATCGATAAAAATAACGGATAGATAAGACAATACATTTTTAATGATTAAAAAAAATTGCAGAGGTAGAAAAGAAACGTACATAGGTTGTCCACTAAGGACATGCGTAATTTTTATTTATTATTATATGCAGTGTGCCCCCTACAGAGAGCATTTTTTGTATTATATAGAGTTCCAAAATTTGAAAGAGGGTTTTTTTGAGTGCAGATTTGAAGAGCGCTGGCTGTTAAATTGCAACGCCACTTATTTATAAATGGCTTAGCAGTTTTCCCAAAACTGAGATCCCTTCCATCTAGGTGAGCTTTAAGCTGATTGCTTTAAACTAAAACAGTGTATGATTTAATAATTTATTCCCGGCCAGAGCCGCTGGTTTTCGCACGACTCAGTGAGCTACTGAGAAAGCAAAGGGCGTAGGACAAACAGACGAACCGGGGGAAGAACGTGGGCAAACACAGCGCTTCAAATCATTGTAAGGATATAACCGCAATAACAAACAAAACAAGTAAGAAGACTCTTGGCGAGGAAGCTCGACTAGGGGATACCCTGAACACTTGATAGTAGGCGTACAACATTGAATTTATGTGCGTGTGTGTGTGCACTTTTCTTGAGATTATGCCTTCACTATTGCGCTACTGCGTGATGACTTTAGTTCAATCTTCGATATCTGCGGTGTTTCTCAAACAATTTTTTATTTAAAGTATCACAGTTTTAAGAAATCGAATTTCAAGATGTTATTGTTTTAGAATACATGTGCACATCGGAAATTATTGACCATTGTTATATCGACTCAGCTGATAATGCTGATCCAGAGAGTATATACTTTATGGGATCGAAGTTGAATCCCTCTGTCTGTTACACACATTTGCACAAAACTATTACACCCTTTTTACAAATTTTATGGGTTCAGGGTAAAAAAAGCTACAACAAATATTGTGAAGCACCGACTGAATGTGGTAATGGCATTGGCAACCTCTGTGGCAGTCCTGCGAAAAGGATCATTGTTTTTGAGACTGTGTTTGTTTGCCCAGATTTGGTTCGTTTCGTTGCGTTTCGTTTCGCGTTGTTGTGATTTGCTTTTGGCTCTTACATAGTTGGAAAGGCCACCATAAAATCAGCTTCACTGTTTTCATAAGTTCCTAAAGCATTCATCATTGACAAATTGCCAACAACCTTACGCTTATAATTGGGTTTGTTTGTGTGCAACAGCTGCAAAGTTCGATGCAGACACACACTGATGTTAATTTAAATAAAAAAAAACCCCGCGGTAACCTTTACATTGATTCAAACATGAAATGCACTTTCATGCAATGAAATTAAAGTTGCCATTGACTTATGTTCATTTAAAATAGATTTATGGAACGCAGTGCAAATGATAAAATTGAAAGAAAACATTGTTTATTTATATATAACTAGGCAAGCTAACTTTTTTTTTAACGCTCTACTGGTAAACTATACCCATCAACTGTGCTCTCGCATTTCTAGGACGCGAGTATTTTTCATCAGTTACTTTGCCTGATTCCCTCACCATACTTTGTTGATAATTATTGTTTATCTTTTTGTTTGGATTATGATGCGTGTGCCAAAAACTAGATGTCCCGTACTTTATTACTCTTGTTGTTGTCAAAGAACATGAATTAAGCAGTTACTCTGAATACAATCAGAATTTGGCCTCACAAAATAAGGACCTTCAAAGTTGACTGGTTTTCAGTATTGAACAAAGCACACCATTTTTAAATAATTTGGTACATCAAAAACCAGGTAACGATACTTTTTGATTCTATTGATATTTACTAAGAAAAATAAAATAAACAAGTGGAAACGTTGCAATCGGACGCAACCGACTGCGGCATACTCGATACCAGTATTAAAACCGGTAAAAAAAGGCCTGATTGCAAGGGGTACGGATGCGGCAGGGGTGTACGCTGCCTTAAAGATTTTCCGATGCAGATGGAGATGCCACAAGCTATCTTCCTTACAAATTTGGTGACTCTAGCTCATAGTTTGTAAAAGGTGGGGAAAGGGGGCTGGGGGGCGGTATGGGGGGGCGTGGCATCCAAATTTTTGATGCAGATCTTTGTGGAATGTCAATTGCTATCTTCATACCAAATTTGGTGACCCTAGCTCAAAGTTTGTAAAAAGTGGGGAAAGGGGGGCTGGGGGGAGGTATGGGTGGGCGTGGCATCCAAATTTTTGATGCAGATCTTTGTGGAATGTCAATTGTTATATTCATACCAAATTTGGTGACTCTAGCTCAAAGTTTGTAAAAGGTGGGGAAAGGGGGGCTGTGGGCGGTATGGGTGGGCGTGGCATCCAAACTTTTGATGCAGATCTTTGTGGAATGTCAATTGCTATCTTCATACCAAATTTGGTGACCCTAGCTCAAAGTTTGTAAAAAGTGGGGAAAGGGGGCTGGGGGCAGTATGGGTGGGCGTGGCATCCAAATTTTTGATGCAGATCTTTGTGGAATGTCAATTGTCATATTCATACCAAATTTGGTGACTCTAGCTCAAAGTTTGTAAAATGTGGGGAAAGGGGGGCTGGGGGCGGTATGGGTGGGCGTGGCATCTCAATTTGTGATGCAGATCTTTGTGGAATGTCAGTTGCTATATTCATACCAAATTTGGTGACTCTAGCTAAAAGTTTGTAAAAAGTGGGGAAAGGGGGGCGAAATAGGTGGGCGTGGCTCCAAAACTTTGATGCAGATTTTTGGGGGTCGTTGCCAGCTATCTTCTTACCAAATTTGGAGGCTCTAGCTCCACAATTCTGGAAGATACACGCATTCCCGTTTTTGACGAAGCGTTGGGGTAGATGGGGGCGGCTAGGGCAGTATTGGTGGGCGTGGCATCCAAACTTTTGATGCAGTTTTTGGGGGTCATCATCACCTATCTTGGCACCAAATTTGGTGGCTCTAGCTCTAAAACTGAGGGAGATACAGCCATTTGTGATTTCAAAATACTGGGGGCCTGGGGGCGGAATGGGTGGGCGTGGCTCCAAAACTTTGATGCAGTTTTTGGAGGGTCGTTACCAGCTATCTTCCTAACAAATTTGGAGGTTCTAGCTCCACAACTCTGGAAGATACACGCATTCCCGTTTTTGACGAAGCGTTGGGGTGGATGGGGGCGGCTAGGGCAGTATCGGTGGGCGTGGTATCCAAACTTTTGATGCAGTTTTGGGGGGGTCATCATCACCTATCTTGGCACCAAATTTGGTGTGTCTAGCTCAAAAACTGAGGGAGATATGGGCTTTTTTGACTTTAAAATGCGGGGGGGTTGGGGGCGGAAAGGGGGGCGTGGCTCCAAAATTTTTGATGCAGTTTTTGGGGTTGCTAATAGCTATCTCCTTACCAAATTTGGTAGTTCTAGCTGTAAGGATGTGCGAAATATGTGGATTTATCGGTTTTGAGTTATCGAATTTATCGATTTGCCAGCCCCCCAGTTATCGTAGAACCCCCATCTTGACACTTTAATTTACTATCCCAAAGATAAAAAGAATTGGAAAGTTTCAAGTCTCTAGCTTGAAGGGTGTGGAAAAAAGTTGCGAACATACAGACGGACAGACGGACAGACGGACAGACGGACGGACACCATGACGGACATTGCACAAACTCAATATATTCTTTACCTTCGGTATCGAGTATAAAAATTTTTACTGTTTGCTTTGTGTTTGATCAGGTAAATCGCTATTTACTAAGTATAAATTTTTCACTATTTTACAACTTTGATGGAAAAAAATACTTTGTGGTTTTTGTATTTGCCATATTTTCAAAATAAGTTCTTGGATCCTTCCTTGACCTCATGCAAAAATTTCCAGCTGCCCGTATGTGCCCCTTTTTTACTAGAGGTCAAATTGAAAAAGAAGACATTGTTCCGAAAATGTATTGCATGCATATAACCGTAAAAATTTATTCTTATTGTTACGTTCGTCAATGTTTTTTTTACTCTGTAATGCTTACCTGAGAGTCTCTGTAAAATTCTGCACCCTAAATTCAGATGCAGTCCGACTGCGGTATACTCGTTACCAGTTTTAAAACCGGTAAAAAGAGGCCTGATTGCAAAGGGTACGGATGCGGCAGGGGTATACACTGTCTTAAAGATTCTCCGATGCAGATGGGGATGCCACCAGCTATCTTCCTTCCAAGTTTGGTGACTCTAGCTCAAAGTTTGTAAAAGGTTGGTGAAGTGGTCTGGGGTGGTATGGGTGGGTGTGGCATCCAAATATTTGGTGCAGACTTTGGTGTTATGTCAATTGCTATCTTCACTTCACACTGAAAGATACACGCTTTCCCGTTTTTAACGAAGCGTTGGGGCAGTTGATGGAGACTAAGAAGGTATGGGTGGGTGTGGCATCCAAACTTTTGATGCAGTTTTTGGGGAGTCATCATCACCTATCTTGGCACCAAATTTGGTGGCTCTAGTTCAAAAACTGTGGGAGATATAGGCTTTTCTGACTTTAAAATTCGGGACTAAAGGCGGAACGGGAGGGCGTGGCTCCAAAATTGTTGATGTAGTTCTTTGGGGGTTGCTAATAGCTATCTTCTTACCAAGTTTGGTAGTTCTAGCTGTAAGGATGTGCGATATATGTGGATTTATCGGTTTCGAGCAATCGAATTTATCAATTTGCCAGCTCCCCAGTTATCGTAGAGCCCCAATCTTGATACTTTAATATACATACTTTGCCATAGATAAAGAAATTTGGAATGTTTCAAGTCTCTAGCTTGAAGGGTGTGGAATAAACTTGCAGCCATAGGGACGGACAGACACCATGACGGACAGTGCAAACTCAATTTACTCTCTACCTTCGGTAATGAGTATAAAATCAAAAATTTAAAAAATTAAATTATTTAACTTACCATTAAATGGATTTTCCACAAACTTCAACTCTGCCAACCCAAAAGGCGTAGAACTATAGGTTGATCAATTATAAAGCTCAACTCAAAAATGCTTAATTATATAGATAAAGATATTTATACTCAAAAATTATATACATCAATTATCTTCTATTTATTTTTTTCTATTTGCAAACAGAAATGCAAAATGGTAAAAAAAAAAAAAAATAAATCATTGAGTGTTGGAACTAACTGGCGATATGTTATCACATGTTTGTTGGTGTGTTTGTACATGTATTATTGCAATGAGCACGATTTCTTGAACAAAAATAATATTCTATTGAATTTGGGTTAATTTTTTGAATTTGGGTTCATCATTCGTCAGTTCATTCTCTTATTAAAGAAGTCCGATATGTTAGTCTGTAATTGTGTGTGTGTGTGTGTGTGTTTATACACAAACGAAGCAATACAGAATTGCACTAGACGAATGATAAATGTTGGATACTCTTATAATGTTGGAAGATAGTATGTTACTAAACTGTTTTTAGTTATTTCTCAATTGTGTGCTAACGCCAACCTTTGCTAATCAAAATAATCAAAATATGCAATTATTGCAAATATATTCTATAACTACATATCCACAATAGCACTCATATTTTATTAGGGTATCCAACATTCATCATTCGTCTAGTGCATTTCTGTTTTTCTTCTTTTGTGAATGCACAGAAACTCACACTTTTTATTATAGCCAAATTTAATTATTGCCAACCCATTATTCTCTATTATAACTAAATATATTAATAATTGCCAACCCACAAACCCTGCACCTACAAATAAATAATCTTGTACGTAATAGTATTTTATTTTGTGGTTGTTTGTGGGCATAACATAAACAGCAGAACCGCGTGACTCGACTGTCTCCGTCGGCTGCATCTCTGACTCTAAGCACAAAACAAAACAAAGCAAATTCAAAGCACAAACAAAGCGAATTCAAAGCAACAGACACAGCGTTCGTTAATTCACGAGCGAGACTTCGTCTTTTACGACCACTTTTCTCTGCCGCAACACCAATACCATCATATTCGTTTGCAAGCAGAGAAAGTTTTTGTACAACAACCACATACTATTTCAATTTTTGACTGCCTATCTGTGTGAGTTACAGCAGCGAGTTACAGCAGAGAGTTACAGCAGCGAGTTACAGCGGCGAAATAACGCAGCGAGGTATGCATGTGAGCTACAGCAGAGAAGTTTGATAGTGTGTGACTTTTAATAGTCACGCTACCGCGCGTATAGATGTTAACACATAAAAAAAAAACATATAAAAACAATTGAAAATGTTGCTGTAGCAACGGAACGGGAGCGGCAGGGGTGGCTGTTGCGTTCAAAGATAGTGTTTTTTTTTTTTTAAGTTATACTTCTTATGTCTAGTCTGAAAAGTGAAGGTTGCCTTTTTCAATCAGTGAGTGCGACAAAAGCAAACAGAGATTTTGCTAAACTTCAATAAGAACAAGTGGAAACATTGCAGTCGGACGCAACCGACTGCGGTATACTCGATACCAGTATTAAAACCGGTAAAAAGAGGCCTCATTGCAAAGGGGTATGGATGAGGCAGGGGTGTACGCTGCCTTTGAGATTCTCCGATGCAGATGGGGATGCCACCAGCTGTCTTCGTTGCAAATTTGGTGACTCTAGCTCAAAGTTTGTAAAATGTGGGGAAGGGGGCGGGCTGGGGCGGTATGGGTGGGCGTGGCATCCCAATTTTTGATGCAGATCTTTGTGAAATGTCAATTGCTATCTTCATACCAAATTTGGTGACTATAGCTGGAAATTTGTAAATAGTGGGGATAGGGGGCTGGGGGCGGTATGGGTGGGCGTGGCATCCCAATTTTTGATGCAGATCTTTGTGAAATGTCAATTGCTATCTTCATACCAAATTTGGTAGCTCTAGCTCGAAGTTTGTAAAAAGTGGGGAAAGGGGGGTTGGGGCGGTATGGGTGGGCGTGGCATCCCAATTTTGGATGCAGATCTTTGTGAAATGTCAATTGCTATCTTCATACCAAATTTGGTGACTCTAGCTCAAAGTTTGTAAATGGTGGGGAAAGGAGGGCGGAATGGGTGGGCTTGGCTCCAAAACGTAGATTTTTGGGGGTCGTTGCCAGCTATCTTCCCACCAAATTTGGAGGCTCTAGCTATACAACTCTGGAAGATACACGCATTGCCGTTTTTGACGAAGCGTTGGGGTGGATGGGGGCGGCTAGGGCAGTATCGGTGGGCGTGGCATCCAATCTTTTGATGCAGTTTTTGGGGGGTCATCATCACCTAATTTGGCACCAAATTTGGTGGCTATAGCTCAAAAACTGAGGGAGATATAGGCTTTTTTGACTTTAAAATGCGGGGGGGCTGGGGGCGGAATGGAGGGGCGTGGCTCCAAAATTTTTGATGCAGTTTTTTGAGGGTTGCTAGTAGCTATCTTCTTACCAAATTTGGTAGTTCTAGCTGTAAGGATGTGCGAAATATGTGGATTTATCGGTTTTGAGTTATCGAATTTATCGATTTGCCAGCCCCCCAGTTATCGTAGAGCCCCCATCTTGACACTTTAATTTACTATCCCATAGATAAAGAGAATTCGAAAGTTTCAAGTCTCTAGCTTGAAGGGTGTGGAAAAAACTTGCAACCATACGGACGGACAGACGGACAGACAGACAGACGGACAGACACCATGACGGACATTGCACAAAACCAATATACTCTTTACCTTCGGTATCGAGTATAAAAATTGAAATGGCAGATGGTCTATTGTATCATGTATAAGTGTGTTTCGTTCAAGTTTTTTGTATCAACTCCATCTAAATAATAGTAATTAAAATTTTACATAGTTTTGCCTATTTTGAAACTTATGATCACATTTCCGAAAATAAGAAACCAAATACTTTTGATTGGTTGTTAAAAATAACAGAGCAATTATTATTAGGTTAATATTCGGTATGATCTGCTTCATATTGTTGCTGAATAAGACAATGGTGAGTGAAATTCTGCTGAAAACGCCACTCTGCTTCTAAAATTGCAGCTGAGTATCATTAGGTCTGTTCGATAGCTGCACTAGTGTACCCTAGTGTACACTAGTTCACAAAAAAGTGTTCGATAGCTGCCCTTTTTTACACTAAACTGTTCTGCCCTGTGTTTTTTAGTGTGCCCTGACTTACACTTTTCTGCACTTTTCTACACCACCAAAAATCAAGAGCAGAAAAGTGTAAAACAACAAAACAGCTGTTTTGAGTCAGTTATCGTTTTGGGACAATCAGTTTAACATTGCAAGTTGTTTTAAAATGTCAAATGAGGATGATTATTATATGGATGAGGAGTATTTGGAGTTTGCAATTGAAGGTTGTATTAAATAAATTGTTTATTTTTATAACTTTTTATAATTTTTAATATTTTTTTATACAATATGTATTAATTGCACGGAACCCGAATAAACAAAATAATAAGTCTATTATGATGGAGCTCCTGCAGAAGAAAGAAGACCGTCACTTTGAAAGAATGACGCAAAAGGCTGAGGCACTAGAGGCATATAAACAAAGAACATCGATTTATCGAATACATCGAAGCGTTGACATTATCGGTTAATTTCGATGCATCGGAGCGTTTTAAAATATCGATTAGTTTTAAAATATCAATGCATATCGTTCATCCTTTGTTTCCAGAACACAATTAGCGTGCGACTACAACAACGGCTTATATATTGAATGCTTCATATATATAAATACATTTATATAAAGAATATATATAACAATAATAGGATATTTAACCCATAAGGAGTATAACTTCTACAGAGTGTGTATGCGGTACACACTATAGCAGTGGTGTCCAAAATTTGAAAAGCCAGCCACGCGTGGTTGGCAAGAAAAATTCTGCCGCCGTTGCAGCCGACACATGTGTAGAGAGAGAGAATATGTGTATTCTATAAATAGAACGCTCGGCAGCTTGTTCTCTTACGAGGCGCGTGTTCGGCTGCATTTGCTCTTTCGACTCATATGTTCGGCTGAAGCTCAAAAGTCAAACGCGCAGTCAATCGCTATGCTGCATTGCAAAAAAATGTTTGATGTCAATTGGGAAAATGAATTATTTTTCATTGAGAATATGGATGGTAAAAAGCTCAATGTTTATTGTGCCATTACGATGCATGTCGCTTTAACTTTGATGCTATAATTTTTTTTATGCTTGGATCGCACGCATTTTATTTTTTCAGTGTAAAGCAGTAAAACGTCACGTTGCCTTCGTGTTTCGCTGCTTCGCACACAAGCGCAACGCTTTCATTGTGTGAGTTTGGACACCACTGGTATAAAGTATTAAAGTTCAGAGACAGATTATCGATGACGTACAGTTGTTAAATTGTTTGTCCGACGTGAAGTTTAAAACAAGTAAGAAGGCTCTAGTCGGGAGAGCCCGACTAGGAGATACCCTGAACCCAGTTGCAATAAATAAATTAAATTTATATAAGACATTGGTATACTGACTTAACTTCAATCGATAAAATTCGATATCTCCGGTGTTTCTTAACCGATTTGGACGAAATTTTCAGAAAAGTTCTATCTGTATTATCCATTATTTCAACCCTCATTTTTACATTTTCCAAATACGATATTTTTTTGTTATCGATCACATGTGTATATCGGAAACCAGGAGTAGACTGCTTCTGCTGGGCTCACAGCTCTTAGGCTGTGCATTATTGCTTCCGTCGACACTTTGTTAAATGCACCTGAGATGTCAAGAAATGCGCCTAGTGCGTATTCTCTATGGAGAAGTGCTTTCTCTATGAGTGCTACAAGGGAATGTAGCGCTGTTTCCACCGACTTGCCTTTCGTGTATGAGTGTTGGTTCTGTTCTAGAGTAATTTCTGTATTCTCTCTGATGTGCAGATCTATCAGTTTTTCTAGAATTTTTGGCAGGAACGAAGTCAGTCTAATTGGTCTGCAGTCTTTAGGCAGCACGTGGCTACATTTTCCTGCTTTTGGTAGGAAAATGACCCGTGCCGTCCTCCAGGCCACCGGCACATAGCCATAACTAAGGCATCCTCTTAATATTTCCCTCAGCCATGGAGTGATCACGTGTTTGACCTTCTGCAGCATGGCCGGGAATATCCCGTGTGGACCCGGTGATTTTTAGCTCTCAAAGGAGTCTATAGCCCAAATTATCCAATGATATCGTAAGGAATTTCAACCACTGTGGTTAGAGATATCATTTGTGTGTTGGTTTTAACTACTGTGCAGTTAGGGAAATGTGCCTCCAGGAGCACATTTGCCGCATCTTCACTGATTTCCGTTCATCTGCCATCTTCGGTTATTAATTGGCTTTGTACTATCTGTTGGCAAGCTAGCAGCTTCCTTAACCTTGCGGTGTCCGCTGTCTTCTCAATACCTGAAGAGAAGTTTTGCTATGCGTGTCTTTTAGCTACTCGTACCTTTTTTTTAAAGTCACGCAGCCGTATTTTGTATTCGATCCATACTAGCTCTTCTTCCGCTTTTTTTTTTGCGAGTTTGAATAAGTCTAATACGTCTTTCCTTTTTCTCTTGAGTTCTGGAGCCCACCATGGGGGCTTGTGTCTCTTCTTCTCATGAGACGGTCTACATGTTTTGTGATAAGCTGCCACCAGAATTTTATTGAGTGTCTCCAGGGACTTCTCTAATTTATCTAGTGAGGCTTTCTTAGGTAGTCGTGGTAGGTTTCTTTCAACCTCGCTAACGAACAGCGGGTTTCTATACACTTTCTTCTTCACTATGCGGTCAAAATTAACACGGAATTGAATGTACCTGTGGTCTGAGAAGGAGTGTCTACTAAGGACTCTCCAATCTTTTAACATGGTATTCGTTACCGAAGTGAGGGTAATATCTAAAACATTTGATGAGGTAGGACCATCATATGTTGGTTCTTCCCCCTCGTTGCTATCTTTAGTTTAGTATTAAGTGTGAAATCAAGCAGTGACTCACCTCTACCGTTTATATACCCACTTCCCCATACCGTGAGATGATCGTTGGCGTCTGTTCCGATGATGAGGGCTTGCTCTTTTGGCTCAGCCTCCGTCACCAATCGAGTGAGCTTTTGAGGTGGTGCGTCGATGTCGTGCGCCATTTAGCAAGATGCCATCAAGATTGGTTCATCTCTACCGCCTTCTAGCGCTACCACCGTGAGGTCGTCAGTACTGTAATTAGACAATAAGTAAGCATGGATACCTTTCCTTACTAAGATCACGGTCCTTGCTCTACTCACTGTTGTCGGGTAGAATATGATGTAGTTTAGATTTTTCAGTCCGGAAACCTTGTTTCCCGACGCTTTCCAAGTCTTCTGAACTAAGGCGATGTCAGCGTGGCCTATTTCCAGGGTTATCAGGAGCTCCGCCAAAGCCAACTTGCTTTTATGACTTGGATGACCCTCAGCTCCATGATTGGCTGAGTCATCCTAAACGGATGGGACTTCCACAACAGTTGTGAGCACATCCTTGTCGTCCTCCATTTCTAGACTTTTGGTGGCGTGGGTGACCTCCGCCAGGTGTGAAGGAATACAAGTTTGAGGCGCTACTGTTCGATGCGTTTCTGAGGCGTATGGGCGAACCATACTCGCTTCCCGTCTCTTTTGGTTCAGCAAGCTGGCTCTCCGGTGACATAGTTGTACGCTGTTAGGATAATCACACTCTGAAGTGAGTCACCGGCGTCCAACGCAGCCACGCGCGAAGCAAATCGATTATAAGCGCCTCTACCTTCTTCCACTGATCGGGCTTCATCTTGCCGTTTGGGTCACTCCGGTCGATGAGCGTGACGACAAGATGCCGCCTCGTCACATCACTGGCCGTCGGCTTTGCCCGCGAAATTGGCTATTTGCAGGGCCGCTTGCTAGCTGTCACCTCTGCTTTTGCTTTTTCAGCGGATCGCTGGCGTTTGACGGCCAAACTCTCCTCCACCTTGTTGGCAAAACTGACGTCCTTCGGCGCCATGGTAATTTTTTTTCTCGAAGTGAGACCTACCCTCTTCGATCCCTTGGTCAACCCACTTCTGTTGGCGGATCTCATCCTCTGTGAGATCTTGTTAACAGTCAGCGAGCCGAGCCCGCATCTTAAGGGCTGCTTTGTATTGGGCCTTGGCTCTCATGCCCTCCTTTGACCTTTTGAGCCCGACCCTACTGGGGGTACAGGTACTCCTCGGGTTAGAGGTAGATGGCAGATCCTCGGCCTCTGAGGTAAGAGACCCTCCATGTGATTCGCAGTCCGAGTCATTATGTACTGCGGTATCACGCCACATTTTGGGTTTTGGTTGTTGTTGTGTTTTGGCAGTATCTTTGCAACCGTCCTGGTTTGCTCCAACCAGTACGAAGGGTGGGTTGCTGGCGACACGCAGCGAAGATTTCTACCCCCCGTGCCCACCGGTGGTAGCACCCTTTTCAACCGACGTTTGGATTGACATCCCAGCCCGTGCTTGACCGTCCGTCATCTCCATATGATTTTTTCTTTTGGGGAGTCTACCCATAGCATTTTAACCTTACTGCCAAGGCCCTCGAACCATGGCTTGCTCCACGTCCTCGCAGTGCCGAAGCCTTTGAGTGGCGTAGAGCTCACCTTAGCTAGACATTGTACTATCTCTCTACAGGCGAGTAGATCCGCAGTACCTTCGTTTGTTTTGGGGCAAGATGACATCTGTTGCTTTGGTTTGCCCTTCACCCTCGCAGAGCTCTTCTTAGCTGGGCATCGGTGCCTGTTGCCTCGGCTTGCCCCAAACCCTCATAGTGCCGAAGCCTTTGAGTAGTGTGCAGCTTGCTTTGGCCAGACGCCACCCTGTCCCTCCGCAAAGCAAATTGCACCAGGTACCCCTCGTTTGTTTCGAGGCAGCACGATGCCCATTGCCCAGCCGGCACCCTCGTGGAGGGTTCAGTTGAGGATTTTTGCCAACCGTAGGAGTATTTAGCGACAATAAATCTTCCAGCGCATTTTTATTGTCGTGCAAACAGTTGCAATAATGCAATTGTAACGGTTACCGCGCCCTATATGATAAAAACAGGCAAAAATTTTGTAGCCACGCCCACCCATTCCGCCTCCAGCCTCCCGCAATTTAAAGTAAAAAAGGCTATATCTCCCACAGTTTTTGAGCTATAGCCACCAAATTTGGTGCCAAGATAGGTGATGATGACTCCCCAAAAACTGCATCAAAAGTTTGGATGCCACGCCCACCAATACTGCCCTAGCCACCCCCATCCGCCCAAACGCTTCGTCAAAAACGGTAATGCGTGTATCTTCCAGAGTTGTGGAGCTAGAGCCACCAAATTTGGTAGGCAGATAACTGGCAGCGACCCCCAAAAATCAGCATCTAAGTTTTGGAGCCCACTAACCCATTCTGCCCCTTTTCCTCACTTATTTCAAACTTCGAACTAGAGTCACCAAATTTGATATGAAAATAGCAATTGACATTCCACAAAGATCTGCAGCAAAAATTTGGATGCCCACCCACACCACTCCCAGCCCCCCCTGTCCCCACTTTTACAAACTTTGAGCTAGAGTCACCAAATTTGATTTGAAGATAGCAATTGACATTCCACAAAGATCTGCAGCAAAAATTTGGATGCCACGCCCACCCATACCACCCCCATTCCTACCTTTTCCCCACCCTTTACAAACTTTGAGCTAGAGTCACCAAATTTCGTATGAAGATAGCAATTGACATTCCACAAAGATCTGCCTCAAAAATTTGGATGCCACATCCATCCAATCCGCCCCCAGCCCCCTTTTCCTCACCTTTTACAAACTTTGAGCTAGGGTCACCAAATTTGGAAGGAAGATAGCTGGTGGCATCCCCATCTGCATCGGAGAATCTTTAAGGCAGCGTACATACCTGCCGCGTCCGTACCCCTTTGCAATCAGGCCGCTTTTAACCGGTTTTTATACTAGTAACGAGTATACCGCAGTCGGTTGCGTCCGACTGCAACGTTTCGACTTGTTAGTTCAATGTTTTAAAAAGCGTATTTTTAGTTTTGTGACATAGAACTGTCCAAAATCAACGTACAGCTTATCTGTTGGTATCGTTGAAAAGCTTGTTCAATTGCGCATCGATAATCTGTATCAGGCATTATACACATTTCATTCATGTTTAAAGAGATATTTAACATTTAACGAAAAAACTCAAAATCACGATTTTCAAAAAAGTTTCCCTAAGATGGTCACCATCCTTTATCTTGTGAAAATGCAGCCAATAAATTAAAATAAAATTCCAAATCATTGTTTTTAAATAAGTTTTTGTTTTTTATGCAATTTAACAATGAAAATCAAACGAATTTATTATTTTATTAATTATTATTACTCGTAATGAGCAGAATCGCAATTAATGCATCGATATATCGAATGACGTATCGATCTATGCATCGCACGCTCAACATTGCTCACATACCTTATTAAAATGGCGCGAAATATGTTAACAAACTAATTATGTATTTTTTTTTTTTGGGATTTTTTCATCAAAACCATTTATTATGAAATTATTTATTTAATTAAGGTCCGTATCCAGTACAGCAAAAAAAAATTTTTTAATACAAAATCGTCGCAGCAGGAATTGTTATACTCGATACCGAAGGTAAAGAGTATATTGACTTTGTGCAATGTCCGTCATGGTGTCCGTCCGTCTGTCCGTCTGTCCGTCTGTCCGTCCGTATGTTCGCAACTTTTTTCCACACCCTTCAAGCTAGAGACTTGAAACTTTCCAATTCTCTTTATCTATGGGATAGTAAATTAAAGTGTCAAGATGGGGTTTCTACGATAACTGGGGGGCTGGCAAATCGATAAATTCGATAACTCAAAACCGATAAATCCACATATTTCGCACATCCTTACAGCTAGAAGTACCAAATTTGGTAAGAAGATAGCTACTAGCAACCCCCAAAAAACTGCATCAAAAATTTTGGAGCCACGCCCCCATTCCGCCCCCAGCCCCCGAATTTTAACGTTAAAAAAGCCTATACCTCCCACAGTTTTTGAGCTATAGTCACCACATTTGGTGCCAAGATAGGTGATGATGACCCCTCAAAAACTGCATCAAAAGATTGGATGCCACGCCCACCAATACCGCCCCAGCCACCCCCATGTGCCCCAACGCTTCGTCAAAAACGGGAATGCGTGTATCTTCCAGAGTTGTAGAGCTAGAGCCTCCAAATTTGGTGGGAAGATAGTTGGTAACGACCCCCAAAAAACTGCATCAAAGTTTTGGAGCCACGCCCACCCATTCCGCCCCCAGCCCCACCGCATTTTGAAATCAGAAATGGCTATATCTCCCACAGTTTTTGAGCTAGAGCCACCAAATTTGGTGCCAAGATAGGTGATGATGACCCCCAAAAACTGCATCAAAAGTTTGGATGCCACGCCCACCAATACTGCCCTAGCCGCCCCCATCCACCCCAACGCTTCGTCAAAAACGGCAATGCGTGTATCTTCCAGAGTTGTGGAGCTAGAGCCACCAAATTTGGTAGGAAGATAGCTGGCAACGACCCCCAAAATCTGCATCAAAGTTTTGGAGCCACGCCCTCCATTTCGCCCCCCTTTCCCCACTTTTTTACAATTTTCGAGCTAGAGTCACCAAATTTGGTATGAAGATAGCAATTGCCATTTTACAAAGATATGCATCAAAAATTTTGATGCCACGCCCACCCTTACCGCCCTCAGCCCCCCTTTCCCCATTTTTTTAAACTTCGAGCTAGAGTCACCAAATTTGGTATATAGATAGCAATTGACATTCCACAAAGATCTGCATAAAAAAATTTGGATGTCACGCCCACCCATACCGCCCCCAGCCCCCTTTCCACACTTATTACAAATTTCGAGCTAGAGTCACCAAATTTGGTATGAAGATAGCAATTGACATTCCACAAAGATCTGCATCACAAATTTGGAAGTCACGCCCACCCTTACCGGCCCCAGCCCCCTTTCCCCACTAAATACAATTTTCGAGCTAGAGTCACCAAATTTGGTATGAAGATAACAATTGACATTCCACAAAGATCTGCATCAAAAATTTGGATGACACGCCCACCCAAACCGCCCCCAGCCCCCCTTTCCCCACCTTTTACAAATTTTTAGCTAGAGTCACCAAATTTGGTATGAAGATAGCCGGTGGCATCCCCATCTGCATCGGAGAATCTTTAAGGCAGCTTTAACCCCTGCCGCATCCGTACCCCTTTGCATTCAGGCCTCTTTTTACCGGTTTTAATTCTGGTATCGAGTATGCCGCAGTCGGTTGCGTCCGACTGCAACGTTTCCACTTGTTTTTTTTTTTGGCTGCGTGTGTTCTAGGTATCTAGCAACGTAGCAAAAAATACTAAACTGCTTATCGATAGTATCGATTTATACAATATGTACACACTGGCGCTGGGCGCAGGAAATACCAAATCATATATATTTTTGTGCCCAGGACAGCAACCAACATTTATAAAACGACAAGCTATAAATAATAATGGAAAGGAAAACTGAAAAACGGGTTTAAAAGTATTGGCACTGCAACAACATATGCTACCAACAACGGAATAAGCATATTCGCACTAATCATCTTTTCTTTTTTTATTTTGTGTTTGTGGGTTTGTTTAATTTTTAAATTTGATGCCTCAGTGTGACCATGTCTCTCCTAAGCTATATAAGGCAAAATGCCATATTTTTACCACAAAATAGTGGACTATGGTCACACTATAAGATCTTGTGCCCACGCTTCCAAAATATATCACAAATTCCTGCCAGGCATTTTTTATTGTACAGGAAACGGACCTTTAACTATAAAGTTCAATATAACCAATTTAATTTTGTTGCGAATGTACGTCTTCTCGTTGCGCGGTCATTTTGATCCAAGTATATGAAGATGACACGATCATCGATACAATTGAATGAAAATATCGATTACAATTAATCGTGTTCAATTGTGAAACATCGACAGTGTCCAGTTTACAAGAAAGTACGGTCTTAACATTTTTGTATGTAAAACCCAAAATTTAAAAAAAAAATTGTTTTATTGCGAAATATGAAAGACCGTTATAAAACGAATAAGAACAAATTTATTTACTTTTGCTGAATCTTGGAATTATTCAATTACATAAGCTTTGAAATATCAAAAAGTTTAGGTCGGAATATCGGGGTTTTAATTTTTGTCTCTGAATTTAGCCAAAACCAGGTATCAACACCTGTAGACCATGTCAAAAAGAAGCCGGCACTGAAAGCTATCCAATAGCCAATTTCTTTCTATTTGTACCAAATACAATGTTCATTAAATATGAAAGCATTTAATATTGGAAGTTCAGCCGAAGTTTGATTTGGTAAAATAAAGCTATAACATCGATTCTGTCCCTCCCCCCAGCATTTAGTTTACTAACAATATCCAATAATATGTTATACAGCACTTGAATTAACCACCTATATAATTGTATGGACTGATTACGGGATGTTATTCAATATTACACTTTTAAAAAAATAAGAACAAACAGTCGAAATTCAAACACAAATTTTTCCTAAATTAAGAACGGAAGTTTTTCATATTAAAACCAATTTCAAGCCCATTGCGTTGTTAAACCAAGATTGGCGGTCTGAAAAATTCTGTTATTAATTTGAGAAAGTCAATAATATATCAAGAAGATCGGTGCTTGGCAGACCATTCTTAACGGATGTTCTTGAATTTTATATGCGAGAACGGATTTTTCTTCTTAGTGTACTAAGAATCAATCCGAAAAATTCGCTATTCTATCAAGGACAGAAGCGTTTGGAAATCAGTGCACGAAACAACGAATAAACAAGTGCGATATGTCGCGAATATGATTGTAGGAGTATTTAGTTTATGTTGAACCGGCTGACCCTCCCAGGGGAGTGTCACACATAGACCGCTAAAGTGTCGTTAGTGAGGCCGGTGATCGGAGATGGTTAGGACTATCTCTCTGTGTGGTCCGGTGGAGTAAGTGTGCTTCGGGCAAACGCCAGAAGCTTTTCGGTCTCCTGCTTGCTGGCTTCTACATGCGAAGCCAGATAGGGAGTTTAGAAGTAGCGTAGTCTTTGTGCTGCCAAAGCGGGGCAGCTGCAAAGGAGGTGCTCAAGCGTTTTGCTATTAGGCGTGCCTGTATGTCAACGGGGTTGACATTCTGTATGGTCTGTAGTGTTTTAGTAGGTGTAGTTCTCAGCGCCCCTGTGATGCACGCGATGTGTAGAGTGCATTGGTGGCTTTCCAGCGAGGTACCTTATATCTCTTAGTGAAGAGAATGAGGTCCGTCTTGTCCGCGTTGATACTTAGACCTTCTTCCATGGCCCATTCTAGTATCTCTTTGAGTGTGTGGTTCATGACTGAGCTGATTGTCGATGGACACTTGCCCGTGATAATTATGCTTATGTCGTCCAGATAGGCGGTTATCTTCGGGGCTTTCCATTTGAATTCCTTTAGTAGGTTATTTACCAAAAGTTCCACAGTAGGGGTGAGAGCAAACCTCCTTGGGTAGTGCCACACTTGGCTTCCCTGATTGCGGTAGTGGTTCCCTATTCCGCTAGTAATCTTCTGTTGCCCAGTAGGTTCTGATCCCAGGAGTAGACTGCTTCTTCTGGGCTCACAGCTCTTAGGCTGTGCATTATTGCTTCCGTCGACACTTTGTTAAATGCACCTGAGATGTCAAGAAATGCGCCTAGTGCGTATTCTCTATGGTGAAGTGCTTTCTCTATGAGTGCTACAAGGGAATGTAGCGCTGTTTCCACCGACTTGCCCTTCGTGTATGAGTGTTGGTTCTGTTCTAGAGTAATTTCTGTATTCTCTCTGATGTGGAGATCTATCAGTTTTTCTAGAATTTTTGGCAGGAACGAAGTCAGGCTAATTGGTCTGCAGTCTTTAGGCAGCACGTGGCTACATTTTCCTGCTTTTGGTAGGAAAATGACCCGTGCCGTCCTCCAGGCCACCGGCACATAGCCATAACTAAGGCATCCTCTTAATATTTCCCTCAGCCATGGAGTGATCACGTGTTTGACCTTCTGCAGCATGGCCGGGAATATCCCGTGTGGACCCGGTGATTTTTAGCTCTCAAAGGAGTCTATAGCCCAAATTATCCAATGATATCGTAAGGAATTTCAACCACTGTGGTTAGAGATATCATTTGTGTGTTGGTTTTAACTACTGTGCAGTTAGGGAAATGTGCCTCCAGGAGCACATTTGCTGCATCTTCACTGATTTCCGTTCATCTGCCATCTTCGGTTGTTAATTGGCTTTGTACTTTCTGTTGGCAAGCTAGCAGCTTCCTTAACCTTGCGGTGTCCGCTGTCTTCTCAATACCTGAAGAGAAGTTTTGCTATGCGTGTCTTTTAGCTACTCGTACCTTTTTTTTAAAGTCACGCAGCCGTATTTTGTATTCGATCCATACTAGCTCTTCTTCCGCTTTTTTTTTTTGCGAGTTTGAATAAGTCTAATACGTCTTTCCTTTTTCTCTTGAGTTCTGGAGCCCACCATGGGGGCTTGTGTCTCTTCTTCTCTTGAGACGGTCTACATGTTTTGTGATAAGCTGCCACCAGATTTTTATTGAGTGTCTCCAGGGACTTCTCTAATTTATCTAGTGAGGCTTTCTTAGGTAGTCGTGGTAGGTTTCTTTCAACCTCGCTAACGAACAGCGGGTTTCTATACACTTTCTTCTTCACTATGCGTTCAAAATTAACACGGAATTGAATGTACCTGTGGTCTGAGAAGGAGTGTCTACTAAGGACTCTCCAATCTTTTAACATGGCATTCGTTACCGAAGTGAGGGTAATATCTAAAACATTTGATGAGGTAGGACTATCATATGTTGGTTCTTCCCCCTCGTTGCTATCTTTAGTTTGGTATTAAGTGTGAAATCAAGCAGTGACTCACCTCTACCGTTTATATACAGGGTTGCCCATATTCGACGGACCCATGTTTTTTTAAAAATCAAAGAAAAAAATAAAAATTTGGCGGTTGGCAATCTTAATCATTTAATTTTTTCCAAGTAAATTTGTTTACATCAATTTTTGAATATGATATCTCTCAAATGGCCGCCTCTGGCGTCGATGGCGTATTGTGCCCTTTTTGCAGCATTTTCCATCGTTTTCGCCAACATTTCGGCCGGAATAGCGGCTATTTCTTCACGAATGTTGTCCTTGAGCTCTTCTACGGTCCTTGGCTTGTTAACGTAAACCTTTGACTTCAAATATCCCCACAAGAAGAAGTCAGGCGGCGTCAAATCGGGCGAACGCGGTGGCCAGTCCAAATCACCACTTTTCGACATCAAACGGCCCGGAAGTAATTTCTTCAGAAAATCGATTGTTATGCGACTTGTGTGCGGTGGAGCGCCGTCTTGTTGAAACCAGAACTGCCTCATACACTTTCGACGAATAATTGGCATCACAAAATTGGTCATCATGTCGCGATAACGCTCCTGGTTGATGGTAACAGCATGGCCATTTTCATTTTGGAAGAAAAACGGCCCAATGACCGTTTTCGCACTAACGCCGCACCAAACTGTGACTTTTTCGCCATGAAGAGGCACTTTTTGAATCTCCTGAGGATTTTCAGTGGCGTAAATACGGCAATTTTGCTTATTTACGGTCTCATTCAATGTGAAATGGCCTTCATCGGACATGATAATTTTGTTCCAAAATTGCTCGTCATCTTCGGCCATTTCGATGACTCTTTGGGCCCATTCCAATCGACGAGGCTTGTCCGCAGGCAACAATCTTTGCGTCAATTGAATTTTGTACGGGAACAAATGCAAATCAACGCGAATAATCCATTGTAAAGTGGACCGAGCCATGCCCAACTGCTGAGAACGAAGTTTTTGGAATGTTCTTGGGGACCTCTCAACACTGGCTCGTACGGCAGCGATATTCTCGGCCGATCGCCTTGGCTGACTTTTATTTGGCATCTTCGGATTAGAAAGAGCCTCACCAATAGATTATTTTTCGTATAAACGCTTAATGGTGTTCTTAGAAGGCGCACTTTTCACATTTTTTAATTTTTTAAAAGCACGTTGAGTTTTCACAATTGACTTGTTCTGTTGAATGTAAATTTCAACTATTTCAGAGCGCTCGCGTGGCGTGTATTGTTCCATGGTAAAAATCTGCTTGGACTGACGCTTCAAACGCGGTATGTCATTAAGCGATCTGACATCTCTGTCAAAAGTTATGGCGTTGCCAGATGGGTCCGTCGAATATGGGCAACCCTGTACCCACTTCCCCATACCGTGAGATGATCGTTGGCGTCTGTTCCGATGATGAGGGCTTGCTCTTTTGGCTCAGCCTCCGTCACCAATCGAGTGAGCTTTTGAGGTGTTGCGTCGATGCCATCAAGATTGGTTCATCTCTACCGCCTTCTAGCGCTACCACCGTGAGGTCGTCAGTACTGTAATTAGACAATAAGTAAGCATGGATACCTTTCCTAACTAAGATCACGGTCCTTGCTCTACTCACTGTTGTCGGGTAGAATATGATGTAGTTTAGATTTTTCAGTCCAGAAACCTTGTTTCCCGACGCTATCCAATGCTCCTGGACTGGATATTTCAGTCCAGAACCCTTGTTCCCGACGCTTTCCAAGGCTTCTGAACTAAGGCGACGTCAGCGTGGCCTATTTCCAGGGTTATCAGGAGCTCCACCGAAGCCAACTTGCTTTTATGACTTGGATGACCCTCAGCTCCATGATTGGCTGAGCCATCCTAAACGGATGGGACTTCCACAACAGTTGTGAGCACATCCTTGTCGTCCTCCATTTCTAGACTTTTGGTGGCGTGGGTGACCTCCGCCAGGTGTGAAGGAATACAAGTTTGAGGCGCTACTGTGCGTTTCTAAGGCGTATGGGCGAACCATACTCGCTTCCCGTCTCTTTTGGTTCAGCAAGCTGGCTCTCCGGTGACATAGTTGTACGCTGTTAGGATAACCACACTCTGAAGTGAGTCACCGGCGTCCAACGCAGCCACGCGCCAAGCAAATCGATTATAAGCGCCTCTACCTTCTTCCACTGATCGGGCTTCATCTTGCCGTTTGGGTCACTCCGGTCGATGAGCGTGACGACAAGATGCCGCCTCGTCACATCACTGGCCGTCGGCTTTGCCCGCGAAATTGGCTTTTTGCAGGGCGGCTTGCTAGCTGTCACCTCTGCTTTTGCTTTTTCAGCGGGTCGCTGGCGTTTGACGGCCAAACTCTCCTCCACCTTGTTGGCAAAACCGACGTCCTTCGGCGCCATGGTAATTTTTTTTCTCGAAGTGAGACCTACCCTCTTCGATCCCTTGGTCAACCCACTTCTGTTGGCGGATCTCATCCTCTGTGAGATCTTGTTAACAGTCAGCGAGCCGAGCCCGCATCTTAAGGGCTGCTTTGTATTGGGCCTTGGCTCTCATGCCCTCCTTTGACCTTTTGAGCCCGACCCTACTGGGGGTACAGGTACTCCTCGGGTTAGAGGTAGATGGCAGATCCTCGGCCTCTGAGGTAAGAGACCCTCCATGTGATTCGCAGTCCGAGTCATTATGTACTGCGGTATCACGCCACATTTTGGGTTTTGGTTGTTGTTGTGTTTTGGCAGTATCTTTGCAACCGTCCTGGTTTGCTCCAACCAGTACGAAGGGTTGCTGGCGACACGCAGCGAAGATTTCTACCCCCCGTGCCCACCGGTGGTAGCACCCTTGTCAACCGACGTTTGGATTGACATCCCAGCCCGTGCTTGACCGTCCGTCATCTCCATATGATTTTTTCTTTTTTGGAGTCTACCCATAGCATTTTAACCTTACTGCCAAGGCCCTCGAACCATGGCTTGCTAAACGTCCTCGCAGTGCCGAAGCCTTTGAGTGGCGTAGAGCTCACCTTAGCTAGACATTGTACTATCTCTCTACAGGCGAGTAGATCCGCAGTACCTTCGTTTGTTTTGGGGCAAGATGACATCTGTTGCTTTGGTTTGCCCTTCACCCTCGCAGAGCTCTTCTTAGCTGGGCATCGGTGCCTGTTGCCTCGGCTTGCCCCAAACCCTCATAGTGCCGAAGCCTTTGAGTAGTGTGCAGCTTGCTTTGGCCAGACGCCACCCTGTCCCTCCGCAAAGCAAATTGCACCAGGTACCCCTCGTTTGTTTCGAGGCAGCACGATGCCCATTGCCCAGCCGGCACCCTCGTGGAGGGTTCAGTTGAGGATTTTTGCCAACCGTAGGAGTATTTAGCGACAATAAATCTTCCAGCGCATTTTTATTGTCGTGCAAACAGTTGCAATAATGCAATTGTAACGGTTACCGCGCCCTATATGATAAAAACAGGCAAAAATTTTGGAGCCACGCCCACCCATTCCGCCTCCAGCCTCCCGCAATTTAAAGTAAAAAAAGGCTATATCTCCCACAGTTTTTGAGCTATAGCCACCAAATTTGGTGCCAAGATAGGTGATAATGACTCCCCAAAAACTGCATCAAAAGTTTGGATGCCACGCCCACCAATACTGCCCTAGCCACCCCCATCCGCCCCAACGCTTCGTCAAAAACGGGAATGCGTGTATCTTCCAGAGTTGTGGAGCTAGAGCCACCAAATTTGGTAGGCAGATAACTGGCAGCGACCCCCAAAAATCAGCATCTAAGTTTTGGAGCCCACTAACCCATTCTGCCCCTTTTCCTCACTTATTTCAAACTTCGAACTAGAGTCACCAAATTTGATATGAAAATAGCAATTGACATTCCACAAAGATCTGCAGCAAAAATTTGGATGCCCACCCACACCACTCCCAGCCCCCCCTTTGCTCATCTTTTACAAACTTTGAGCTAGTGTCACCAAATTTGGTATGAAATTAGCAACTGACATTCCACAAAGATCTGCATCAAAAATTTGGATGCCACGCCCACCCATACCACCCCCAGCCCTACCCTTTCCCCACCCTTTACAAACTTTGAGCTAGAGTCACCAAATTTTGTATGAAGATAGCAATTGACATTCCACAAAGATCTGCATCAAAAATTTGGATGCCACATCCATCCAATCCGCCCCCAGCCCCCTTTTCCCCACCTTTTACAAACTTTGAGCTTGAGTCACCAAATTTGGAAGGAAGATAGCTGGTGGCATCCCCATCTGCATCGGAGAATCTTTAAGGCAGCGTACATACCTGCCGCGTCCGTCCCCTTTGCAATCAGGCCGCTTTTAACCGGTTTTTATACTAGTAACGAGTATACCGCAGTCGGTTGCGTCCGACTGCAACGTTTCGACTTGTTAGTTCAATGTTTTAAAAAGCGTATTTTTAGTTTTGTGACATAGAACTGTCCAAAATCAACGTACAGCTGATCTGTTGGTATCGTTGAAAAGCTTGTTCAATTGCGCATCGATAATCTGTATCAGGCATTATACACATTTCATTCATGTTTAAAGAGATATTTAACATTTAACGAAAAAACTCAAAATCACGATTTTCAAAAAAGTTTCCCTAAGATGGTCACCATCCTTTATCTTGTGAAAATGCAGCCAATAAATTAAAATAAAATTCCAAATCATTGTTTTTAAATAAGTTTTTGTTTTTTATGCAATTTAACAATGAAAATCAAACGAATTTATTATTTTATTAATTATTATTACTCGTAATGAGCAGAATCGCAATTAATGCATCGATATATCGAATGACGTATCGATCTATGCATCGCACGCTCAACATTGCTCACATACCTTATTAAAATGGCGCGAAATATGTTAACAAACTAATTATGTATTTTTTTTTTTTTGGGATTTTTTCATCAAAACCATTTATTATGAAATTATTTATTTAATTAAGGTCCGTATCCAGTACAGCGAAAAAAAAATTTTTCATACAAAATCGTCGCAGCAGGAATGGTTTTTTTTGGCTGCGTGTGTTCTAGGTATCTAGCAACGTAGCAAAAAATACTAAACTGCTTATCGATAGTATCGATTTATACAATATGTACACACTGGCGCTGGGCGCAGGAAATACCAAATCATATATATTTTTGTGCCCAGGACAGCAACCAACATTTATAAAACGACAAGCTATAAATAATAATGGAAAGGAAAACTGAAAAACGGGTTTAAAAGTATTGGCACTGCAACAACATATGCTACCAACAACGGAATAAGCATATTCGCACTAATCATCTTTTCTTTTTTATTTTGTGTTTGTGGGTTTGTTTAATTTTTAAATTTGATGCCTCAGTGTGACCATGTCTCTCTAAGCTATATAAGGCAAAATGCCATATTTTTACCACAAAATAGTGGACTGTGGTCACACTATAAGATCTTGTGCCCACGCTTCCAAAATATATCACAAATTCCTGCCAGGCATTTTTTATTGTACAGGAAACGGACCTTTAACTATAAAGTTCAATATAACCAATTTAATTTTGTTGCGAATGTACGTCTTCTCGTTGCGCGGTCATTTTGATCCATGTATATGAAGATGACACGATCATCGATACAATTGAATGAAAATATCGATTACAATTAATCGTGTTCAATTGTGAAACATCGACAGTGTCCAGTTTACAAGAAAGTACGGTCTTAACATTTTTGTATGTAAAACCCAAAATTTTAAAAAAAAATTGTTTTATTGCGAAATATGAAAGACCGTTATAAAACGAATAAGAACAAATTTATTTACTTTTGCTGAATCTTGGAATTATTCAATTACATAAGCTTTGAAATATCAAAAAGTTTAGGTCGGAATATCGGGGTTTTAATTTTTGTCTCTGAATTTAGCCAAATCCAGGTATCAACACCTGTAGACCATGTCAAAAAGAAGCCGGCACTGAAAGCTATCCAATAGCCAATTTCTTTCTATTTGTACCAAATACAATGTTCATTAAATATGAAACCATTTAATATTGGAAGTTAAGCCGAAGTTTGATTTGGTAAAATAAAGCTATAACATCGATTCTGTCCCTCCCCCCAGCATTAAGTTTACTAACAATATCCAATAATATGTTATACAGCACTTGAATTAACCACCTATATAATTGTATGGACTGATTACGGGATGTTATTCAATATTACACTTTTTAAAAAATAAGAACAAACAGTCGAAATTCAAACACAAATTTTTCCTAAATTAAGAACGGAAGTTTTTCATATTAAAACCAATTTCAAGCCCATTGCGTTGTTAAACCAAGATTGGCGGTCTGAAAAATTCTGTTATTAATTTGAGAAAGTCGATAATATATCAAGAAGATCGGTGCTTGGCAGACCATTCTTAACGGATGTTCTTGAATTTTACATGCGAGAACGGATTTTTCTTCTTAGTGTACTAAGAATCAATCCGAAAAATTCGCTATTCTATCAAGGACAGAAGCGTTTGGAAATCAGTGCACGAAACAACGAATAAACAAGTGCGATATGTCGCGAATATGATTGTAGGAGTATTTAGTTTAGGTTGAACCGGCTGACCCTCCCAGGGGAGTGTCACACATAGACCGCTAAAGTGTCGTTAGTGAGGCCGGTGATCGGAGATGGTTAGGACTATCTCTCTGTGTGGTCCGGTGGAGTAAGTGTGCTTCGGGCAAACGCCAGAAGCTTTTCGGTCTCCTGCTTGCTGGCTTCTACATGCGAAGCCAGATAGGGAGTTTAGAAGTAGCGTAGTCTTTGTGCTGCCAAAGCGGGGCAGCTGCAAAGGAGGTGCTCAAGCGTTTCATTGACACCTGGTTCCTTGCATCTCCTGCGCATTCTTCGTTGTCAGTTATGCATAGCCTTTTCGCGTGTACTGCCACTAGGCAGTGGACTGTCAGGAGGCCCACAAGCCTTCGGAAGTCATGCCTTTGTAGCCTTAGCATAAATTTCGTTAGTTTGTCGTCGTAGGTTTTGCCCATTATTTTAGAGATTTTCCAGTCAGAGGGGTTTGTCTACCTTAGTACTGCTGAGTTCCGTGCCTGTGTTTCTATGTAGGATAGTAGCGTTTGCAGGGAGATCGGAACTTCCTCAGTATCACTGTTGAGTCCCGTTGCACCTTGCTTAGCTAGAAGGTCTGCTGTTTCGTTGCCGTGGAAGCCCTGATGGCTTGGAATCCAGTAGATGCGCTTTGTTTAACAGGTGATGAGTGCATCTAGCGTTTCTCTGCTCGCCAGGACATTCCGAAAGCTTATGTGGTGGGCCTGCAAGGCTTTGATTGCCACCTGACTATCCACGACTATGTTTACTTTGTCCTGCATTGTGTTTGTTTGTAAGACTGCTTCTGCTGCTTTCCTAATTGCGAATATCTCCGCTTGGAATATACTGCAGAGTTCCGGGAGTTTGTATGAAAGGCTCATGGGTGGTTCGGCGCAGTACACTGCTGCGCCAGCTCCCTCCCTCATTTTTGAGCCGTCTGTATATACGTTGATGGCCTGCTCCTGAGCGCCATTCGTCTTTTCCTAAGAGCGTGGGCGTGAAGTTAAAACTGTTTCTTGGGGTCATATAGTCTGTTTCGACTTGGATCCCTCTTCCAATTATACTATGCCCGTAGTTATGTATCTTCATGTTGCCTATAGTGCAAAGACGTTGTGCAGTCTTTTTTGCTATTAGGCGTGCCTGTATGTCAACGGGGTTGACATTCTGTATGGTCTGTAGTGTTTTAGTAGGTGTAGTTCTCAGCGCCCCTGTGATGCACGCGATGTGTAGAGTGCATTGGTGGCTTTCCAGCGAGGTACCTTATATCTCTTAGTGAAGAGAATGAGGTCCGTCTTGTCCGCGTTGATACTTAGACCTTCTTCCATGGCCCATTCTAGTATCTCTTTGAGTGTGTGGTTCATGACTGAGCTGATTGTCGATGGACACTTGCCCGTGATAATTATGCTTATGTCGTCCAGATAGGCGGTTATCTTCGGGGCTTTCCATTTGAATTCCTTTAGTAGGTTATTTACCAAAAAGTTCCACAGTAGGGGTGAGAGCAAACCTCCTTGGGTAGTGCCACACTTGGCTTCCCTGATTGCGGTAGTGGTTCCCTATTCCGCTAGTAATCTTCTGTTGCCCAGTAGGTTCTGATCCCAGGAGTAGACTGCTTCTTCTGGGCTCACAGCTCTTAGGCTGTGCATTATTGCTTCCGTCAACACTTTGTTAAATGCACCTGAGATGTCAAGAAATGCGCCTAGTGCGTATTCTCTATGGTGAAGTGCTTTCTCTATGAGTGCTACAAGGGAATGTAGCGCTGTTTCCACCGACTTGCCCTTCGTGTATGAGTGTTGGTTCTGTTCTAGAGTAATTTCTGTATTCTCTCTGATGTGGAGATCTATCAGTTTTTCTAGAATTTTTGGCAGGAACGAAGTCAGGCTAATTGGTCTGCAGTCTTTAGGCAGCACGTGGCTACATTTTCCTGCTTTTGGTAGGAAAATGACCCGTGCCGTCCTCCAGGCCACCGGCACATAGCCATAACTAAGGCATCCTCTTAATATTTCCCTCAGCCATGGAGTGATCACGTGTTTGACCTTCTGCAGCATGGCCGGGAATATCCCGTGTGGACCCGGTGATTTTTAGCTCTCAAAGGAGTCTATAGCCCAAATTATCCAATGATATCGTAAGGAATTTCAACCACTGTGGTTAGAGATATCATTTGTGTGTTGGTTTTAACTACTGTGCAGTTAGGGAAATGTGCCTCCAGGAGCACATTTGCTGCATCTTCACTGATTTCCGTTCATCTGCCATCTTCGGTTGTTAATTGGCTTTGTACTATCTGTTGGCAAGCTAGCAGCTTCCTTAACCTTGCGGTGTCCGCTGTCTTCTCAATACCTGAAGAGAAGTTTTGCTATGCGTGTCTTTTAGCTACTCGTACCTTTTTTTTAAAGTCACGCAGCCGTATTTTGTATTCGATCCATACTAGCTCTTCTTCCGCTTTTTTTTGCGAGTTTGAATAAGTCTAATACGTCTTTCCTTTTTCTCTTGAGTTCTGGAGCCCACCATGGGGGCTTGTGTCTCTTCTTCTCTTGAGACGGTCTACATGTTTTGTGATAAGCTGCCACCAGATTTTTATTGAGTGTCTCCAGGGACTTCTCTAATTTATCTAGTGAGGCTTTCTTAGGTAGTCGTGGTAGGTTTCTTTCAACCTCGCTAACGAACAGCTCCCAGTCCGTGTTCCGCGGGTTTCTTTACACTTTCTTCTTCACTATGCGTTCAAAATTAACACGGAATTGAATGTACCTGTGGTCTGAGAAGGAGTGTCTACTAAGGACTCTCCAATCTTTTAACATGGTATTCGTTACCGAAGTGAGGGTAATATCTAAAACATTTGATGAGGTAGGACCATCATATGTTGGTTCTTCCCCCTCGTTGCTATCTTTAGTTTAGTATTAAGTGTGAAATCAAGCAGTGACTCAACTCTACCGTTTATATACCCACTTCCCCATACCGTGAGATGATCGTTGGCGTCTGTTCCGATGATGAGGGCTTGCTCTTTTGGCTCAGCCTCCGTCACCAATCGAGTGAGCTTTTGAGGTGGTGCGTCGATGCCATCAAGATTGGTTCATCTCTACCGCCTTCTAGCGCTACCACCGTGAGGTCGTCAGTACTGTAATTAGACAATAAGTAAGCATGGATACCTTTCCTTACTAAGATCACGGTCCTTGCTCTACTCACTGTTGTCGGGTAGAATATGATGTAGTTTAGATTTTTTTTTATTTTTTTTTTATTTTTGCTAATTTATTATAATATTTAACTCCAATAAACCTTAGTCTAATTATTTACATGGTCTTACTCTAATGGTCCCAAATGGGCTCTCTAGAATTAAATTATATTAATAAATGGATCCTTTTCCGATTAACTTATATTTTTACATCTTAAATAGATGTGAAGCGAATATTTTTTTTTTTTTTTTTAAAAAAAAAAAAAAAAAAAAATTACTATTTAATATTTGGTTTTGATTAGTATAAAATTAAAGCTAAGGGATAAAGATTAGATTTTTCAGTCCAGAAACCTTGTTTCCCGACGCTTTCCACGCCCCGCTGTCTTTTTCAAGGCTTCTGAACTAAGGCGACGTCAGCGTGGCCTATTTCCAGGGTTATCAGGAGCTCCACCGAAGCCAACTTGCTTTTATGACTTGGATGACCCTCAGCTCCATGATTTGCTGAGTCATCCTAAACGGATGGGACTTCCACAACAGTTGTGAGCACATCCTTGTCGTCCTCCATTTCTAGGCTTTTGGTGGCGTGGGTGACCTCTGCCAGGTGTGAAGGAATACAAGTTTGAGGCGCTACTGTTCGATGCGTTTCTGAGGCGTATGGGCGAACCATACTCGCTTCCCGTCTCTTTTGGTTCAGCAAGCTGGCTCTCCGGCGACATAGTTGTACGCTGTTAGGATAACCACACTCTGAAGTGAGTCACCGGCGTCCAACGCACCCACGCGCCAAGCAAATCGAATAGAAGCGCCTCTACCTTCATCCACTGATCGGGCTTCATCTTGCCGTTTGGGTCACTCCGGTCGATGAGCGTGACGACAAGATGCCGCCTCGTCACATCACTGGCCGTCGGCTTTGCCCGCGAAATTGGCTTTTTGCAGGGCCGCTTGCTAGCTGTCACCTCTGCTTTTGCTGTTTCAGCGGATCGCTGGCGTTTGACGGCCAAACTCTCCTCCACCTTGTTGGCAAAACTGACGTCCTTCGGCGCCATGGTAATTTTTTCTCGAAGTGAGACCTACCCTCTTCGATCCCTTGGTCAACCCACTTCTGTTGGCGGATCTCATCCTCTGTGAGATCTTGTTTACAGTCAGCGAGCCGAGCCCGCATCTTAAGGGCTGCTTTGTATTGGGCCTTGGCTCTCATGCCCTCCTTTGACCTTTTGAGCCCGACCCTACTGGGGGTACAGGTACTCCTCGAGTTAGATGGCAGATCCTCGGCCTCTGAGGTAAGAGACCCTCCATGTGATTCGCAGTCCGAGTCATTATGTACTGCGGTATCACGCCACATTTTGGGTTTTGGTTGTTGTTGTGTTTTGGCAGTATCTTTGCAACCGTCCTGGTTTGCTCCAACCAGTACGAAGGGTGGGTTGCTGGCGACACGCAGCGAAGATTTCTACCCCCCGTGCCCACCGGTGGTAGCACCCTTTTCAACCGACGTTTGGATTGACATCCCAGCCCGTGCTTGACCGTCCGTCATCTCCATATGATTTTTTCTTTTGGGGAGTCTACCCATAGCATTTTAACCTTACTGCCAAGGCCCTCGAACCATGGCTTGCTCCACGTCCTCGCAGTGCCGAAGCCTTTGAGTGGCGTAGAACTCACCTTAGCTAGACATTGTACTACCTCTCTACAGGCGAGTAGATCCGCAGTACCTTCGTTTGTTTTGGGGCAAGATGACATCTGTTGCTTTGGTTTGCCCTTCACCCTCGCAGAGCTCTTCTTAGCTGGGCATCGGTGCCTGTTGCCTCGGCTTGCCCCAAACCCTCATTGTGCCGAAGCCTTTGAGTGGTGTGCAGTTTGCTTTGGCCAGACGCCACCCTGTCCCTCCGCAAAGCAAATTGCACCAGGTACCCCTCGTTTGTTTCGAGGCAGCACGATGCCCATTGCCCAGCCGGCACCCTCGTGGAGGGTTCAGTTGAGGATTTTTGCCAACCGTAGGAGTATTTAGCGACAATAAATCTTCCAGCGCATTTTTATTGTCGTGCAAACAGTTGCAATAATGCAATTGTAACGGTTACCGCGCCCTATATGATAAAAACAAGCAAAAATTTTGGAGCCACGCCCACCCATTCCGCCTCCAGCCTCCCGCAATTTAAAGTAAAAAAAAAGGCTATATCTCCCACAGTTTTTGAGCTATAGCCACCAAATTTGGTGCCAAGATAGGTGATAATGACTCCCCAAAAACTGCATCAAAAGTTTGGATGCCACGCCCACCAATACTGCCCTAGCCACCCCCATCCGCCCAAACGCTTCGTCAAAAACGGGAATGCGTGTATCTTCCAGAGTTGTGGAGCTAGAGCCACCAAATTTGGTAGGCAGATAACAGGCAGCGACCCCCAAAAATCAGCATCTAAGTTTTGGAGCCCACTAACCCATTCCGCCCCCTTTCCTCACTTATTTCAAACTTCGAACTAGAGTCACCAAATTTGATATGAAAATAGCAATTGACATTCCACAAAGATCTGCAGCAAAAATTTGGATGCCCACCCACACCACTCCCAGCCCCCCCTGTCCCCACTTTTACAAACTTTGAGCTAGAGTCACCAAATTTGATTTGAAGATAGCAATTGACATTCCACAAAGGTCTGCATCAAAAATTTGGATGCCAAATCCACCCAATCCGCCCCCAGCCCCTTTTTCCTCACCTTTTACAAACTTTGAGCTTGAGTCACCAAATTTGGAAGGAAGATAGCTGGTGGCATCCCCATCTGCATCGGAGAATCTTTAAGGCAGCGTACATACCTGCCGCGTCCGTACCCCTTTGCAATCAGGCCGCTTTTAACCGGTTTTTATACTAGTAACGAGTATACCGCAGTCGGTTGCGTCTGACTGCAACGTTTCGACTTGTTAGTTCAATGTTTAAAAAAGCGTATTTTTAGTTTTGTGACATAGAACTGTCCAAAATCAACGTACAGCTTATCTGTTGGTATCGTTGAAAAGCTTGTTCAATTGCGCATCGATAATCTGTATCAGGCATTATACACATTTCATTCATGTTTAAAGAGATATTTAACATTTAACGAAAAAACTCAAAATCACGATTTTCAAAAAAGTTTCCCTAAGATGGTCACCATCCTTTATCTTGTGAAAATGCAGCCAATAAATTAAAATAAAATTCCAAATCATTGTTTTTAAATAAGTTTTTGTTTTTTATGCAATTTAACAATGAAAATCAAACGAATTTATTATTTTATTAATTATTATTACTCGTAATGAGCAGTATCGCAATTAATGCATCGATATATCGAATGACGTATCGATCTATGCATCGCACGCTCAACATTGCTCACATACCTTATTAAAATGGCGCGAAATATGTTAACAAACTAATTATGTATTTTTTTTTTTTTTTGGGATTTTTTCATCAAAACCATTTATTATGAAATTATTTATTTAATTAAGGTCCGTATCCAGTACAGCAAAAAAAATTTTTTAATGCAAAATCGTCGCAGCAGGAATTGTTTTTTTTTTGGCTGCGTGTGTTCTAGGTATCTAGCAACGTAGCAAAAAATACTAAACTGCTTATCGATAGTATCGATTTATACAATATGTACACACTGGTGCTGAGCGCAGGAAATACCAAATCATATATATTTTTGTGCCCAGGACAGCAACCAACATTTATAAAACGACAAGCTATAAATAATAATGGAAAGGAAAACTGAAAAACGGGTTTAAAAGTATTGGCACTGCAACAACATATGCTACCAACAACGGAATAAGCATATTCGCACTAATCATCTTTTCTTTTTTATTTTGTGTTTGTGGGTTTGTTTAATTTTTAAATTTGATGCCTCAGTGTGACCATGTCTCTCCTAAGCTATATAAGGCAAAATGCCATATTTTTACCACAAAATAGTGGACTGTGGTCACACTATAAAATCTTGTGCCCACGCTTCCAAAATATATCACAAATTCCTGCCAGGCATTTTTTATTGTACAGGAAACGGACCTTTAACTATAAAGTTCAATATAACCAATTTAATTTTGTTGCGAATGTACGTCTTCTCGTTGCGCGGTCATTTTGATCCATGTATATGAAGATGACACGATCATCGATACAATTGAATGAAAATATCGATTACAATTAATCGTGTTCAATTGTGAAACATCGACAGTGTCCAGTTTACAAGAAAGTACGGTCTTAACATTTTTGTATGTAAAACCCAAAATATTAAAAAAAAAATTGTTTTATTGCGAAATATGAAAGACCGTTATAAAACGAATAAGAACAAATTTATTTTTTTTTTTTTTTTGCTGAATCTTGGAATTATTCAATTACATAAGCTTTGAAATATCAAAAAGTTTAGGTCGGAATATCGGGGTTTTAATTTTTGTATCTGAATTTAGCCAAAACCAGGTATCAACACCTGTAGACCATGTCAAAAAGAAGCCGGCACTGAAAGCTATCCAATAGCCAATTTCTTTCTATTTGTACCAAATACAATGTTCATCAAATATGAAAGTTAAGCCGAAGTTTGATTTGGTAAAATAAAGCTATAACATCGATTCTGTCCCTCCCCCCAGCATTAAGTTTACTAACAATATCCTATAATATGTTATACAGCACTTGAATTAACCACCTATATAATTGTATGGACTGATTACGGGATGTTATTCAATATTACACTTTTTAAAAAATAAGAACAAACAGTCGAAATTCAAACACAAATTTTTCCTAAATTAAGAACGGAAGTTTTTCATATTAAAACCAATTTCAGGCCCATTGCGTTGTTAAACCAAGATTGGCGGTCTGAAAAATTCTGTTATTAATTTGAGAAAGTCGATAATATATCAAGAAGATCGGTGCTTGGCAGACCATTCTTAACGGATGTTCTTGAATTTTATATGCGAGAGCGGATTTTTCTTCTTAGTGTACTAAGAATCAATCCGAAAAATTCGCTATTCTATCAAGGACAGAAGCGTTTGGAAATCAGTGCACGAAACAACGAATAAACAAGTGCGATATGTCGCGAATATGATTGTAGGAGTATTTAGTTTAGGTTGAACCGGCTGACCCTCCCAGGGGAGTGTCACACATAGACCGCTAAAGTGTCGTTAGTGAGGCCGGTGATCGGAGATGGTTAGGACTATCTCTCTGTGTGGTCCGGTGTAGTAAGTGTGCTTCGGGCAAACGCCAGAAGCTTTTCGGTCTCCTGCTTGCTGGCTTCTACATGCGAAGCCAGATAGGGAGTTTAGAAGTAGCGTAGTCTTTGTGCTACCAAAGCGGGGCAGCTGCAAAGTAGGTGCTCAAGCGTTTCATTGACACCTGGTTCCTTGCATCTCCTGTGCATTCGTCGTTGTCAGTTATGCATAGCCTTTTCGCGTGTACTGCCACTAGGCAGTGGACTGTAAGGAGGCCCACAAGCCTTCGGAAGTCATGCCTTTGTAGCCTTAGCATAAATTTCGTTAGTTTGTCGTCGTAGGTTTTGCCCATTATTTTAGAGATTTTCCAGTCAGAGGGGTTTGTCTACCTTAGTACTGCTGAGTTCCGTGCCTGTGTTTCTATGTAGGATAGTAGCGTTTGCAGGGAGATCGGAACTTCCTCAGTATCACTGTTGAGTCCCGTTGCACCTTGCTTAGCTAGAAGGTCTGCTGTTTCGTTGCCGTGGAAGCCCTGATGGCTTGGAATACAGTAGATGCGCTTTGTTTAACAGGTGATGAGTGCATCTAGCGTTTCTCTGCTCGCCAGGACATTCCGAAAGCTTATGTGGTGGGCCTGCAAGGCTTTGATTGCCACCTGACTATCCACGACTATGTTTACTTGGTCCTGCATTGTGTTTGTTTGTAAGACTGCTTCTGCTGCTTTCCTAATTGCGAATATCTCCGCTTGGAATATACTGCAGAGTTCCGGGAGTTTGTATGAAAGGCTCATGGGTGGTTCGGCGCAGTACACTGCTGCGCCAGCTCCCTCCCTCATTTTTGAGCCGTCTGTATATATACGTTGATGGCCTGCTCCTGAGCGCCATTCGTCTTTCCTAAGAGCGTGGGCGTGAAGTTAAAACTGTTTCTTGGGGTCATATAGTCTGTTTCGACTTGGATCCCTCTTCCAATTATACTATGCCCGTAGTTATGTATCTTCATGTTGCCTATAGTGCAAAGACGTTGTGCAGTCTTTTTTGCTATTAGGCGTGCCTGTATGTCAACGGGGTTGACATTCTGTATGGTCTGTAGTGTTTTAGTAGGTGTAGTTCTCAGCGCCCCTGTGATGCACGCGATGTGTAGAGTGCATTGGTGGCTTTCCAGCGAGGTACCTTATATCTCTTAGTGAAGAGAATGAGGTCCGTCTTGTCCGCGTTGATACTTAGACCTTCTTCCATGGCCCATTCTAGTATCTCTTTGAGTGTGTGGTTCATGACTGAGCTGATTGTCGATGGACACTTGCCCGTGATAATTATGCTTATGTCGTCCAGATAGGCGGTTATCTTCGGGGCTTTCCATTTGAATTCCTTTAGTAGGTTATTTACCAAAAAGTTCCACAGTAGGGGTGAGAGCAAACCTCCTTGGGTAGTGCCACACTTGGCTTCCCTGATTGCGGTAGTGGTTCCCTATTCCGCTAGTAATCTTCTGTTGCCCAGTAGGTTCTGATCCCAGGAGTAGACTGCTTCTTCTGGGCTCACAGCTCTTAGGCTGTGCATTATTGCTTCCGTCGACACTTTGTTAAATGCACCTGAGATGTCAAGAAATGCGCCTAGTGCGTATTCTCTATGGTGAAGTGCTTTCTCTATGAGTGCTACAAGGGAATGTAGCGCTGTTTCCACCGACTTGCCCTTCGTGTATGAGTGTTGGTTCTGTTCTAGAGTGATTTCTGTATTCTCTCTGATGTGGAGATCTATCTGTTTTTCTAGAATTTTTGGCAGGAACGAAGTCAGGCTAATTGGTCTGCAGTCTTTAGGCAGCACGTGGCTACATTTTCCTGATTTTGGCAGGAAAATGACCCGTGCCGTCCTCCAGGCCACCGGCACAAAGCCATAACTAAGGCATCCTCTTAATATTTCCCTCAGCCATGTAGTGATCACGTGTTTGACCTACTGCAGCATGGCCGGGAATATCCCGTGTGGACCCGGTGATTTTTAGCTCTCAAAGGAGTCTATAGCCCAAATTATCCAATGATATCGTAAGGGATTTCAACCACTGTGGTTAGAGATATCATTTGTGTGTTTGTTTTAACTACTGTGCAGTTAGGGAAATGTGCCTCCAGGAGCACATTTGCCGCATCTTCACTGCTTTCCGTTAATTGTGCCTCTTCTTCTCTTGAGACGGTCTACATGTTTGGTGATAAGCTGCCACCAGATTTTTATTGAGTGTCTCCAGGGACTTCTCTAATTTATCTTGTGAGGCTTTCTAAGGTAGTCGTGGTTGGTTTCTTTCAACCTCGCAAACGAACAGCTCCCAGTCCGTGTTCTGCGGGTTTCTATACACTTTCTTCTTCACTATGCGTTCAAAGTTAACATGGAATTGAATGTACCTGTGGTCTGAGAAGGAGTGTCTACTAAGGACTCTCTAATCTTTTAACATGGTATTCGTTACCGAAGTGAGGGTAATATCTAAAACATTTGATGAGGTAGGACCAACATATGTTTGTTCTTCCCCCTCGTTGCTATCTTTAGTTTAGTATTAAGTGTGAAATCAAGCAGTGACTCACCTTTACCGTTTATATCCCCCCTTCCCCATACCGCGTGGTGAGCGTTGGCGTCTGTTCCGATGATGAGGGCTTGCTCTTTTGGCTCAGCCTCCGTCACCAATCGAGTGAGCTTTTGAGGTGGTGCGTCGATGTCGTGCGCCATTTAGCAAGATGCCATCAAGATTGGTTCATCTCTACCGCCTTCTAGCGCTACCACCGTGAGGTCGTCAGTACTGTAATTAGACAATAAGTAAGCATGGATACCTTTCCTTACTAAGATCACGGTCCTTGCTCTACTCACTGTTGTCGGGTAGAATATGATGTAGTTTAGATTTTTCAGTCCAGAAACCTTGTTTCCCGACGCTATCCAATGCTCCTGGACTGGATATTTCAGTCCAGAACCCTTGTTCCCGACGCTTTCCAAGGCTTCTGAACTAAGGCGACGTCAGCGTGGCCTATTTCCAGGGTTATCAGGAGCTCCACCGAAGCCAACTTGCTTTTATGACTTGGATGACCCTCAGCTCCATGATTGGCTGAGTCATCCTAAACGGATGGGACTTCCACAACAGTTGTGAGCACATCCTTGTCGTCCTCCATTTCTAGGCTTTTGGTGGCGTGGGTGACCTCCGCCAGGTGTGAAGGAATACAAGTTTGAGGCGCTACTGTTCGATGCGTTTCTGAGGCGTATGGGCGAACCATACTCGCTTCCCGTCTCTTTTGGTTCAGCAAGCTGGCTCTCCGGCGACATAGTTGTACGCTGTTAGGTTAACCACACTCTGAAGTGAGTCACCGGCGTCCAACGCAGCCACGCGCCAAGCAAATCGAATAGAAGCGCCTCTACCTTCATCCACTGATCGGGCTTCATCTTGCCGTTTGGGTCACTCCGGTCGATGAGCGTGACGACAAGATGCCGCCTCGTCACATCACTGGCCGTCGGCTTTGCCCGCGAAATTGGCTATTTGCAGGGCCGCTTGCTAGCTGTCACCTCTGCTTTTGCTGTTTCAGCGGATCGCTGGCGTTTGACGGCCAAACTCTCCTCCACCTTGTTGGCAAAACTGACGTCCTTCGGCGCCATGGTAATTTTTTTCTCGAAGTGAGACCTACCCTCTTCGATCCCTTGGTCAACCCACTTCTGTTGGCGGATCTCATCCTCTGTGAGATCTTGTTAACAGTCAGCGAGCCGAGCCCGCATCTTAAGGGCTGCTTTGTATTGGGCCTTGGCTCTCATGCCCTCCTTTGACCTTTTGAGCCCGACCCTACTGGGGGTACAGGTACTCCTCGGGTTAGAGGTAGATGGCAGATCCTCGGCCTCTGAGGTAAGAGACCCTCCATGTGATTCGCAGTCCGAGTCATTATGTACTGCGGTATCACGCCACATTTTGGGTTTTGGTTGTTGTTGTGTTTTGGCAGTATCTTTGCAACCGTCCTGGTTTGCTCCAACCAGTACGAAGGGTTGCTGGCGACACGCAGCGAAGATTTCTACCCCCCGTGCCCACCGGTGGTAGCACCCTTTTCAACCGACGTTTGGATTGACATCCCAGCCCGTGCTTGACCGTCCGTCATCTCCATATGATTTTTTCTTTTGGGGAGTCTACCCATAGCATTTTAACCTTACTGCCAAGGCCCTCGAACCATGGCTTGCTCCACGTCCTCGCAGTGCCGAAGCCTTTGAGTGGCGTAGAGCTCACCTTAGCTAGACATTGTACTACCTCTCTACAGGCGAGTAGATCCGCAGTACCTTCGTTTGTTTTGGGGCAAGATGACATCTGTTGCTTTGGTTTGCCCTTCGCCCTCGCAGAGCTCCTCTTAGCTGGGCATCGGTGCCTGTTGCCTCGGCTTGCCCCAAACCCTCATAGTGCCGAAGCCTTTGAGTGGTGTGCAGTTTGCTTTGGCCAGACGCCACCCTGTCCCTCCGCAAAGCAAATTGCCTCGTTTGTTTCGAGGCAGCACGATTCCCATTGCCCAGCCGGCACCCTCGTGGAGGGTTCAGTTGAGGATTTTTGCCAACCGTAGGAGTATTTAGCGACAATAAATCTTCCAGCGCATTTTTATTGTCGTGCAAACAGTTGCAATAATGCAATTGTGATTCGATTTGTTAACGACAGCATTCGTATATTGTAGCCACACAATGAATCGAAAGTTTTGTTGCTATTAACGGTTACCGCGCCCTATATGATAAAAACAGGCAAAAATTTAAAAAGCTTCTATCCAAATCTAAAACACTTTACTTGCTTACCACACGGCTTGTCGCTAAATCGTTTGAATCAAACATAAAAAATTGTTGTAAAAAGCTCCGCTTAGAGAACAACGCTAAACAGTTATTTCGAAAATGGACTTACCACCAGCACTGAAATTGACTAGATTAGGTACATGGTTGTATGCGTTATCTTTGATGCAGATAACATAGATACATATATACTTATAGATATTATAGACAGATTAATTCATCAAAAGAATGCGAAAGTCTAGTTATTTTGAGACAATTAAGATATGAATTTACTTTAGTTTGGTATAGAAAAAATCTAAATTGGCGTTTTAGGTTCTTGAAACACTAAGCCCAGAAGTTAACTGAATCAACTAAGCAGGCAAAAGAGCTGGTGAAAAATCTCCTAAAATCTCTTCAAATCGAATTTTAAAACAAGTGGAAACATTGCAGTCGGACGCAACCGACTGCGGTATACTCGATACCAGTATTAAAACCGGTAAAAAAGAGGCCTCATTGCAAAGGGGTATGGATGAGGCAGGGGTGTACGCTGCCTTTGAGATTCTTCGATGCAGATGGGGATGCCACCAGCTGTCTTCGTTGCAAATTTGGTGACTCTAGCTCAAAGTTTGTAAAATGTGGGGAAGGGGGGCGGGCTGGGGCGGTATGGGTGGGCGTGGCATCCCAATTTTTGATGCAGATCTTTGTGAAATGTCAATTGCTATCTTCATACCAAATTTGGTGACTATAGCTGGAAATTTGTAAATAGTGGGGATAGAGGGGCTGGGGGGCGGTATGGGTGGGCGTGGCATCCCAATTTTTGATGCAGATCTTTGTGAAATGTCAATTGCTATCTTCATACCAAATTTGGTAGCTCTAGCTCGAAGTTTGTAAAAAGTGGGGAAAGGGGGGGCTGGGGGCGGTATGGGTGGGCGTGGCATCTCAATTTTGGATGCAGATCTTTGTGAAATGTCAATTGCTATCTTCATACCAAATTTGGTGACTCTAGCTCAAAGTTTGTAAATGGTGGGGAAAGGAGGGCGGAATGGGTGGGCTTGGCTCCAAAACTTTGATGCAGATTTTTGGGGGTCGTTGCCAGCTATCTTCCCACCAAATTTGGAGGCTCTAGCTATACAACTCTGGAAGATACACGCATTGCCGTTTTTGACGAAGCGTTGGGGTGGATGGGGGCGGCTAGGGCAGTATCGGTGGGCGTGGCATCCAATCTTTTGATGCAGTTTTTGGGGGTCATCATCACCTAATTTGGCACCAAATTTGGTGGCTATAGCTCAAAAACTGAGGGAGATATAGGCTTTTCAGATTTTAAAATGCGGGGGGGCTGGGGGCGGAATGGAGGGGCGTGGCTCCAAAATTTTTGATGCAGTTTTTTGAGGGTTGCTAGTAGCTATCTTCTTACCAAATTTGGTAGTTCTAGCTGTAAGGATGTGCGAAATATGTGGATTTATCGGTTTTGAGTTATCGAATTTATCGATTTGCCAGCCCCCCAGTTATCGTAGAGCCCCCATCTTGACACTTTAATTTACTATCCCATAGATAAAGAGAATTGGAAAGTTTCAAGTCTCTAGCTTGAAGGGTGTGGAAAAAACTTGCAACCATACGGACGGACAGACGGACAGACGGACAGACGGACAGACGGACAGACAGACAGACGGACAGACGGACAGACACCATGACGGACATTGCACAAAACCAATATACTCTTTACCTTCGGTATCGAGTATAAAAAGTTGGTGAGATAATAACATCCTTGGAAGCGAATGGTCTGCCAATAGCAATCCATGAATTTATTTAAGGAATTTGAAACTATAATTCAAAACTCAGCTGGTGATTTTCGAATGGACTTAAAGCCTTTTTGAAAATATCCATGTTTTAATATAGTTAAAAATTTTTCTGAACTTGAACCCGATACAAATGAAAATCTCACTAAATATAAATTTGCTCGGGCTACCTCCTGTGATGTTGAAAGAAGCTTCTCCGCTTATTAAATGGGTTTTGAGAGAAACGTCAAAGCCTTTCAAAATATAAGTTCACGGTCAAAAAAAAAATATTGTGATTGTTATTTGCAATACTAATAATAAATTAACAATTTGTAGATACACAAGTGGGTTCCCCCTGCTCGCTTCGCTCGCCAACCCGCATGAATTAGTAACTCGTGTCGATGATTCTCTGGCTCCTTGTATTCGATGTCTATTCCTATCTCTGTTGCGGCGAACCGCACGCTCTACTGAAGATTCTCTCTTTCTCTCAGCTCTATTTCTAGCCCGATCCTGACTGAGGCTAGCCTCACGTTTCGTTGACGATTCTTCATCTCTTGCTTAAGGTACTCTTCTGGCATTCACTGTACTACGACCTATGTTCGAACGATGACGTCTTCCAGACATGACCTTATAATTTCTGTATAAAATACGTTTTAAGCTTGCACGTAATCTGGCTTCAATTCACTTTATTTTTTTATTTTGTTTAATAACATTGTCATTGTCATTCTAAAAGTGTTGAAAGCCTGCTTTGTTCTATACTATGTATAATATATCATACCGATATACGAAAAACTGTTACTTTTGATGTTTCTCCACTGTTTAATGGATGTTATAATTATTCATATAAACCTTCCTCTTCAAGCACTCTCTCTATAAATAAAAAAGGGGAGAAGTCCTAATGCTGGTCACCCTTTGGTTTTTATACTCGTTACCGATTGTAAAGAGTAAATTGGGTTTGTGCAATGTGCGTCATGATGTCTGTCCGTCCGTCAGTATTAACGCAACTTTTTTCTACACCCTTAAGCTAGAGACTTGAAATTTTTCAAATATCTTTAACTATGGGATAGTATATTAAAGTGTCAAGATTGGGGTTCCACGATAACGATGGCAAATCGATAAATTCGATAACTGTCAAGATTGGGGTTCTACGATAACGATGGCAAATCGATAAATTCGATAACTCAAAACCGATAAATCCACATATTTCGCACATCCTTACAGCTAGAACTACCAAATTTGGAAAGAGGATACATTCCGCGCCTAGCCTCTCTGCATTTTTAAATCAAAAACCCTTATATCATATCGCCATAGCATTGCAGCTATTTTTTTGGATGGCGGTCGAACAGCTCATTCCGCACTCAATTTGCAACCTTTCGAGAAATTGTGCTATTGCCAAAGTTTTGCAGTAGAGCAAACTAATAGCTTGGGATGAGTGCACGATGGCGCACTTAAAATCTTTGGAAGCATTAGACCGCACGTTGCAAGATTTACAAAAGCACCAAAACCGGTTTGTTGGTGCAAAATGCATGTCATCAATTTTATGGAAAGACGTTGAAGCGCTCAAGTTAAATATGAACATGCAATTTTAATGGCAGAACGACCAATCTGGAGAAGTTTTTTCCAAACAATTGCTCGATATTGGTAATGGAAAAATACCTGTTGACTCATCGTCTGGATACATCATATTTTCTACCAATTTTTGTCACTTTACTGAAACTAAGACCGAACATATCGAGAAGGTCTTTCTAAACATTGCTCAAAATTACACAGATCAAGCAT
Source organism: Scaptomyza montana (assembly GCA_018904305.1). Taxonomy (NCBI): domain Eukaryota; kingdom Metazoa; phylum Arthropoda; class Insecta; order Diptera; family Drosophilidae; genus Scaptomyza; species Scaptomyza montana. Next base: position 620,652 of record JAEIGR010000076.1, read on the forward strand.
GGTTGAGCGAAAGAGTTATATTGGCTGCAAAAAACGTTGACGTCAACGAAATGAATTTATAGATTCAAAACAAATTCGAGTGAGCGAAGCGAACGACAGGGTGGCGAGCGAAGCGAGCAGGGGGGAGCCCCCTAGTTTGACAATAAATATTAAAATTTCACACATTTTGGTATTATTTATATGCATATGATGCAAATATGCAAAAAAAAAAGTGCGAAATGGGTGACTGTGGCTCCAAAATTTTTGATGCAGCTTTTAAGGGATGCCAGTAAGTATATTCTTACCAAAGATGAAAGCTGTAACTGCAAAGGTGTGGGAAATATAAAGATTTATCGATATGAAGTAAACAAATTTATCGATTTGCTAGCCCCTCAGCAATTGGAGAGCCCGAATTTTCACACTTTATTTGTCCCGGCAATAGAAATTATATTTGCAAAGTTTCAAGTAATAGCTTGAATGGTTTTGAAAAAAGTTGCGTTCATACAGACGAACAGACACCATGACTGGCATTACACAATCCCAATCTTCTCTGAAGTTTTTCACTTGTTTTTTTTTTTTATGTGTAAACATCAATGGGCGCAACGGATAAAAATCTTGTTTTATTTGCCATTGTATTAGTGGTGTAAAATTGCATAAAATCTGGCAGCACTCATAAATATGATATAGTATCATCTATCGATTGTATCATTAATTGCGTTGTACTCGGCATCAGATAATTTTTCATATAATGCCGCGACCGAATGCACGCGATAGATCAGGAAATCGAGCTACAAAAATTCCCAAAACCAGAAATGATAAACATTTTTTTGTGTGCTGCAGTCAATTCCAATTCAAATCCGGTCTGAATGTGCATTGAATTGCCGTGTATATTTGCCTGCCCGACCTGTCCAAACTATCATATCGTTCCTTAATGACGTACTGTTGCCTTACACCGAAGCTGGTGCTATAGAATGGAGTAGCAATCTTCATCTCATGGGTGATGGAGAGATTTTAAACCGAATTTTACAGACCCACAGTCGCAAGCCCTTACCAAAGTTGTACTTGAAGTTTTCAAATTAGATATGAGCAATAGTCCAAATACCCAAATACTCCAATGTTGGAAGTTTATATATATTATTCATTTCATTTCTTCATTGCTTTATTTCCATATTATTATATTTAGGTTAAAGCTAGCTTATTGTTTTATTTACAGAGTTTAGACTTAATTTATGCCTGATCAGCTGAGATATTTTATTTACATGTTTAGAAATAAGTTGTTAATAAATTTAGAATATATAGGAAAATGGATGAAAAAAAACCTTCAAATGCAACTTATGCCATGTTCACACTATGAAAAATTAATCGCGTGATTACGATAATCTACCAGCGATAATCTTATGCGTTCACACAACAATCAGCTGATTCTCATAAGATTAAGTTTGACATTTGTTTGTTTACATTTATAAATGAACAAAATTAAATAGCAAACAGCAGAAAAAATTGAAATTAACCATTAGTGAATAAATATTAACCATTAGTGAATAAAAATGCCGCCAAATATTATTAAAATTATTTTTGTTATGATAAAAATGCTGGTTATGGCGAAAATAATGGAGGATCTATTCAATACTTCAAGAGCACAAAAAAATCTTGTGCTAATGAAATATGAAATGCACCTCACGTTATGTGCAGCCATATCTGAGGCATCTGTGATGAAAAAGTGCTGGAGAAAAGTATGTATTAACTTATTATTATGTGTATATATGTATGTATATTCAGTGTCAATACTTTTGCAGCCATTCAATATTTAGTGCACAGCAGCATAGTGCTTCCACAAAGATGGCGCACCCCCAGACGGGCCAATTTTTGTCTTCTCCTGTCTGTGAATACAATTTTCAATAAATTTATCATATTTATAAGTGTTTTTACATATAAAAAAATTTTACATACCTGTATCTATTTGTAAAATTGTGCACTTTAACTTTGAAAGCCAAAGTTCCGCATCTCTACCGCCATTTCCTCATAGATATGCGAGTTTTTCCTAGCAGATCGCAGTTGTTGCAATCTGCTCTGCCATATCTCGATGAGGCAGATTTCTGCCCCATCGCACCAATTTATTCTTTTCTTTTTTGCTGCCATATTTTCTTACAAATTGCAAATAAAACCACAATAACAAATAACAGCTGTTCTCATATGGTAAAAACAGCGCCATCTGTCGTTTATGTTAGACAAAAACAGGGTTGCATTGACGCTAATCAACTAGATTAGCAGGTAATCTCGTCAATGAGAGGATTACGTTTGACAGTTTTTGTATGATTTAATCGCGCGATTATATGTAGATTAGTGCTTTAATCTCGTTAATGACCCTAATCGCGCGATTAAGTGCTATATCAGAACATGGCATTAGGTACTATCTTAAAACTACAAAGAAGGGACTTAAGGCATTGACTATATATAAATAGTAATGCAAAGGCCCTATTAGCTCAAAACCTGAGCTATCTGAGATTTTTTAATTGTAAATTTGTTTTTAGAGTGACTGATGCGCTCATCAATCATTTTAATATCAGCTATTTTATGTAGAGATGTGGTTCTGTGATATCGTGGTAGGTTGAGGATCATTTTTAAAATTTTATTTTGGGCAACTTGGAGTTTTTTCAAATGTGTTACTGCCGAGAAGTTCCATATTTCAGATCCGTACATTAACATTGGAAGTATTATTGATTTGTAAATTGTTAACTTATTTTTTATTTGAAAGTTTAGAGTGACGGTTTATAAATGGATAAAGAATACGAACAGTTTTGTTAATTTTATCTATGGTGTTACTTATATGGCTACTAAATAACAATTTTTTGTCTAAAGTAATTCCTAAATATTTAACAGATTCCTCCCATGAGATTTTAATTCCATTCAGTTCAAGATCTGAAGTGGGTAGCGAACAAGGCTTACGTTTTTTGCTAAAAAATAGTGCTTTGGTTTTGTTGGCATTGAGCTTAATTTTCCAACTATAAAAGTATTCATATATGGAGTTTAGAGTGTTTTGTAAACTATTGTGAATATCCGAGTAACATGTACCAGAAGAAAATAGTATGGTGTCGTCTGCAAAGATTAAGGCCTTGCAACTTGAAGTCCTAGGAAAGTCAAAGGTGTAAATATTGTATAAAATAGGGCCGAGAACAGAGCCTTGTGGGACTCCGGCACAGATGGATTTTTTTGGCTGACAAAGTTTCATTCAAATATACGCAGAAGTGTCTATCAGTCAGGAAACTTCTAATTATATGGATCAGGTAGACTGGAGTGTTACTGGCTCTCAGTTTGTGGATTAAACCGTCGTGCCATACAGTGTCGAAGGCAGCTTCAACATCCATGGTTACCAAGCCAACAGATTGCTTTTCAACGAACTTAGTTTTGACAAGGTTAGTCAATTTGTCCAAAGGGAAGATACAGCTATAGTGCTCTCTAAATCCATATTGCATTGATGGTAAAATATTGTTTTCTTCAAGGTGGGTGTTGAGTCTGATCTTGATGATCCGTTCAAATATTTTAGATAAACCACACAGAAGGCTAATCGGACGATAACTCAAAGGAGAATTAGGAGGTTTACCTGGTTTTCCAATTGGAATAATCTTAGCAGTTTTCCATTCATGGGGAAAATAACCAATTTTCAGACAACTATTAAAGATTAGTGTAACAAATTCAACTGCACCTGCTGGTAAGTTTTTAAGACAAATATAAGGTATTTTGTCTATCCCAGGTGATTTTTTGTTTTTGAGTGACTTTATTATGGATTTTACATCTGTAGTTGAAATAAGGGAGTCACATGTGATATTGGTCACAATAGCGAGTTCAATGAGAGAGTTATGAACTAACTTAGAGGTAGCACTATTAGAGAAGGTTTCTGTAATGTGGTGCTTGGACTCAAATATTTCACTAAGACAGTTTGCCTTTTCTAAGTTTGTAGTGTAGATTTTATCATTATTTATTATTTTTGTAAGTTTCCAGAAAGGGTTGGAGTTATAACCCAGTTTAGACAGCTTTTCTCCCCAAATAGTATTATTATGATTAAATAATTCCTGCTTTATGATTCTATTTAAGTGGTTAATTCTAGCTTTGTAGATTGGCAGTCTCGTTCTGATCCATTGTCTCTGAACAGCATTTCTGGTAGCAATAATGTCTGTTATTCTGGCTGGAAGTATTCGGGCTTGTAACTTAACTTGTATTCTCGGGGTGCAGTGTTCAATTGCCTGTGTTATTTTTTCTGTAATGGTCTTGGTCATACAGTCAATTAATGCTTTGTCTGGGACGCAGTCTTTGAAGGCATTTAGGTCAGGCTGGATTGATTTAGCAAGTGTACGTCTAAACGTTTCCCAATTGGACCTAGAATATTGCAGATAAGTTTCAACAAAACTGACATTAGTATCAGTAGCAAGTTTGCAGGTAATTGGCAGATGATCAGAAAAGAGATCATTGTGTACTTTGGGATGAGAGAGCTTTCTGGGTTGATTTGTTAGAAAAAGATCAAGAGTTGATGGCTTTCCTTTGTAGTTTAGAGGTATGTATGTAGGATCATTGGGGTGGAATAAAGTGAATTTCCCCATAGTAGAAAGGTCATTAAGGGTATTGCCAAAAGTGTTTGCTCGAGAGCAGTTCCAGACTCTGCTTTTGCAATTAAAGTCCCCTCCTACAATATAGTGGTCTTTGATTCGAGAAATCTTAAGAAGATCGGCTTTAAACATATCATTTATGTGAATTGATCCGTTTGGTGAGATGCATTGGCTTTTCAGACATTTAGCTGAGATGCCAGGGAAGTAGGCTGCAATTACAAGAAGAGATGTTTGAGCATCTAAACAAACTTTAATTGCAACATTTTCAATAAGGTGAGTGTCAATGCTCTGGATCTGAGAGTGTTTAATGGATTTCTTAACAATTATTGCAACACCCCCTCCTCTAATGGCAGAGCGATCGTTTCTATAGACTGAATAGTTAGGGATGAAGAATCTGTTTGTTTGCGTCAGCCAAGTTTCGCTGACAAGACATATATGTATTTGGTTTTCGTTCAAAAAGTTAATAAGTTCTAGACGTTTATTGAATACGGCACGTGAGTTCCATGCCATGATATTAAGAGCGTTTGGTTGACTATTTGTACACATATTTAAGAGCTAGTTCAGTAATAATATTAAATTGATCGCTTTTAGTTTTACAAAGACTAAGTTTGTTTATCAATTCCCTAGTAAGAGTAGTAATTTCCTCAAAAGTGAAGAGATCTTGATTGGTGGAGTTGTTTGTACCATTAGTAACGACTTGGCTATAGCTCAGAGATGTAGTTTGAGGCACGCTCTGGATGGTGTTGGATACAGCAGCAGCCCTAGGCGTTGATGGGGAAGCATAATTGATTTGGTTTGAATTGCTTTTGTTATATTTGGAACGCTTTTGTAATAGCGACTGGTAGGAGAGCCGACAAGGGCAGTTAACATCTGTAGACGGATGGTTTCCTTTGCAGTTTGCACACTTTGTTGCAGTCTTGTCAGGGCAGACGGTCGTTAGATGATGGCCAGCACAGTGTGCGCAGGATGTCTTAATTGCGCATTGGTTAGCACCGTGACCATATAGTTGGCAATTGTAGCATTGCGTCAATTTATTGTGGGTTTTGGTTTTATACTCCCAACGAACTTTAGTGTGGTTTATGTGTGGATACTCATTCCTTAACTGTCTTATAGTTATACTCTTTGGAGAGAAGTAAACAACATACAATATCAGTTTATAACCGTTTCTTGTAGTTTTTTCAACTAACTTAACATCAGTGCAGCTGAGACCAAGATTCAAGAGCATGGTTTTTACTTCATCATTGGACTGCTTGTCTAGTCCAGAGAGAACTGCCTTGTATGGCTTAGTATCTCTTGTCTCGTAAGAGAAAAATTCACAATTGTTTTCCTTTAGCTTAATGCACAGTAGGTTAAAGTCAGATTCAGATTTTATGTATATTTTATGCCCAATTGAAATAGATTTGACATAATAATCGCTGATTTTGTTTATTGAAAGCAGATCATGGACAAACTGCACTGTTTGTTTGATGACTGTGATTGGTGGTAATTTTACACTAGCCTCTTTTTTTCAAGAGTCTGTAGTGGACGAAAATAGTTTGAAAAATTGTTTTCAGTGTGTTTACGCGGCGAATTTTTATCATTCGTGCGAGGCATTTTACCGTTGGCAGGTGCAGTAGCACCGCCAAATGTCAAATTACGACGTTTAATGATTGTTTTTGGTTGTTGCTATGCAAGAAACAGATAAGCACGCGCTATTATTAGCTTAAAGTACCGTACGTTTTAACGAAGAAGTGAGAAGATAATCGGATGACTCGGATTAAGGTACGACCTCTCGCGTTGAGTGATACAACAAGACTGCTATATATATTATATTTTCAATTGTTAAGAAAATATTGAAAGCATAAGTACATACTTGCAACTATAAAAAATAATTAATTTCTAGATGTTTACACATCTCCCGTGTGATCGGACTCACATTCGTATTTTTTTTATACCCTTAAGGCCTGTACGCAGACGCCTGTACAGCTCCCGTACAGCAAAAACTTCATATAAAAACAAGTAAGAAGGCTCTAGTCGGGAGAGCCCGACTAGAAGATACCCTGAACCCAGTTGCAAAAAAAAAATTAAATTTATATAAGACTTTGGTATACTGACTTAGCTTCAATCGATTAAATTCGATATCTCCGGTGTTTCTTAACCGATTTGGACGAAATTTTCAGAAAAGATCTATCGTTACTCATTCTTTCAACCCTCATTTTTACATTTTCCAAATTCGATAATTTTTTGTAATCAATTCCATGTGTATATCGGAAACCAGAATAGTTATCGATAATTTGAAGCAAACTTGTTCTGCTCATGGTATAGGAGAACTTATATCCCAAATCTGAAGTCTCTAGCTCTTGTAGTCTCTGAGATCCACGCGTTCATACAGACGGACAGACGGACAGACAGACAGACGGACAGACGGACAGACAGACGGACAGACGGACATGGCTAAATCGACTCGGCTATTGATGCTGATCAAGAATATATATACTTTATAGGGTCGGAGATGCTTCCTTCTGCCTGTTACATACTTTTGCACAAAACCATTATACCCTTATTTACCCATTTTATGGGTTAAGGGTATAAAAAATGGTCCCGTACAGCTTCAGTACAGTACGTACATTTAAGGTCTGCAGTTATGTTAGCTACTGCTGGTACGGTAGTGTTGAACAATGAAAATGTTAAAATGTTATGTTAAAATGCTACGGGCAGTAAATAGCTTTCAGCAGCTATTTACGGTTGTAAAAAATGCAACAACATGTCGGGCAAGAGCCGGTTTATAAATTTTTCGGATAATATTAACAAAGTTGACCTAATTCAGGCTCCAATAGAGCCATACTTATTGTTTTGGCAGTCAATGCTGCACAAGAAGTAATGAATAAAAATATATTTATTAATTAATAAGATACAATTTAAATAACATATAAACTGGATTGTACTGCCACTGATCTATGACAGGGTATAGATTATTAGAAGCAGGGCGTTAGCTGTACTCAAATACAAAAGTAGCGCGCGAATCATTATTTTGAAATCAAGTGTACAAAACACAGTTGCATTTCCGATTTATTTACAATAAACAATTAGCCTACCGCCACAATATGTGAATTTTTCAACACTTGTCGTTACAGCCGTAAAACTCATGTATACTGTACGGGAGCTGTACGGGGCCCATGCGTACAGGCCTTTAACCCATAAAATGGGTAAATAAGGGTATAATGGTTTTGTGCAAAAGTATGTAACAGTCAGAAGGAAGCATCTCCGACCCTATAAAGTATATATATTCTTGATCAGCATCAATAGCCGAGTCGATTTAGCCATGTCCGTCTGTCCGTCTGTCTGTCTGTATGAACGCGTGGATCTCAGAGACTACAAGAGCTAGAGACTTCAGATTTGGGATATAAGTTCTCCTATACCATGAGCAGAACAAGTTTACTTCAAATTATCGATAACTTTTCTGGTTTCCGATATACACATGAGATCGATAACAAAAAAATATCGAATTTGGAAAATGTAAAAATGAGGGTTAAAAGAATGGGTAACGATAGATCTTTTCTGAAATTTTCGTCCAAATCGGTTAAGAAACACCGGAGATATCGGAGATTATTGCAACTGGGTTAAGGGTATCTTCTAGTCGGGCTGTCCCGACTAGAGCCTTCTTACTTGTTTTTTTTTTTAATGTTAACTTTGAATTTAACGTGAAATTTGATTGTTTTATGTTTTTTAGACCTGTAAATTAACTGTAAAATAACTTAGCTGTCAAAAATAGAGTATATGAAGTTAGGGTTTGCTGCTAATGAGCTGCCAGTTTCGGAATACGAAAGTACGTGAATCATCAACATCAAAGAGAGCGTATTATTGTTTGATTTCACAGCACGTATTTTTAAACATGGCTTATCTTAATTTTTATACTCGATACCGAAGGTAAAGAGTATATTGGTTTTGTGCAATGTCCGTCATGGTGTCTGTCCGTCTGTCCGTCTGTCTGTCTGTCCGTCTGTCCGTCCGTATGGTTGCAAGTTTTTTCCATACCCTTCAAGCTAGAGACTTGAAACTTTCCAATTCTCTTTATCTATGGGATAGTAAATTAAAGTGTCAAGATGGGGACTCTACGATAACTGGGGGGCTGGCAAATCGATAAATTCGATAACTCAAAACCGATAAATCCACATATTTCGCACATCCTTACAGCTAGAACTACCAAATTTGGTAAGAAGATAGCTACTAGCAACCCTCAAAAAACTGCATCAAAAATTTTGGAGCCACGCCCCTCCATTCCGCCCCCAGCCCCCCCGCATTTTAAAGTCAAAAAAGCCTATATCTCCCTCAGTTTTTGAGCTATAGCCACCAAATTTGGTGCCAAATTAGGTGATGATGACCCCCCAAAAACTGCATCAAAAGATTGGATGCCACGCCCACCGATACTGCCCTAGCCGCCCCCATCCACCCCAACGCTTCGTCAAAAACGGCAATGCGTGTATCTTCCAGAGTTGTATAGCTAGAGCCTCCAAATTTGGTGGGAAGATAGCTGGCAACGACCCCCAAAAATCAAAGTTTTGGAGCCAAGCCCACCCATTCCGCCCTCCTTTCCCCACCATTTACAAACTTTGAGCTAGAGTCACCAAATTTGGTATGAAGATAGCAATTGACATTTCACAAAGATCTGCATCCAAAATTGGGATGCCACGCCCACCCATACCGCCCCCAGCCCCCCTTTCCCCACTTTTTACAAACTTCGAGCTAGAGCTACCAAATTTGGTATGAAGATAGCAATTGACATTTCACAAAGATCTGCATCAAAATTGGGATGCCACGCCCACCCATACCGCCCCCAGCCCCTCTATCCCCACTATTTACAAATTTCCAGCTATAGTCACCAAATTTGGTATGAAGATAGCAATTGACATTTCACAAAGATCTGCATCAAAAATTGGGATGCCACGCCCACCCATACCGCCCCAGCCCGCCCCCCTTCCCCCACATTTTACAAACTTTGAGCTAGAGTCACCAAATTTGCAACGAAGACAGCTGGTGGCATCCCCATCTGCATCGGAGAATCTCAAAGGCAGCGTACACCCCTGCCTCATCCATACCCCTTTGCAATGAGGCCTCTTTTTACCGGTTTTAATACTGGTATCGAGTATACCGCAGTCGGTTGCGTCCGACTGCAATGTTTCCACTTGTTTATTTATATTTTTTTGTTGTGTTTTGTTGCTGCCTCTTTGATATGATTTGCATTCGTTGCTTTGAAACCTATATGTATGTATAACTTTTGTATGACCTCTCAGTGTCATCGTCATTAGGCTATGCTGTTTTTCTTATTATACCCTGAACTAAAAAAAATGTGAAAAGGGGTATAATGGTTTTGTGCAAGTGCATTTTTCTAAAGAAGTATATGTATATGTTCTTGATCAGCATCAAGTATCAGTAAAAATTTCACCGAAATCAGTTAAGACATGCCAAATATGTGTATCGAAAATTATGCTTAGTCAAGCATGCAATAGCGCTGTAATGCAGGCATCTTCTATGCGTGAACACACACACACATGAGCATAAGCAATGAGTAAAAGCTTAGACAAATGTTTTAGGTTATCTTCTAGTCGAGATTTCGCGACAAGCCTCTTTACTTGTTTATGGCTTATGTCTGGTTAGTTTTCTGCATTTCTATTTTCGTTTCTTATTCTTTTCGATGCAATGGAAATCACTCACACAATCCCTATCGCACACACACACACGTTCACAAACGTACTTTATCCACACAAGCCGTGATGCTGCAATTTTAACACTTTGAAGTCCAGTTTGAAGTTGGGCACTGTTGTATGCTGGCCTTTTTCTTGTGGCAGCAGCCCAGATCTAACCCGTGTCCTATGGTCCTGTGGTGCTTTGGTGCGCGTTTTTTATTTTACATCTATTTCAACAAAGCGCAGTGCAGTTACTTTTATGTTTTGTACGTGCCTCGGCAGAACGACAGCTGAGCAAAAACCCAGCTATGATGATGTAGCACGTGTCAACATCAGTTGTGACTGCTAGTTGAAAGTGATGTCACCTAGACTGCAAGAGCAACGCAAACTAGCTGAGGTACTTGGACGATGAACAACATGACCGCCTGTCGTCATAAATGTCAGAAAAATTTAGCACCCAAACGGGGTACCATAAAAAAGGAGCAACAACTAGACGATACTTGCACTGACATGTTGCTACACATACAAGTAAAAAGAGATCTATGTAAGTATGAATTTGCAACTCTTCAAAAAGTATGAAGAATGTGACGACCACTGATTAAAAAATATTTGCAAAAGTCTTGGGTAAATATAAAAAAAGGACTCATATATATTATGCAATTTTTAAAGTAGTTTTTGATTACGTTTACTTCCTTAAAACTTAAATCACTGGCTGACACGATTTTTAAACTGGAAAAGTAAGAACTGTTTCTTTAGAACTTTAGGCTGGTGAATTTTAATCCGAAGTACGTTTGTAAGAAAACGGCACTGGTTTATTTTGCTTTTTTGTGAGCGGTTCAAAATCTTTTGAAAACAGCTCAAAAATGATTGTAGAGAATCTGATTACGGAAGAGGGAAATGTGGCCAGTAGTATATACCTTCCAAGCTCTCATAGTATGGAGCAAACTGGGTGACTCGGGTTTATCAAAAATAAAAGAGATAAACATTTTGACACTTTGTGGGACACAAACATGGTTCAAGATATTTCAAAGTTTTCGGACTCTTGATCTAAGAGTGTTGAAGAAACGCGCATTTATAATGACAGGCAGACAGGCGGACTGACCAATATACCCTTATAATATTTCTTTCTAGACAGAATTCCAACTTGCTGTACATCTTTAATGCGGATTCAGTTAATTCCAAAGGTAAACGACTCTGATTCTGTTTAGCTACAAACAACTTATTAATAAGAAAAAATATAAAGTGTTTGTAAAAGTTCATATATTAACCGATAAAATAAATATAACAAGTGCCGCATAGTTAATTTTGGCTATGCCAAGACTATGATACCCTTCACACATAGATTAATTTTTTTTTTACATAATTTTCAATAAATGGAATTTGAATTTATTATTTTTTAACAATTGTTGTGGTTTGGCTGTTATTGTCAGCTAGACGGTAAACAGTCAGCCAAATCGATGCTCCCCCCTCTTATATATGTTTCTGTGCAGTTATTGGTAATTTTTCGCATGACAGCAACAACGATATGGTCAATTTGTATGGTGGCTATGTCTTAGAATGCTCCGATCGGGATGAAATTATGAATTATAGTGAACAAACGCGACATGATCTAAGCAATCTGTGAAACTTTCATCAAGATCGGTTCAGCAGTTTGGCCGGAAATCGTGTTGAAACAGACAGACGGACAGAAGGCCAGACGGACGGACGGACACGCGGAAATCAATTCCTGAGCTCGTCCTGATCATTTTGATATATAGTTTATGGGGTCACCCATCATTCCTTTAAGGCGTTACAGATTCATGACAAACTCAATATACCCTGTTTCACATGTGTGAAGGGTATAAAAAAAGTAAGTATTTTTAAAAAGACATTTGCGGGATTTTATCCCAGACAAACTATTTTTGAAGGCAATACAATAAAAACAAATGAAAACGTTGCTGTCGGACTCAACCGTCTTCGGAATACTCTGATACCAGCATAAAAACGGGTTTAGGGAGTATGCTTTCAAAAGGGCGGCAGGGGTATGCGCGACGTTCAAAAAATCTTTGGTGCAGATATTTGAGGGACGTCACCAGCTATATTGGTGACTCTAGTTCAAAAGCTATGGGGTATAGGCATTTCAGTTCTTAAAAGCTGGGGTGGCATGTGTTGGCGTGGCTGTCAATATTTTGATACAGATCTTTTGGGGATGATTATCGTTTTCCCACCCTTAACTTTGGTATCAGAGTACAATAAGAATAAGGAAGAACAAAATAACTTGAATTTACTTGAGCAATTTTACACTATGTTTTCGTAATAGTAGGTATCAATCCAAATCTATACGTGCTGTTATTCAAATAAAAAGGTTCAATAATCATAACTGGCCTACAAAATTAAGTTTGGCATTACTTTGACGTTCGCAATGGACGCTGCCTAGTGGCTGAAAGTGGTCCAAATTAATTGGCACCATTGCAGCGATTGGGGATTGGAAAATTGGTGGCCGTCTGCCAAAGCTGTCAGAAATTCAATGCGCGTTGCACTGAAGAGCATAAGTTCAATAAATAATTTAATCAAAAAGCCGGACACGATCCACTGCGCAAACATGCTCACACCTGTGCGCAAGTCAGAGACCCAGCCGATACCCCCAGGAAACTTTACAAATTGAAAATAACATCGTGTCGGGGGACGTGCGAAAGGAGGCGGCAAAATAACCAGGTCACTGTGGACGACTGAAATTAGAATATGTTCATAGGGTTGGCAACACTGACGTAGGCCTATTATCCGAATTGCTTCAATGAAGGCGTCAGTGTCTGGCAAAATAATCTTTATTATTTTGTAATTAAGTGGTTTGCCAAGTGCTGTTATGACGAGCGTATTCCTCTCCGCGGTTACTTGGAAATGCATAAAAAGAAGACGACGATGAAGACGACAACTCTGTGTTGATTTAATTTAAAAAGCTAAGACCGACAGTCAAATTCCGGCAAAAAGTCGAGAAGAGACTGACTCGAGTTGAGTTAGTTCTGGTCTGAGTAACATAGATTCAGTCGTCGTGGTGGCAGCCCACTTAGCTTGTTTGCGTTTTTGTTCTCGTTCACTCTTATTTGTATCCTTGCTTCGTAAAGTACATATATATATATATATATGTATATTGTGTTAAGATGTTGCCAGGTGACTCATAAAGAAGCCAACAACTTGCTAATGGCTCTTGACCTAACAACTGTAAGCTATATTCTCTTTGTCAACCTGATTATACAAGAAATCGACTCAATGACCTTACATTTAAATGTAAAATATTACATAGGTTTACAATGATGATAGTGCCGCTAATAGATTTTAATTTTGCAAACGTGCTAAAATATTGACGAGCAGTAAACCAAGATTTACAACTAATATACAAAATATATGTATATCAAAGTTCAATTTGCTCTTAATTATATTCGGTCATGTGCAACAACGAATTAAAGGAAGCTAAGCGTATATGAACGCTTGCAAAGCCAACTTGGTTTTCATACTAAAACCTTATATCAGATCTTGCATTTGAATGGCAGCTTTAGAAAATAAATACCTTATATGCAAAAAATAAATAAATAAATAAATATGGTGTTAAATGCTAAGCGTTTCACATTAAATGACAAAATTATAATACACTCTCACAAGTGTTATAATATGTTTATTATTGCGTTCCGTTTGTCAAGGCATTTGCCAATGCGAATAAATGTAGAATTTAATTTTATGGTACCGCTGCTGGAAAATTTTTCTTTGTTAAATAAAAGACAAAACGGTATAGTCAACATATCAACGTCATCAACGCTCAACCAGATATAAGAAACGTGCCGCTAGCGAATTCCTTTTACTTCGAATTCATTGAATGAGGAACAACTGTAAATTTTTAAGGATACGAAAAACATGCGCTTTTTTATTGTTTTGCTGATTCTTATCTGCAATGATAGATGCCACGCACACGCACGCAACGCGAGGTCTGTGGCAAAGAGAGCGACAAAAATTCACAATAAATGGAGTTAAAGTTACAATTCAAACAGCTGCCTTGGATGAGGGGCGTGGCACATCATCATTGTTGTTTTTGTTTTTGCTGCTATTTTAACGTGCGATAAGCTGAGCCAATTTAATAGCAAAAATACCATTAAAATACGGCACAGACTGACTAGCAGGCAAAAAGGAAGGAATAAGACAGTAGATGGGAACAGTAAGAAAGTAGCCAGAATCCAGACAGCGTTGGCAAACAGTCAAAAAATAAATATTGCAGCCACTGGGCGTGAAATGTATGTCGTCACGCATATGTAAATATTTGCATAAAAACTTTTACAACAACGAAGACAAAATTTGGGGCGACAGAAATATGTATGTATGTGAGCATAATAGCTTTCGATTATCGAAAGTGAACAGCGCGGCCTTTTTAAGCCGTGTGCTTTAAAAAGATTTAACAATGAGCGAAGAATCAATTTATATACTCAATACCGAAGGTAAAGAGTATATTGGGCTTTTGCAATGTCCGTCATTGTCTTTATCCGTTTGTCTTTCTGCATGAACGCACCTTTTCCAAGACCCTTAAAGTAAGAGACTTAAAACATTGCAAATATCTTTGTCTATGGCCAGGACTGATGACGTGTCAAGATTGGGATTCTACGATTACTGAGGGGCTGGCAAATCAATAAATTCGATAACTCAAAATTTATGGATCCTTATATTTCCCACACCCTCACAGTTAGAACTACAAATTTTGTAAAAGATAGCTTTTGGCATCCTCCAAAAAACTGCATCAACAATTTTGGAAGAAGGCCCACCCATTCCACACCCATTCCCAGGCAGTTTGAAATCAGAAAGCCTATATCTTTCACAGCTTTTGAGCTAGAGCCATCAAAATTTGGTGTCAAGATGGGTGTTGACTTCCTTCAAAAAAATGCATCACCGTCACCACCGCCTCAGTTTTCAAGCAAGAGTCACCAAATTGGTAAGAAGATACCTAGTAACGATCTTCAAAGATCAGCTTCAAAACTTTGGATACCACGCCCACCCATACAACTTAAAGCCCCTCCCCACCACCTTCCAAAAACTGGTATTCCTTTATGAGCTAGTCACCAAATTTGGTAAAAAGAAAGCTGGTGACAGCGCAAAAAGATCTTTTAGCAAAAAATTGTATGACACGACCCCAAACTGTGCCCCACGCTCCACCACCTCTTGGAAAACGGGAATGCGTGTATATCTCTCAGTTTTTTAGCTTGAGTCACCAAACTTGGTAGGAACATATCTGGTTACGACTTCCAAACTTTGCATGCCACGCCCACTCATACTGTCCCAGGCCCTCCCTTAACTTTGCAAAAAAAAAATATGCGTATATATTTTGAGCCTGAGTCACCAAGTTTGGAATGAAAAACACAAAAATTTTTATGCTGCACCCCCAAATTGTGACACACGCCCCACCGCCTCGTTAAAAACAGAAATGAGTGTATCTTCCACAGTTTTTGAGCTAGAGTCACCAAATTTGTTGGCAATATTACTGGCGATATACCCAAAAGATCTGTATCAGCCAATCTTTAAACGATAAGCACACCCCTTCCGCAAGCTTACCCCTTTGCAGGTGTCGATCATACCGCAGTCGGTTGCGTCCGACTGAAACATTTCCACTTGTTTTTATTTCTTGTTTGAGAAATGTAGTTAAATTTCTTGATGGTGCAAACTATTATTGGGGGCAAACTATTTTTCTGCCCTAGCTTAAATTTTTATTTTCTGATACCGAAAATAATGATTATATTGGTTTTGTGCAATGTCCATCATAGTCTCTGTCCGTTTGTCTGTCTGCATTAACGTATCTTTTTCCGAGACCCTTAAGGCTGGTGACACCCACACCCTTGCGTAAGAGTAACAAAAGTTGGTTAGAAGATAGCTACTGGCATCCCCAAAAAATCGCAACAAAAATTTTGGAGCCATGCTCGCCCATTCTGCCCCCATTATTAGGCCAATTCATAAGTTTATGAAATAATGGATAATTTCAAGAATTAATGTGTAAACATCTATAGGCTCGGGGGGTAAAAATCTTGCAACTAATACATACACAAAATCTTACAATGACTGCTTAAGTCATAGTAAGATCATATCGGTGTATTAATCATTGTATTAGTGTCAGTGTTGTAAGCTTGCATATAATCTGGCTTTATTCATATTTCGCGTTTGAGTGTGCGATAATAAATAAAATGATCCTCTCCGAGGTCGCTCGGTTTAGCGATTAGCTTTAATAATAATGTTATATTATAAGTCTACAAAAAGTGTCGCGTGACGCTTGCTTAGCGATGCAATTTTCTTCTTATTTTTCGATAGCTATCGACTATCGTGTCAGAGTTGCCAGCTCGCCACAGGGCTGCGCCGCTAGATAGAGTTCTACTCAATTGATATCGAGAGTAGGACTGACCTGGTCGTAGTTGTGGCAGTTGTCGCTGGTGCTGGTGTGATGACTGGAACGAGCGGCTGAGAAGTCGGTACATTGACTTCTCGGTGCGTCTTACAAATCTTGTAATACTTATCATGTTGTTCGAAGACCTTGAAAGAACCTTCATATGATGGTTCCAGTGGTGACCGCACACGGTCTACACGAAGAAATACATGAGTCGCCGTTTGCAATGTTGTTTGTTTGTAAGTAGCTTTTGTTCCATGGCAAGATGTGTTGGTGTTTTTGAGTTCTTGCATCTTGCTGCAAAGGAAATTTAGAAAATCGGTCTCGTTGGGCTGACTCTCCGTGAGTGTTACAAACTCGCCCGGGATGCTAAGCGGAAAACCAAACCGCATCTCTGCAGGGTTTTCTTCTAAATCTTCTTTCAAAGAGGTCCAAAGCCCTAGAAGCACCAGTGGAAGAACGTCACACCGGTCGTTGGAGTTGTAGCACTTGATTGCGGTCTTAAGCGTTCGATGCCAGCACTCGATTAATCCATTTGATTGTGGATGGTAAGCGGTGGTTCACAAATGTTTAATGCCTAGGATGCGCATTAGATCTGCCAACACGGCCGATTCGAACTGACGTCCAAGGTCGCTCGTTATACGCAAGGGAACTCCAAAAGACGAAATCCAACCATTTATGAATGCTGTTGCTACGGTTTCTGCTGACATATCCGGAATCGGGATGGCAGTGGGCCATCTTGAGAATCTGTCTATGCAGGTCAAACAATACCGATTGCCACGTGATATTGGCAGAAGCCCAATGAGGTCTATGTTTACGTGATCAAATCGGTGATCGACTGGGCCATAGCTCCCCGTTGAAGACTTAGTGTGGCGTTGTACTTTGCACCGCTGGCATTGGGTGCATGTGCGTACAAAACAACCAATGTCCTTCGCCATCGACGGCCAAACAAATCGGTCTGAAATAAGTTTGAACGTTGCTTTGCGGCCCGGGTGCGCTAGATCATGCAGCTTACGCATAACCTGATTGCGTAGTTGCATAGGAATGAATGGTCTTATCTTGTTGTCTTTGGCATCACAATAGAGAGACGATTGGGAATCTAGCAGATTGATCTTGAATTGAACCGAAGTACCGTTTTGGTTGAGCAGCCTCTGCTGTTCTGCATCCTTCTCCTGAGCAGCAGCGATCTTCTCAAAATCAATTTCGATTACCATGTTGATTCGCGAGAGAAAATCTGCTACCTGGTTATTTTTGCCGGGCAAATATCGTATGTCCGTGGTGAATTGGCTGATAAACTCCAGCTGTGTGCCTCGTCTGGGTGGTGTTTTATCGAGTTTTTGGGAAAAAGCGAAGATAAGTGGCTTGTGATACGTGTAAACAGTAAATTGTCTTCCTTCCAAAAGAAACTGGAAATGTATGATGGCCAAATAGATAGCTAATAGTTCTCGGTCGTATGTAGCATATCTGTAATGAGCTCAAATAAGTTTCATTGAGAAGAAACCTAACGGTTGTAGTTTACCATCTACCAATTGATGAGCTACTGCGCCAACAGCATTATCAGAGGCATCTGTTGTAAGTGACAATGATGCGTTGGGTGCTAAGAAAGTTAGCAAGGTTGCGTTCGCCAGTTCATCCTTGCATGCCTTGAATCCGTGAAGTGCTTCGTCTGTCCACGAAATTGTTGTTACCTTTGATAAGAGACTGCAGCTTAGTTTGATTTAAAACCGCACCTGGTACAAAAGGTCGATAAAAGTTGATCATTCCCATCTTCGATGTAAACAAAACCAAAATCCAGATCACGCAATATGTCGTGCATGAAGCGTTGAAATGTGCGACGCTTTGCGCAAACCAAATGTCATGTAACAGAACTCAAATAATCCACAAAGAGTAGTAATTGCATTTTTGGGAATATCCGTTTCCTCAATCGGAATGTGGTGATATGTTCTCTGCAAATCAATGATCGAAAAAATTCGTTTTCCGAAAAGAATTTGTGTGACGTCGCGACGGTATTCTGATCATCAATGACGCAACCGCCATAGTCAAGGATATCAATGGCACACACCATCGGATCGCTGGAACATACTTGGTAACTTTCGAGAATTACATTGATTTGAACGACACACGATACGTAAACAATCGTGGCATCTTGAAAAAAAAAGCTGCTGTTTCTGCGGCCGCACAAATTAACGTGACCTCCCACAGGGAACATTTAAGTCTGCCATTTGTCCACGACCTTAGCCTTCGGAACCTGCAATACATCGGCAATCTAAAATCTGAGCTAACCTAGAAACCATTGCTTAGTAGTTGCCTCACTGTTGCCCTAGTCTTCGCCTGTTACATGATCCGTCAGGGAATCATCTGCCGCCTACGCCGTAACCGCCAGCTCAACGAGGCGGTGCCCATGCGGAAACCCGAGGATGGCCTTCACTTAACTCAGGGAGGAGTTAACACGAGCAACACCGAAACTGCTGATCTTGCAGCGCATGCGGCGATCGCATGCATGGGAAAGAATGTCGACTTGGATATTCGGCCGGATGCGGCTGCACTTGACACCCGCCAGCCGGTGCTATGCTGACTCAACAGGCACGAGGCGCCGAGTCAGCGTTCTGTCACCGGCTCTGCCGTTGACCATAAGTGTTATCATGAATAATTTTGTATGATAGAATTAGTTACGATTTACAGCCTGACAATATCGGTCAAACTAATAAAGATTTTAAAAGAGAACAAAGTTTGTTTATTTCTACACGAGGAACAATATTTAAGTTTCTCAACAAATCCACGCCTATTAGATCTCCAAGGGATAGCAAATGGGTGCCTGGACGAGAGCTAGCTTTGTGGATGGCTAGAGATATTGTACCTTTTCATATAATTAGCCACAATGGAATTAAAGATTTCTTAACCAAATATAATGTTGTGTTAGCTGCTGATGACATTCCAAATTACAAAACACTTTACAAGCAGTTACACGGATAATATCTGGTAAAAAAAACTTGGCCGTAACTTTCGATTAGTGGACGGATAACTACAGAAGAAGAAGCTATATTACATTTTGTGATGAAGCATTTAACTCTCTTTAATGATTGCTAATTTGTTTGAATTAAATTAAGTTAAATTGAAGCTATGAATTTGTTTAAGTCTAGAAAAATTACAGCTAAATTTGTTAAAAATCGTTATTATTTTTTGTTTTAGTTTTTTGTTTAATAATAAAACGTATTTAAAAATTTAAGAAATGGAAGGCTTTAAATCAGTGATGGGCACACACAAATATTGTCACAGTTTTCACACGCATACAAGCACAATTTGCGTGCGCTGCAGCGAAAAAAACGAAGTGTAATCAATACAGCGCACGCTGCAAGTTAACGTTCACTCATTGTGCTTATTATTTATTAATAAACAACGTTATTGCAAATCTAGCATTGCGCTTTGCCATCCTCATTTTCTATAAAGAAAAATTCATTCTCCCATTCGGGCATAAACATTTTGGAGCGAACTGTAAAAAATTTGTTTCTTACTAATGCGCTGCGTGGTGCTTGCCTGTCAATAGTTCGCCTTCAACTAAAAGTACAATGTTAAATCTAATGCATGCTTCGGCACGACAACCGACGACGAACGAACAATCGTGTTCTAAAAATAAATATAGTTTAAAAAACTAAAAAACACGCTTTTAGAGCATATCAAACTAAAAAGTTAAAAATAATTTTTCAAATAAGTTTAAAACAATAATAAATGATAAATACTAGCATTATTGTAAAAAAAAAGCGTTGGGCGCTCGATGTACGAGAAATATGGACAAAGCGCCCCACGCTTTTTTTTACAATAATGCTAGTTAAGGCTAGGCCGCCGCCGCTAGTTCTGTTAGGCCCCTACGCCGCCGCCGTAGTAAAACCCAACGGCGTAAACCTCTACTACCCACGCTATATAAAAAATTTCTTACTCAAACGGGACTATTCCTGGGCTTTTCCATTTGTCCCTGCCAATTTAATCTGTGGAACAAAAGTGCGATTTGGTTTTTTAAAAATGGTGGACGTCAGGCGTATGTTGTGCACATGAAACCCATATATTTGATGCAGATATTCGGGATGTCGTTAGCAATCTGCCTAGCAAAGAACACAAACGACTGCATAAACGAAATTTGGTTCGTATAATTAGGAGCAACAAAGATGCAGCAAGAACTATGTGCTAGGCTTTTTTTCGTTAGGGCACTGCGCATAGATTTTGAAAATTATATTTAGCTTAAATCAAGGGTAGGGAACACACATGTATTGGTTTTGTGCAATGTATGAGCGCAACTTTTTTTGACACTTTTAAAGCTGGAGAATAAAACTTTTTGTCGTTGGGCTGGCCAGATAAAGTGTAAAGATAAGGATGCTATGCAAATTCTGAGGTGAATATGTGAAAAATTTGAAAAACACATACACCCAAATTCTAATAGCTAGAGTTGCCAATTTTTTTTAAAAGATGGCTTAAGCATCCCCCAAAGTTCAAAAATCAATTCAGCCTTTAATAATCGGGAATCCCAATATTTTACGCAGTTGATGAGCTTTAGTCATCACACTTGTTGGTGATGTTCTCTACAGATCTGCTTTTATAATTTTAATCCCATTCTTCCCTCTGACAGCAAGCACCTGTTCTGTTATTGGTACCACAGTATTTCGCAGTTCTTTTTGTTTTTCACTTCTATGGCTGCTGTGTTGCAGTCGATGCAGCAGCTGCTGACACGTGTATGAATAAGTGGGCTGGCTGGCTTGATAACAGCTAAAATTTATTGGCAATTGCGAAACTGGCAAGTATATAAACGAAGGACAGAAAGAAGACAAGGGGGAAATATCTTGTGGCTTGCCTGTGTTAACAGAATTGCAGGCGAATAAATGGATTAAAGTAGCAGAAGCAGCAACCAGAAACAAAATGAAGTTTAAGCGCAAGAAAAGCTACTGCAAAAGTCTTTCCCAGCGTTAAATTTGTATTTATGACGACATTAAATTGCCGCCAAAATACGTAAAGGGAACAGCGAAACAAACGAGGCTAACCAGGCCAGGATAAATTGCAAAACAAAACCACTCAAAGGCGCGTAAACTGTGGCGCCACTCGAGTGCACTTGTTACCCCTCCCAGCAACACAAAAAAATTTCGGCCATTTTAGTTTTCGTGGTCAGCAACGAGCCCAGAGAAAAAGAAAAAGTAGACAACAGAGAGAACTGGACACGAACACACTTAGAGCCAAATATCTTTTCTCATTTTTTTTTTTCGCCTTTTGTTGCCTCTTATTATTCTGCATGCTTACTATTTTATTTTGTTGTGATGCTTCAAGTTGGCTCAGCCAAAAAACCCAACAACAAGGAGAAAAAAAACAAAAAACAAAACGGTGCAGCCGGGAAACCCAACTGCGGAATATACTGATACCTGTGTAAAAACAGTTGGTAGGGTTTCTGCCTGCGTTGATTTAAAATTGTCAGAAATCCAATTTTTAAGTTGGGTAAATATAGTTTTGAAATACGTACACTTAAAAAAAGAACATACGTTCTTAGTTTTTCTTACTTTACGTTCTTGTTTTTTGGTATTAAAAAGGAATGGAGGTCTTAAAAGATGTTCTTAATTTTTCTTTCTTCAATTAAGCAAATCGAGTGCTAGCAGACTATTTCGACGGATGTTTTTGATTTCGCACTGAAGAGAACGGATTTTTTTCTTAGTGTACATAAGCTTTATTCGGCATGCCTGATATTATACGCACTTGCGAAGCCCATTAGTTTTCATATTAAAATCTGTTTGCTTATATTGCATTTGTATGGCAGCTTTATGCTATGGTTTTAGGATCTGTCTGATTTTGACAAATGATCTAGCTTCAACAAAAAAACAAAGGACCAGGACCAAAGCTTCAGCTCGATAGAGAAACAAGTTTTTATATATACAGACGGACAGAGCTATATCGATTCAGCTGGCGATGCTAATCAAGATAGTTTATACTTACTTAATATACTTATAACAAAATTAAAAAAGCCCTTTTCAAGTATTTAATTATGAGGGATATGGAATTCAAAAATTTTTGCGGGCCGGAGTGGCTGTGGTCGAAGAATTGTTTCCGTTTCTTAGAGAACGTTGCTTCTAATAGATTCTCCTAACTTATTGACTCCAGCTTAAAAAAACAGCGGAAGAAATGGGCATTTCCGATTTTAAAATGCGGGCCCAAGGTTGGGACGTGACATCCAAATGCTTTTATCAAGATCTTGAAAGGACGTCACCAGCTATCTCCGTACCAAATTTGTAATGTCTAATGTCTCTAACTGTAAATAAGTGGAAATTAAGCGTGTTTTATCCAAATCGATTGCTCTGAATAAATATTTGCAAAGTTTCTAGTCTCTAACCGTGAGACGGACAGATAAAATGAAAGATATTGCGCAAAACCAATATACTCTTAACCTTGGGCATCAGAGTGTTAAAACTTAGCGTTAAATTACTGCGAGTTCTCGAGGGTATAAAACCGAAAATGGGAATTTATTTCCCAATCGCATATCACAGTCCCTTCCTCTCAACCAACCAAAAATTGTAGGCTGCCCTTAAAGGTTGGCTAATTATATAAAATTTACATTAAGATTGTAAACTTTCATGCATCGATTAACACTCAAGTTACAAATTCTATTGCGGGTTTCCCTATAGCATGACAGCTCATTAAAAGGTAATTTGATATCTTATTGACTTTCACCCCTCCAACATGCATTTGCTCCCTTGCGGAGGCAAGGTGTAGACTGCATCCATTCGTAAAAACACTTTGAACTAAATGCCAAAGCGAAGCAACAGTAAACGAACTCATTTATCATTTCCTGTCTCAGGAATAAGCTACAGTCGAAAAAAAAACACCCGCAAAATAGCCCACTGAATTTGACTTTGTTGTCCAGCTAATAAAGTACAATATTTAATGCTGGCGTTAAACGCTAACACAGAGTAAACCGCAGGAAATATATATCTACTACATGTAGCCAACGATATAGCTACCGAAGAAAATAAGATAAAAGATTATCGAAAGATGAAATCTTAACTGATTTTTAAATTATAAGATGAAGCGTTCGTTGCTTGAAATTTGATTGCCGCTGGGAAATCGAAACTTGCAAGTAAAATATGTAAATCGAAAAGGAAAGAAAAAGTTCAAGTCTAGATGCATAGTCGTATCTGCTGTACTGGAAGCAGTTTTTCAAATAAAATAACGAGCGAATCATCGGAATCAGAATTGGGCAGCGTTTCAAATAGCTGCGTAACTGTAATTCCAATGTCTCTCCTATCTCCGACAGCCCATCTAAACGCTTTTTCTGATTGTCGTCTCCTTTAAAGTCCATTCATTCAGCCCCTTTTAAATTTCTTAGACCCGAAACAGTTGAAAGACGTTGCTAACAAGTCAATGCCGATTGCAGCGAGTGGACCACAAATAATAAGCAGACAAAAAAAATATATATATATATACAGAAAGGAAGCGGCAATAAAAAGCCATCTTTTAAGGGGATGAAGTTGAATTGTGGGCTGAGGAAGCTAAACCTGAAATGGAAGCGATTGCAATTGGGATTGAATTCAAACTCAGCAATTGGACTTCAAAGTCGAGTTGAAACCGAGACAAGCGAAAACCTGATGCTGGATTCAAAGGTGCTCTCTCGTCAGCATCTCTAACCTTAAAGTCATCTCTCAGCACAAGCTCAAGCCCATTACAAATTGCCTTCGTTAGTTCTCATCAGTTTAACCTCTTAAGCTTGATTGCCACGGTGCTAGTCGAGTATAGTTGTCCATATTCAGCTCTCTCTTCGAGCTGGCTGAAGCTTGAGGGCCGTTTTTATGTGAAGCTGGTTGTGCTTTTTTGTCGCCTTGAATATTTTATTGATGTCATTTCGACAATGGTCCAATGTCCAAAGACTGCTTTGTTCTGCTCTCGGTGCACTCCTTGAATGTTAAATCTTGTATTCGTGGCTTGTTGATATTTTATTATCCTCCTTACATAGCTCTTTATCCTGCTTATGGATGTTTACAGCCGTTTAAATGTCGCCCTTTAATTGTTGATGTTGTGAATTAAAAGCTCAAATCAAATCAAATTTGATGCGCCTCATTTGAGGCAATGATTTTGATAAAAGAGGGGGAAAAGTGAGTAGACATAATTTATATTATATGAACGGTTCAAAACGGTTATTTGAGAGTTCACCAACTTAAATAAATATTTATGTATTGCAAAATATGACCCAATTCCTGGCTTGTGCATTTCTTTCTGCGCCGATTAATTGAAAGGTTTTTTATTTACGCAAAATTGACTAACAACTTTTTAGCCCTAAACACTCACATACAATTTTATGAGCCGGAATGTGGGACTCCTTGTGGGCAGGACTATTCGTGGCTTTTGTTCGCATTCTTTTATAAGCTGCTTGTAAAAATAATTGGGCTCTGATAAAAAGTATGGAAAACATGTCCACAGAAAACTTTGACACACATATTTCTTAGGCTGACGGCAGAGTGGCCGCGATAAGCGATGCGATAATATTGAGCGACAATGCGCGAGAAAGCTCTGCATGCGTATTTACATGTAATCGCTTACGAGATGTCAGAGTGCAAGCGAAGCGAGAAGAGAGCCAAAGCGATATTTAAAGAGAGTTGCGAGAAAGCGATTCTGAATCGCTTTGTCGCGTGATATCGCTTTGGTAATGCGTGTGTTTTTGTTGCAAACTAAGCTTAAATAACCGTTGGTTTTGGTAAAATATGTTTTTTTTCGCCATTTAAGCTTAAGTTACTGTTTGTTTTTAATCTATTTATATTTTAATGTATTTGCTTTCAATTAAACTTGAACTGTCACAAAGAACAAAAGTGAAAATGAGCTCTGTAATAGACGTTGAACAGTTAATTTCGGAAATATTTTCGCGTTCGGTTCTGTGGGATCAAAAATCTAAAAATTACCACAACCGAGTGGTTGTAGAAAATAAGTGGAAGGAAATTGAAGAAATTTTGAAAATACCAAGTAAGTTGTGTCAATATTCATATTTTCAATATTTTATTTTAAAGCTTATGTGTACACATAAAACTGCAAAAGGCATCACGAACAAGTTGTCCACTTCTCAAACTTGTGGAATGAAATAACTCTTCGCTTCTTGTATTTTCATTGCTTGTGTGTGTGTCTTGATGGACATTGGGTTTTCCCTCAAGGTCAATAATTGTATTATGCAGAATACAAATTGCTTTTACAATTATATCGACAAAATCTGGATCGGTTTCAATTGGCTTCCAGAGCAAACGCCATTTAGATGTCATAATTCCAAAAGCACATTCAATGCACCTGCGAGCTCGAGAGAGTCGCATATTGAAATACTCTCTCTCAGCATTAATAGTGCGGCTTGAGTATGGCCTCAACAAAGTTTCCAATAGCGGATATGCTTTATCGCCTACAAGAACGTAGGGCATTTTAATGCTTGTACCGGGCAAGTTAGTGTCTGGAGGCATAAACTGTCGAGATTTAAGTTGGCAATAAAGCTCTGAGGCATTAAAAGTGCCGCCATCACTTTGTTTGCCATATCCTCCAACTTCAATCGCAATAAATTTACAGTTCGCATCAGCCACTCCTTGAAGTACCACAGAAAAAAATTTTTTGTAATTGTAGAACATAGATCCAGAATGAGGTGGACACTGAATACGAATGTGTTTTCCATCAATAGCCCCTGCACAATTTGGAAAGTTCCACAATTCCCAAAACTTTTCAGCTATCTGGGTTATCATTTTTTTTGAAGGCTGTGGCATATGCTTTGGCTGCAACTCCTCCCAAAGTGCTTTGACCGTTTCCTTTACTATAACGGAGACTGTAGTCCTTCCAATTTTAAATGCATACGACAATGATGTAAAGGAAGCACCCGTTGCTAAATATCTGAAATTGGTTAATTTATGTTTCCTTATTAAATTTTTGTAATATCCTATAGGAGACTGTTTAAAAAAAAAATGGAAAAATCTTTGGGACCAGTTCCGAAACGAGATTAGGAAGAGGCCGACAGAGAAGTCTGGAGATTCTGCACCTGATGCAGGTGCATATACCTCGTGGCCTTATTTTGAGTCTCTGCTTTTTTTTAAAAGACCAAATGAAGCCCAGGCAAGCGTTTGGTAATTTGGAGGCCAGCTGCTCGAATAAAACCTTGAGCATTCCCGAGTGCGAAGACTCCTTAGACACAGTGTTGTCTCAAGACATGGCTGAGCTTTGTCAGTCCGATGAGGGACAGGATTTAAATATACCAAATAAAAAAATTAAATTAAGTATGTCTTCACAACTACTGTCGATTGAGAAGGAAAAACTAAAACTACTAGAAAAGAAAGTCAATGCGCCAAAGGCCGACGATGACATGTCTTTTTTGAGAGCCTGCTGCCATACCTAAAATCTATTGATATGCGAAAAAAAATGCAGTGCCGTATAGACATACAAAACGTGGTTCTTTCACATTTTGAAGATGCAAATGATGCAGAGAAAAAATAAAAATAATATTTAATATAATGAATAAAGTAAAATAAATGTTTACAATTTACCTTAAAGTTATTACAAGTTTTTCACACGGCGTTATGGGGTGAACAACAAAATTTGTCCAACACTTTTCCAGTTTGAAATGAATTTTATTCAAAATATAATCAAATGTACTGATAGACATTCGAGTATAGTTGAAAAATTTGTCCGGATACAGTCTTAAATTTAAAAATAAACTATTGAATTCTCCCTTCAAACGGTTTTGATTTAGTGGATGGATCCCGTTACTTTTTTTCGTGATAACATTAACCACTGCTGGTGACGCAAAAAATTCGTCATCTGAATCCATGGCGACTATGATTCCGACTAAAGTTAAAGCACTCGCAATGGTTCTCTCTTTGCTAAAAGCTTTCACTATGTCATGTTCTCGCTTTGAAGATCGCTGCGATAATTATCGCTTGTAGCATCGCATCGCTTATCGCGGCCACTCTGCCGTCAGCCTTACACATTAACATACACTGGCGGAAAACAATTAAAGTTAAAGTTACCAAAGTTGGTTACAATATAGCTTGTGACATCACAATGGCTCAAGATCAAAAACAAAAGTTTGGAGCCACGCCCATACGTTTCGCCCCCAGCCACCCACATTTTCAAATCAAAAACACTTGTATCTCCCCAACTTTTTGAGTAAGAGCTACCAAAATAGGTGATCCTCAAAGAACTGCATCAGAACTTTTGATGCCACGCCCACCAATACCACCTAAGCCGCCTCCAACCGCCCCAAATCTTAGTTAAAAAATTTACGGCCTGTGTTAGATCACACGGGCGCATAGGTTAACCGTAGAATACGTCATTTTGTGCAACAAAAATTATGAAAGTAAACATAGTATTTATATGATTTGAACCAATTGGGTTCATGATGGCGGAGTCTTCTATAGAGTCATCTTCGAATATTTAATTTTAAAACACAACTTACCTGATCTTCTACTCCGTAAATTGTACATTCTTTTACGCTGCGCAAAAGTATTTTTTTTCACAGGCGGCATTTTTTAAAATTTATTTTATGAAGTAAGTTCATGCATGAGTTGCAAAAATCAAAGCTGCTACCGTAAAGACAAACTTTCTTATAGTCAACACTATCGATAGTTTATTTCCCGTTAGTTAGTAGCCACTGCTGCCCTCGATAGTGGCAGCGATAGTGTAAGACCATAGATTGTCCGATAGTTCCATCGATTGTTTGCTGAGCTGAGACGAACAGTGCAAGCATATGCACATGCTATCAGCTATCGCACTCACTCACACTTATTGGTTACATCACTAATACTAATATACACACATTTGAAATAAATTTAATTATGACCAAACATCTTAATGAAATTTCAGCACTTAGAAGATATCAATCATGACCGCATATATATCAAACGAAAGGAAATCGAGTCTATTTTATATTGAGAAAAAATTAAACAAATTCATCAGGGAGTTTTTAAGCAATTTGCAATTAAAAAAAAATTAATGATTTTTGCACTGGTTTTTTGCCTTAAAAAGTTATAAATTTGGCAAAAGTATATAAAATTTGAATGTAGGAATGTTTGTTTAACTTATCTCAACTTATATTCCAAAACTCTAAAGTAATTGATGAATTATTGAGAGCGCTAGACCAATTTAAAGTCTTCAAAATGAAGCAAAAATATACATATTTTTGGTTTCAATTTTTTAATAGAAAATGTAATCAATACATATATTAATATACATTTATTGAAAGCTTGAAGCCTTGGCTTTTAAATGAAACTAATTTGAGGAAAATTGATCCATTAGTTCATGAGCAATAAGCGATTTTGTGAACCTCTCTTATTACAACAACAACTTTTTTGTGTTGAGACTTCATTATCGTAAGGTAAGACGTATTCTACGTCAAAACGGGCATGCGTGTATCTTTCAGAGTTGCTGCTAGAGTCACCAAATTCGGTATGGAGATAACTGTTAACGACCCCCAAAGATCGTCTATTTTAACTTTGAGCTAGAGACACCAAATTTGGTATGAAGATAGCAATTAACATTCCACAAAGATCTGCATCAAAAATTTGGATGCCACGCCCACCCAAACCACCCCCAGCCCCCTTCCCACACCTAATACAAACTTTGAGCTAGAGTCACCCAACTTGGAAGGAAGATAGCTGGTGGCATCCCTATCTGCATCCGACAATCTTTAAGGCAGCGTACACCCCTGCCGCATCGCAATCAGGCCTCGTTTTACCGGTTTTAATACTGGTAACGAGTATATCGCAGTCGGTTGCCTCTGACTGCAACGTTTCCATTTGTTCTGTATGTTTTCGGTCGATTTCATTCTGGACCTTCCATTGGAGTGGCATCTCATTATCAGCTTAAGGCACCCTGTCCTTACTTAAACAAAATCCGATCACACGGGGGATGTGTAAACCTTTTGTAATTAATTAAATTTTATAGTTGCGTTGTTTAAATTTTGTCAATTTCTGGCTTTATAGGCCCGCTGATATGCAGCGTTCCTGGCTATTCTTTCTTGTTATATTCTTTGTTGTTCTTGTATTTCTTGCGGCTGCTGCTGTTGTGGTTGTTTCACCTTATTGCTTATTATATTCTGTTAATTTTTTTAACTTACCTCCATTGTTAAATACACGTTGTTGTTTTTATTATTTTTATATATTGTTTGTTTTGTGTAATATCAAATCGGTGTATTTGTCAATGTCATTCTATTAGTGTTGTAAGCTTGCATATAATCTGCTACATATACGTATATATAATTTGACCATTTATGAAAAAGTTAGAGAAATTCATAAAAAATGCATTAAAATTTTTATATTTTATTCATTTTATCCTACTCTAAAATAAATAATATTTGAAAACAAAATATAAGCACTTATTATTTAGGGCCAGTTTCTCAATGTCTGGTTAGCTAAACTAACAGATGGTTAGCTTAACTAACTCATGGTTAGTCAAAATTGAGTTTCTCAATGTCTGGTTAGGGTTGATCGCGATTAAAACTAACATGAGGCCTGAGTGCCGGCTAAAATTTGTTCTCTCGTTAAGTGCCGATATAAATATCGATTAAATCATCGTTAGGCAAACAGCTGACTGTGGCTGACACTTGCATTGTTTACATTTTATTATTCAAGCAAAATGGCATCGCATCAAAGATGTTTTTACATCCACGCAATGGAAACACAATTTGAAGAAATGGAGCAGCGCGTTTATAGTTCTAGAAATTTTAGACAAAGGGTGAACTATTTCACTGAGTTGGATGAAGCCAAATTTGTGCAAAGATTCAGATTGACAAAATCAACATGCCAAATGATTCTTGAACAAATTAGAGATCAAGTGGCTTCTTAAAGTGGAAGGTAAACAATCAACTTCTGTTGCGCTTAAATTTTTCATATCTTACATTTTAAACAGGAATCATGCTATGTTGCCGGAGACGCAACTTTTGGCAGTCACAAAACAAACAAGTAAGAAGGCTCTAGTCGGGAGAGCCCGACTAGAAGATACCCTGAGCCCAGTTGCAATAAATAAATTAAATTTATATAAGACTTTGGTATACTGACTTAACTTCAATCGATTAAGCTCGATATCTCCGGTGTTTCTTAACCGCTTGGACGAAATTTTCAGAAAACTTCTATCGTTACCCATTATTTCAACCCCCATTTTTACATTTTCCAAATTCGATCATTTTTTGTAATCGATTCCATGTGTATATCGGAAACCAGAATAGTTATCGATAATTTGAAGCAAACTTGTTTTGCTCATGGTATAGGAGAACTTATATCCCAAATCTGAAGTCTCTAGCTCTTGTAGTCTCTGAGATCCACGCGTTCATACAGACAGACAGACGGACGGACAGACGGACATGGCTAAATCGACTCGGCTATTGATGTTGATCAAGAATATATATACTTTATAGGGTCGGAGATGCTTCCTTCTGCCTGTTACCATTATACCCTTATTTACCCATTTTATGGGTTAAGGGTATAAAAATTGATTCTTACAAACCTTTTTTTTTTGTTTCTAGAAATGGATTATATATATGTGAACTTATTTTCTTATTTTTTTTAATTCCATTAACCCTTACTTATATTATAAATGTGAATGTAAGTTTTTTTGTAACGCTTTCACGCGAAAACTACTTATCCGATCATCATGAAACTTTGTACATAAATTCTTGGAGGTATTAGAAGTAAAATTTTCATTCGCTCATTCGCTTTGCATCGCAAGGGACGTGTTTTTTTTATGCGCTTCGCTTTTTTACTATTGTGCGTTTTATATCTGCTATTAATTTCGCGTCTTTGTGTAAACTAATAGTTTTGTGACTTTGTGTTTTGTCGGTTTGCCTAAACCCAAAGTGGACAGTAAATTAACAATTTAATTTGCATTTGTTTTAAAGTGATTCCAAACACAACAACAAACTGCAGTCCAGCATACTGAAAAATTTGCTCAACTTTCTGCCGCCTGCGTTTGTTTTGTTTTTGTGTTTTTACGCTCACTCTCTCTCTCTCTCTCTCTCTTTTTTTCAAGCGCTTCGCTCCCGGTGCATTAAACCGGTCGCGCTCGTGCCGTTTTTGTTTGTGAAGCTGTGAAGTAAGTTTTGTTTGTAGCTTTACTATTTGCACATTAGGGTGGACCTGTATTTTAATCATAACAATTTTCTGCAGCGATATTTTTTTATTTTTTTTTTATTTGTTTTTCTTTTCTTTTAATAAACTAAATAAAAATGTCTGTCTGCTGCTATGCGAATTGTCAAAAAAAACTCTAAAATGGGTTTTGTCTGCTGCTGGATGTGCACAAATGTTGCTCATGAGCAATGTGCTGGCATTAATGGCCGTGTCTCAGACCTCATGAAGGTTACTAATTTAGAGTGGCCGTGTTGGTCATGTTTGGAGAAAAAAAAGACATTGCAAGCTTTATAGAAACTCAACTTGGCTTAGAGGTCGTTTTCTGCCAGTTGAATAAACTGTGTGAAAAATTCTCATCGGTTCAAAGAAACCTTAACGAGAAAAATCTCGTAATGGATTCTCCAAAGCGTAAAAAGGCCAACGTTGGGTAGTTATCGGGCTGTTTCGGGAGCTGGATGTGCCGAGGAACTCGGACGAGTTCTTCAAAGAAAGTTTTCGGTGTGAGAGGAAAGTTTTCGAAATGCTGGTAGCTCAATTGCCTGGACTGGCAAAGAAGAACACCACATTTCGCCAGGCTATTCCCCTCGAGGTCTAGCAAAACGTGTGTGGCCTCTTCACTCCATACAAATCGAATAATATCTGCTAAAATAGTTGCAAAGAATTATTTTGTATAGCATAAAAAAACAAAATAAATTTAATTTCTACCGTTTGCCATTTTGAGTCTCAATTTCCTGTAA
The DNA here is from genome assembly GCA_018904305.1 of Scaptomyza montana. Taxonomy (NCBI): domain Eukaryota; kingdom Metazoa; phylum Arthropoda; class Insecta; order Diptera; family Drosophilidae; genus Scaptomyza; species Scaptomyza montana. Next base: position 653,112 of record JAEIGR010000076.1, read on the forward strand.
TTATTTGACTAGTGGTTTCACCATGCCGATAAAAGAAATTATCTAGCATAACAGAATTTTTTTAGAGTATCGAGTACTGTTAACACCAGATGTACTCACATCTTGGCTAGACGCCAGCATCTGCCACATCTAGCACCCATACAATTTGTATGGGAGATGTTCAGCATCTTGGCTCAAAATGCGAAGATGCAAGATGCCGCCCTAATGAGGACAGGGCATAAGTCACTAGTTCTGCCCGCATGTTCTGGTGCTATAGTCTGGTCGGTCAATATTTTTGAGGCATTATTTAATTGGAATAGTTCCTTGCCTTTTTCCATTAGTATCTTCCTAATGTATTTTTCTACTGTAGTTTCGATAGGTGTTGTCGTAAGAGAACTACTGGACGTAGTTGGGGGGTTGTCGTTCATGATATTATCGTCAGGCATTTTTAATTTGGGAAAATGCTTCGCCTAACTGGGTAATAGCATGCGAAAAGTTTGAATGTTGTTGTGTGGGAGATGAAATTTTGCTGTCGGTTCTCCAACAAAAGCAAGAGAGAATTATGTAGTGTTTTTAGTGGTGTGTTATAAGAATTATTATTTTTTCTTATTTTCAATTGGCAAAAAAGGTTTTTGTTTTTATTCTATATTTTTAAGTTCTGTTTTTTCCTTAAAAGAATTTTATTTATGATTCTATTAGAGAAAATATTCCTTATATTTAAGTTTATTAAAAAATTTTTTTTTCTATTTATTTATTATTAGCAAGGGAAAAAATATTTTACATTATTTACTTTTCTTTAAATTCGCTTTTAATTATTTCTTAAACTTTTTTATATTTTTCTTGTTTTGATACTTCTTATATTTTCACTATTTTAACTTAAAATACAGTAGTACATATTTTAATCATTGGTGATTCCCGCGACGCACAGTGGCGCCATTTGACTTTTTTCGTTGCAAAAATCATAACGATTGAACCAAACAAGATAATCGGTCGATTTAAAAAGCATCTGAAAGATAATTAATCAACCTATAAAATGAGCATTTGAAATGAGTTCTACGATTTTTAGGTGCTTATAAAGGGGTATGCAAAGTGGAAATTGGTGAAAAAATAAATTTTATGGGAAGGAAAAATTTTTTTAATTTTTGATATCTTTTGTATTGTTCTTAAGGCTTTTAAATTTTAAAGTTAACAGTACAATTCAAAAATATTTTTTTTTTTTATGCTTATATTTTTATAATTTTTGTAAAATATTCATCACAATCCGTAAAAGATGGTATATCTAAAAGAGTAATCATCTCTGAACTATAAGAATTTTCTAATTCTTTTGTGACTTAACAGTGATGATATAAGTGGATCTGAAGATGCTGCTAACATGTTGAAGAGTTCCTCATTTTGTCTCACCCTTGAAGCTTTGAAAGTGTTTAGCAATCTGTATTTTTTATAAAACTTATTAAGGGACTCTTGTGCTTCTTCAGAGAGCTCTCCAATTGGCAAAGACTGATACTCAATTATATCCTTGCCATGCGCCAAAGTTTTATGAACTGTCGGGGTCAACTTTTTCTGGGGATATAATTCTGCTAAAAGTGATGCTGTTTTTGAAGCATATTCTCCATATTTGGCAGTATCAACTTTTTCCTTGCAGTTCAAAACATTTAAGATCGTTCCCAATCTCTTAACGATTTGATTGTTTATCCCTGTGATTTGAGTTACAGCCTCATCATTTTCAAAAAATCTTCTCGACGTATTTCCATCGTTTGAATTTCCGTTGTCGTACTTAGGGCAGTCTACTTTAAGTCCAACTTAATTGAAAAACGCATCCTGTATTCGATTCTTTCGTTTGGATCAAGTGTTCAAGAAAGGAGTTAGCTTTCATGCCTGCAAAATTTACCTAATATTTGTTATATATTTGGGTGTAGGTCAATTTGTGCAATTAGGGTACTACGCACGTGTCCGAATAAGATTTGTGCCTACCTGTATGGGATGTTACTACTTGTACACTAGGGCAATTTCTATATATGGTGCGTATCAGGTAGTTTATTTGTATATCCTGTAACTGCACCAGAGTTTAGGGACCAGAATTAAACAAAGGGTTTCAGGCAAGCGTAACTGAATGAAAAACAAAAATCATGCATCTTAACAATTAGGAACGAAACAATAACGATAATAATAAAATCAGGCATCTTGAAACTTTCCTATTCTCTTTATCTATGGGATAGTAAATTAAAGTGTCAAGATGGGGGTTCTACGATAACTGGGGGGCTGGCAAATCGATAAATTCGATAACTCAAAACAGATAAATGCACATATTTCGCACATCCTTACAACTAGAACTACCAAATTTGGTAAGAAGATAGCTACTAGTAAGCCTCAAAAAACTGAATCAAAAATTTGGTTGCCTCGCCCACCCATTCCGCCCCCAGCCCCTTCGCGTTTTGAAATCAGAAATGGCTATATCTCCCACAGTTTTTGAGCTAGAGCCACCAAATTTGGTGCCAAGATAGGTGATGATGACCCCCCAAAACTGCATCAAAAGTTTGGATGCCACGCCCACCAATACTGCCCTAGCCGCCCCCAGCTGCCCCAACGCTTCGTCACAAACGGGAATGCGTGTATCTTCCAGAGTTGTGGAGCTAGAGCCACCAAATTTGGTAGGAAGATAACTGGCAACGACCCCAAAAGAACTGTATCAAAGTTTTGGAGCCACGCCCACCCATTCCGCCCCCAGACCCACCGCATTTTGACATCAGCAAAGCCTATATCTCCCACAGTTTTTGAGCTAGAGCCACCTAATTTGGTATGAAGGTAGCAATTGGCATTCCACATAGATCTGCATCAAAAATTTGGATGCCACGCCCACCAATACTGCCCTAGTCGCCCCCATCCACCCCAACGCTTCGTCAAAAACGGGAATGCGTGTATCTTCCAGAGTTGTGGAGCTAGAGCCACCAAATTTGGTAGGAAGATGGCTGGCAACGACCCCCAAAAATCTGCATCAAATGCAATGCAATGGAGCCACGCCCACCCATTCCGCCCTACTGTCCCGCCTTCTACAAACTTTGAGCTAGAGTCACCAAATTTAGTATGAAGATAGCAATTGACATTCCACAAAGATCTGCATCACAAATTTGGATGCCACGCCCACCCATACAGCCCCCAGCCCCCTTTCCCCACTATTTAAAATTTTGAGCTAGAGTCACCAAATTTGGTATGAATATAGCAATTGACATTCCACAAGATCTGCAGCAAAAATTTGGATGCCACGCCCACCCATACGGCCCCCAGCCCCCTTTTCCCCATTTTTAAAATTTTCGAGCTAGAGTCACCAAATTTGGTATGAATTTAGCAATTGACATTCCACAAAGATCTGCAGCAAAAATTTGGATGCCACGCCCACCCATACCGCCCCCAGCCCCCCTTTCCCCACCTTTACAAACTTTGAGCTAGAGTCACCAAATTTGGAAGGAATATAGCTGGTGGAATCCCCATCTGCATCGGAGAATCCTTAAGGCAGCGTACACCCCTGCCGCATCCGTACCCCCTTTGCAATCAGGCCTCTTTTTACCGGTTTTAATACTGGTATCGAGTATGCTGCAGTCGGTTGCGTCCGACTGCAACGTTGCCACATGTTTTTTTGTTAGATGTGTTTTCGTCAAAGTTTTCGTACTCTTGTGGAAGCGTATACGCTTATTTCAATAAGAACTCCATACACCTTATTCTTGAGTGCAATGGTGAGATCCCAAATTCATAATTCTCTTCATTTGTAGAATCGTTTAATCGTTTTCAACTTCCTTTGTATATCTAATAGATAGCGCTTCCGATAAATGTTCCGTGGATAAATCATTTGTTGAATCAGTAAGTTTCCTCTTTCTTGTAAAATTGGAGCACTCTTCCATGTTTTTAGTTGGCCTTCCTCTTGCTCGGCCGGTTGATGTGCTGGGTTCATCTTCTGTCAATGTATCCAGGATGATGTTATCATTGTTAAGCCAGTCCTTGTGTTTGGAGCTGAATCTTTCAATCGTTCTGTTTGCTTGAATCCATCTTGAGTTTAGTTTGGCATAAGTCAAGGCAAGTTTTTGTTTATATTTTCGCTTCTCTGTACATTGCCGTATAAACTATCAAGTTCTTCGAAGGCAGCTTCAGTGAAATTTGTTGGTGTGTCTGACTTCCTAAACAGGTCAAATAATTGTTGATTGTTCAATGACATGTTTGAAGAGTAATGTAGTACTTGTCTCGCCAATTTTCAGTCGTAGACTAATCCAGAGATTATGATTTTTTTCAATATATAGTCTAATCTGATAAATACCGTTTCGATCAAGGGTTCAAGAAAAGAGTTAGCCTTCATGCCTGCAAAATTTACCTAATATTTGTTATATATTTGGGATTAGGTCAATTTGTGCAATTAGGGTACTACGCACGTGTCCGAATAAGATTTGTGCCTACCTGTATGGGATGTTACTACTTGTACACCATGGCAATTTCTATATATGGTGCGTATCAGGTAGTTTATTTGTATATCCTGTAACTGCAACTGAGTTTAGGGACCAGAATGTAACAAAACGTTTCAGGCAAGCATAACTGAACGAAAAACAAAAATCATGCATCTTAACAATATGGAACGAAACAATAACGATAAGAATTGGTTTTCACGGTTATAAGTCATAAAAGGCCCAGAAATGCATGCAACACATTTTTTACCTATGACTTTTTTCACTATTTTTCCTATAAAAACCACAGGGGCAAATTTGGGCAGCTGAAAATTTTTGCATTAGATAAAGGAATAATCAAAGAAATAAATTTGAAAATATGGCAGATGTAAAATGTGATAATTTTTTTTATTTTCCATCAAAGTTTAAAAATAGTGAAAAAATGGATAGTTGGTAAATATCGATTTACCTGGCCAACCGCAAAGAAAACATTACAATTTCTTTTATTCATTTTTAATAAAAAGATCTATTAATAGAATCAATAATGATAAATAATGATGATCCGTTTCTTAGTTTTTGAGATATTGTATCTCAAAGCCGACAAAATCACATTAAAATTGCGATTTTTATACTAAACAAAAAATCAGTCAACTTTGCAGGGCTATATCTTCTAAACAAAAAATCTGGTTGTATTAAAGATTGCAGATCTGAAATCGTGGTTAATTCAATATTTTTTAGAGGCACATGCAATTTTTGATTTTTGCCACTTGACTTGCTCTACGGGCGCCACTGTGACGGAGCTTTAATAATATTGCCTGTGTGATTGATTAGCGTGGGTACTGTGCAAGACTATAGGTCACCATCTCGGGAGGACGACGCAAAGTTGGATGGCTGGAGGGGGGACTGTCAATGGCAGTTATGTGGGTGGGGTGGCATCTGAATATTTATATGCTGAAATTTTGAGGATTTCGCCAGCTTTCCTCCTAAATTTTGAGACTTTAATTTTCAAGCTGATAAGGAATACGCATTCCCGTTTAAAAATAAGGAGTGCGTAGGGCGATAGGTGTGCGCGAAGAATTCAATCTCTTGATTCAGATTTTTGGGGATTTTTTGATTTGATGCTGACTGCTAAAATGTGGGAAATATGTGTGTTCTGTTTAGTTTTACCGAGGTGTATCGACTTAAAATCTAATTCCCAGCCCAACAGTGGGCGCAGCGCGTAAAACTAGACACTTCGTTTGACGCAAATATAGGTCAAGATATTGAAAAGTTTCAAATCTCCAGCCGACGAAAAAGCTGGGTTCATAAGGACAGACGGACAAACACGATAATAGACATTTCACAAATATATTATTGGACGTAGCTGTACTAAAGAACAGAACAGTCAAGTGGACCAACGATACCAAGCACCGGCTTGTTAACGGACCCACGCACAAAGCGACCCACCTCCCGCCCATCCGACCGAGGGCGCTCAGCTTATCGTGCGGTTACGATGATCGCAACATGAAGACAAATGACTCAAAATAACTTTTAATAGAGCATGTAGGAGTGGCACTGTGTATTAAGTGGGAAAGATCGTTATAAATAGAACACAGAATACGAAAAGGGTTATGGAGAGCATAATTAGAATTACAAGTTTGAAAAGATATAGGTACAAAATGTCTAGTATTTTTAATAGGAACAGCAAAGTTAATTTGGTTAATTAATTCAGAAGAATCAATTTCACCATTAATTTATCTGTGAAAAAAGGAAAATGCTAGCATTATTCTACGACCATTCAGAGAAGGAAGGTCTATTAGTAGAAGTCTACTACGATAAGACGGCAAATTATTGTTAGTGTCCCAGTTAAGACCTCTAAGTGCAAGGAGCAGAAATTGTTTTTGTACCGATTCTATTTTATTCTGATGAATTTCGTATTTCGGAAACCATATACAAGATCCATATTCCAGAATCGGTCGTACAAGAGAAGTAAGAGAGTTTTTTTTAAGTAGGGATTGTTAAACTCCTTCGACCATCGCTTAATGAACCCCAAGACACCAGATGCTCGATTGGAAATTGAAGAAATATGCTTGTCAAACTTAAGCTTTGGGTCCATAAGGATGCCCAAATCGTCAACCCATTCAATTCTATCTAGTGGTTTGTTGTCGAGAAAATACATATTAAACAAGTGGAAACGTTGCAGTCGGACGAAACCGACTGCGGTATACTCGTTACCAGTATTAAACCCGGTAAAAAGAGGCCTGATTGCAAAGGAGTACGGATGCGGCAGGGGTGTACGCTGCCTTAAGGATTCTCCGATGCAGATGGGGATGCCACCAGCTATCTTCCTTCCAAGTTGGGTGACTCTAGCTCAAAGTTTGTAAAAGGTGGGGAAAGGGGGGCTGTGGGCGGTATGGGTGGGACTGGCATCAAAATTTTTGATGCAGATCTTTGTGGAATGTAAATTGCTATCTACATACCAAAATTGGTGAGTTTAGCTCAAAGTTTGTAATAGTAGGGAAAGGGGGCTGGGGGTGGTATGGGTGGGAGTGGCATCGAAATTTGTTATGTTGATCTTTATGGAATGTCAATTGCTATCTACATACCAAATTTGGTGAGTTTAGCTCAAAGATTGTAACAGTGTGGAAAGGTGGGCTGGGGGCGGTATGGGTGATGTAGCATCCAAATTTTTGATGCAGATCTTTGTGGCATGTCAATTGCTATCTACATAAAAAATTTGGTGACTCTAGCTCAAAGTTTGTAATAGGTGTGAAGAGGGGGGCTGGGGGCTGTATGGGTGGGCGTGGAATCCAAATTTTCGCATTAGATCCATGTGGGTTGTCAATTGCTATCTTCATACCAATTTTGGTGACACTAGCTCAAAGTTTGTACAATGTGTGGAAAGGGGGGCTGGGGGCGGTATGGGTGGGAGTGGCATCCAAATTTTTGCTGCAGATCCGTGTGGGATGTCAATTGCAATCTTCATACCAAATTTGGTGACTCTAGCTCAAAGTTTGTAAATGGCGTGGAAAGGGGGCGGATTGGGTGGACGTGGCTCCAAAACTTTGATGCAGTTCTTTGGGGTCGTTGCCAGCTATCTTTCTGCCAAATGTGGTGGCTCTTGCTCCACAACTCTGGAAGATACACGCATTCCCGTTTTTGACGAAGCGTTGGGGCGGATGGGGGCGGCTAGGCTAGTATTGGTGGGCGTGGCATCCAAACATTTGATGCAGTTTTATGGGGGTCATAATCACCTATCTTGGCACTAAATTTGGTGGCTATAGCGCAAAAGCTGTGGGTCATCCTCACCTATCTTGGCACCAAATTTGGTGGCTATAGCTCAAAAACTGTGGGAGATATAGGCTTTTCAGATTTAAAAATGCGGGGGGCTGGGGGCGGAATGGGTGGGCGTGGCTCCAAAACTTTAATGCAGTTCTTTGGAGGTCGTTGCCAGCTATCTTTCTGCCAATTTTGGTGGCTCTTGCTCCATAACTCTGGAAGATAAACGCATTCCCGTTTTTGACGAAGCGTTGGGGCGGATGGGGGCGGATAGGCTAGTATTGGTGGGCGTGGCATCCAAACTTTTAATGCAGTTTTATGGGGGTCATAATCACCTATCTTGGCACTAAATTTAGTGGCTATAGCTCAAAAACTGTGGGAGATATTGGCTTTTTTTACTCTAACTTGCGGGGGGCTGGGGGCGGAATGGGTGGGCGTGGCTCCAAAATTTTTGATGCAGTTTTTTGAGGTTGCTAGTAGCTATCTTCTTACTCAATTTGGTAGTTCTAGCTGTAAGGATGAGTGAAATATGTGGATTTGTCGGTTGTGAGTTATCAAATTTATCGATTCGCCAGCCCCAGTTATCGTAGAACCCCCATCTTGACACTTTAATTTACTATCCCATAGATAAAAAGAATTGGAAAGTTTCCAGTCTCTAGCTTGATGGGTGTGGGAAAAAGTTGCGCACATAGAGACGGACAGACGGCCGGACACCATGACGGACATTGCTCAAACCCAATATACTCTTTACCTTCGGTAACGAGTATAAAAAGGGCAAACTTTTAAAAAATTACATTACTTTACATATACTGCAATTAAGATTTAAAAAATTTACTTCACACTACATTTGAAAGTTGTCTAAATCTCTTTGAAGCTGTTGAGCAGCAAGGGGAGTTGCAGCCGACGTGCATAATTTTACATCATCAGCGTACATCAAAACCCGAGAGAACTTTACAACCGATGGAAGATCGTATATAAACAAAATAAATAATAAAGGACCAAGATGACTACCCTGTGGAACGCTTGAAGTGAACTGAACTGTCTTGAAACAGACCCTTTAAATAAAACCATGTGAGTTCTTAGAAATAGGTAGTCTTTAATCCAAAGAACTAGAATATTTGAAAAGCCCAAGAGTTCTAGTTTATGTATTAGGAGATGAGGATCTACAGATTCGAAAGCCTTACTAAAATCAGTATAAATAACATCAGTCTGCAATTTGTCCTGAAAACCCTTGATAACAAATGAAGTAAATTCTAAAAAGTTAGTGGTAGTAGATCTTTGTTTTATAAATCCGTGCTGGCACGGTGAAGTAATAGATTTGCAAAGGTGTTGAAGATGGGAGGTTATTTATTTTTCAAAAATCTTTGGAATAGCAAACAACTTGGAGATACCCCTATAATTTTGAACATTAGATTTGTTTCCTTTTTATGGAGAGGAATAATAAATGACTCTTTCTAAATTTTTGGAAAGGAGCCTAACTCCAGGGACAAGTTAAACAGTTTGAGCAACGGCTTTAAAATACCATGAGAGAGCACGCAGCTTGGCACTCCGTCAGGTCCTGGTGAAAAAATAGGTTTCAAAACATGTAGATTATTTAAAAGTGAGTTTTCAGTAATTTTCAGTCCAAAGATGCGATTCGAGCCATTAACTTAATAAGGGTAAGGCAAACCGACTTGAGGTTAAAATAAACTATTAGTCGTTTGAAAAAATTGGGCAAATATATTTGCAATGTCCTGATCAGAATTGGCTTTCATTTCCTCAAAGAATACTTCCGTTGGGAGTGTCGATGACCTACGCTTCGCATTAACAAAATCAAAAATCCTGCTGAAACTGTAATCTACACCGAGTCAGGTAATTCTTTTACGTTGGTTATTTAATATTGCAAAAATGGCACGAGCAATCAAGTACTCAGAATAGGGTACCGATGAGCCGTTTTTTCTAAATCTCTTGCAGAGTTTAGCTTTTCGATTTTTAAGAATTGTCAACTCTCGGGTAAACCACGCTGGTTTATTAGACCTGTTTAGCTCACCAACCGGGACACATAGAGGGGAGACCAGTCGGTTTGGGATAAAAGCAGGGCGAATCCCTCAAAATTAGTTTTCCGAAATTGACGAACTCGACTCAAAGGTATTCTAGTATTGCAACGCGTCCGGGAAGGTAAATTAATCAACAGCTCCAACGTAGGATGGTATAAGTCTTCGGGATAAGACATAGGCTGGGAACGGGAAACGGATGAAGATGATGAATCCAAAACAAAAATCAGATCAAGCATTTTATTAAGAGAATTTGGGATAGCATTAATTTGACTCAATGACATCCCAAGTATGTCGATTAAAAATTCATTCGGGGCCGCGGGAGTCAGGGCACCAGAGTCAGGACAAGAAATCCAAGTAGATTTAGCAATGTTGAAATCACCAAGAACTACAAGAAAATCACGATCAGAAAGCAAGGCAGAGACAGAATGAATAGCAGATAGATGTGTCTCATAGATAGAGAGATCAGAGGAAGGAGGTATATACGAACAAGTGATAAAAATGTTAATACCGTAAAAATTTAGCTTTACAGCAATAATGTCTATATCCAAACTCTATATAGAATAGGTAGTGAAGAAACATACAACGCTCGACTGGGTATACGTAACCTGAAACGATTGGGACCTCATACCATCCGGTATAGTATTAACAGATCGCGACAGGTCACGATCACTTTCCTCACCCCGACGTAAGGAGTTCGTGCATCGACAGAAAGGGACAACGCGTGACATCAGACAAGCGGTGCAAGCATCGGAGCGAGGGCAACATATACCCTAGCGGGGCGGCTACGGCCGAAGCCACGGCAGAGGTCTCTGCAGCCGAGGATGGCACGCGCTTCAGCCTAGGCTTAAGGGGCAGAGGTCGCGACCGCAAAATCGAAAAGTGGTGCGACAATTAGTCACGATCGGGGTGCTAAGATCAGCGCACGGCTCGAGTGTCAGTACGGAAACTAAAGCAAGAAAACACACATGGACGCGAAAGCACACCAGCAAGAAGGCGTTATGAAAACACGGATATAGTAACCACGCCACAGGAGTTTACCGGCACAGCAAAAAGGCATGGAATCAGGGTAAGCAGGCCTTAAGTCTGCGGGTTTTTGAATGGGCGGAATGCAAGTTTTATTGTTGCGGTGTGGCTAGGAAAATAAACATAGTAAGAGGAACATTAAACAAACATACAAATAGTGAAGAAAACCAAGTGACTTTTATTTAAGTGCGTTTCAGTTCAGAAAACCAAGTGACTTTTATTTAAGTGCGTTTCACAAGAGTGTCTCCCCGCCCCCCACCTTCTCAGTGGAGGCGTGTCGTTCAGCTCAAAACACGTGTTCCGAGCGTTCTCTGCACATGTTTGGGGCTGTCCGGCATTGCTCGGACACTGCCAGAGTTAACAAAGCACATTCCGAGGGTTTCTCTGTGCGTTTTGGTAAATCCTGCATGTGTCTTGCATCTGTTTTAGTGTTTTTGTTCCCCTAGAGTGGCATTGCTGGGCACCACAAGAGTCAGCATAACGCGTTCCGAGGGTTTTTCTGTGCGTTATTGTTGGGTTTTGTGGGCGTCCTACCGCCTCCCTATATTTGCACATCTCGAGCGTTTTCTCGATGTGCGTGGGCCTTTTAGTAGGGGTTGCCAAAATATTCTCTGAGTCTCGGTATTTTATACATTTTATTGTAAAATGACTCTGGACTGGACTGAGTTTCTACCCCAGCCTTAGATCACTTCTTTACAGTTGGCGCCCGAGCCACCGACACGGAGCCAACTAGGAAACAACAATCCTACTACAGTGAAAATAAACTTACGACAGTAGACAACTATCCTTCCGCAGTGAAGAATAAAAATAAAACAACTAAGCAATCTGAACAAGTGAATTCTTACGCAAAGAAAAGAACACGCAGCAGGACACACAGCGAGACCACCAACAAGACACGCCGCAGGACCAACAGCAACCCTCGTAAGCAGTACTCGCAGTAGAGCCCGTAGCAGTTCCTGGCATGGGTGTAAAGAGATATCCTTCCGTCGTCAAGGACGAGCTTCAGCAGCTGGCCCAGGAGTTTGGGTTGGGAACTACCGGCACTGTGGAGGAGTTACGGGGCAGGATTACAGCTTTCGTCTCAAAGGAGAGCCAGGAGCGTGCTGGACCGCCTGGGTGAGCTGGATGCAAACTATGGAGATTCAGCCAGTCCCTCGGGATGCACGCTCGCTAGCCATGTCCCAGGGTCAAGAAAGCCGAGATTACCAGTGTCGCAAGCAAAAGAGCAGGCCGGGAAGAAATATCGTGCTCAATGCTATGTAACCGTGATACAAATATAAAATGAGCTACTTCCAACGACGACAAACAGACTGTCAAGAACCGTGGCAAGGAAGCGCGTCGCAAACATGCATCTTCATGCTATCTTCCTTCCAAATTTGGTGACTCTAGCTCAAAGTTTGTAAGAGGTGTGGAAAGGGCTTAGGGTGGTTGGGGTGGGCGTGGCATCCAATTTTTTATTTCAATCTTGATGGGATGTCACTAGCTATCTTCATTCCAATTTTGGTGACTCCAGCTCAAAGTTTGTAAGGGTAGGAAAACTGGACCTAAGTCCGGAATGGGTGGGTGTGGCATCTAAATTTTTGACCTGTGATCTTTGCGGAATGTCAATTGCTATCTTCATACCAAATTTGGTGACTCTAGCTCAAAGTTTGAAGGAGCTGAGTGAAAAGGGGCTAGGGGTGGTATGGGTGGCGTGGCATCCAAATTGTTGATAAAGATAAATGTGAGATGTCAATTACCATGTTCATACCAAATTTGGGACTCTAGCTCGAAGTTTGTAAAAAGTGAGGAATGGGGGCTGCAGACGGTATGGGTGGGCGTGGCATCACAATTTCGGATGCAGATCTATGTGGCATGTCAATTGCTATTTTATACCAAAGTTGGTGGCTCTAGCTCAAAGTTTGTAAATGGTCGGGAAAAGGGGAGCTGGGCCGAAATGGGTGGGTGTGGTATCTAAATTTTGATGCAGATCTTTGTGGATGTCGATTGCTATCTTCATACCAAATTTAGTGACTCTAGATCAAAGTTTGTAAGGTGTGGAAAGGGGGTGGCGGGTATTGGGGGGTATGGGGGCGTGGCTCCACTGCAAATTTACTATCTTTGTGGGATATCAATACTATCTTCCTAATACTATCTTCCTCCAAATTTGGTAGCTCTAGCTCAAAAACTGTGGTAGATTCAACGAACCGTTATTGGGGCTGCTGGTTCTGGTGTGTGGGCGGAATGGGTTGACGTGGCTCAAAAACTTTGATGCAAATCTTTGGGGTTGTTACAATTTATCTTCCTACTAACATTGGTGACTCCTCGATCTATCACTATGCCAAGATATACGCATTTCCGTCTTGGCCCCTAATTAGGTGGCTCTAGCTCAATAACTGTGGAAGCTAAAACCGTTTCTGATTTCAAAACCCCGTTGGTGGACTGGGGCAGAATTGGTGGACGTGGATCCGAAGTTTTTGATGAAGTATTTTGGGAGTTGCCAGTAGGTATTTTTTCCTCGCTACCGAAGGTAAGAGTATATTGAGTTTGTGCAATGTCCGTCATGGTGTATGTCCGTCTATCCGTCTGTATGAACGCAAGGTTTTTTTCCACACCGCTTTAAGCTAGAGACTTGAAACTTTCCAATTCTCTCTCTTACTATGGGATAGTAAATTAAAGTGTCAAGATGGGGGCTCTACGACAACTGGGGGGCCGAATCAATGAAATTGATAACTCAAAACCGATAAATCCACATATTTCACTCAGCACTTACAGCTAGAACTACCAAATTTGGTAAGAAGAATAGCTACTGGCAACCTCAAAAAAACTGCATCAACCCATTCCGCCCCCAGCCCCCCGCAGAGTTAGAGTAAAAACCCTATATCTCCCACAGTTTTTGAGCTATAGCCACCAAATTTGGTGCCAAGATAGGTGATGATGACCCCTCAAAAACTGCATCAAAGTTTGGATGCCACGCTCTCCGATACTGCCTAGCCACCCCTATCCACCAAACGCTTCGTCTCAAAACCGTGTATTTATGTTTTCACTAGAGTTGCCATCCAAATTTGGAAGATAGCTGGCAACGACCCATAAAATCTGCATCAGTTTAGGATCGCCCACCCACAACCCCCCTTTCCCCACCTTTTACGCACTTTTAGCTGGAGTCACCAAATTTGGTATGAATATAGCAATTGACATTCCACAAGATCTGCATCACATGTTTGGATGCCCGCCCCCCATACCGCCCCCTAGCCCCTTTTCCC